>QXEO01000234.1:973374-2173374 GCA_007115705.1 Dactylis glomerata | reverse complement strand
TGGCTTGGTAACCTTCGGGCCGCCACTCGAGCCAGAAGCTTGTTCCGGCGCAAGAGGAGCTCTGAAAAAGAGAAAACACCAAGTCAATAATCAAAGCAAGAGATATGTCGGGGAAATACAAAGAAAAGAAACTTACCCCGCGGCAACAGGCCTCGGTTTCTTCAGAATAGGCACGCCAACCTTCTGCCTCTTCTGTTGCTGAGGTGTGTCGGGTTGGGGCTTCACGCCTCGCTTCCGGCCGGAACGTCCACCGGTGGAAGGAGGTCCCTGGTTCAGAGGGGCGGCGTCAACAACCATGTCGTCCGGGATAGCTGAGGACGGCATTGGAAAGGCGTAAGCAACAGGTGTTTCTGGAAAAGCATAAGCAAGAGGTGTCGGGCAGATAAACGTCTGGCAGTCTTCATTGGACTCATCGTCACTCCGGCCCTGAGTGAAATGCCGGAATGAAGAGGCCTTACCCGCGGCAGAGGCATCACGGGTGTTCCGGGGCAGCTTGTCCCAATGGTCCGGATCTTCAACATCTGCAGCAGTGCGGTCTGCCGCGATCTTGATCCGGGAGTTCTCCATGGCCTGGAAGCTGAATTTCTGTATAGGAGCAAGGTCAATTGATCAAACAAAGGAATATGGCGGCAAAAAGCAATGTCTCGGGCCAAGCATGATATATGTCGATGAATAGATATGTGTCGGCTTAGGTATCTATATGCCGGTGCAAGAAGTATGTCGGATCAGGGCATTATAAGAATGTCGGCAATTAACAATATCTCGGGCCTTGCATGACAAGTATCTAGGTGCCGGACAAGAGATTATATATCGGACAGGAGGGTTTACCGTTGGGGCGGGCCTATCCCGGCTATATGGTTCTAGCCCCCAGGCAAAGGTGGCCTGAGAGGACTTGCAGACATCCTTGATCCGCCGCAGAATGTCGGCCGGAGTCAGCTCATGTGTGGAATGCCGGGTGGGGTCCATGGGCCCGCTCATCTGGCAGATCTTGTGCGACCGGCGCTGCAGAGGGGAGATGCGCCGGCTGATAAAGCAGGCCACTAAGTCGTTAGGGGTAAGGCCGGCATCCCGGAGCTCGCCCTTAACCCGGTGAAGCGCATTCACCGGCATCACCGAGTTCTTCGGGTTGTAGGTCCAATTCTTCATAGCCGAGGGTGGCTCGTCCATAAATGGCGGCAGGTTGAGCAGATCCACGTCGGTGGTGTTCTTGACGTAGAAGAAGCTTTTCTGCCACTTCTTGCAAGACTCGAGGAGTTCCACCTTGGGGAAGTCCGAGCCCTTCCGGGACATGATGGTGGCCGCGCCGCATAGGGTCATGGGGCGGTCCTTCTTCTCCTGGGCCGTCTCCGGCGGGTCATTCTTGCTCCGGGGCGGTTCTTGGACGACTTGCTTCCGCAGTTGGAAGTATTTCGCCCAGCCTTGGGTAAGGGGCTCTATGCCGGCATAGCCTTCGCAAAAGGCAACGAAGGCGGAGAGGATCATCACGGCATTGGCCGGGATATGATGAGGTTGTAGATCATAGGTGTTGAGGAAGTCCCGGAAGAAGTCCGATGCCGGCAGACCGAAGCCCCGCTCGAAGTGGGCGATGAAGACGACGTGTTCGCCGGGTTCGGGTGTCGGTGCAGTCTCCCCCACCGGTAGCCGGCATGCAACTCCCTCCGGCACTCTCCTGGTGGAGGTGACCCAGGATATGTCGGCCGGGGTAACCTCCGACCCCTCCCAGCCGGAGCGTCCTTGGACCCGGGCCGAGTTATCTTCCTCTGAGGCCGAGGTACCTGTCATGCTTGAGGAAGCCATCGGGATGGCCGGTACAAGGCGTGATAGCCGGAGTCCCGTGATGTTAATCCTATCAAGGCCGGAGAAAAGAGGGAGGTTAGTCTCTCCGGCATACAGCTCTCACCGATGTTAGCAGAAATAAAAGATCTACCGAGGCAGTTAAAACAGGAAACAAACAAGGGAAAAACTTCTAAGGAAGAACACCTGCGTATTGCTAAAGAACGTTGCTAGCAATGCTAGTTGAATCAAAGGGATAACAAGCAAAGGAACTGCAGCAGATCTATGCAAGTGTGGCTACCGATGCGAAGCTATAGAAAAGCATGAAAGAGGAAGAACAGAGGATGATCTCACCGAGGCTTGGCCGGCGGCAATGGAGCGGCGGCGAGCGTGCAGGAGAAGGTCCAATCTCCCAGCAATGTTGCGGAGGAGAGATGCGGCGGCGGCGGTGCCGTCGACAGAGATGTCGGGCGTCGTCGAGCGTCGGCGTCGGCGATGAGCGGATCGACGGCGGCGGCGATGCTGTTCCTCTGTTCTTCGGTCCGGCGGTGAAGCGCAGGAGGCAGAGGAACAGGGGAGGAAGACGATGATGTGGGGTAAAAAGATGAGTTTACCCCCGCTGCCCTATTTATATGCCTACCAGGTAAGGGTCGTGGGGATGGTAGTGCTCCACTCCCCCGACCGTTTCTGCGGCGAGTTGCCACGTGGCAGCGCGGAGTGGGGCGGCGGTTCCTGTAACCGTGCCACTAGGCCATGATGATGGCAGGGGGTAAATGCACTGTGAACCGTCACATCGTGTGTGACCGTTCGAGGTAACAGGACAGTTCCAAGTTTCGATGCAAAACTGTCAGGCGTGGCTTCTCGAGGAAGTCTCATCTATATGCCGGCTTGGCTGCCCGGAGAATAAGTTCCGTCCGGAATACCCTCGGGACCAGCCGGAATAACTTTTGGAGAAGGAACAGTTGCCGGGATATGTGTGGACGTCCCGGCATATAAATCTGATAGTCGGGGTATAACGGAAACCGGGGTATGATGAAAAGAGGATATGTTGAACCTGTCAAGGCTCCACAGTTATGACTGGGGAACCTCGGCAGCTTCGGGGACTAGGATCTTCAAGTTCCACCGTGCTGTTTTGGTGATGGCGATCGAGATCGGTGTTTGCTGCTTTTATGCCGAGGACTATTGTGACGGCGAGGTGATCTTGCTTTGTGCGCTTCCTTGTGGTGATGTGCTTCTTCTCCTTTTGCTGATAGCTTGTGGCCCACCATATTGAGTCCGTTTAGCGCTGCTCTATGCATATGTTCTCTAGGATCTCCTGGACTTGGTCGAGTTGTAAGTAGATATGCTTGTGATGCCACTAGTGCTGCTTCAGGAGTTTTTGGTAGGATGTTTCCCTGCTCGTCGACCGATAGGAAGGACGAGTCGAGGTTTTTGGAAATACTTTGCCTGTCAGAATACTCGAGGTTATCGTACCTTGAACCATGTCGACGATTTTTCCTTGCGTTGCTGTACGATGCGTCGCTTCGTGCTCTACGAGCAGCTTCGCTGGCTGCAATGGCTGAATCTTTTCTTCTTTGTATCTCTACCTTTTCCTTTGCTAATTGCTTTGCTTGCTGCCTGAGGGCGTAATGATACCCAAAAAGCATGTCTTTGCTGGAGCTGGATGGTATTGGCGTGCCGTGTTCTACGGCTTCTCTTATTATTTTCCACTCATCGACTGATAGTCGAATTTTCTCCCTGGCTGTGAGGGATTCCACCGTTTGTCCTTCTGCTAGGTGATTTGCTCCTCTGTCGATATTTGCTGGGTTTATCACTGGGTTGTTATTTTCATCGAATTCTTCTGAGTTGTCGCCCACAATGGCGAGTACCTGGCACTGCTTGCCGATGTTGCTATTAAAGCTTGAAAAGATCGAGTTGCTGTCTTCAGAAAGCTCTAACCCTGTCTTCCATGTGTCTGTTGAATTGTCTGAGATATTGTCGAGGCAGATCGTGAGATCGTCGATTTGGACTTCCACGTCAAAATTTTCCTTTTCTTCGTCGTCTTCTGCGATCTTTTCTTTTTGCACTTCTTCTAGGCTGACCGGCGAGTTTACTTCGCTGGAAGAGCCTTCAGAATACTCCATCATTATTGTTGTTTCGGGTTCTTGTGCCGACGGATCTTGATCTTGTTTCGTCGGATCCGAAAGGCGAGAGGAACCCGACGGCCCGATGAAGATGCTCAAACTTCCAATTGTTAATTCTACCTCTTGACTTCCGTCGGCTTCTGGACTGCTGTTGGCTAAAAGCGAAAAAGCCGTCGAATTCATGATTCCAACGCCCAGGATCCCCACGGTCGGCGCCAATTGACGAGGGTTAACTCGACAAATGTCCTAGATGAAGGACTTAGGATCGGGGAGATAGGGCATCGGATGAACTCGAAGGTAAAGTTAGTCGAAATAGGTGTATATCGAAAGTAAACTTGGGTGTTCAACCTGGCTTGCTTTCAATCTGCCCTACACCGTCCCCTCCTGGCCCCTATATATAGGTGGCCAGGTCTCGAGGATCAGGTAGGGTTCGATACAGATTACAAATATCGACATACGGTATTAACTTGTATTCGACTATCATTACAATTGGGCCTGGCTTATCGGGCCTCAAGGGTACTCAACTAACGGGCTCTATTAACTATACCCTTGTCAGCTGGAGTCGGAGCCCTCAGCAGCGGCAGATGCCCCGGCATCGTCCTTCTTCTCCGGCTCGCGGATGTCCCGGACGAAGGCGTCGGTGTCGGCATAGTCCACATAGCTGTGGGCCAACTCCCGCCGACGCCGGATATGTTCCAGATCCGTGGTCCAGATGGATCCTTCGCGCACAGTGCGCAAAGTCTCCAAGTCAGCTTTTTCATACCAGGACAAGAAGTAGCTGAGAGCTTCGTCAGCTCCAACCCTCGCGCCGGAATCCCGCCATTCCCGGAGGCGAACCTTGGCAAGCTGCAGATCATTGCCGAGATCAACAGGATCAGTGGGCGTCCTTTGTCCCGGCCAGAGGGCAGAGAATGCCTCCTGGGCGCCATAGAAGAGTTCTTCGGTGTAGAGCGTCATGGCGTTCTTCTGGGATTGCAGAGCCAGCAGCTGCTCCGACATGTCCCAGTTGGCCGAGTCAACCGGAACACCCCGGCTTTCTCGATCCAACTGCAGAGCCCTCTCAACGTCTTCGACGGAAGCGGGGAACATGTCTGAGAAAAATAGATGATGTTAGCACAAGGAGAGTATGTCGGCATAGAGGGTATGCCGGAAGAGAGCATGATATGTCGGGCAGGATAAGGAAAAAGGATTTGAAGCTTACTGGCGAGGTCAGTATTGAGCTGTGCGACTGTGACTTCCCATTTTGTCGCTTGCTCCTTTAAGCTAGCCAGTTCGGCATGGGCAGTGGAGGCATCAGTCTCGGAAGCAACGAGCAGGTCCTGGGTCTTCTTCAGTTGGCCCTCCCTCTACTCCTTCTCCTCCAGAAGCTCGGCAATCCGGCCCTTCAACTGCTCTGCCTCGGCCTTATGAGCGGCATCCCGGTCGTCCAGTTGCTTGGCCACATCCACAGAGGGCATACAGTCCTGGTGGCGTGCTTCCAGTCCAGCCTTCTCATCTGCAAAAATTTGAAGTTAAAAGGATTTGAAAATAGAAAACAACGACAAGAGATAAAGGATTGGAAGTATAAAGGGTTCGGGTGACAGCAGGATCCGGCATACCAGTCAGCTCCTTCACCCTCTTAAGAAGCTCGGCGACTTGTTCTTCAGTGCCAGCTGAAGAATGTCGGCACAAGGTTATGTGTCGGCAGTAATAGTATTGCAAAGTAAAAAGAGGAAAGGTGTCCGGCATATAGCGGTATGTCGGCGAAGTTTACCTCTCTGGGACAGCTCCAGCCGAAGCTTGCTATGCTCGTCGGATAACTTCCGATGCTCGCACACCAGGTCATGATACATGTCGGCCCGTGTGTTGTTCATGCGCTGCAAAAGTGTTGGGATTTGAAATATCAGGAGAGAAACTTGGCATATCAGTTAAAGTTGAAGATTCTATCAGGTGATCACTCTTTGGAAGACCCGGCACAGGTGCTGCGCACCTATCCCGGCCCTCGGTGACTAGGATTTGAAGCTCGGGTTGAGCTTATATATTGGTCAAGAGGATTTGAAAAAATCATTAAAAAGTGAAATAGGGAAAGACCCGGCACAGGTGCTGCGCACCTATCCCGGCTCTCGGTGACTAGGATTTGAAGCTCGGATCGAGCTCATATGTCGGCAGTTAATTCGAGAACAGCTAACTACAAGAATATTGGAAAATCCCGGATGTCCGTATCCCGGACAGCCGACATTTTCGGGGACTGGGGATATGTGTATAGGTAGAGAAGACTTACGTTGGTGGCATCGGCCAGTTGGTGAAGTCTCTGCTGGAGGCTGAGGAGCTCGCAGGCAATCGGAAGGGGCTTCGCGGCCAGGATATCTGAGGGATTGCCAGTGGCCGAGGCTTCGGCCATCTTCTTGCTCCTGGAATCCGCTGTGTCCATGTTGCCGGCGTCATTCCACCTGGCACAGTGCTCCTTGAGAGACCCAAGGCTCTGATCACTTTTCGTCACCAGGGGGACGATGCCCTCAAGTTCTGGCGTGTCGAAGAAGTTGCGCCGGTAGCCAGGCCGGGTTGCTGCCCTGCCTAGATGCAGGGCCAGGGCAGAGCTGGTCCGGGACGCTGCTTTAGAAGGAGCAGTGGCGGCGGATGGTGTGCCGGACTTGGTCGGCTGGAACTTGAGTGTGCCGGACTTGATCGGGGCAGAGGTCTTGTCTGGGATGAGGGTCTTGGCCGGAGCAGCGGTCTTGGATGGTGCTGGAGTCTTCTCAATAGACGGAGCCTTGGGGGCAGGTTGTTCCGGCGCGGCCGGTGCAGCTTGGCCAGCAGAGGCAGGTTCCGGGATAGTCCGGACTTCCGGCATGGCCGGGCCTTTTCCTTTGTCATCTATGCCGGCGCTCTTGTTGCTTGCGCCGACATCTTCAGTTGTGCCGGCGTCGCTGGTGGGCGCGCCGGAGTCTGGGGCTTCTTGGTGGGCTCCGGTGTCCAGGTGGACATCAGAAGCCGAAGGTTCCTGTTGAGCCCCCGAGTCCATGTGGACGTCGGGGGCAGAGAAATCTTGTTCCGGCGGAGGAACGTCCTTCGCCGGGGAGATGGTCTTGTCTGGCGCAGGCGAAGATGCCGGCGCCGGTGAGGTAGTATGGCTGGCAGAGGGTATGTCGGAGGTATCAGGGGCCGATGGCTTGGTAACCTTCGGGCCGCCACTCGAGCCAGAAGCTTGTTCCGGCGCAAGAGGAGCTCTGAAAAAGAGAAAACACCAAGTCAATAATCAAAGCAAGAGATATGTCGGGGGAAATACAAAGAAAAGAAACTTACCCCGCGGCAACAGGCCTCGGTTTCTTCAGAATAGGCACGCCAACCTTCTGCCTCTTCTGTTGCTGAGGTGTGTCGGGTTGGGGCTTCACGCCTCGCTTCCGGCCGGAACGTCCACCGGTGGAAGGAGGTCCCTGGTTCAGAGGGGCGGCGTCAACAACCATGTCGTCCGGGATAGCTGAGGACGGCATTGGAAAGGCGTAAGCAACAGGTGTTTCTGGAAAAGCATAAGCAAGAGGTGTCGGGCAGATAAACGTCTGGCAGTCTTCATTGGACTCATCGTCACTCCGGCCCTGAGTGAAATGCCGGAATGAAGAGGCCTTACCCGCGGCAGAGGCATCACGGGTGTTCCGGGGCAGCTTGTCCCAATGGTCCGGATCTTCAACATCTGCAGCAGTGCGGTCTGCCGCGATCTTGATCCGGGAGTTCTCCATGGCCTGGAAGCTGAATTTCTGTATAGGAGCAAGGTCAATTGATCAAACAAAGGAATATGGCGGCAAAAAGCAATGTCTCGGGCCAAGCATGATATATGTCGATGAATAGATATGTGTCGGCTTAGGTATCTATATGCCGGTGCAAGAAGTATGTCGGATCAGGGCATTATAAGAATGTCGGCAATTAACAATATCTCGGGCCTTGCATGACAAGTATCTAGGTGCCGGACAAGAGATTATATATCGGACAGGAGGGTTTACCGTTGGGGCGGGCCTATCCCGGCTATATGGTTCTAGCCCCCAGGCAAAGGTGGCCTGAGAGGACTTGCAGACATCCTTGATCCGCCGCAGAATGTCGGCCGGAGTCAGCTCATGTGTGGAATGCCGGGTGGGGTCCATGGGCCCGCTCATCTGGCAGATCTTGTGCGACCGGCGCTGCAGAGGGGAGATGCGCCGGCTGATAAAGCAGGCCACTAAGTCGTTAGGGGTAAGGCCGGCATCCCGGAGCTCGCCCTTAACCCGGTGAAGCGCATTCACCGGCATCACCGAGTTCTTCGGGTTGTAGGTCCAATTCTTCATAGCCGAGGGTGGCTCGTCCATAAATGGCGGCAGGTTGAGCAGATCCACGTCGGTGGTGTTCTTGACGTAGAAGAAGCTTTTCTGCCACTTCTTGCAAGACTCGAGGAGTTCCACCTTGGGGAAGTCCGAGCCCTTCCGGGACATGATGGTGGCCGCGCCGCATAGGGTCATGGGGCGGTCCTTCTTCTCCTGGGCCGTCTCCGGCGGGTCATTCTTGCTCCGGGGCGGTTCTTGGACGACTTGCTTCCGCAGTTGGAAGTATTTCGCCCAGCCTTGGGTAAGGGGCTCTATGCCGGCATAGCCTTCGCAAAAGGCAACGAAGGCGGAGAGGATCATCACGGCATTGGCCGGGATATGATGAGGTTGTAGATCATAGGTGTTGAGGAAGTCCCGGAAGAAGTCCGATGCCGGCAGACCGAAGCCCCGCTCGAAGTGGGCGATGAAGACGACGTGTTCGCCGGGTTCGGGTGTCGGTGCAGTCTCCCCCACCGGTAGCCGGCATGCAACTCCCTCCGGCACTCTCCTGGTGGAGGTGACCCAGGATATGTCGGCCGGGGTAACCTCCGACCCCTCCCAGCCGGAGCGTCCTTGGACCCGGGCCGAGTTATCTTCCTCTGAGGCCGAGGTACCTGTCATGCTTGAGGAAGCCATCGGGATGGCCGGTACAAGGCGTGATAGCCGGAGTCCCGTGATGTTAATCCTATCAAGGCCGGAGAAAAGAGGGAGGTTAGTCTCTCCGGCATACAGCTCTCACCGATGTTAGCAGAAATAAAAGATCTACCGAGGCAGTTAAAACAGGAAACAAACAAGGGAAAAACTTCTAAGGAAGAACACCTGCGTATTGCTAAAGAACGTTGCTAGCAATGCTAGTTGAATCAAAGGGATAACAAGCAAAGGAACTGCAGCAGATCTATGCAAGTGTGGCTACCGATGCGAAGCTATAGAAAAGCATGAAAGAGGAAGAACAGAGGATGATCTCACCGAGGCTTGGCCGGCGGCAATGGAGCGGCGGCGAGCGTGCAGGAGAAGGTCCAATCTCCCAGCAATGTTGCGGAGGAGAGATGCGGCGGCGGCGGTGCCGTCGACAGAGATGTCGGGCGTCGTCGAGCGTCGGCGTCGGCGATGAGCGGATCGACGGCGGCGGCGATGCTGTTCCTCTGTTCTTCGGTCCGGCGGTGAAGCGCAGGAGGCAGAGGAACAGGGGAGGAAGACGATGATGTGGGGTAAAAAGATGAGTTTACCCCCGCTGCCCTATTTATATGCCTACCAGGTAAGGGTCGTGGGGATGGTAGTGCTCCACTCCCCCGACCGTTTCTGCGGCGAGTTGCCACGTGGCAGCGCGGAGTGGGGCGGCGGTTCCTGTAACCGTGCCACTAGGCCATGATGATGGCAGGGGGTAAATGCACTGTGAACCGTCACATCGTGTGTGACCGTTCGAGGTAACAGGACAGTTCCAAGTTTCGATGCAAAACTGTCAGGCGTGGCTTCTCGAGGAAGTCTCATCTATATGCCGGCTTGGCTGCCCGGAGAATAAGTTCCGTCCGGAATACCCTCGGGACCAGCCGGAATAACTTTTGGAGAAGGAACAGTTGCCGGGATATGTGTGGACGTCCCGGCATATAAATCTGATAGTCGGGGTATAACGGAAACCGGGGTATGATGAAAAGAGGATATGTTGAACCTGTCAAGGCTCCACAGTTATGACTGGGGAACCTCGGCAGCTTCGGGGACTAGTGTCGGGGGGATGACCCCCGATAGGGTCAAGAGACTAGAAAGATACAAGGTTTATGGTTGACTTTATACCGGTTGACCAAGGAAGGGCCTGGCCAGAATATAGGAGCATCGGCCAGGCCGGCATATATGTATATCCCGGCTAATGTCTGGATATGCCGGATTAACCGGAATACTAACTGGGGAGTGCCGGCATATATTTAGATATGCTGGCCTATCTATTCTGTGTGTTGTGCAGGAGCAGGGGAGGCCGGATTACCCGACCTTCATAGGTCGTTGGTCCGGCATATAGGTCCAGGATATGGCCAACGGTCATATCCGGGATACATAAGTCAGCCAAGGTGTCACATCGCTACAATCAAGGAAGAAAACATCCAAGCATGGTAGCAGAGTATGATGGCAGGGTGCACAGTGGAGGTTACCTACCCTCACTGTGCACAAGTACAAGCTTACCTCAGAGTGGTAAGGTCACAGTCCTAGAAGTACAAGGTACAGCAAGGGTGAGTCCCATCGAGAGCAATCAGGGAGAAAGTCATGGGCGTCTGCCCTCGACAGCAAGTCCTATTTGGAGTATAGTTGGTGTCTCCTGGTCTCCTATGACCGTTGTAACCCTGGCCACCACTATATAAGGTGGCACAGGGAGTCCTAGCAAAGGGTTGGTTGGTTGATTGATCACTCTGTGTTCCTACACTTTGCAGTTCGTGTTCCTCCTCTAGCAGAGAGTTTGGAAACACCATTGTTGTGTACTCCATCGATCCAAATATATAACCAGTAGAGCAGGAGTAGGGGTGTTATCTCCTTACGAGAGCCCCGAACCTGGGTAGATCAGTGTTCCTTTCTGTCGTGCTTTTTAGCTCGTTCCCCTCTCCCGAATCCTCCAGCATCTAGTTCGGCCCCCATTTAAGCCATCCTATGGCATATGTTGTTTCACCACGACGACATTTGGCGCCCACCGTGGGGCATCTCGATATGCTGGGCGGAGTGTTTATTCGGACGGGGTCTGTGATAGCAGCTTCAGGGGTGCGCGTGGTCTCTGGCCTCGTCCAGAGGCTAGGCTCGCTCAGCTTCGTCAGTGACAACGCCGGATGTCTCGGCGGCCGGCCGTTCCCCAGGGATGGCCGGATCATGTCTTTCGGTTCCCACGAGGTGTACGTGGGAACTGAGAGAGTTTGCAGGGAAGAGGTGCTGGTGGCGTCGGATCCTCCATCACATCGGCTGGCTCACGCTGGGCGTAGCGCTCGCTCAGTAGAGTCGGCCGAGGTAATGATGGCCGGCACATCAGTGCCGCCGGCAGATGGTGCCGGCAAGGCAGCAACAGCAGCAGGAGATACTCCCCCGGAGCCGCCGAAGGCCAAGAGGTCGGCGCGTCCTCCGTTGGAGCGTGTCGAGAACCTGGCCGGCACTTCCGCTGTGCCGGCAAAAGGTCAGGTGCTTCTTCCCGTCATCGAGCGACTTCTCGAGCCGGTGCGATCCGGCGATGATCCGGAGCAGACAAGGGAGGTCCTGGAAGGATCTCGCCAGGCCCTCGTCGACGAGGCCCTGGCCATGCACCAGGAGCGCGAACGGTTTAACCGGCAACTCCGTGAGTATGAGGCAGCACATGGTTTTACTCCTGTGGTAACCCGGCCTAGCCGGATAGATGAGATTAGAACTAGAGGTAGAGATCTTAACACTGAGCTAGAGAAAGGTGCTAGTGGTAAGGGTCATACTGCAACTAGTACTGTGCCTAAGGTAATTTATAGCTCGCCAGTAAAGAACCTTAGAGCAGTAGCAGAGGTAGCTAAGGACTTATCTAATTTGTCCGGCGAAGCGCTGCATGAGCAGCAAGCCCGGCTTAACCATCTTTTGTCTGAAGCTACTAAGCAGCAGGAGGCCTTCAAGAAGGCAAACCCCGGTGCCGGAGCATCCCAGTACATTGCGTCGGTAGGAGGTGCCGGCGCAAGGTCAAGAGGCGAAGCTTCGTCCCCGCATCCAAGCGCCGGGCGTGCCGGAAGTGTAACCTCTGGCCGCCGGGACAAGCAGATCCAAGTGTATGATCCGGCAATTGCCGGAAAGCAGGCGGTAGCTCAGAAGAGTGCCGGCCAAGCTGACAAGTATGTCGGCCGCAAGAGTGCTGGCCAGAATGTGCCGGCCGGGCAAGGAGCAGCTTCGGCCGGAGGTGGCCGGAGTAACAGTGCAGCCCGGCATCAGCAGCAGGGCGCCGGGGGTGCAGCGCAGCAGCAAGGTGCAGGTCAGCCGGGACATCGGGAAGATGATGGCAATTCCGCCCTTGTCAGGGCGGGATATCAGCAGCAACACCAGCAAGGCCGGCACAGTGAGCAGTATCAGCCGGAGCAGCAGCAGGAGAAAGTGATCGCGGGCCCAATTGCATCCCAGCTAGGACCTCGGTCCTTAGCAGCAAGTGATGCGCGCTTCAAGCTGGACAGGATTCACCAATCGGAGTTGGTGGAAAGGCAAGGAGCTCCGGGTCCTATGTGCTTTGGACCCCGGATTATGGGTGAGCCGGTACCTTACTACTTCTAGCTCGTGCGTGGCGCGAGGACATACAACGGCAGTATGAAGCCGGAAGATTGGTTGGAGGATTACTCCACCGCAGTGAACATTGCCGGAGGAAACCTCAGATGGGCGGTACGATATGTACTGCAAATGCTAGAAGGACCAGCCAGGATATGGCTGAACAATCTGCCGGCCGGAAGTATCAACGGCTGGGTCGATTTCGAGGAGCAGTTTGTGTCAAACTTCACCAGCACATACAAGAGGCCTAACCGTCCGCAGCAGCTGGCCAACTGTCGGCAAGGAGTAAACGAGACCGACCGGGACTACCCGACTAGGTGGTGCACATTGCGCAATTCCTGCGAAGGAGTTGTGGAGCAGCAAGCCATCATGTGGTTCGCTCATGGGTGCCGGCACGGCACCATGTTGTGGCAAAAGCTTCAGAGGGAAATGCCGGCCACGTTGGCCGAGACTATCAAGATCACCGATAGTTATGCTCTGGGAGATCCCATGCAGCCCACCCTTGATTCACAAGGACAGGGGCAGACTCAGGGGAACACCATCAGCGCCGGGAGACCAGGGCAATACTATCGCACTGATAACCGGAACAAGAGAAGAGATGAAAGGCCGGATTACCGGTATGGGGCAGCACAAGTAGCAGCGGTGGAGGAAGATCAAGAGGGCGCCGGCAGTAGCCAGCGTCCGAGATATGAGGGCTATCAGCAGCCTCAGCAGCAACAACCACAGCAGCAAGCGCAGCCCTTCCAGAAGAAGAATGTCTGGGTCAACAAGAATGCCGGCGGAGCCACCGGTCAGAAGAAGCAATGGCCGAAGTATACAGTGGGTTTGGCCATGGACAAGCCTTGTGTGTTTCACACATTCCAGCCGGGTAAGCCGGCAAATCATTTGACGAGAAATTGTTCATGGCTGGACGACATATTAGCAGGTCAGGCAGGTCCCTGGGGACCGGCTAGACCATCTGTCCCGGCAGCCCCATCGCCGTTGACAGGTGCCAACACAGTTGCAGTCCCGCCCAGGCCGGTTAATCCCGAGAATCAGAGCAATGCCAGAAATGCCGGCGTAAATCAAGTGGATCAGAGCTATAACCCGGAACACTATGCCGGAGGCCCAGCTGCGGGCCAGAATGAGTACAAGGAACATGATCAGAGCTACATGGTCTTCGAGACCGAAAGAACAGACAAGCAGAGCTTGTACCGGCGGTGTTTGGAGGTGAATGCCGTTATGTCGGCTGTTCCGAAGCTAATGTATTGGTCTGACCAAGCCATTGGCTGGGACAGGGCAGATCATCCTAGGATCATGCCAAACCCCGGCGGGTATGCTCTAGTGATGGATCCGACATTTGTCGGGCCGGCTAATAACGTGAGGTTCAGCAAGGTCCTCATTGACAATGGAAGCAGCATCAACATCATGTATCGGGATACGATGCAGAAGCTGGGCATCAAGGAAAATATGTTGGAGCCAAGCAAGACCACGTTCCACGGCATTGTGCCGGGACTTTCGTGTGCGCCAATGGGCAAGATCCGGATGGATGTCATGTTTGGCAGCCGGGATAACTGCAGGGTGGAAAATCTCATGTTCGAGGTGGTGGATTTGGAAAGCCCCTACCATGCTTTGCTGGGTAGGCCGGCTCTGGCAAAGTTCATGGCCTCTACGCATGTTGCGTACCTGAAGATGAAAATGCCGGGGCCCAAGGGAGTGATCACCATCATAGGAGATTACAAGCGCTCGATGGCATGTGCAACAGCCGGATCTAATCTGGCCGAGACCCTGATCGTTGCGGAGGAAAAGAAGAGGCTCAAGCGAGCAGTGGAGATTGCCGAAACGGTTGTGGCCGGCAAATCTATGTCGGGCATGGCAAATCCCGGTGGCAGTGCTTCTTTCCAAGTGGGCAAGGAAGTCAAAAAGGTGCCTCTGGATGAAGTTTTCCCGGAGCGCCATGCCCTCATCGGGGCGAGCCTGGATCCCAAATAGGAAATCGAGCTCATCAGCTTCCTCCGTGAGAATCGGGATATCTTTGCATGGTCTACTTCAGACCTGCAAGGTGTGCCGAGGGAGCTGGCTGAGCACGCATTGCATGTGAGACCGGATGCTAAGCCGGTGAAGCAGCCGCTCCGGCGGAATGCCGGCGATAGAAGGAAAGCCATATGGGAGGAAGTGGCCAGGCTCCTAGCCTCTGGCTTTATCAAGGAAGTACTGCATCCGGATTGGGTGTCTAATCCGGTTTTGGTGGAAAAGAAGAAGGATGAGCCCGCCATAGTGAAAGTATGGCGGATGTGTGTTGATTACACCAACTTGAACAAGGCATGCCCTAAAGATCCATTCCCGCTCCCTCGGATCGATCAAGTGATTGATTCCATAGCTGGATGTGAACTGTTATCGTTTGTAGATGCCTATTCTGGTTTCCACCAGATCCCTTTGTATGAGCCGGATCAAATAAAGACATGGTTGAGCAAACTAGAGAAAGAAACGATTGGATGCTGGAAAGACCTTACAAAGCAATTTACAAGCAACTTCAGGTCGACATACAAGCGGCCAGCATCAATAGAAGAAGTCAAAGCGTGTGTGCAACAACGCGACGAAACACTGCGGGCATACATCCAAAGATGGAGTCTTATCAAAAATTCAGCAGTCGAAGTTTCAGACGAAAGAGCAATAGACGCATTTATCATTGGATTAAGGCGAAGAGACCTAGTCGAAGAGATGGGCAGAATCAAGCCAAAAACAGTGTAAGACCTCATGGACGTAGCAAATAGATTTGCAGATGGAGAAGACGCATGCAACAACAAGCGGACGCGATCCCCAGAGGACGATAGAAGAAATAGATATGGAAGTCAAAGGAGACGGTCCCGAAATTACGACAACTATGGCTCCCACAGCCAAGTCGCCGCAGGATACAAAGACAACAGCTATCAAGGAAGTGATCGCCAAAACTCGGAATATCGAAGCTACAGAAAAGAGGACTACAAAAAGTTTCCCATGAGAGAACCCAGAGAGTACAACCCATCTCCAGAAGATATGCTCAACGGACCTTGTCATATACACTCAGCGTTCGTCGATGGGAAGCGAGTATCAAGGCACGCAATGAAAGATTGCACAACATTCTTAAAACTACAAGAGGCAGCACTAAACAAGCAAACCGAAGCAAGGTGACAAGGATTTGAAGGAAGCAACAAACCTCCCATAAATCAGCAAGGGAACAATGGAGCTCTTCAAAATCAATACCACCCAAACCAGGAACACAATGACGATGAAGGATACGTTCCATCCAAGGGACACATCATATCAATGATACAGCCCGTGCCCAAGTCGAACAAAGAAGAAAAAAGCATTACTCGACAAATCAACCTAGCAATCACTTCACCCCCAGCTGCAACGGAATATCTACACTGGTCAGAACAACCAATTGAGTTCAATAGAGAAGATCACCCAATAATAGTACCTCGGCCAGGAAACGCGCCCTTGGTACTCAAAGCTCAAATTGGCACGTACGATGTCGACAGAATATTTATGGACGCAGGAAGTGGAATCAATCTGATATATGCAAAAACACTGAGAGCAATGCATATATCACTAGAGTTCTTAAAGCCAACAGACTATTCCTTCCATGGGATAGTACCAGGAAGCGCTAACTATCCATTAGGTCGAATAGCACTCAATGTTTGCTTCGGCAACCGACAAAACTACAGAAGAGAAAAGTTAGACTTCGAAGTCATGGACTGGCCATCTCAGTATCACGCGATCCTTGGGCGACCTGCGTTTTCGCGATTTATGGCAGTACCTCATTACATATATCTGGTACTCAAAATGCCAGGACCAAAGGGAGTAATCACAGTAAAAGGAAGTTTTGAAATCTCAGATCTATGCGACAGGGAGGCGCAAAACTTTGGCATGATAGCCAACCATGCAGAGAAAGCGAAAAGTACGATTACAGAAGGCGTCAAGCTACTCGAAGGATGCGTTGTGGAGCCAGAGATGAAGAAACCACGAGTAGAAGCATCAGGAGAAGACAAAGAAGTAGGAGAAGAGGAGAAGGACATGACGGCATAAACATCAAGAGCAACAGAGTAGAGTAGAAGAATAAGGCTATAAAAGCCACGAGTTATACCAGGGGCAATGCCCTCTAGATCCAGAACACAGGTCACGGGCCGGATCTCTTGGGTCACCCCATGTATCTTACATTACAAGTATAATAAAGATGAAATGTTCCTCATGTTCGAGTTTACGAGTCTTTCAAAGAGAAAATACGGCAAACGCACAAATCATACAATAACGCTTTGAGAACAAATTTCAGACATAAAGTCACGAAATCAGGAACTCTCGCGTTCAGTATATACATAAAAGTCACAGCAGCGGGTTATCTGAATCATCTACGCCTAAAGGATCTAAATAGTGATACTCGCGGAAAAACCCAGCGTCTGCTTCAAGCAGCCTAGCTACAAGCCTCTGAGCAGGTTGTGAAGTATTTTCCATATGAACTCGAAGACTAGCTCCACCAGGAGCCAAACTCAGGGACATAGTGCTGTAATTAAGCCTTGGGTGCCACTTGCGCATCCACCCAAAAGCAAAATTGGCACCTGCCACCAAGTTCAGCTCTATCAATCTATGAATACGGTGGCTGGACCTAAAAGTATCAAGAAGAAGGGGAAAGTTGGAGGCAGAGGATTGCGAGGAAGCATGACAGAATGCATAGTTGTCAGAGCTCGTCGGCAACCATCAACTGACTCGCCAATATGTTGGGCACGGTCCTGAAGCAGTACAATGGCACTCCGACGCCGAGGATCAGACCATAAAGTCTCACAGCCTTCTGACATTCTCTCCAAAGCTGCATTTCGCTCGGTAACCCAACGATCTTCAGCAGCAAAATCCAGACAAGTGTCTGTAATGGCAAAGGATGTCACAAAAACAGCAGTGAAGAAACATGGAAAAGAGAAGCTGAAAGAAACCTTACATCGCAACATCTCGTAGGCAGACTCGACAATGCCAAGAATAAAAGATTCGCATTCTTCATTATGGACAATCTTCGCCATCAAACTGGAAACCTTTTCATCAAGAGAAGATATTTGCTTTAGATAACCACAAGCTTTACTAGCTTTGCTCACAGCCATCTGTGCTTGGCGTTTGGCTAAAGTCAAGCGAGCTTCAAGATTAGAAATCCTTAAAGAGTACTCTGTGCATTGACTGCATCGACTAGGAGGTGACGAAATCGTCGAGTCGAACATGTGGGTAGCGGAAGGAGAAGGACCACCAGTCAAGGGATCGTTGGTATGCATCGACTGGAAGTCAAAAGAAAATAAAGAAGAAACATTTTAGAGAGGCAGCATAAGATCTCATAAGAAGGAAATATATTTACATAGGTGCAAAACCCTTTGGCTAAAGTTCTCGGGTTGCATGCGACTAAAGGTTTTTTACATTCAAAAGGAGAAATTGAAAGCTACAGAGGAGCCGAAGTCTATGCCACCTCAACATTTTGCTCCGTGGCAGAAGAGGGCATGGCAAATCCGTCGCCAGAAATTGATGGAGGTGCAGGCTCTTCCATCGTTGGAGCCGGCGTAGTAGATGCCGTGGAGGCTGCAGAAGGAGAAATAATCGCCGCCAGTGCAGGCGCCAACCTCTTCGCCTTCTCGAAGAAAACCTTCATCTCATCGCGGGTGCGGCCATGGGGAGAGCTCACCTTCTCCCAGTCGAAGTCCGCGCCGTGCGCAAAAGAAAGTGCAATAGCACCCTCAGCACCACGCTTCAGAGAGAGCCCCTTCAGCTGGAGGGTCGGGTCCTCAATTGTATCGAAGGACTTGGCAAGATTCTCCAAGTTATCCTTCGCGACTTCTGCTTTCTTCTTCGGCCACAACCCGACAAACAACCGTGATAGAATGCGGCTAACCAACTCAAAAGTCTCCTGGATAGATATCCAGTTTGCCTCGAGTAGGTTAACCGCGGTCAGCAGAGGATCATCGCCCGATGGCAAAGATGAAGAAGACACCTTGGTAAATTCTGCACGACAAAGGAAGTCAAAAAGAAAGAAGTAAAGGGAAGAATTAGTGAAGATCAACAATATAACAGGAGTCGAAATAGAAGGCAAGATGAAACACTTACTTTCGGCAGAGGTAGACATTGTGTGAAGGCGCTCCATTATGGCCTGCTCTCGCTGAGCGTGCTCCCTGTTGGCATCGGCCAAGGCTTTTTCAGCCTTTTTTGTCTTACCAAGTGCTGATTTCTGCGACTTCTCAACGCTTGCTTTGGCAGGGGCCGCAATGTCATATGCCTTCTGCGAGGCACCAAGCTCAGCCTCCAATGATGCAATTCGGGCATTGGATGTTGCTAGAGCAGCTACAGTAGAAGAAGAAAGGAAGTCAGATAAACAGTAAAAGATAAGCGTGGAGGAAAGATCATGACTGGATATAGAATGTACCTTCAGAAGCTTTCGCAACCTTTAGGTACTCAGCGCATTCAGTGCCCAAGGCGACGAATCTCTTCAATAATGCCTGAGAGAAAGAGTGTGTAAGAGCACAAGTGTATGCAAGGGAAACAAGTCAGGAAAAATTGCTCACATCATGGGGGGAAGCCGAGGATTCATGGGCTTCCAGAGAGACATCGGGTTCTTTGGCCTTCTTCAAGCGCTTGAGGTTTCGGGGCACAGAAACCTTCTTTACAGAGGCCCTGGTAACCCTAGGCGCCATTTCTTGGGCAGGGGGCTCATCATCAACTGCAGGGGGAATTGAAGGAGTAGCTGTAGCAGCTTTTGGCGGCTCTTCGTCATCTCTACATGGAGAAAATAAGTTATGTGTAACACGACAGAAACAAGGCAAGAGCGGTGCAATTGAAGAACTCGAATAAAAACACTTACGATGCCAGGAGGTCGAAGTACTCCGTATCTCCTTCAGGAACAGAGGCCTTATCAGTCGCTGCAGAACTCGAAGAAGCAAATTCTTTGACTCGCTTCCTCTTCTTGTCGACACCAGCATCTTCAGCAAGCACAGGGGGAGACGATGTCGACGAGCTAGTTTCCTCTTCCGATTCTTTGGTATCATCTCTGTCCTGATTCTCGTCAGCCTCGGGGGCTTCAGATACAGATGAGGCCAGATCAGCCGGAAGGGGCCCTACCTCTGGAAGAGGAGGGTGCGAAACAAGGAATTGGTGACTCTGCATATAAATAAGTCAGCAGAGTACAAAGGCAAAGAATAGCGTAAAGTCGAAGCAAACAAAATTCGACAACAAGTGAACACAAAGATACATACCTCGGGCAGAGGGTGCACGGAGTCGAAGTAGTCAGCGGTCAAGTCAGCAATCGCATGATCCTTGGTGAGCTTGGTAAGGCTCCTAACTCGCTTGTCGATATCTTTTTTCTCTATCAAATCTTTAGAGATGCGAGTAGGATCTTCCAAGCCAGAGTAATTCCAGAGCTTGGTGAGGCGGTGCTGCAGGGGTTGAACTCGACATTGCACAAAGAAGGCCATGAGTTGGATACCCGACAAAGCTCCTCCTTGGCCTCCTTTCAAAGCCTGAATGCGAGACAGAAGAGGAAGAACTTGTGCTATCTCCGCATCTGAGGGAAGCGCATCCCACGATGCCAATTTCTTCACTTCCTTGGAGGCTTCGAAAGGGGCTAACCCATATTGGTCTTCAGGGGAGGCTTTGCGATCTTTGATATAGAACCATTTGGTTCTCCACCCCTGGACAGATGCGGCAAAGGAAAACTTGAGGTACTGCACTTCAGGGCGCATAGAGACAATGGCTCCGCCCAATTTAGGCTTTCTAGCCAGAGCAACATTGGGGCGAAGCCAAAAGATTGACCTCCAGAGAAGAAAGTGGGGCTCAATGCCCAAGAATGACTCGCAGAGGGTCACGAAACAAGCAATATGAAGAAGGGAGTTTGGTGTGAGCTAGTGGAGCTGCACACCGTAGACAAAGAGGAGCCCACAGAGAAACTCGTGGGCAAGAAGAGAAAGGCCGCGGAGGAGGAAAGCAAGAAATATTACCCGATAGCCGCTTGGGGGCTACGGGATCCGCTCAGTACTGGGAAACTTGATGGAATCCTGGACGGAGATGAGGCCGTCCTGGCCTTCTCCACCTCCTTCGGCGTGATGGCAGAGCGTACCCAGTTGGTGGCAGATGAGTTCTTGGCCATGGTGTTCTTGGTGGCTAGGTGCTTCACGCGCATCTATCACGCCGCGCTTGGGGGCTATGCACGAACGGAGAGAGGAGAAGAGATCAGCAATGGAGGCAGCGGAGGGAATGAGCTGGTAAACAGTAAAATCCCCCACTACGCCCTTTATATACCTTCTGGGAGAAGGATCGTAGGCTGAGACGTGGCGCAAAGAGCAGAAACGGCAGCCCACTAACGGTCAAAAATCACGAAAATTACAGTGCTGCCCATAAAACGGTTCGCACTCATACAGAGTGACGTATTCATTGACGTCATAAAGAAGATGATATAAGAAAGAAGAAGGATGGCCTCGACAAGTGCAAAATTTATAGACAAGATTATATGTGAAGGATTTTCGATTATAGCCTTGGGGGCTACTATTATCAAAGATATTGAAAGCAACTCTTTACTGGAGTGGTGGACTCGTATTTGACGACAAGATGTTATTAAAGTATCTCAAGTTGAAGTATGATGGACTACATTATATTTTGAGCCTATACTCGAAAAAGTCTTTTTTTCGACTATAGCCTCGGGGGCTACTCCCATCGGGAGCGCTGAGCGCGCACCTGACGATATTTCTTGGTAAAGCATTGTGCAGAAGTGTTACTCCCATCGGGAGCGATTTTTATGGTTGTTGAAACCCGAATATTTTCAGTCAAAATTTGACTGCGACATAAGATTCTTGAGTTATGTTATCGCAATGTAACTCGAATGCCGTGACTTGTCACGAAGGTAAGACCCCGAGATCCATCCTGTGTGGCCTGGTATACACACATGGATGCGCTCTGCTGGTATGTATCCATGTCTACGACGCGAAGAAAATACTGGTGGACGCACTGGGTACCCTGAGAATCACTGGGATTCATTCTTTATAAGTCCTAAATGCGGCAAAAGAATGGGTTTGACCGGTATCTCGAATTCAAATCCAAGGGGATTGAATTTGAAGTAGATGACAAGTATCTGTTCCGGCAGTTAACTGACCTCTTGATCCGTCAGAGTTGTCAGGCTTGTTCATCAAAACCCGTTGCGAGAAAATATCATGAAAGTAAGTCGAAAGACCAAGTCAAAGATATGAAGAAATCGAAGAATTGATCAAGTCGAAGATTTGAAGATTAGAGATTCAACCCGAATCTGCAATTCTGGTAGAATCTCAGGGGCTACTGACAAGGGTATAGTTAATAGATCCCGTTAGTTGAATACCCCTGAGGCCCGTTAAGCTAGGCCCAATTGTAATGATAGTCGAATACGAGTTCTTACCGTATGTCGATATTGTAATCTGTATCGGACCCTACCCGATCCTCGAGACCTGGCCATCTATATATAGGGGCCAGGAGGGGACGATGTAGGGCAGATTGAAAGCAAGCCAGGTTGAACACCCACGTTTACTTTCAACATACACTTATTTCGACTAACCTTTACCTTCGAGTTCATCCGACGCCCTCTTCCCCCGATCCTAAATCCTTCATCTAGGATATTTGTCGAGTTAACCCTCGTCACTACTCCTATGGTTGCTTCTGAAACACTTTCAGCTAATGATGGTACTCCTCTCTCTGTTGAAGAATCTACTCGTTATCGCAATATTGTTGGAGGCCTTTAGTATCTTACCATGGCACGTCCAGATTTATCCTTTGTTGTCAATAAGGTGTGTCAATACTTACATGCTCCAAGATGTGCTCATTGGTCGGCGGTCAAACGCATTCTTCGATATGTGAAGGGTACTCTATCACATGGTCTTCTGATGCATCCCTCGTCTACTATGCCACTCCTTTCTGCCTTCTCTGATGCAGATTGGGCTGGTAATCCTGATGACCGCCGATCCACGGGGGGATTTGCTATATTCTATGGAGGAAATCTAATTTCTTGGAGTGCCAGAAAACAGATGTATCTCGCTCCAGTACGGAGTCTGAATACAAGGCACTTGCAAATGCTACTGCTGTGTTGATTTGGGTACAAGCCCTCCTTGGTGAACTTGGAGTGATACAAAAATATCCACCTGTCTTATGGTGTGATAATATTGGAGCTACATATCTTTCTGCCAACCCAGTGTTTCATACTCGGACTAAACATATCGAGATTGATTTTCACTTTGTACGGGAACGGGTTGCTTAGAGACTACTTGAGATCAGGTTCATCTCCTCCAAGGATGAGTTAGCTGATATCTTTTTTTTTGAAACGGAGGCAAAAGATTTGCCTCAATCTATGAATTAAGAAGAAGAGAGTTGCTCAGTTAATTAATGGAAAACCGAGCGAAAACCATTACAAAGAACCTACATGCAACAACTCCCAAAGCACGCAACTCACCAACCATCTAGGACGACCAACCCGCTACACCGCTGCGACTAGATGGAAAACACATCGAAAGGGAAAGCCACTAAAAACGCAAACATGAATCTCGATCACGACATCCTCAAAGATGAGAACCATCCATCAATCAACTTTGGACGCCTTCTTTGAAGCGCCACTCTTCTTGCTAATATGCCTGAGATACTCTTTCACCTTCTTGATGCCACCCATCGTAGCCTTCTCTGTAAGAAGGCTAGCAATTTCTTTGCCAGATCCAGGGATAGCCGCCTCCAAACTAACAAGAAGGCTGCGAAGTTCTTCTGCAAAGAGCGCCGCCTCAAATTTAGGTGCCAAAGCACCCGCTTCATTAACCTTGACACCACGGTCAACGAAGGCAGTGAGGCGGTTAGCTGATATCTTCACCAAGCCATTACCATCGCCATTGTTTGCTTCATGTAGGCGCAATCTCAACCTCTCCAAAGTTGAGATTGAGGGAGGGTGATAAACGTTATGATGTATAGAGTTTGTATTGTATACGTGTTGTATTTGTACCCCTGTATACCCCCTATATATAATGATACCAGACCGACCCTTAGAGGCACGAGTCTTACCCTACCAATACTTGTTTCGTAATAGGTCTCTCATCAGCCCCCTGCCGGTGCCGATGCCGATCAAGATCGCCCCGTGAGCTGCCTTCTCGGCCTCACTGCCTCCATCGACAGCCGGACCAACTCATCCACCGCCTACTGCGATATAGGTGACAAAGGCGTGGTCTTGAAAATCTAGATCACCTTCGTCGTCGCCGAACCTCCTCAGGTATCCTACTTCTGTGCCTACTGCACTGGAGCTTCCTTCACCGAGGAGCCAACCATCATCAACACAGAGGGCAATCTCGCCCCTCCTTCACATCGGCGTCACTAGGCGGTATTGCTACGGACTCGACCGCTACGCCTTCTATGTCTACCTTGCTACCGGGGGCTCCGACGGGGAGCCATCTCTCACCATGCTCCCGCAACCCAGCGGCCGCTGTATCACCGAACGGTGTAAGATTGGACTCCTCCCTGGACCTAGAGGTACCCACAACACCAATGGTGGCTATAGCCACAGCCGCAACTACCATGTCGCAGCGCTCTTGAATGACTCGGGGGGCGCTGCATTTCAAGCTCTATCTCTACAGCTCCAAGACACAAGCTTGGACTCTTAAGAAGCCCATCTTAGTTCTAAACGAGCAGCAGCAAGCAGGGGAGTTTCGCCACTTCACGTCGGCGGTGATCACCGTTGGTGGGGACTACGGCACCATGGGCTTCGTAGACTACTCAGGGGGCATCCTCTTCTGCAACGTGCTATAAGAAGGCGATTTCCCTCATCTCTACTACGTGCCTTTGCCAGCGCCGCTCCATCCCAGCAGGCTCGACCGCCACGACACATGGCGTGCCTGCAACATCGCCGTCGACACCAATGGCGGCCGCATCAGGTTCGTTGAGCTGTGCCATGACGACAAGAAGACTCACTGTTGGCAGGCCGTCGTGTGGAGCAGGAGTGCTGCTGATTACCAGGAGGGTTGGAGGCAGGACTTCAACATTCACTAGTGGAAAACGGGTCTAATATTCTGGGGTATTAGTCCCGGTTGCTCTATGAACCGGGACTGATGCCCTGGGCCCACCACTTTTTTGGCCGCAGGATCCCAGAACCCATTAGTCCAGGATCATTTTGAACATTTAGTCTCGGTTCGTAATACGAACCTTTGGAGGCATGACTTCAACATTATTCCTTCCCAGCTGCTTTACGACGACGTACCCAAGCAGCTGCCCAGGGAGTCGTGCTGGGATGACCCCCGGAGACCTCCCCCGCCGGCCACCCTAGACCTCTACAGGATGTACACCGAGTTACCCACCCTGAGCTTGCACGACGACAATACTCTATACCTAATGATCAACCGCTACATGGGCTCTTGGGACTAGTGGGTGATTGCTGTTGATATGGCCAACATGGCTCTGCAAGACGTTGTTCACTACCACCCAGAAAATAAGAGATTAAGATTTCGCCACAGCAACATCTCCAAACATCTCAACATGGGCTCTGTTTCTCCAGGTGCAAACAAACGGCCTAGAGTGGAGATGCTGGAGCCATCTCGTAAGAAGCAATTTACCTTATCTGTGATGGATGATATGGTGTCATCTTGGGTTGGCGAATACCAGGATATTGGAACTATTGAGGGAGATCAGTATGGGGATGATATGGACATGGACATGACTACATTGTTGAACGAGCACTAGAGAAGATGGGTGTTCTTGTAATATGGTAACTTATACGCTTTGATGGCACTATCATCAAGCCAGAATAGATGTTAAGGGAGAAAATGTGTAGCTCGTGTTCAAACTCTTGCAGGCTTTTCATCGCATCGTTTCATCAGTTTATCAAAAATGAAAAGGAGATCCTGGAGCCATTCCTAGGAAGCTGGATCGAAGGAGTTCGGGAAGCCAGGGAGACTTCCGAACACGCGTCGCCATTTAGCCTTAGTCGCCATCTCGCCTTGCGGCGGTCGGCCAGGCACACTATTGCACAGCAGTTGCAGGGCAAAGTCAGAGCGTTCGGTTTTGGGGCTGAGCACCATATCACCTACACGGTCTTACTGTTTGGGATTTATTTTTTATATCTCCTAAACTATATAACATATGGACTTCAAACTTTGCAGGTCACTATAATATTGCAACTAGAATATAGGAAAAATAGTTTATAATTTTTTTTAAAATTTAAAATTTTCAAATATTTAAAATTCAAAAAAAATTGTTTTAAAAAGTATATATATACTGTCATAAAAATCCCAAACTATTTTTCCCAAAATATATCTCAAATGTTTCAGTGAGCTGCCAAGTTTCAGATTTAAAGTTTGTATGAGAGATACAAAAAAGAGAAATTGTTAGAGAGAGGAAAAATAGGCCAGCACGGATCTTGATGCACCAATTAACAACCCAGATATGAGGGTGTAGATGAGATGGTGCTCAGAAAATGCACTCTTCGATTTTAGGTGCGATCGAGCCATAAGCAAACACTACAGGCTACAACTCCATGCCCTACTATTAATTTAGGCACCTTTTCCCCATTGAATAATTGTGTTGATGAGTATACAAGTGAACGCATTAATTTCGTTATTCTCATTTTTTGTTTACATGTTCATCATTTCATCATTTGTGTGCTGCAAGCCATCTCTCTCCTCCAAACTACTCCCCCCGTCTTAAAATATAAGCCTTTTTAAAAAGCTAACTTGTTCTCTAACAAAACTTACAATTCAGGACGGATGTAATAGTTTATTCTGGCCTATGCTTAGGCTCGTATTTAGAGTTTTGCACAGGTCCGGGAATTTTGGGAAGTCCCTGATCTCTATTGATCCACATCCGATTGAGATCGCTGTAGTCGAATACTAGATAGATGATGCTTTTTATTAGAATATAAGATTAGTTTATCTTTTCAATGCTTGCCTCACTCTTTTAGCATTAGTATTTAATATAGTTTCAAAAATGTATGAAATAGCACATATGGAAGATATATAATTAAGTGAAGCATGCTTAGTTATTTTATTAATATATATTTTTCTCAAAATTAGGACCCTATTTCGCATTTTGCATCGGGGCCCAAAATTGCTGGAGATGGCGTAATGGATGCCACACTTATATGCTTTTACCGTCATCACTCCATAACTTTATGATGCCATGAAAATATAAATATGATGATCTTGCAACCCAGTGAGGATGCAATGGACGCATCAGTCCCGTATGTGGTAAAACACCACCAGCACAACTCTCTTGACACACTATTTAAGAGTTATGATTTTTTGTTTTTTCTAGTAGAATTAAATGCACATTGTTGTAATTAGGCAAATACTAGCAAAGATAATTAAATCAAATTGCAAGGGACACAAAGGATTTAACATGAAAAACCTTCCAATGAGAATGGTAAAAAGCATGGACGCCAGACAACAAAACTTAGGTGGAAGTGTTTACACAATGCCGAGATTTCACATTTGCAACTTATCCCGTGCGATGGTTTACAAGCGGTATATATATAAGTCGGTACTGATCCATACCCTGACTATGAAGCTCGCTCCGCTCCGTCATAAGTTCTCCTTTATTTATAGAATTTGGATCACAATATAACACACGCGGTCTGGATCGTAATATAACACATGCTGTCACAGAGCTTTTCCTTTCACTGCTGCTAGATCCTTCCTACAATTATAGTGCTCCCTCCAATTCATGAAAAAAAGTCAAAAAATACAAAGTTGTACTAAATCACCGATATTTTTATAGATAGGAGAAATATGACATATATTACTAATGAAAAATAATAATCTTAATTAATTACCGAAGAACTCCATATAATTTTTTTCTCAGATCAGAAAAGGTTATCTGTGACTGTGAGCTAGTACACCCTCGAACTTTTTCGATCAAGGGAGAGATTTCAACCCTAAGTCCCTAACCGAGAGGGCTGCCTTTTCCACTCCCGATGCCAAGCCCAGTCCAGCACGCTACAGCCCACGGTGCACCCCAAAACCCACATCACTGCTTTTTCTTTCCGTTCCTCTATCGCTTTCCCCCGAATGGAAGCTGCGCCACGCCCGCGGCAGCAGCACCAACAGCACCACCGGCGGCGCCGGCATCCCTAAATGCGCCGCCCTCTCGCGGGCGCCGCCGCCGCCATCCGCCTCCGCCTCCTCTCGCCCTCCTCCCGCCCCCTCGCCCCCTCTCCCTCCCCGCTCCACCTCCTCTGCCGCGACGACGACCGCGAGGACCGACACCCATCGCCCCCGTCTCCCCCATTCTCGCCTCGCCCGCTCCTCAGCTCCGCCTCCGGTGCCTCCGGCATCCTAGGCCTCCGCGGCTGGCGGACGCTACCCCCAGCAGCGTCACCGCCCCGGGGCGCCATCGCGGACGCGCCTCCTGCCCTGCTCACCATCTCCCGCGGTAAGAGGAGTGCCCCCTTTCGCGCACCCTGCCCGTGTCCTCGTTCCGGTGGTTTGCTAGGCATCTTACCATGTGTGGTGCTTCTGTTGTTGTTTGAACGCAGGTTATTCTCTGCGTGTCGCCAAGAGCAAGAAGCAGACGCACTTCGACGATGAGCACAGGTGATTCGGATGTCCCCCTTTTCTTCTCAAAATAAGCTGCTTAATTGGCACAATACAATAGTATCAGCCAGTTGATGTCCTTGCGTGTTTCAGCCCTTGCTTTCCTTAAGTTAGGAACCGTTTTTTATGCTCTATATATCATGGGACAATATACTATATGATGGGACAATATATGCTTAATTGGCACAATTGTATCAGTCAATTGATGTACATTGTGATAGGACAGAAATGTTATTCCAGTTACATATGGAAGAGTAATTGATGTAGGTTATAGATGCTTGATAGGATAAGATTGTAGAATATGTACCTTACGTTATTTGGACGACAGATAAAAGTTATTCCTCCAATCAAATGAGAAAGGTCCAAACTGAATAGTTTTTCATTTCTGGCAAATTATGAATTGTGATGGTCTCTCTCTATGAAACACACACTGCACTGTTGTAAGGGTATTATCATATTAGTTATTTTAAATTACATTGACAATTTTATTGGGAAATAGTGACCATTATTTTGTCATTGTATTCTTGAATTATCCCGCAAGGTTCTATATTAACACACATTTCCTTTCATGCAAATTCTATTGGTTTGATCTCAGCCATCGAGCGGTTAACACGGCACTTTTGTGTAATTTCCTTGTCTTCACGCTAAAGTTTGGTGTGTGGTTTTCAACATCTAGTCATGTTATGCTAGCTGAGCTAGTGCATTCAGTTGCAGACTTTGCTAACCAGGTAACTTAACACTTTGCATCATAAGTTGGTGGTCATTTTTCTTTCCTGTCTATTTCTTGATATGGATTGAAATATCAGACCCAGGAACTAACTGCCTATCAAACTTCAGGCTCTTCTTGCATATGGTTTGAGAAGTTCAAGACGTGCTCCAGATGCTCTACACCCGTATGTATATAACTTTTCGTATTGCAGTGCATGCTTTGTTAACAAATATCTGCCTTTCTTACTGCATTTTCTTCAGTTTGATAAGGCAGTCATTCTTTTTATCAAGAAGTCCAGTCATTTTCTTGGAAGTAAAATTTATTTGAATTGACTATTAGTGATAAGGAAGAATCCTGGTTTTAATCATTATATCATAAAAAGGAGTAGTCACTAGATATCCAGTAACAAGGCTATCTGATATATGCCATAAATTGAAGTGATGCCTTATGTTTGACTCAATGATTGCTTACCATAGCTTTTTCTTTTTCGCAGCTATGGTTATTCAAAAGAAAGATTTGTATGGTCCTTGATATCTGCGGTTGGAATATTCTGCTTGGGTTCAGGTGCTACTATTGTGCATGGAGTTCAGAACTTATGGAGTACTCAAGTATGATGCCAATGTATCCTTTATTTCAATAGAATATTTTGCATATGCATTCCATTTATTGTCGAGTGTTATCCCCAAGCACAGTTTTCATATCTTAATACTTTTATTTCAGACTCCTGAGAACATTC
Source organism: Dactylis glomerata (assembly GCA_007115705.1). Classification (NCBI taxonomy): domain Eukaryota; kingdom Viridiplantae; phylum Streptophyta; class Magnoliopsida; order Poales; family Poaceae; genus Dactylis; species Dactylis glomerata. The sequence continues at coordinate 2,143,951 of QXEO01000234.1, read as the reverse complement.
ACTATGCTGCATTAGTGATTGGCGGGTCAATCCTAATTGAAGGTGCACGAACACTTGTTCTCTTTATTTACTTTAGTAATATTTAGCTATGGTTGTAGTTGAGTAATCCTGTTGTCTATTTAGGTGCTTCACTTCTTGTTGCTATAAAAGCTGTTAAGAAAGGTGCAGCAGCAGAAGGAATGAGTATCAGAGACTACATCTGGCGTGGTCATGATCCAACTTCAGTTGCTGTTATGACTGAAGTGAGCAATGCGCTCTAAATTACCTTAACTCCTTTTTTTCTTGTAGCCCAATCACTTCCTGCAAGAGATTTACCACTTATTCCTTATCTTAACTTCCTTGGTTTACTTCTCATATCCCAATATTGTCCGACAGGATGGTGCTGCTGTTACAGGTCTTGCTATTGCAGGAGCATCTTTGGTGGCTGTTCAAATGACTGGAAATCCTATATATGATCCAATTGGTTCCATCATTGTTGGTAACTTACTTGGAATGGTATGCTAGTTTTCAATGCTTCATATTTCTTTTGCTTCCATTGGCTTACGATTCTTTTCATACAAATGATTTTTGTACTATTTTGCTCTGTGCTTGGATTGAAGCTTCTTAGTTCTGACAATTTTACTAACTTTTCCTTACAAATTTTCATGAGAATCTGAAACAAATTGATATCGTTATGTTCTAGTGTTGATGCAAAGCTACATATTCCGCCATTTGAACTCTCTACTCAATTTTATTCTTATTGTATTATCTTTGTTATTGCATATACTCATCGTGGTCTGTTACCAGATTGTAGCATTTTCCCATCTCTCTAGTATTTTATGACCTGTTAGCCTCTTTTCTTTTCCATTTCTTCATCACTTTTTCTTGTTAAAGCTTCCATCTATTGCCAAATGATTATCTTCTGTTACTTTATAGTACTATGGTCTGTCCGATTATGCCAGAAATAGGCAAATGATGTTATGTTCATCAGTGTGCCAGACAGAAAAGTGTCTTGGCTGCAACATAACAGTCAGACTAGCAACATGTGCTATATGTTGATGTGGCACGTTGCATGGACTGTATTTGGTGGTACAAATTTGTATTTTTTCAAGCGGCAAGACCAATTTTTTTATAATTGCTACTGCTCGTCTGCTACTGTAGCAGTATGTTTCTTGATGTATTTGTTGGTTGCGTGAAGTCTGAAGTATGTTTTACTTAAAATCTACTGTATCTTGTAAGAGGCGCTACTTTTATTTGGTTTCTGGTTTATTCAGGTTTTCTGTATCACTTGGCATTCAATATTTCCTTTTTTTATAGTGAAATTGTTGATGCTATCCATAGGTAACCTAGGGATAGTTGATACTCTCAGGCAACACTTGCTATTTATTACCTGTGAATAACCCGTGTCAAATTTGTGAGAAGGCAGCATTTTTGTTAGCCTATCATTATAAAACCTTGTTTGTTTAGTATGGGATAAAGTCATAAAGCTAGGATAACTAAAACCAGTTTCACTCCACCTCTTCCTGTGTTCTCTATACATAACTATAAATAAACTATTATAACGATCGCTGACCATCTTCAACCAATCAATATTTTCACTAAATGCTATGGGAACTGAATATGGCTCTAAGTCTATATACCCAACGTTTTCACAGAGATGGTTTCTGCAAAATCCAGACCACTATGTATGTTTTCATCTTGGTTATGTTTGTTCCCGTGATGGTTTGTTTAGGATTTGCTTCTTTTTGTTCATGCCTAAATATTCCTTGTTTCGGAGGAAGATCTAACAATTGTGCTATCTGTATAGGTTGCGATTTTTCTCATTCAGAGGAACCGACATGCTTTAATAGGCAGGGCCATCGATGATCATGATATGCAGCGAGTTCTTGAATTTCTGAAATCTGATCCGGTAACTTCCGGATTGATCTACTTTCATACAATGTTTTAGAAGTTATGTTATGAAGCTGATGTTATTGCATCTCGCAGGTTGTAGATTCTCTTTATGATTGCAAAAGTGAGGTGATCGGACCAGGATTCTTTAGATTCAAAGCAGAAATTGGTATAGCTCTTATCATGTGCCATATTCCAGCTTTGCAGTTATTCTGTTTACTGCCACTTTTAGTTTATACTTGTGAGGACAGGGCAATTCCATATCGAGGTGTTAGTTGCAGTTCTATCCACCGTTCCTTAGTCTACTGTCATTTTTTTTGAAAGTTAATATTACGGAGCACTCTTTTTGGTTAACCTTGTTTGTTTTTATTTGATAAATTGGCCCATCACTCTTTAGTCTAGGATGTGTTCTTTCTGGAATTTTATTAGTAACAGTCTAACAGACCACTTTATAGTCAATAGACCACTTTAGTCAATCTAAGTTGTTTCTATTTGATGAACTGGATTTTAGTCTGCAAATAATCGAGTTGATTATATCCATCTGCAATGGATGTTTGTACAATTTTAAGCTTTCAATCTCGAGGATAATGCTTTACAAACATGTCTAGGCTATTGAATAAAATTAAGAAGGAAGACACATCAGTGAGCTAACTATATGATTTGGTGGCAGTAGGCACTTAGTCAGCCAAATTTACTGTTATGTTACTTGAGGTTATTGATGTCATATATTCCAATCAGTACAATGACTTGCCTGCAAGGATTTCCCCCTGGTGTTGGTATGGGAGGAAGAGTGTCCTATAGTGTTATTGGTGAGTAGGGGATAGACAGTGGCAGAGTGTCACCAAATACTAAGAGGGTGCACTACTGCATGCGTATCAATTCTTTATTGCGAAACAAAAAGAACATTATGGTACGCAAAGCATATGTACATTATGAATGATGTTTGAAAGGGGTATCCCCACAATTTGCTAACCTGTTGAGTCCTCCCATTGAAATTTGCTAATCTGTTGAGCTCACCTGTACCTGCTTTCTGTATTTTGTCTTCCCTTTCTGATCTTGTCTTGACAATATATTGATCTAATCATCCCACAGATTTCAATGGAGTAGTCTTGGTGCAAAATTATATGAAAAGGACTGGACGTGGAGTATGGGCAAAACAGGTGTCTGTTTTACTTTAAAGTACTGTAGTTATAGTTTGTGGTTGCTGTCCGTTATGGGTAATGTTACTGCTCTGTTCTAGTCTAGTGAGTAATTGTTAATTTATCTGCTGATCTGTCTTAAATGAAGCCATCAGTCAATTGAAGTTTTAGGTAGTCTCTCAATTGCTCTTCTGGCAAGTATAGTTGATAAGTTGAACTGTGGCTAGAGTGTCAACAGTCAGTCAACCAATTGGTGTTTAGTGGCTTGTTTGATACCCTGATGCTAGTCTGACACTTACCACTATAGAGTTGTGTAATTAATATATCATGCTTACTGGCCGTGGTAAACAAATGAATTAACTGCATTTCCTTGCTGTCTGGTGGGGAAATATCAAGTGGAAACCCTCACTTCAATGTCAGTTATGTGCACATACTAGTAGGTTTCAATAATCCTCCCCAAAATACAGGGGCATATTGGGTGCACTACGCTTCTAGTTCAACAATTTAGAAGTCCTGAAATTTTTCGAAAAAAGTGCACATTCATACAAGACATATAAATCATATCACAAATTTTTAGATTCCAAATATGAAAAACTAAAAGAGGAAGACATTTGTCTTTTAATAATGTCCCGGTTATTTACTCTATTTTTCAGTATTATTAAGTAAGCCTTGTACAATGCATAGGACTACCCCCCCCCCCCCCCCCATTTTCCAGTTTAGAATTTCAAATAATTTGTTTAATATTTAATTGATTTTTTAGTCCCTTTAATTGACATAGATACTATTCATTCTGGATTTGAATTCACTACTGTTCGCAGTCTGATTTGTCTGGTTGTTTAATTTAAATCTGAAAATTTGTGGCAAGGTAGTTGTGTATTATCTCTATGCCATAAATTAATTTCAGAATTTTGACAACTTTTAAACTTGTTTTTTTATTGGCCTAGTGCACCCCCAAGAAAGAGTTACAAGGTGTAGATGAAAGAGGAATTATGATTTTATACTCATAGTTTTATCTAAGCTGTTTCACATCGCAGTATGAGCTGCATCTTTGCACTGTTCATATTTATTCCTGTTTCACACATATTGACGAAACAAGGAGGGGGTGCACTAGATACATTCCTTTCTGAGATGATTGTATTCTAGCAATTCAGAAAGTCCTTGTTGTAAGATGGGGAAATGTCAAGTGCAAAGTCCCATTTTGATTTTAAACTGTGTGCACTTCGCATGTAAGCATCTCAATAATCCTCCATAAAAAAAATTAAGGTGTAGATGAAAGTAGGATCTATACCCAAAGATTCATCCAAGTAAGTTACTTTGAAGTTTGCATCTTTGCACTGTGATCGCTATTCCTTTTCCAGGCATCCTCTCTTGGCCTATACAACTTATGGTTTCGTTATTACAGTTTCGGGAGGCTTCGTTGAAGGATGATGATGCAGAGTTACGAAAGGTCATGGCGAACTATGGTATGTGATATGCTGCTCTTGTAAAACAAGTTATATGCTTGTTATCTTCTTGGTCTGAAAAGCCACAAATTGCTTGTACAGGTGAGGGTGTAGTGGATGCTCTGGGATATGAAGTGGATCGGCTGGAGTCAGAGATACAGAAGATCGTGCCTGGAATCAGACATGTTGACATTGAGGCGCACAACCCAGAAGGGCTTTCGGTTTAGAGCAGCGATTTTGTACATTATGGATATACATGCTACACTCGGCTGATTGATCACATTTGCTGATCAATGCCAATCTGATTTTTTCCATGACCTCTGGATATTTCATATCCCTCGGTAACTTGGCCAGTTTTCGTCATGTAAGAACGATATATAATTGTAGTTTGTCTGATAGAGGGGCAATGTGCACCTTATCTTTTTTTTGAAAGGGGCAAAAGCTTTGCCCTATTTATTAATTAAGAAGAAGTTTAAAGTTTGTTACAAGCCAAGCCAAGAGGCCCGACCGACCAAAATAATCACTCTCGCGGCATCAAAGACCCCAAGTACTTAGCACTCACCAAGCTTCAAAGAGTAGCCTCTCTAATCCTATCAACAGTGGCGGAGCTTCAAGAAAAAAGTTGGGCGGGCCAAGCTAGAGCAGAAAAAACCCAATATATAAGACATATATTTAGTACTTGTGGTTCATAATAGTTAGATATCAGCTCAGATACATACATATTCTATAGAGTGTTACTGTGCCGTGTTTGTCTGAGGAAAACTGGAGCGGGTGCAGGCTTGTAGCAGGAAGATTGGAGCAGATATAGGAGATGCGCCGGGCTAAGCCGTAGCCAGCTGATTGGTCGCCTTCGCTTGTGTCCAGGGGCTAGGGTTGCGGAATTGGCGTCCTCGCCGCTCGCCGTCCCTAATCGCTGTTGGACGGCCGCCACTCGCCGGATCGACTATAGTCTGGCCGCTACTAGAACTCTGCCGCCCGATCGTCCGCTCACAGCTGCTGCCTTAAACTGTAGCCCATCAGTGCAGCGCTGAGGAGCAAGAATAACGAAGGACGAACTGAATCGGGAACTGACAACAGCATTTGAGGGCGACTGAACCGAGTTTGTGGTCTTTAATCGTAGCGGCACAGGTACACTTTTTCGTTTCGCTCCTGGGCAGGGCGGGCCACTGCCCGGTTTTGCCCTCACTAAGCTCCGCCCCTGCCTATCAATCACGACACTAGGCAAGGATGAAATTTTGCAGAAGACTCTTACGTTGCGCTCTATCCAAATCTCCCTCGAAACAAGCATGATAAGCGATGCGAAGGACTTTCTCTTGGCGCCATTAGTGGCAATGTGCACCTTATCACGGTGCTCGTGTATGCTCACAAGTCACAAGTTTATATGTCCCGTGGCACGTCAAGATTCAGCAGAATCCGAAACGAGCTATCATTGCACAATCAAAACGTTCCCACCAACCTTCAACCTAACAACCAATGTGGTGACCATAAATAAAATGCTACCCCATTTTTCGCCTGCAATAGCACTATATAGTATATATACAATTTGGTTCCCCAATGCCGAATGCACTGCAGATTAGATCAGCTAAAGGGGCAGCAGTAGCAACTCACAACAACAGATGGAATCGAACAATGTATACTATTGTATGCTGCCATACATGGGCGTGGGAGGAGGCACTGGGATACACAAAAATAGATATAGTAGATGCATTTGCTGTCGCAATCGGCCACGCGGTCGTTTCTTTTTGACTTATGTCAGGTAGTGCTAGCATTGTCGCAAACCTACTCATCGACCATGGTACCTCTGCTCGTCGAGCTTGACTGCATGGTGAAGCCATCACGGCCAAACCCTTGTGAAGTAACCCTGCCCCAGGCTGGGTTAAGTTAAATATCGATAGTTTGTTCATTTAGAATAATGGGATGCTACTATATGGGCTGTTCCTTCGCGGGGATGATGACACGATCATCTTTTCAGTAATGTCGCTTCCTCACAACATGAACGGGTGCCCACCCACGAAGAGAGAGATTAGCCCTCCAATTGGTCATATCTGCCACTGTGCAGTTATCGTTGCAAACATTACATCAAATAAACGTTGCTGGTCGAGCCACGCGAACATTACAAATGAAGTGAGATGATCTCTGTTTTGTGATGGGAGTTTGGCTGTGTGAAGATTGGTAGAAATCGAAATAAATTTATTGATGAGTTAGCTGCATATGGGAGAAGTTCATGATCGTACAATGGTTTGGCTGTGCTCCTGTCAACTAGAAAATTGTCCGGGCACCTGATTGTACTCACCAGACACCAGTTGAGTATAAAGCTCTCTATTCACCAGAAAAAAATAGTGGTGTGGTGGTGGAGATATAATTTACACTTCCGTTGTAAAGGTTAGAGCCGATCTAGTGCAGTCTCTCAATTGGTGGAAACTTAGCGAACGTTTTTTTGTTCATTCGCTACAAGCCTACAACTCACGGCAACCTAATTTGTTCTTTAATCTTTTTATGGCCTCTAGGAAACTTCACATGTCACGATGAGGGCACAGTCATGATTTCTGAGTCATACGACCTATCAGTATTTGGAAGATGAAAATACCGGTAAAAACCAAAGTATTTGCCTCGTATTTTCGTCAAGGAGTAATTCTTACTAAAAATAAAGGAATTGACATAGGAGTAAGAGGTGTGTATTTTGTCACCACGACAAGTCGATTAAACACCTCTTTTTGTAATCTTTTTCTAATGTCAATTTGTCAGGTCTATGTGGTCAATCATCCAAGTAGCTTCTAACCTGTATCCCCCATGAAGTGTCACCAATATCTTTGGAAATTGGCTTCACGGTATTGATCACCGGTTTAGAACGCTTATTAGGGTGGGAGCGCTTGCTATTATTTGGTCGCATGGCTATGTAGAAATGATAAAGTGTTTAATAATAAAAATTCTTCTCCCTTGCAGGTCATTTACCAATAAATTGGTACGTTCTGTTTGTGGTCTCTTCAACGGGTAGAGAACTGTGACCTATTTATGGAGGTCTATACGCGGTTTGACATTACGGCGAGGGATATTTTTTCCAATATGGGTGACAACATAATTTATGAATTAAACCTCCACCTGCATAGGCATTTTGCATTTTCTTCTTTGGGGGAGAATTTCACTTCCCTGGCCTCTGCACCAACTAGGGATGCACACAACCATTAAGTATGAGTACAAGGATTTTTAATCTCGAATAACCAAGAAACCTGGTCCTCAAGATAAATTGCATGAGTCCTAGGAAAAACCTGGTCCTCAAGTATAAATAGGAACTTTCATTCGCATCCGTGAGGATTTGAACTCAGGTGATGGGTTTGTGCATGGAAGGGACGACTCCCGAGCCGCTCCTGCTCGAGCGGCTTCGGAGGATCCGCCGGAATCCCTAGAGGCTCTCCCCAGCCGTTGCTCCCCTGGCCACTGCCGTCGCCATCTCTGGCTGCGGTGGCGGCACCCGGCCTGCCAAAGCGGAGGGCGAACGATGGAGGGGTGGCATTGCAGCGGCGCTTCAAGGCGGAGTGGCGGCAGCTGTCAGCATGGGCGGCAGAGTTGGGGGGGGGGTCGGGGAGTGGAACATCCAGCGGCGGTGGCTCCCTCGTGCTCACGCAGCGACGACCACGTTCGACCGGGGAAATGCAGCTCTGGGTTTGATCGTGGCGGCGGCGCCTGGGTTCGATCTGGCCCATCTAGGCCTAGATCTGGGCTTGTGGGCCACACCCGCTCGTCCGTCAGCGGCGAGCTTGTCTGCAGATGGATTGTTCTTCTTTGCGGCCGTTCGGTTTGGAGGAAGCTCAGCCGGCGATGACTCCTCTCGTAGGGGACCAAGTGCGGCGGTGGCAGCGGCGGTTTATTCGATATCACGAGGTCACCTAGGACTGCGGTTCCGGGCATGGTGGTGGTGGCCTACTCCTCCACCAGAGTTGGTCGGCCGGTTGAATAAAGGTGGTGGTCCTAGGGTTTCTCTCGTGCGAAGACAAAGATCTGATGGCTACATTCTCTCATTGATCTGGCCAAAGTGTTGAGTTCTGGAAGGCTCCGCTGGCGAACTCCACTGGGCACCTCAAGCTTGGAGATTGCTGGATCAGATGGAATTCGGTCGTGCGCACCCATGTGTTTTTTCAGACCATTTGGTTTCAGAGGGAGCCTGGCGAAGCTTTGTTGTCTGTTGCCATCTCGAGACTCGTCTTACGGTCCATGCTGAATTCAGAGGTGAAGAATGATATTAAAGCTGAGTCTCTAAGGACTTGTAGTGGTGATTCGAGTCTTTGTGGCGATGAGGATCTTGCTTGGTGATTCGTTACTCGTAGCAGCAGCTTTGGCAAGTGGGGGCGGTAGCATAGGTGAAGTTCAAAGTTCGACCTTGCAGGGTGAAAATCCAAGGTCTGACCTTAATTGGTTGTGCCTGACAATGGCCTTGCTGAAGGCATTGTTTTGTGAGCGAGAACTTTTTCCAGGGTGAAAACCTAAGATCTTTGATCGGGCGATGGTGGTGCTTATGCACCGTTTCCTTCTTGGAGGCGTCGCTTTTGGAGAAGCTGGACTTCTGATGCTGTTTTGGTTGTGTTAGTACTGCTGCTACGAGGAATAATTCACTGTAGCGGGACTTTTTCTTTTCATAATTCTTCTTCTTTTTATTTTGGTTGTGTGCATCCGTATTGTCGATAGGGCAGTAGGTTGTTGCAGAAGCTGGGTGTAATTGGTATCTTCTTGATATTAATATATGTTCTTTATCCAAAAAAATAGGCGTTTTGCATCTGCTCAATTTGATATGTAATCCGCCTTCCAGTATTTCTTTTGCTGCGTACTCTTGAACGGCTTTGTGTATCTTTGTTATGAAGAAGACGGGTATAATGCAACCTTTTAAATAATAAAGTGCCCCTTATAAAAAAATGAAGTATCAATGCTCAAACTTTGATGATTTGCATGCACAATTGTGAGTGTGATTCCGGCTTATGCTGTACACATAGCACCACTGCAGCCTGAATACATTTTCTTGTTAAAAGATCCAACATGAAGCTGCTTTTCGTATTAATCAGGGAGAAAGATGTATAGACCACCATTTCTTGGTTTATAAACAAGTAAAAATAAAAATGACATGGAAGAGAGGAAAGAGCGGACCAATTAGCCGATTTCTCTCAAAGGGCTCCAAAAAGGTGCAGCTAGACATCTTGCAACGGTGATGCGCCAGAACTCCAGCGATCTTCAAATGACTTGCAGTCTTGCACCATATCCTTAACTCAGCATGATCTTCTGCTAGAAAGTGTGCCGATTACGGACCAATGCCGGTCCCGGTTCTAGCATGAACCGGGACTGATAGGTCTCTACGTGGGCGCGCGCGCTGCAAGGGTGGCGTGGATCATTGGTCCCGGTTCGTGACATGAATCGGGATCGTTGATCTCTGCATTTCATGCTATTTTTGTACAGCGGCAGGGTTTTGTGTTTTTTTCCATTTATTTATTTGGTGTGTTTTATATTCAATTTAATGGTACTACATATATATAGCAATAATGAAGGAACCACACTATATATATATATATATTACACATCATGGTAACGAATATATTATTCACCGTCTCATCCGTCGTGCTTGGTCGAAACATATTACAAACGATACTCATACGAATTTGATCTAATTTACATCTTCTTTTTTACACTTCACCCTTCCAAATGAACCGGGTAATAGTATTCTCCTTTCGGATCTATGACATGTTCTAATAAGAATCCGGCAATTTCCTTTTGTATTGCTTGCACGCGTTCTTGTGGTAGAAGACCGTCCCGCATCCGTTTGATCTAATTTAAAGAAGGGGATCAATATATATGAATGAAACTAAACACAATTGATGGTAATAAAATAAAGTTGTGATTATTGTTTATCGTACTTCAATTTTTTTGAAGTTCCGGTCTGCGCCCTTCTCTTTGGTCGTCTGGCGAATGAACTCGCAGACATAGTATCCACATAAGTTATTCCCGGCTTCCTGCCTCAAGCACTTTACGAGAACGGAGTTCAATCAAAATAATAATCAAGCATGATAATGGTATTGAAACTAGAATCAAAGAGATGCGCGGATCTAGCAAGTAGTACTTACATTCAATGGTTAAAATGTAAGCTCTGGCTTCCAAACACCCCTAGTGTTGGCGGTGAACCATTTTCAAGCCTTCTGGAGGCATTCCTGCATGTTCGCCCACTTTTCTAAAGGTGTGCGTTTTGAGTCCATGACTTTGACTACTCATTCGTCAATAATAATGATTAACAGAATAAAGTGGAAGCTACACACACATAATGAGTCAATTATACGCTTAACATCGAGTAAGCAAAAACAGAATGTGTACAAGATAGTAACACTCACTCAAAGTTGTAAAGAAATAGTATTTCCCTTCTGTTGCTGAAATACTTCAACGATTGTACCAAGTTATCCTCTGTCTCTTTGGATTTTTTTTAGAGTATCTTCATGAACGAAATTGCAGTCAACGAACCCAAGGTCATAGATTCCTCCTTTGTTGCATTCGAGAATCTTCATTCTGCATATATAATTAGTATAGTGATGAGTAAGATTATACAAGTAACGAATGAGCTGAGCTAGAAAGACTTAATAATACTTATAGACAATAGGCACTGACGATAGGCATTGACGATAGTTTTGTCGAGGGCGTCTTGTTGGTAAAACTAAAATAATTCTAGAAATTCAATCAGTAAGAACCCATCTCCATGACCGTAATGGTGGTGTTTATATCCAGCGTAGATCCAGTTTGCTGATTCAGTAGAGGCTTTCATGTACCATTTATGCAATCTCCGCATTTTTGTTGGTAGATCTTTGACTAACTCGGGTTTTACGAGAGGAGCCCCGTGCCGGTATATGTATGCTATTTGTTGGTACCCCTCGAACTCATCCAGATGGCTCATGTACTCGCCAATAGACAGTCCATATAATTTAGCCTTTTTTCCGTAGAGTTGAATAAACTCCGGATCAATGTTCGGATCATGCCGCTCCTGGGCTCTCTACTCATTGGTATCGTACACTTTGAGCGGTTCAATCGATTGATTTTGTTGTTGTCCGAGCTGGGAAACTTCTTTCCCAACTCTCCGCTCTTTTGCCTCAGCCGACTTGGTAATAGAGCGATTATAGTCTGGTGTGAGCGCTATGGGTTGGTGAAGCTGAATCTTTAGCGCGGCTGCTTTGGCTTTATCTTCTGCGGTGACCGGGAAGAATGGCTCCGTCGGCTTTGGCTTTTTCTTGTTAGCCATGTCAATCTTCCACTTTTCATAATGGGCATCTGTGGCCGCAACAATTTCCTCATCTGTCTTCTCGCAAGGTAGCTTCTTCATATTCTGATGAGGTACTCTTGGGAGGGGCGATAGCTTACGTTTCGGTGATCGAAACGTGCTCTTGCTGCTGCTGGTGGTGCTGCCCCTCTTAGTATACTTCCACTTTTGTCTCTGAGGCTCAGGGGACGGAGACGGCTGAGGTGGCGGCGAAGACGGCTAATGCGGCGGTGGAGACGGCTGCGCTGAGTGGTGAGGCGGTGAAGGCGATGGTTGCGCTGGAGAATGGTGGGGTGGCGGCGAAGGTGGATTGCTGCTCTGAGGAGTGGGTGGCCTTGGCGGCACATAATTTGGAAGCACGATGTGCTCCTTTGGCCATACAATAGTCCCCCCTTTGGCTTCTCCTAGTTCAGTCAGCTCCCTATCTTCCCCTGCAGGGTGGTCTAGCTTCAGCTCCTCAAAATCTTGCTTCACATCATCCACTGTGATGACAGCGTACCCTTTTGGAACCGGTCTGCAATGCCAAGTTGGGTTAGGCAGAATTGGTACGGCCATGACGACCGCCGTCGTCACCCTTAAGTTCATAACTTGCACCTTTAGCTCACAAGCTGTGCTCTCCGTGATATCATCCACTGGGTAGCGTTTAGGAGGAGCCGTTGTCAGTGCATCATCATCACCATCCTAGAGCTGGGTGGAAGCGACGCTGCTTTTCTTATTCGATAGGGCGCCGATACCATCGAATGCAGCTTCTACCATGTCCCGCTGAGATTGGCCGCTAATACCTTGCTGGCTAAGTCTGTCGATTTGATCCTGCTGCCAATTTAATGCTTCTTCTACATTACGCAGTCGGTCTGCAGCTGCCGCTTTCTCAGCTGCCTCCCTTTCCTTTTTCCTCTGATGACTTTTATCGGGATATCTCTTCATTTCCGCGGGGAAGGCAACATTCCATGGCTTGGAGCCTGGTGTGCCTCATGCTCGTCCGGTGTGTTCATCATTTTTAAGGGCGCGTGTGAGCTCGTCGTTCTCTCTATCGGGAATGAACCGTCTCGCTTCAACATCTTGTACTGCACTTCTAATATCTTCGATGGGCAGTAGGGGATGATCTTTGTGTTTCTGGGTATATATTGCCCTCCCTTCTTTGTCCAACATGCCCCCATGGCCATAAAACCAGTTTCTCACCCATGGTGTCCATGTTGTGGGCTCTGGTCTGATCCCGGCAGAAATATACTTGACCTCAAGTGCATCCCACTTAGGCATGCAACCGGCGTAGCCAACAGACCCCATATTATGGTGGTACACTTTCTTAGCAGCGTTCTCCTTATTTATTCTAGACCTTTCCAAAGCTTTCTCCAATGTCTTGTACTTCACAAAATCAGCCCACTGGTATCTTAACTTAGCATAGCCGGCTTGATTGAAATCCGGAGTCTTGTCTAACTTGACAAAGTTAAGGTATAGTTTCTTCTTCCAGTTCTCGAATGCCTCGGCCATCTTGATGAGAGCAAACTTCTTGACTCTTTGCAGTAGCTCCTCATTTGCTCTCTCCTCCTCATCTGGATTCACATCTGGCCTCGACAGGAGGAAATTAATCACGAGCCTGTCAAAAAGCTTATCTTTGGTAACATCGCCGACATACGTGACTCCACCGCTGCTTGGCCGATTCCATTCTTGAACGGTGATCGGGATGTAGTCCCTCACAAGAACTCCACATTGCTTGACAATTTTTTTTGTGACATCGTTGGGAGCTTGCGGTTCGCCGTCTACACCGACCACTTCGATCCTATACCTCATAGTATTATCCAACTTTTTTGTTGGGCCTCGTTTCGTTCATATGGAAGAAGTGCTCGATCCGGAGGGCTAAACGAAAAAAGAGTGTTAATATCTGCATGTATATATATAGACAACAGCATTACAAAAATACATATATACACCTCGCCGGAGTTTCCAAGATTTAAGGTTCCGTCGGAGCCGTCGCCTTCTCCCTCGTTGGCTTCTCCCTTATCGGCTTCTCCCTCACCGGCTTCTCCTCGTCCCAGGCTTCGGCTTCTACCTCACCGGAGCCGTCTCCTCGGTTGAGAGATTCATCTCCCTCACCAAAATCGTTCAGAAATGTCCTGGTGACATCAATATCTTCATTTTCGTGGATCATTCCTTGGAGGAAGTATTCATCATCTTGAGTTGTGCCATGTGATGTCTACGCACTTCTATTCTTGTAGACACTTGTTGGGCCTCCAAGTGCAGAGGTTTGTAGAGCAGCAGCAAGTTTCCCTTAAGTGGATCACCCAAGGTTTATCGAACTCAGGGAGGAAGAGGTCAAAGCTATCCCTCTCAAGCAACCCTACAATTACGATACAGGAAGTCTCTTGTGTCCCCAACACACCCAATACACTTGTCAGATGTATAGGTGCACTAGTTCGGCGAAGAGATAGTGAAATACAAGTGGTATAGATGATTATAAGTAGTAAATACAATCTGGAATAAAAATTGCTGCGAGCAAACATGTAACAAAACAGCAAGTAAACGGTGTGCAATGCTTGGAAACAAGGCCTAGAGATCATACTTTCACTAGTGGACACACTCCCAACAATATAACATGATTGAACAAATAAACAACTTCTCTCCACTATGGTACTCTGAATTACTCTCCTATTGAATAACACTAATCATTGTGTAGTGGCTACAAAAGCACCCCTTAAAGTTCATCAAATACTTGACAAACACCACTCATAGAGATATCCAAATCAAAGCACAACTCAAGATAGATATCATTGCAACTTAGACCAAGTACTAACACGGTGCACACACTGTCAACATTACACCATGAAAGGAGGAAAAGATTACTTTAATAACATCACTAGAGTACACATAATATCTGAATAATAACATCTACTTGTTCAACATGATACAAAGCTCACGATCACATAAAGATCACATCATGGGAGAGAGAGGTGAACCACATAGCTACCGGTAGAGCCCTTAGCCCCGGGGATGAACTACTCCCTCCTCATCATAGGAGACAGCAAGGTTGATGGAGATGGCGGTGAGGTCGATGGAGACGGCGGAGACGGCGATGGAGAACGATGGAGATGGCTCCGGGGGCACTTCCCTGTCCCGGCAGGGTGCCGGAACAGAGACTTCTGTCCCCCGAAATTCGTCGGCGGTGGCGGCGGAGCTGCGGAACTGCTTCTGGAAAATTGCCGAATCCCCTAGGGTTTTCCATCCCGAGGCTTCTTATAGGCGAAGGGGCGATGTCAGGGGTGGCCCCAGGCCTCCTCACACTAGGGTGGCGCGGCCAGGGCCTGGGCCGCGCCAACCCTATGTGAGGGTGGCCTGTGGCCCCTCTCCTTCCTCTCTTCGGATGTCTGGATGCTCCCGGGAAAAATAAGACTTCTGACTTTGGTTTCGTCCAATTCCGAGAATATTTCCTGTGTATCACTTCTGAAACACAAAAACAGCAGAAAATAGGGAACTAGCACTGTGGCGACTTGTTAATAGGTTAGTTCTGGAAATCGCATAAAAACGCCACGAAGTGTAATGAAACACAAGGCAAATGGTGTAAAAACGAGACATATCAGCATCCCCAAGCTTAACTCCTGCTCGTCCTCGAGTAGGTAAGTGATAACAAAAGAAATAATTTTTGAGGTGACATCCACCTCCACAACCTTGATCATATATGTAAGCATTGTGAGTTGGGATCATAAGAACTTAAAACATGGGCATGAAAGATATAATCTTTGACAATAAGAACTTAGCAACCATGTTATAAACATGTAAATGAACACAAACAAAAGATCATGAAAATAAAACAATGAAAGTCAAACGTGTGTTCAAATCACAAGGAAAAACATACAAATGGTTTTCAGCTTGTCCTTCAAAGAGAGCAAAACATAAATGCATAGGACACCTTCAAGTTTAAGAGGGCTACTAGATACAAATAATTTGAGAACAAGTGAAACCAACAATATGAATCAATCAATGAACTTTGGGATAATGCATATTATACTAAGAATGACAACTATGCTCTCTTAATGGTGCATAAAGATAGAAGGTGGTGACTCAATAAAAAAAGTAAAAGAAAGGCCCTTCGCAGAGGGAAGCAGTGATTAAACATGTGCTAGAGCTTTTCATTTGTAAAACAGAGATAAAAATTGGATTTTGAGAGGTGGTTGTCTTTGTCAACGACTGGCAATGGGGTTCTGACTATCTTCCATATAAAAATGAAGCAAGTTTTTGAGAGAGAGAGATTGGCACTTTTGTGCTCTTTTTATAAACTTGGCACTCCTCCCCCCTTTTTTTTCCTTTCACAAACCATGGCTAACCGATTCCATCAGGTGCCCACCAACATTCACATTCCATGGAGGAGTGCCTTTTTTCTTTCTTTTTTTCTCTTTTTTTTTCCTTTTTGGAATAATCAATATGGAAGATAGCAAATCCGACCACTACGTCCCCATAAGCTGAAAACAGTGTCACAAAATAAGAAGTATTTGAAAGTTTTGAAAGGTAGCACATGAAAATTTACTTGGAATGGCTTGCAAATACCATGCATAGGAATATATAGTGGACACAATGGCAAACTTGGTTTTTGGAAGTTGGATGCACGAGTAGAGCTCATACTCAGTACAAAATGAGGGCTAGCAAAATACTGGGAGCGACCAACTAAGAGAGCAGTAACGGCCATAATCATGCATAGCGACAAAGCAACATTAAAAGAAGCATAAGATGGCATCAAAAGTCAAAAACTAAATGATCATAGAGGCTATTGGCGACTTTGTAAGAGTCTAACATGTGTGAGCATGTGCCAAGTCAACCCAAATAAAGCATCAAGGAGAAAACCAAAATAATGCTTCCATACAATAAAAACAACGCATGATTTTTTTTAAAGGCTCATTAAGCAATCTCAGTTATTTGAGACAAGTCATGCTACAGAAAAACCACTAAGCATACTATCAAAAAGACATCAAGCATGACATGAAAAAGCCTAAGCCGCAGTCTACACAAGCTCCTTCTTGTACCACTTTTTTGCATAAAGCTTTTTCTCTTTTCCAACACCATTTGAAATTTTTTAAGACACCTCTTTTGATGAAAACCAATAAAGATCAGAGGCAAAAATACACCTTGATGAAAAGATAAAACAAGATCTGAACAAAAATCAAGGCAAAAAATACAAGCTAAACGCAGTAGCAGAAAAAGAGAACACTCGTTGAACGATAAGAGTGAAAACTAGAGTGTTCTTGGCAAATGAAAAGCGAGTTCATCTCCTCCAAAAGAAATATAATGTGATCTAACCATTTATTGAGGCAAACAAAACTAAACTAACTAAGAAAACTAAAACAACTGACGCTCCAAGAAAAACACATAGTGCATGAAGCAATAAAAATATAGTGTCTTGAAAGGTGACCTGATTTTTGCCGATGAAGAAGGGGTGCCTTGGGGGCATCCCCAAGCTTTGACGCTTGTACTTCTTGGATATTTCTTGGGGTGATGCATGGGCATCCCCAAGCTTGAGCTTTTGTCCATTCTTCAACTCATCTCATCATTCTCCAATCCCTACACTTGAAAACTTCCTTCATACAAAACTAAACACAATTCTATTAGCAACATTAGTTTAAGCATAACATAGAATCAACACTTTTTGCTTCAGGTTTCAACCTAAAACCACCACATAGGAAGTATATACTACTGTAGCAACTTTCCCAAAAGTTCCATGATCAAAAGAACTAAAAAAGAAAGCGATAAAGCGGCAAAAACGAATAGTGGCAGAAATCTGTTAAAACAGAACAGCTGACAAAGGTCGAATTTTTGAGGGATTTTCTGTTGCTCAAATCAAAAAGTGTTCATCTAATGAAAGTTTGGATATAACCTGGGGCATACGCACAAGAAATCGCAGGTCCAAAAGATATACAGAGAATTTATACGAATTTTTACGGTGCAGCACCGAAAACAGTTTCAGGACAGCAACATCCCCAAATCTTTACCTCACTCAAATTAGAGGTTTCTCTTGGCACAAAAACGAAATAAAAAGGATAAGGAGTGGTTATTACAGTAGTAATAACTTCCAAGACTCAAATAAAAGAAAAAGTACTGAAAATAAACAATGGGTTATCTCCCAAGAGTGCTTTTCTTTAACGCCTTTGAGCTAGGCGCAGTAATTTGCAAAGATGCTCATGTGGGCGCCATATAAGAGCTTGAGGCAAAGACGCCATATAGGAACTTAAAGCAATAGAGAGCATCAAAAAGCAAATATGAAAGACATTTAAATCTAAACCAATTCCTATGAAAAATAGTCTTGTAAAGAGACAAGTCATGAAAGCGCAAAGCAAAAAGCATAGGAAGGCAAAACAAGTACAACTTCAAGAATTGCAACATATAGAGGGGAAACTCAATATTATTAAGATCCTTCAAAACATATTTCCCTCTCTCATAATAACTTTCAGTAGCATCATGAATAGAATTAACAACATAACCATCACATAAAGCATCCCTATCATGAGCCACATGCATAAAAGAATTAATACTCACCACAGGAACAATAGTAGTAGGAGCAAATTCAATAGAATAATTATTCTCATCACCATAATCATCATAAATAGGAGGCATATTGTAATCATAACTAATTTTCTCCTCAATAGTAGGTGAACTGAAAATATTATACTCATCATCATAACCATCATAAACTAGAGGTTTAGTATCATCACAAGCTAGAGAACAACTATTTCTCAAAGCATACTCATCAAACATATCATCATAAGAAGGAACATCACATATGGGAGATAAAATATTATCAGAACAAACTTTCTCCACTAAAGCTGGGGAACTAAAAATATCATGCTTAACAAAACTACCTTCTCCAAGCTTAGACTTTTCTATAGCATTAGCAACAACGGTGTTCAAAGCATTCATACTAACAACACTATTAGCATGCAAATTAAGCTCCAAAGGTTTTTCAGTTTTCTCTTCAAATACTTCATATCTATACTCAGGAAAAAGACTACAGAACTCTTTGTTTTCCATTAAGCCTAACTAGTGAAAATAAAAACAAGAAACAAAAAGATGTAATTGCAGAATCTAAAGGAAATAACTCTGAGCACTCACCAGCAACTAAAAGACTTAGTAGCCAAAGGATGTGAGTACCTTTTACCTTACCTCCCCGGCAACGACGCCAGAAAAGAGCTTGATGTCTACACACTTCTATTCTTGTAGACACTTGTTGGGCCTCCAAGTGCAGAGGTTTGTAGAGCAGCAGCAAGTTTCCCTTAAGTGGATCACCCAAGGTTTATCGAACTCAGGGAGGAAGAGGTCAAAGCTATCCCTCTCAAGCAACCCTGCAATTACGATACAGAAACTCTCTTGTGTCCCCAACACACCCAATACACTTGTCAGATGTATAGGTGCACTAGTTCGGCGAAGAGATAGTGAAATACAAGTGGTATAGATGATTATAAGTAGTAAATACAATCTGGAATAAAAATCGCTGCGAGCAAACATGTAACAAAACAGCAAGTAAACGGTGTGCAATGCTTGGAAACAAGGCCTAGAGATCATACTTTCACTAGTGGACACACTCCCAACAATATAACATGATTGAACAAATAAACAACTTCTCTCCACTATGGTACTCTGAATTACTCTCCTATTGAATAACACTAATCATTGTGTAGTGGCTACAAAAGCACCCCTTAAAGTTCATCAAATACTTGACAAACACCACTCATAGAGATATCCAAATCAAAGCACAACTCAAGATAGATATCATTGCAACTTAGACCAAGTACTAACACAGTGCACACACTGTCAACATTACACCATGAAAGGAGGAAAAGATTACTTTAATAACATCACTAGAGTACACATAATATCTGAATAATAACATCTACTTGTTCAACATGATACAAAGCTCACGATCACATAAAGATCACATCATGGGAGAGAGAGGTGAACCACATAGCTACCGGTAGAGCCCTTAGCCCCGGGGATGAACTACTCCCTCCTCATTATAGGAGACAACAAGGTTGATGGAGATGGCGGTGAGGTCGATGGAGACGGCGGAGACGGCGATGGAGACCGATGGAGATGGCTCCGGGGGCACTTCCTCGTTCCGGCAGGGTGCCGGAATAGAGACTTCTGTCCCCCGAAATTCGTCGGTGGTGGCGGCGGAGCTGCGGAACTGCTTCTGGAAAATTGCCGAATCCCCTAGGGTTTTCCGCCCCGAGGCTTCTTATAGGCGAAGGGGCGATGTCAGGGGTGGCCCCAGGCCTCCTCACACTAGGGTGGCGCGGCCAGGGCCTGGGCCGCGCCAGCCCTATGTGAGGGTGGCCTATGGCCCCTCTCCTTCCTCTCTTCGGATGTCTGGATGCTCCCGGGAAAAATAAGACTTCTGGCTTTGGTTTCGTCCAATTTCGAGAATATTTCCTTTGTATCACTTCTGAAACACAAAAACAGCTAAAAACAGGGAACTGGCACTGTGGCGACTTGTTAATAAGTTAGTTCTGGAAATCGCATAAAAATGCCACGAAGTGTAACGAAACACAAGGCAAATGGTGTAAAAACAAGCATGGAGCATCAAAAATTATAGATACGTTTGAGACGTATCACCATGTGCTGGATCCATAGTATCTGCAAATTAAGAATTGCAAGTTATTATAATGCAAATAATCAAATGCAAATAATCCATAATTACTGTGGGATATGTGTCGATATGGGGTGGAGGAAGAAGGGGGATATGTGTCGATATGTTGATACGTGTCGATATGGGGTGGAGGAAGAGGGAGGATATGTGTCGATATGTGTCGATATGGGGTGGAGGAAGAGGAGGGATATGTGTTGATATGTGGCGTCGTCCTCGACTCGAGGCAGGGTGAGGAGCTCGGTGAATCCTATGTACCTTCTTTTCGCTATCCTATGTCCTTGTCGCTATACTAGCTCGGTGAATCCTATAATATATATATATATGTCGATACTAGTTCTTTTTAACACTTCACTCTTCCAAATTCGTGCGCTCGGTGAAATATATTATGAACACATATTATGAAAATCAAAGAACACATATTATACATATTATGAAACACTAGCTAAATACCCGTGCGTTGCTACGTTTATAAATTTATAACAAATAAATTTATACAAAGTTCATTTGTGTGTTTTTCATAACTATAAGACAATGACAATATTTGCATCTTATAATTAAGAGATGCATACATATTTTATATAATAACTATTAACAACACAACATATTTGAAAATCCATACATAATCTTTGGAATAAATAAAATATTATTGCAGAAAAAAAATTATTGTAGAAAATCCATACATATTATACATGAAATATTATTGCAGAAAAAAATTTGGGCAAGGGCCGGCCCGGCAGCCGGGATAGCTCCGCTCACCGAGAGCTCGGTGGCGGCGGAGCGAGGGGCGGTGGCGGCGGAGCGACGGGCGGCAGCGGCGGAGGTCTTCGGCCGGGACTGCGCGCGGCGGAGCGACGGGCGGCGGCGGCGACGGAACTCATGAGCGGGACGGCGGCGGGAGGACGGCGGCGTCGGGCAGCCTGCCGGCGTCGTTCTTGCTTCCGTGCAAAGTCCTTAGCCATTTTGCGAGTTTGGGGGGAAGTGGGGAGGAAGAGGGCGACAGTTATATATCTCGGGGTCATTGGTCCCGGTTAATGCCATCAACCGGGACCGTTGATCCATCGATCCCGGTTGATGCCATAAACCAGGACCAATGACCTGGGTGGGGGGGCGCTGTTGAGCCGCCACGTGCCCAGGATCAACGGTCCCGGTTGATGGCATTAACCGGGACCAATGACCCGTTTTTAAGGTTTTATCAGGAAAAGACTTTTTGTTTTTCATTTTAACTTTCTGTTTTCATTTTAACAGGAAAAAACTTTCTTTTATTTGAAATTTGAAAAAACTTTCAACAGGAAAAGTGTTTCAATTTAAATAACTAATCCAAAACCATTTTCTGTTTTCAAAATTATTTATTCTAACTAAACAATTTTACTATTTTTAATTAAAAATGCATTAATATATATTTATTGCATAATTTGGAATTTGAAAAAACTTTCAGCAGGAAAGGTGCTTCAATTTAAATAACTAATCCAAAACCATTTTCTGTTTTCAAAATTATTTATTCTAACTATACAAACTATTAACAATTTTACCATTGTCAATTAAAAATGCACTAACACATTTGAAACGGGCATAAGAAATTCAAAAATGATCCAAACGATGTGAAACCTTCGCTTGGTGTCATATTATGTGTCATAGTTGCAAGGAAAAATATTGAACTTGGAAAATTGCAAACATCATAAAAAATCCTTCACAAAATGACCTATCATGTTTGAGGTTTCATGGCATTTAGGTCAAATTACCAATGTTATGGCTAGAATCAGGGCATAGTTTGTGATAATGTGCCCATATTATGCACACATGTGCATCTTGGGATGGATTACGATGTTGCAGGAGGAAGTTTTCCTTTTCGACGCACGAAATAGCTAATTTCCATTTTTGAGGTGCCAAAATCGGGGTGTTCTGTGAAGGAACCACCAAATTAAAGTTTGGCATTGGTACCAACCTATTTTTCAAAAATACTAGACCACCTTAGATGGACAAATTCCCAACCGGTGTATCAGGAACCTTTCCGTCCATCCCTAATGAAAAAGATAAATTCCTGCCGAATCGATAGGAGGGTGCCCAGATTTGAACTACAAGTACATGATATAATTCTTGTGAATTTTTTTTAAAATCATTTATAGGTTCACAACATGCTATTTTATCAGAGATCCACTTCAAGTTTAGCGAGGCTCAGCCCCGGGCTAATAGGCTTCATGCCCGCCGTTTTGAATATAGTTTGAAATGGGCATAAGAAATTCAAAAATGATCCAAACAATGTGAAACCTTCGCGTGGTGTCATATTATGTGTCATAGCTGCAATAAAAAATATTGAACTTGGAAAATTGCAAACATCATAAAAAATCCTTCACAAAATTACCTATCATGTTCGAGGTTTCATGGCATTTAGGTCAAACCACCAATGTTATGGCTAGAATCAGGGTATAGTTTGTGATAATGTGCCCATATTGTGCACACATATGCATCTTGGGATGGCTTACGATGTTGCAGGAGGAAGTTTTCCTTTTCGACACACAAAATAGCCAATTTCCATTTTTGAGGTGCCGAAATCAGGGTGTTCTATGAAGGAACCACCAAATTAAAGTTTGGCATTGGTACCAACCTATTTTTCAAAAATATTAGACCACCTTAGATGGACAAATTCCCAACCGGTGTATCAGGAACCTTTCCGTCCATCCCTCATGAAAAAGACAAATTCCTGCCGAATCGGTAGGAGGGTGCCCAGATTTGAACTATAAGTACAGGATATAATGCTTGTGAATTTTTTTAAAAAATCATTTATAGGTTCACAACATGCTATTTCATCAGAGATCCACTTCAAGTTTAGCGAGGCTCAGCCCCGGCTAAGAAGCTTCATGCCCGCCGTTTTGAATATAGTTTGAAACGGGCATAAGAAATTCAAAAATGATCCAAAGAATGTGAAACATTCGCGTGGTGTCATATTATGTGTCATAGCTGCAAGGAAAAACATTAAACTTGGAAAATTGCAAACATCATAAAAAATCCTTCACAAAATGATGTGTCGTAGTTTTCATACATTACGTAGATTTACATAGGGTTTAGGGTTTAGGGTTTAGGGTATGAATCCTTTGTCGGGTATGTCGATCCCTTGCCTATGATCGTTTCTTAGGCCGTAACCATGGAGCATCTTCATTATTTAATGGGATGCAAGGGTCAGTTTTCACGGTGAAGGGCGGAATTTCTTCAAACTTATCATAATCTGCTGACATGTCTGTCTTGTCCTCGACTCCCGCGATGTTTCTTTTCCCTGAAAGAATTGTGTGACACCTAGGCTCATCGTCTGATGTATTTGTTTCCTTATTTTTTCTTTTTTTTGGTCTGGAGGACATGTCCTTCACACAGAAAACCTGAGCCACATCATTGGCTAGGACGAATGGTTCGTCTTTGTAACCAAGATTCTTGAGATCCACTGTTGTCATTCCATACAGCTGGTCTACCTTTACCCCTTCTCCATTCATGTTGACCTAACTGCACCGAAACAAAGGGACCTTAAAAGTAGGTCCATAGTCAAGTTTCCATATCTCCTCTATGTAACCATAGTATGTGTCCTTTTTCCCATTCTCGCATATTGCATCAAAGCGGACACCACTGTTTTGGTTGGTGCTCTTTTTATCTTGGGCGATCATGTAAAATGTATTACCATTTATCTCGTACCCTTGGAAAGTCAATACAGTCGCAGATGGTGTCACGGCAAACAAGTAGAGCTGATCTCCAATAGTGGTGTCATTCATGAGATGTAATTGCAACCAAGTGCCGAAAGTCTCTATGTGATTTTCTTTAAACCAGTAGTCATCCTTCCCCGGGAACTTGGAGCATACAACATTCATGTGTTCCTTGATATACGGAGCCACGAAGGTAGAACTTTGTAGAACTGTGTAGTGTGCTTGATTCAAAGAATGCTCGTCCCTAAATATCATTGCTTTCTTTCCTAGCGTGCCTTTTCCACTTAGTCTCCCCTCATACCATGATTTAGGAACACCAATCGGCTTAAGGTCAGGAAGAAAGTCAACACAGAACCCAATGACCTCCTCTGTTCCATAGCCCTTGGAGATGCTTCCTTCTGGCCTAGCATAGTTACGAACATATTTCTTCAAGACTCCCATGAACCTCTTGAAGGGGAACATATTGTGCAGAAATACAGGACCAAGCATGGAAATCTCTTCGACTAGGTGAACTAAGAGATGCGTCATAATATTGAAGAAGGATGGGGGGAACACCAACTCAAAACTGATAAGACATTGGACCAGATCCTTTTGTAGCCTTTCCAGACTTTCTCGATCGATCACCTTCTGAGATATTGCATTGAGGAATGCACATAGCTTCACAATGGGTACTCGAACATTTTCCGGTAGAAGCCCCCTCAATGCAACCGGAAGCAACTGCGTCATAATCACGTGACAATCATGAGACTTCAGGTTCTGGAATTTTTTCTCTGCCATATTTATTATTCCCTTTATATTTGATGAGAACCCAGCCGGGACCTTGATACTGCTCAGACATTCAAAAAAGATTTCCTTCTCTGCTTTGGTAAGAGCGTAGCTGCTTAAGTATTGATGGCCTTTATCAGTATGCTTGTTGTATGGGTCTTTGATACGTTGCTGGTCCTCCCGTGCTTCTGGTGTATCTTTTGTCTTCCTATACATGCCTAGGAAGCCTAGCAGGTTCACGCAAAGATTCTTCATCACGTGCATCACGTCGATTGAAGAACGGACCTCTAGGTCTTTCCAATAGTCAAGCTCCCAAAATATAGATTTCTTCTTCCACATGGCCGTGTGTCCGGTAATGGGGTCTTTCAGAACAGATTGACCGCCAGGACCCTTTCCAAAGATTACTTCTAGGTCCTTCACCATACCAAATACATCAGCAGCTTTAGGGAGCTTAGGCTTCTTCCGGTGATCTGCCTCACCGTTGAAACGGTTGCCTTTCTTTCTTACTTGATGATTGGTCAGAAGAAATTTACGACACTCCAGGTACACAACCTTCTTACATTTATCCAAATATGTACCTTTTGTCTTATCTAAACAGTGCTTGCATGCATTGAATCCCTTGTTTGACTGTCCTGAAATGTTACTAAGAGCAGGCAAATCATTGATGGTTACGAACAGCAACGCTCGTAGGTCAAATGGCTCCTGTTTATGCTCATCCCACACCTTTACACCTGGTTCTGCCCACAGCTGAAAAAATTCATCGACTAATGGCCTTAGGTACACATCAATGTCGTTGCCGGGTTGCTTCGGTCCTTGGATGAGCACTGGCATCATAATGAACTTCCGCTTCATGCACAACCAAGGAGGAAGGTTGTAGATACATAGAGTAACGGGCCAGGTGCTGTGACTGCAGCTCTGCTCCCCAAAAGGATTCATGCCGAAGACCAAACCATAAGTTCCTCGCGTCACCTGCAAAGTTCGAGTACTTTCTCTCGATGTTTCTCCACTGCGACCCATCGGCGGGGTGTCTCAGTTTCCCGTCTTTCTTACGCTCTTCTTTGTGCCATCGCAACAACCTGGCATGCTATTTGTTTCTGAACAGACGTTTCAACTGTGGTATTATAGGAGCATACCACATAACCTTAGCAGGAACCCTCTTCCTGGGGGGGCTCGTCATCGCCCTCAACATCACCAGGGTCATCTTGTCTGATCTTGTACCGACATGCAATGCATACCGGACATTTATCCATATTCTCGTACTTCTCACCGCGGTACAGGATGCAGTCATTAATGCATGCATGTATCTTCTCCACATCTAATCCTAGAGGGCAGATAGTCTTCTTGGCTTCATACGTTGTCTCGGGCAGCTCGGTATCCTTTGGAAGCTTCGGCTTCATTATTTTCAGTAACTTCTCAAATCCCTTATCAGATAAACCAGCCTCTGCCTTCCATTTCAGCAGTTCAAGTGTGGTACCGAGCTTTGTCCTGCCATCTTCGCAATTTGGGTATAACAATGTTTTGTGATCCTTTTGCATGGCCTCCAACTTCAGCTTCTCCCTTTCTGTATCACGTTGTTGCTTTGCATCAGAAATGACCCGACCAAGACCATCAGCGGGCTCATCCGATGCCCGTTGTTCTTCTTCATTGTCGCCTCCCTCTTCTTCATTGTCTTCCATTATAGTATCACCGTATTCTTCAGGGGGCATAGGATAGCTGTCATCATCCTCCTCTTCTTCATTTTCTTCCAGCCTAACCCCTCTTTCTCCGTGCCTGGCCCAACAATAATATCCGGGCATGAAACCTCTCCAAAGCAGATGGCTTTGAAGGATTCTCGGGACAGAGTGCTCCGTCACATTCCGACAGTCGATGCAGGAACAAGGCATAAAATTATCCACTTTGTTTGCCTTAGCCACTGAAGGGTTTCGCAGCATAGTGAATCAAAAACTTTCCTACGGATGCGAACAAGAAAGCCAAGATCTAATCTAGGAGATGTAATCAACGAGAGAGATAGATGAGATCTTCATACCCTTGAAGAAATCGCACAGCGGAAACGTTCAACAGAACGTGGATGATGTAGTCGTAATAGCCATCTCCTACCCGCGATCCGATCCGATCCGACGCCGCAAGTGGCGGCGCCTCCGAGAGATGCACACGTATGGTGCAACGATGTCTCCTCCTTCCTTGGTCCAGCAAGTATGGTGGAGAGATAGATTGGATCTGCAGCACGACGGCATGGTGCTTATGGTGGAGAGTTTCTGCAGCAGGGCTTTGCCTACGTGCAGTCGCGAGAGAGAGAGAGATTGGAGGGCAGCAGTTGGGCCGGTGGCTAGGGTTTTAGGGTCTAATGCCCCAGCCCTCCCCTCCCCTTTAAATAGGTCAAGGGGGTGGCCAAGGGGGCTGCCTTAGCCTCCAAGTCAAGCCGGTGGACCCCAGGGAGAAAACTTACCCCCTAAGTTTCCTTTGCCTTAGCCCTTAAGAAAACTCTAGGGCTAACTTGTTCCCCAAGTTTCCTTTGCCTTAGCCCTTAAGAAAACTCTAGGGCTAACTTGTCCCCCAAGTTTCCTTTGCCTTAGCCCTTAAGAAAACTCTAGGGCTAACTTGCCCCCCAAGTTTCCTTTGCCTTGGCCTCCAAGAAAACCCTAGGGCTAACTTGCCCCCCAAGTTTCCTTTGCCTTGGCTAATAAGAAAACCCTTTGGTCCATGTGGACCCTTTGGGGCATGTGGGCCCCACCATGGAGCCCTCCGGAACTTTCTAGAACATTTCGGTACTCTACCGAAAAAGTCCAGAACTTTTCCGAAACCCAAAAACTGCTTTCCATTATATGAATCTTATTCTCCGGACCATTCCGTAACCTCTCGTGATGTCCGGGATCTCATCCGAGACTTCGAACGAAAAACTCAATAACCAATTATCCATTCTATCCTAGCATCGATGCACGTTAAGTGTGTGACCCTATGGGTTTGAGAATATGCAGACATGATCTTCTATCAATAATCAACAGCGGGATCTGGAAACCCATATTGACTCCCACATATTCATCGATGATCATATCGGATGAACCACGATGCCAGGATTCAATTAATCCCGTATATGTATTCCCTTCGTCTCGCGATATTTTACTTGCCCGAGATTCGATCATCGGTATCGCCATACCTAGTTCAATCTTGTTCACAGCAAGTACTTTACTCGTTCCGTAATCCGATATCACTTTGTGATTAACTCCTTAACCACGTGCTTGCAAGCGATGTTGATATCGATTACCGAGTGGGCCCGAAGTATATCACTCTGACTCGGGAGGGATAAATTCCATCTCGATACATGCAACCCAACAAGTACTTTCCGATCACCTGAGAGACACCTTTATGATCACCCTTTCATAGGATGATGTTTGATGACCTCAAAGCTTTCTTCCGGTACCAGGGAGTTGCATTATCTCATGGTCTAAGGAATACAATACTTGACATAGGAAAAAGCTTCGCAAAGATGAACACAATGACACGATCTAATTGCTGTGCTTTATTTGGGTCTGTCCATCACATCATTCTCCTAATGACATGATCTCATTATTAATTGACAACTCATGTCTATGGTTAGGAAACCTTAACCATCATTAATCAATGAGATAGTCTAGTAGAGGCGTACTAGGGACACGGTGTTGTTCATAAACCACACAAGTATTAATGTTTCCGCTTAATACAATTATAGCATGGAGTATAAACATTATCATGAACAAGAAATATGATAATAACAATATTATTATTGCCTCTAGGGCATATTTCCTTCAGTCTCCCACTTGCACTAGAGTCAATAATCTAGTCATACTTGCGCCTTTAACACCTATGGCATTCCGGTGTTATTCTTACGTGTTGCACATGGTAAACTTTATCTACGGGTCTGACACTTTCAGGTCCGTTTGTATTTGCATATTTCTTTTGCATCAGCACGCATTACTCATCTTGTATGAGATGGCATCGTATAAACTTGGTCTTCTGATGAAACCTTTGTTTCTTTGCCAAAACTATGTTGTCACTATTGTCATACAATAGAACTATATAGTACTAGCACCACTTCGTTCTGAAATTCTTTGAACTTTTCAAACATTTCAGATTTATGTTTCATTAAATAGACATACCCATATCTACTGAAGTCACCAGTAAAAGTGAGAAAATAGCAATATCCACCGCGCGTCGAAATACTCATTGGTCCGCACACATCGGTATGTATGATTTCCAATAAGTCCGTTGCTCGCTCCATTATTCCGGAGAACGAGGTTTTGATCATCTTGCCCATGGGGCATGGCTCGCACGTGTCAAATGATTCAAAATCAAGAGACTCCAAAAGTCCATCAGAATGGAGTTTCTTCATGCATTTTACGCCAATATGACCTAGACGACAGTGCCACAAAGAAGTTGGATTATCACTATCTACTTTGCATCTTTTATGCCGCTTCTAAAGCGATTATATACTTAGCCCTCGTTGCAGTGTCCGCCACAATATTAACATTGGAACTCATCCAAGTCATCATGGAACTTTCTTCCATCCTATTATGCCACCTTCTAACTCAAAACAAATAGCTTAAAAATTGAGATAAAATTTTACTTGTATGTGTGACAAAGTCAATGTAACTCATTGCAATGAACCATTTGTCACTTATGCATACAGAACATATTCCTACTTCTTCGAAAGTACATAAGAATATTCTTACTATTGTCCAACGATCATCATATGAATGCTCGTAACCTTTCAGCGCATTGGACATATCTGGATCTACATATCATGGAACACAAGATTTGATAAAAGCATTCTTGTGGTTTCACTCATCAAGTGTCAAAACAATTGATTCTTGCTCCAACCTCTTCCATGCAACAAGAACCGTTCTTATTGTTTCCATATTGAACAAATTCAATATTTCATCTATGTACTCTGGCAAAACTATATTAGTGCCTCAATCTATCTGCATAGGCATTGATGCTCAATATTCTGGTTTTGCCTAAGTCTTTCATTAAAAATCCAATTTTAATGAAAAATTGACAATATCAAGAAAAATACATTATTTCCAATGAACGATATGTCGTCCACATAAAGTATTAGAAATATGTCTGAGCGCTCCCACTTACTTTCTTGTAATACAAGCATCTTCAAATATCTTGATGAAATTAACACTTTAACATTTTCATCATTGAAGATTCCAACTTCGCTATGCTTACTTCTACCATAGAAGTTTGCATACATATCTAGCAACCTTTGAATCAACAAAACCCATTGGGTCATGTCAGGTACACGTCCTTGGTGTGCATTCCGGTAGAGGAACGTTGTTTCGTTTATTCAACTATCACATCTCAATATGTAATTGTTGCTAGAATAATTCATATGACGAAGTCAGGGCCCATCACCGCTTCTTTGTATATTGTTGGTTACTATTATCTAATAATATCTCGTCCTCAAATCTTGCTATTTGATTACGACCAACTTGGTTAAATAGGAACTTCGATGCCGTGACTACAACATATTGTAAACGCGTGAGCCATGAATGGAGTTGCCGCTTCCAGAACATTTTCCGGTGCTGTGCTACTCTGATCATCTTGCTCAGATTCAATAACCTCATCAAGTTCTATCTTCCTCCCACTTAAACCTTTCGCGAGAAACTCCTTCATAAGAAATTCACTTGTTCTGTCCATGGCCCATGAACGGAGTTTAATCATCTTTAGGAAAAGTCTCACAAGCGTCAATGAATTCAAAATCAAATGACTCGAAATTCTATCAATATAGAATTTCTTTCATGTTTTGTTTCCAATATGACTTAAACAGCGGTGTCACATATAAGTGAAATTTGTTTTGTCTTGCAACCTTTAGCATCAGTGTTATAAATGTCTATTTCACCAACAAGATAATAATAATCTATCCATCGATTATGGAAGACGATAATAATTTGAACAACCATTGCTCAAATAATACCGGTAATAATTTGAACAACCATTGCTCTCATAATACCAGAACAAAATAACAATTATTAAGTTCTTAACATATCTAGAGGCTAGGTTTTATGCCGACGAAAAACACAATAACACATTTATTTGTTTCTCGATGCGCATTGTTACCACATTCTTTTGCTAGTTACTTAGGCCATCGTAGTTCTTGCATTGTTGCTTTGTATGATATTTCATACCAACAATCTAGTATCTAATACCCAAGAATTATGTACTAGCAAAGAATACATTTATAACATGTATATCATTTATATACCTGTGCTGGACATTTCCAGTCTTTTCCTTTTCTACCAAATACTTTTGCAGATCCTATTTAGCGTTTCCTCTCCTTTTAGAAGAATCTATCAACATCAATAGTGGCATCAATCATTTGACACATAGTCCAAAGGATGTTAGTCAAATACTAATAGCCTTGGATTTTACACTTTGAAGTGGATCGCCATCATCATATGATTGGCGTTCTTCTAGATTCCATTTTTAGTATTCTTTTGGTATAGCAAAATAATTTAGCCGATACCTTTTCATTCGTCCTATCATGACATCTTTCATGATGAAACTACTATAGCTCTTAAGGACAAATGCAAGTATAATATTAGTTTCCCAAACTTTTGGGTGATCGGGACGCCTAGCATCTTCAATCTTCGCATATAGTCATACAATATGAGCATATGTTCTTTTACTAAATTATACTTCATCATTTTTGCAAACAATCAAAGTTTTAGATATCAAATATCTTTCACTTCTTGTTTGTTTCTGAAACAATTCTTTCAGCTCGATGATCACTTTGATTCTCAAACAATTTTGAAGATCAATTTATCATGAAGGCAAACATATGATCTTTAGATACTAAACTTGAATCGTTGCTCTTAGATTAATATAACTTATTAAATCACATGGAGCAAGTGAGGTTTGCTAAAGTTTGCAATAGGACTTAATCTTTAGTCTTGACATTAAACGGCACTAGACCGAAAAGTGATAATCCAAAATTCTATAGTTCTTTTAACTCAATTAAGCTAAGTGTTGGTGGGAAACGGTGCCAAAGACTACAACGACTTATGCAAATACATCAAGATTTAGTTCAAGATAATTAGTTCAAGTTAATCAAATTACTAATGAACTCCCACTAAATTCAACATCCCTCAAAGTTGTTTAGTGAAGCATGATCCAAATTCACTACACCGAGACCGATCATCACGTGAATGATGTAGCTTTAATGGTGAACATCAACATGTTGATCATATCATCCATATGACTCATGCTTGACCTTTCGGTCCGTGTGTTCCGAAGCCATGTGTGTACATGCTAGGCTCGTCAAGTCAAACCCAAGTATTTCCGCATGTGCAAAACTGGCTTGCACCCGTTGTATGTGAACGTAGAGTTTATAGCACCCGATCATCACGAGATGCTTGAACATGACGAACTTTCGCAACGGCGCATACGAGGGGAGAACACAATTTTATCTTGATCTTTAAGTGAGGAATCATCTTATAATGCTACCGTCGCGATCAAAGCATAATAAGATACATAAAAGGATAAACATCACATGCATATAATTTTATGTGACATGGTATAGCCAATCTCCGCGCAATAATCTCCATCTTGTGCGCGCCGGCATGATCTCCATCACTCCACTATGATTGCCTCCACCACGAATAGCAACTACAACTATTGCTAACTCCTTAGCGATAAAGTAAAGCTATTACATGGCGTATAAGAAGTTGACACGCAGGTCATACACAATTATAAAGACAACCATATGGCTCCTGCCGGTTGTGAACTCATCGACATGCAAGTCGTGAAACATTACAAAACATGATCATCGCATACATCACATATATCATATCACATCTTGTGGCCATACCATATCACAAAACACTCCCTGCAAAAACAAGTTAGACGCCTCTACTTTGTTGTTGCATGTTTTACGTGGCTTATGGGAGTAACAAGCTAAGAACGATTCTTACCTACGAAAAGCCACAACGGTGATATTATGGTTGCTAACATCCGTTGTAAATCTCATGACTACTATAGTGAGAGAAACTGGCATCCACCAGCCGCATGTGTGGAACAAGCCACACGTCAAGTGCGAAGCCGGTCTCGCGAACGAGGTCGCGTAAGGTTGGCCTGGACCGCTTCGATCTCACTATGCCGCGCCATAAGAAATCACAAAGAGAGGTTTGCAACAGAAAACATCAACGCCCGCAACAATCATGCTGCGTTCTACTCGTGAAACACATCTACGCATAGATCTAGCTCTGATACCACTGAAGGGTTTCGCAGCATAGTGAATCAAAAAATTTCCTACGGATGCGAACAAGAAAGCCAAGATCTAATCTAGGAGATGTAATCAACGAGAGAGATAGATGAGATCTTCATACCCTTGAAGAAATCGCACAGCGGAAACGTTCAACAGAACGTGGATGATGTAGTCGTACTAGCCATCTCCTCCCCGCGATCCGATCCGATCCAACGCCACAAGTGGCGGTGCCTCCGAGAGATGCACACGTACGGTGCAACGATGTCTCCTCCTTCCTTGGTCCAGCAAGTATGGTGGAGAGATAGATTGGATCTGCAGCACGACGGCGTGGTGCTTATGGTGGAGAGTTTCTGCAGCAGGGCTTTGCCTACGTGCAGTCGCGAGAGAGAGAGATTGGAGGGCAGCAGTTGGGCCGGTGGCTAGGGTTTTAGGGTCTAATGCCCCAGGCCTCCCCTCCCCTTTAAATAGGTCAAGGGGGTGGCCAAGGGGGCTGCCTTAGCCTCCAAGTCAAGCCGGTGGACCCCAGGGAGAAAACTTACCCCCTAAGTTTCCTTTGCCTTAGCCCTTAAGAAAACTCTAGGGCTAACTTGTTCCCCAAGTTTCCTTTGCCTTAGCCCTTAAGAAAACTCTAGGGCTAACTTGTCCCCCAAGTTTCCTTTGCCTTAGCCCTTAAGAAAACTCTAGGGCTAACTTGTCCCCCAAGTTTCCTTTGCCTTAGCCCTTAAGAAAACTCTAGGGCTAACTTGCCCCCCAAGTTTCCTTTGCCTTAGCCCTTAAGAAAACTCTAGGGCTAACTTGCCCCCCAAGTTTCCTTTGCCTTGGCCTCCAAGAAAACCCTAGGGCTAACTTGCCCCCCAAGTTTCCTTTGCCTTGGCCCATAAGAAAACCCTTTGGTCCATGTGGACCCTTTGGGGCATGTGGGCCCCACCATGGAGCCCTCCGGAACTTTCTAGAACATTTCGGTACTCTACCGAAAAAGTCCAGAACTTTTCCGAAACCCAAAAACTGCTTTCCATTATATGAATCTTATTCTCCGGACCATTCCAGAACCTCTCGTGATGTCCGGGATCTCATCCGAGACTTCGAACAAAAAACTCAATAACCAATTATCCATTCTATCCTAGCATCGATGCACGTTAAGTGTGTGACCCTACGGGTTCGAGAATATGCAGACATGATCTTCTATCAATAATCAACAGCGGGATCTGGAAACCCATATTGACTCCCACATATTCATCGATGATCATATCGGATGAACCACGATGCCAGGATTCAATTAATCCCGTATATGTATTCCCTTCGTCTCGCGATATTTTACTTGCCCGAGATTCGATCGTCGGTATCGCCATACCTAGTTCAATCTCGTTCACAGCAAGTACTTTACTTGTTCCGTAATCCGATATCACTTTGTGATTAACTCCTTAACCACGTGCTTGCAAGCGATGTTGATATCGATTACCGAGTGGGCCCGAAGTATATCACTCTGACTCGGGAGGGACAAATTCCATCTCGATACATGCAACCCAACAAGTACTTTCCGATCACCTGAGAGACACCTTTATGATCACCCTTTCATAGGATGACGTTTGATGACCTCAAAGCTTTCTTCCGATACCAGGGAGTTGCATTATCTCATGGTCTAAGGAATACAATACTTGACATAGGAAAAAGCTTCGCAAAGATGAACACAATGACACGATCTAATTGTTGTGCTTTATTTGGGTCTGTCCATCACATCATTCTCCTAATGACATGATCTCATTATTAATTGACAACTCATGTCTATGGTTAGGAAACCTTAACCATCATTAATCAATGAGCTAGTCTAGTAGAGGCGTACTAGGGACACTGTGTTGTTCATAAACCACACAAGTATTAATGTTTCCGCTTAATACAATTATAGCATGGAGTATAAACATTATCATGAACAAGAAATATGATAATAACAATATTATTATTGCCTCTAGGGCATATTTCCTTCAGCCACATCGATAAATTTATGCAGGCCTGCAATAAAATTGAAATCGCGTCGGTCGCCGTACATCCATCGCATCCCCGCATCGATCTGCATCATAATAATTAACCATTACAATACCATCGTGAATAGTGAAATGACCACCCTACATGGACACATGCAATATTTTTGTATCAGTTACAGATGAAGAAGATAAGGTTGCTAACCTCGGCCGAGGATACCGTGTTGTGCGAACTTAAGTGTGGCTTGGACATTTCGTCGAACACCTTGTGTGCAATCAAAGGAAAAAAAAAAGCTAGCACCCACACCTCACACACAATCCAGCAAAATTTTGTGGCAAAGGGCAAAGGGCTGGGCTTATTTTATAGCCAGGGGAGGGTCTTTGATCCTGGTTCGTGGCATGAACCGGGACCAGTACTCCGCAGAGCGCCACGTGCCACGCGGGGGGGGGGGGGGGTGCATTGGTCCCTGTTGATGCCACAAACCAGGACCGATGCTCCGAAATGAACCGGGACCGACCACCAGGCAGCATGAACCGGGACCAATGTCTGTCATTGGTCCCCATTGACAAACCAAACCGGACAGATGTTATTTTGGTGCTGGATCAAAGACCCATTTTCTACTAGTGAGAAGACAGAAGCAGCGATATACATACTACACTCGACTGATTAATCACATTTGCTGATTAACTCCAATCTAATTTTCCATGACCTCTGGATAGTTCTTTTATCGCTCAGTAACTCGGCCACCGTCTCATTGAGCACCTAACTGTGCAATGCTCATTCTCCCGACAAGTTTGGCACGATCTGCTGGTTCCTTTCAACCTTCACCACCTGACGCCGGATGCAGATTCAACAATGGCAACCTGGTGGCCAACCCTGGCTGAAGCCATCCCATCGCGCAAGGAGCTGAAGTCCTTTATCGTCCTAGTGGCCAGGCTGCACTCTGGCTAGAGAGGAATGCGCGGATCTTTGACAAGGCCGCAAACATACAAGCCGAATTGTGCAGGCGGATCACAGAGGATTCAAAACTTAGAAGGATGTAAGGTTGTGTGGGAGTGGGTCTGAGAGAGGAATAACGTAAGCTTGAGGGGTGTGGCCGTTGTAAGTGGACACTGTGTTAGGTCGCCTGTGACTGAACCAAATCTTATAACAACTATTCTCTATCTTAATGAATGAAGACACATGATGCTCGCGCGTGTTCTTGAAAAAAAACCCGGCCACCGTCTCCCTTGAAACGATATACTTGTAGTTTATCTCACATAACATCATCATCTTTGTGCTCCTTTCTGCTCACATGTTCTCTATGTCCCTTGGCATTGCAAGATATGGTATAATGGGCTATCATTGCAAAATCAAAACGTTCCCACCAACCTAAAATTTGATCACCGACATGATGACCATTAAACACTATCACTTTTTCCGTTGAATACCACCATATATACATGCTGGTTCCCCACCGCACTGCAGATCAGCTAGTACGTAGCGGCAGTTGCCAGCTTATAACAACGGATGGAGCTGAACATTGTAAACAATATGCTGCCATAGTGCCATACATGGGCGTTGGAGGCACTGGGATATATCGGATTTGCTAAGTAACAGACGCCTGAGAAATTCTTATTTCTCGGTCACCCTAAAAAATACGTATAAGTTGCATTTTTCTCATAAAAAAGTGCAATTGCACTTTTCTATTAGAAAAGTACAACTCGTTGCAGTTGCACTTTTCTTCAAACTACGGTTGCACTTTTCTAAGTGACTGAGAAATAGCAATTTCTTAGGCGACTGACATATAGGCAAACCCGGGATATATATAGATGAAAAGATAGATCATATGCATTCAATGTTGTGACATACCGGTAGCATTTAAGTGCTGTAACGAGTTTTAGTTAGTTTTTAACAGTCTTGACTTTAGTAAAGTAGCCGTTTTCCGTCAGGTTTTAGGCTCCAAGTTGTCTTTCGCGTGTACAAGTTTGATGATGGCACGAGTATTGTGGATCGTGGCCCGTGTGTTGCAATTTTTTTTAATATTGCAATTTTTTTAGCATTTTTAAAAATAATATTATATTTTACGAATTTTTCAAATCTATTGCACTGTCCTATTCAGCGGACACGACAAGGTCTAATAGCGCTAGCCGGAATAGATAAGTATCCAGCGAACAGATCCTTGCATGCCAATAGGACTTGTCGCGTGGGCCGGCCTCGAGTGGAGCGCTGTCGCATCCGCAGGCCACGATTAGACCTCTCGCGTTCGCAGGCCACGATGGCATGCATTTAGCTAGCTAGCGATGAATTTATGCATGTAGCGTAGAGAGATACACGTAGGTATGCATTTAGCTAGCTGATCAGTTTGTGTTTTAAGAGAAAAAAAGCGTACTTAGCTAGCTGATCAAGAAAAGCGCACTTAGCAAGCATGCAATCGCGGCTGCGATGGATTTATGCATACAGCTGGTAGAGATGATGCAGTACGCATGCATTTAGCTAGCTGATCAGTTTGTATTTTGAGCAAGAAAAAACACACTTAGCTGGCTGATTAAAAAAGTGCACTTAATTAGCTAGCTGATAAAAAAAGTGTACTTAGCTAGCTGATCCAAGACAAGCGCACATGCAATCGCGGCCGCGATGCACGACTCGTGTCCGGCAGGTGCGACGAGACGCTCTCGCGCGGGCCCAATCATCCGCCGTACTCGATAGGAGCTAATCGCGTTCGGCAGATAGGAAGGTGTCTTAAATTTGAAAAATGCTAAAATATAATAGTATTTCTAAAATTGCTGAAATAAATCGCAATATTTAAAAAAAATCGCCCGTGTGTTTACATGTAGCGTGAATAAATAGTTGGGAATGAAAGTAGAAAAGTCGCGAGTCATGCGCGCCGCAAAACCCTTGTCCGGTGTGTTTGTGCTTGTTCATTCTCAGCTCCAGCGATATTTAGGAACCATAATTGGTAT
Organism: Dactylis glomerata; assembly: GCA_007115705.1. Lineage (NCBI taxonomy): Eukaryota > Viridiplantae > Streptophyta > Magnoliopsida > Poales > Poaceae > Dactylis > Dactylis glomerata. The sequence continues at coordinate 2,105,990 of QXEO01000234.1, read as the reverse complement.
CAGAGCCTATGTTAGTAGTTATGTCGGAGCATGTCTAACAGCACCCGTAAAGGGGCCAAACCCTCAAAATAACCGTCATTTATGGGTTGTCGCTAAAAAAAAGGCGTAGATCAGCACCCTTAAACGACGCGAACGGTATTTTTTTTTAGGGCCAAACCGAGAATCCGCTTTCGGCCTCCACGAAAGAGGGTGGGGAGGTCGAACCGAGCGTTAGCCCGCACTCGGTAGAGCCCTAGCGCGTGTTGAATTTTCAGGACCCAATCGCCCACCTCCGCTGCCCCCTCCTGCGCGCGCCGCCAGTTCCCTGCCCCCGCCGCCACCGTGACCCACCGATTCGACCGTCCCCGTCGCTGCCTCCCCCGTCGCCACCACAAGAAACCTTTTCTAGCCGTCCTCTCTCCCTTCCGCGCCCCGCCTTCCCAAGCCGACGCCGCCACTCGCCCCACCGAGGATGAACTCGGGCGAGCACCTAGATCTGTCGGATTCATCGTCCTCGGACGATTCCGACATCGAGGATCTGCTCCACGACGATAATGACTGCGAGATAGCCCTTCTCCTCCTCACCGTGAAGGACCAGGAGGACCGCGCCAAGCTGCTGGATCGAAGGCGCGGTTCCATGAAGGGCCAGACCTACATCCAGCGCAACCGCGCCCTCGGCCACGCGACGCTGATGCAGGATTATTTTGCCGAGGTACCCGCAAATCCGCCCAATCTTTTCTGTAGGAGGTACCGGATGCGCCGTAGCTTGTTCGTCGAAATAGTTGAAGATGTGAAAGCCAATTCCAATTACTTCAAGCAACGGCGCAACGCTGCCAGCGAACTAGGATTTAGCGCCTACCAAAAGATCTCGGCTGCCATGCGAGTGATTGCTTACGGCATCCCCACAGACTACACTGATGAGTCCCTTCGCATAGGCAAAGATACAACCACCGATTCGGTGCGTAGGTTTGCGAAGATGGTTATCAGGTTGTATAGGGACAAATATTTTCGAGCTCCCAATGCGGAAGATACTAAAAGGTTAATGGAGATGAATGAAAAAAGGGGATGGCCGGGCATGCTTGGTAGTATAGATTGCATGCATTGGACATGGAAAAATTATCCAAAAGCATGGCATGGAATGTATTGTGGAAAAAGCCGTGATCCTACTATTGTGCTCGAGGCAGTTGCTTTGCAGGATTTGTGGATTTGGCACTGTTTTTTTGGGCTGCCCGGGACACTCAATGACATCAATGTTTTACATAGATTCCACTTTTTTAAAAACCTTATTGCCGGAGATGCACCAGCGTGCAACTACAAGGTCATGGGTCATGAGTATTCAACGGGATATTATCTAGCTGATGGCATATATCCCGAATGGGCAACTTTTGTGAAGTCCATTAAAGATCCCAAAACTGAAATACAGAGAATATTTGCCAAGGCACAAGAGGCAGCCCGAAAGGACATTGAGAGGGCTTTTGGTGTTTTACAAGCAAGGTTTGCTATTGTTCGAGGGCTAGCTCGATTTTGGGACAAGGAAACTGATATGTCTCAAACGTATCTATAATTTTTGATGCTCCATACTTGTTTTTGCACCATTTGCCTTGTGTTTTGTTACACTTCGTGGCGTTTTTATGCGATTTCCAGAACTAACCTATTGACAAGATGCCACAGTGTCAGTTCCCTGTTTTCTGCTGTTTTTGTGTTTCAGAAAAGCTACACAGGAAATATTCTCAGAATTGGACGAAACAAGTTCGGAAACTCCTATTTTTCCCGGACGAAGGACGAGGACCAAACGGGAGCCGGAGAGGGGCCAGAGGCTGACCACACCATGAGGGTGCGCGGCCCAGGCCTTGGCCGCACCCACCTGTGGTGAGGAGCCCCTGGTCCACTCCTGATAATGTCCCTTCGCCTATAAGAAGCCTCCCGACGGAAAACCCTAAAACAATTGGCAAATTTCCAGAAAGAGTTCCGCAGCTCCGCCGCCGCCGCCGACAAATTTGGGGGACAGAAGTCTCTGTTCCGGCACTCTGCCGGGATGGGGAAGTGTCCCCGGAGCCATCTCCATCGGTCTCTATCGCTGTCTCCGCCGTCTCCATCGACATCACCGCCATATCCATCAACCTTGCTGTCTCCTATGATGAGGAGGGAGTAGTTCTCCCCCAGGGCTAAGGGCTCTACCGGTAGCTATGTGGTTCACCTCTCTCTCTCATGATGTTATCTTTATGTGATCGTGAGCTTTGTATCTAGTTGAATTGGTAGATTTTATTATTCAGATATTATGCTACTCCCATGCTTTATATTTGTAAACTCCGGAGATACCTTGTATCATGGTGTGAAGGTGACTAGTGTGCGTATCATGTGTATCTTTTTGGTTAATGTCTCTATAAATTGTTGGTGTTTGTTGGAACCATCTAGTGCGTTCATGGTGATAGTGTGGGATAATCTAGTTTGGGTACATACGGACTTTGAGGAGTGCTTCGTAGCCCTACGCATGATTAGTGTTCGTTTTCCATTGGAGAATTGTTTTGAGTTGTATATTGATGATAGTATCTATTGATTCAATTATGTTATATTTTTTGGGAGTGTGTCCACTAGTGAAAGTATGATCCCTAGGCCTTGTTTCCAAGCATTGCACACCGTTTTCTTTCAGTTTTGTTACATGTTTGCTTGCAGCAATATTTATTTTAGATTACATTTACTACTCATAATCATCACTACTACTTGTATTTCACTATCTCTTCGCCGAACTAGTGCACCTATACATCTGACAAGTGTATTGGGTGTGTTGGGGACACAAGAGACTTTCTGTATCGTAATTGCAGGGTTGTTTGAGAGGGATAGCTTTGACTCTTCCTCCCTGAGTTCGATAAACCTTGGGTGATCCACTTAAGGGAAACTTGCTGTTGTTCTGTAAACCGCTGCACTTGGAGGCCCAACACTATCTACAAGAACAGACGCATGCATAGACATCAAGCTCTTTTCTGACGCCGTTGCCGGGGAGGTAAGGTAAAAGGTACTCGCATCCTCCTGTGTGAGTGCTCAAAGTTATTTCCTTTAGATTCTGTAATTATATCTTTTTGTTTCTTGTTTTTATTTTCACTAGTTAGGCTTAATGGAAAGTAAAGAGTTCTTTAGTATTTTTCCTGAGTTTAGATTTGAAGAAAAAATTGAAAACCCTTTGGAGCTTATTTCACATAGCAATGTTATTAGTATGAATGCTTTGAATACCATTATTGCTAATGTTATAGAAAACTCTAAGCTTGGGGAAGCTGGTTTTGTTAAGCATGATATTTTTAGTTCCCCAGCTTTAGTAGAGAAAGTTTGCTCTGATGATATTTTATCTCCCATATGTGATGTTTCTAATGATGCTTGTGCTTCTCATCCTTTTAAAATACCTATGAAGATTGTTAAACGTGTTATGGATAACTACTATTTAGGAGATAAAACTGTCCATCCTGGTGATTATTTGCTTTTTATACATGAATTATGCGAGTTGTTCAAGTGTGCAGGTATTTTGATGAACCGAGTTAAGAAGAAGCTATTCTCTTTATCACTGAAACGCAGAGCTGAGGAATGGTATAAAACACTGAAGGATGGTCGATCTATTGACTGGAAGGAAATTGTACCTCTCTATTATTCTAAATTCTATCCTTCTAGTGAGGTTTATAAAGATAGGAATTACATTTATAATTTTCATCCGTATGAGGGAGAAAGCATTGCCCAAGCGTGGGGAAGATTGAATTTACTAATGCACAAATGTCCTATTCATGATCTTCTCCGTAATATTGTTATTAATAATTTTTATGCAAGGCTTTCAGGATATTATAAGGACTATCTAGATGCATGCTTTGATGGGTCTTTCACAAGCAAGGATGTTGACACCAAGTGGGATCTGCTTGAAACAATTCAAAATAATATTAAAGGTTGGGATAACAACAAAGGTAAAGGATCAGGTATGAATTACGAGTTTGATTGCATTAAGTCTTTCGTTGAAACTGCTGATTTTCAAGAGCTTAGTGCTAAGTATGGTATTGATCCTCAAATTATGATTGATTGTTTTAAAGCCTTTGCTTCTCATATTAATGTTCCTAAAGGAAATGGAGACGTGTATCATGAACCTTTTAAGGACACTTGCATAGAAAGTGATATTGTTATTGATGGTTGCAATAAACATGCTCAAACTTCTAAAAATCCTATTTCTTATAAGCATGTTAATTTTTGTGGAGTGCATAGACCTTATGAACAGAGTTACAACAAGGAAGATTATTGTATCCACCACTCGAATGAAGAAACCCGTATGTGGCTCAGGGCTCTAGATGAGCTTGGTGAAAAGGTTTGTGAGCTTTATCCTTTTCTTTGTGAACTTTGCGATAACACGGGTCACTTTAATTTTCAATGCCCATTTAATCGAATGAGTACCGTAAATTTGTATTGTGATGACAAGATTACTCTCAATCAGCATGATGAGCTTACTTTGTTTTTGGAGTGTGAAGAGATATCTAGAAAGACTTCTTTGATAGATATGAGTGATTCTGATATTAATAGCACCCTTCGTGGTTGTCATCTCTATTGTGTTAAAGATTGCCTCACAAATACTTACTTACAAAATCTTATAAAACATGATGTTTTGCCAAGCTATGACAAGACTGATAGATGTTTTTATCTTATTAATAGAGAGGAGGAATCCTCCAAAGTTTCTTCTGTTGTTTCTGTCAGTAAACCAGATTATGTGGATAAGATGCCTTTCCCTCCTAAAAGATATGTAGAGAAGATGCCCTTCAAGTCTCTCCCTCTTAAAGGAGAGAGTAAGAAGAGTATGAATAAGAAGAAGAGGAGTAAAAGGTGAGAGGACACGGTATCTTCCCCTAAGCATTATGATCCTGCTATAGATTATGATAATTCTGATTGGGATGATATTCCCATGCCTGTTACCTATATTAGTGATCATGATTGGAAAAGGCACTCTACTTTTGATATTGAAAATCTTTTTGGTACCAATTCTAAGGTTAATAATTGTTGTACCATTAGTACTATGCATGTTCCTTCTTATGATGATATGTTTGATGAATATGCTTTGCGAAATAGCTGTTCTCTAGCTTGTGATGATACTAAACCTCTAGTTTATGATGGTTATGATGATGGGTATAATATTTTAAGTTCACCTACTTTTGAGGAGAAAATTAGTTATGATTACAATATGCCTCCTGTTTTTAATGATTATGGTGATGAGAATAATTATTCTGTTGTATCTGCTCCTACTACGATTGTTCATGTGGGGAGTATTAATTCTTTTATGCATGTGGCTCATGATAGAGATGCTTTATGTGATAGTTATATTGTTAGTTCTATTCATGATGCTACTGCAAGTTATTATGAGAGAGGGAAACATGGTTTGATGGATCTCAACAATATTGAGTTTCCCCTCTTTATGTTGCAATTCTTGAAGTTATACTTGTTTTGCCTTCCTATGCTTTTTGCTTTGCGCTTTCAAGACTTGTCTCTTTACAGGGCTATTTTTCATAGGAAGTGGTTTAGATTTAAATGTGTTTCATATTTGCTTTTTGATGCTCTCTCTTGCTTCAAGTTCTTATATAGCACCTTTGCCTCAAGCTCTTATATGGCGCCCACATGAGCATCTTTGCAAATTACTGCGCCTAGCTCAAAGGAGTTAAAGAAAAACACTTTTGGGAGATAACCCAATGTTTTACTTTTTAGTACTTTTTCTTTTATTTGAGTCTTGGAAGTTATTACTACTGTAATAACTGCTCCTTATCATTTTTATTTTGTTTTTGTGCCAAGAGAAGCCTCTAATTTGAGTGAGGTAAGATTTGGGGATGTTGCTGTCCTGAAACAGATTTTAGTGCTGCACCGTAAAAATTCGTGAAAATTCTCAGAACATCTTTTGGACCTGCAATTTCGTGAGCATATGCCCCAGGTTATTTCCAAACTTTTATTAGTTTAACACTTTTTGATTCGAGCAACAGAAAACCCTCTAAAAAATTGACCTTTGTCAGCTGTTCTTCTGCCACTATTTGTGTTTACCTCTCGATCGCTTTCTTTTGAGTTCTTTTGATCACGGAACTTTTGGGGAAGTTGCTACAGTAGTATATGCTTTATATGTGGTGGTTTTGAGTTGAAATCTAAACCGAAAAGGGTTGATTCATTATTATGTTTATGCTAACGTTGCTAATAGAATTGTGTTAAGTTTTATATGAAGGAAGTTTTCAAGTGTAGGGATTGGAGAATAATGAGATGAGATGAAGAATGGACAAAAGCTCAAGCTTGGGGATGCCCACGCACTTCAAGAAATATCCAAGAGGTACAAGCGTCAAAGCTTGGGGATGCCCCCGAGGCACCCCTTCTTCATCGGCAAAAATCAGGTCACCTTTCAACACACTATATTTTTATTGCTTCATGCACTATGCGTTTTTCTTAGAGCGTCAGTTGTTTTTTGCTTTCAGTTTTCTTTTGCTTAGTCTGCTGCAATAAATGTTGGATCACATCATGTTTTTGGAGAGAGACTTACTCCATTTTCCATTGCCAAGAACACTCTAGTTTTCACTCTTATCGTTCAACAAGTGTTCTGTTTTACTGCTACTGCGTTTAGCTTTTTTTTTCCGCCTTGATTTTTGTTCAGATCTTCTTTTATCTTTGCATCAAGGTGTATTTTGACCACTGCTCCATGTTGGTTTTCATCAAAAGAGTTGTTTCAAAAAGGTTCGAATGGTGTTGGAAAAGAGAAAAAGTTTTTATGCAAAAAAGTGGTACAAAAATAAGCTTGTGTAGACTGCGGCTTAGACTTTTGCATGCCGTGCTTGATGTCTTTTTGATAGTATGCTTAGTGGTTTTGCTATAGCATGACTTGTCTCAAATGACTGAGATTGCTTAATGAGCCTTTGAAAAAAAATTATGCGTTGTTTTTAATTATTTGGAAGCATTATTTTAGTTTTCTCCTTTGATGTTTTATTTGGGTTGACTTGGCACATGCTCACACATGTTAGACTCATACAAAGTCGCCATAAGCCTCTATGATCATTTAGTTTTTGACTTTTGATGCCATCTTATGCTTCTTTTAATGTTGCTTTATCGCTATGCATAATTATGGCCGTTATTGCTCTCTTAGTTGGTCGCTCCCAGTTTTTTGCTAGCCCTCGTTTTGTACTGAGTATGAGCTATACTCGTGCATCCAACTCCTAAAAACCAAGTTGTTCCAATGTGTCCACCATACATGCCTATTAGTAATTTGCTATTCCAAAGTACATTTGACTTGCTTTTATCTATCCTTCAAATTAAACTCTTTTTGGTGTTATGCGAAAATTGGTCAGTAAAGCTCTCACGAACCTGATGGCACACTTTACTTTTTTCGTTCTTAAAAATTTAACATTGTGTCTCTCTTATGTTGAGTTGTTATGCTTGCAAGATGTAAGTTGGAAATTAGCCCAGCCATGCCGTCATGGGGCAAGCTTTCAACATTGCACTTCTTATTTGAGTTGATATCGTGATCTTTTGTTTATAGATACTCGCGATGTGAAATAAGTTGGGAATCTTGCGGGATCATAGAGTTTGTATATGTGTTAGAGAAACGCCTGGGCCGCTAATCTAAGCCATGCATAATTCATGGTGGAAATTTACAGCATACCCATAGTGAACATTCGATGACGCATCTCAAAATAAAAAGCTATACCAATGGTAAATAAAAGAGATGCCGAGATGTTTATTGTCTGTTTGTCCTGTCATTTTGATGTGGGCTTGTTCCATGTCATCGGGCACGGAGGTACCCCGTTGGTGGTTCTCGATTATACGTGTATATTTATAATGATAAGAGCTTGCTTGGGACTCTAAGTCGAGTAGCATGAGGTTTGGGTATTCGTACTTCACGGGACACGAGATTTTCAACTTATGATTTGTCAAGCATATGCATCATAAGTGTACTCGCATTAACTTTAACCATTCAAGATGCCTATGATGGGGGCAATGAGAGCTCAAAGCTAGTAAGTACCATAATTTTTGAAGGTTTATAAAACTTGCAATCACTGCTTCCCTCCGCGAAGGGCCTTTCTTTTATTTTTATGTTGAGTCTCCACCTTCTATCGTTATGCACCGTCTAAGAGAGCATAGTTGTCATTCTGAGTATAATGTGCATTGTCCCAAAGTTTTCATTGATTGATTCATGATTTTGGTTTCACTTATTCTTAAATTATTTATATCTAGTCGCCCTCTTAAACTTGAAGGTGTCCTATGCATTTATGTTTTGCTCTCTCATGAAGGACAAGCTAAAAACCATTTGTATATTTCCCTTATGATTTGAACACACGTTTGACTGTCATTGTTTAATTTTCATGATCTTTCGTCTGTGTTTCTTTTCATGCTATAACATGGTTGCTAAGTTTCTATTATCAAGATTATGTCTTTCATGCCCATATTTTAAGTTCTTTGATCTCAGCACTCAATGCTCTACCTCATTGATCAAATTGTGATGGTGCATGTCACCTAAAAAATTATTGTTTTGTTATCACTTACCTACTCGAGGACGAGCAGGAGTTAAGCTTGGGGGGGGGGGGGCTGATACGTCTCAAACGTATCTATAATTTTTGATGCTCCATGCTTGTTTTTACACCATTTGCCTTGTGTTTCGTTACACTTCGTGGCATTTTTATGCGATTTTCGGAACTAACCTATTGACAAGATGCCACAGTGCCAGATCCCTGTTTTCTGCTGTTTTTGTGTTTCAAAAAAGCTACATAGAAAATATTCTCGGAATTAGACGAAACAAGTTCGGAAACTCCTATTTTTCCCGGACGAAGGACGAGGACCAAACGGGAGCCGGAGAGGGGCCAGAGGCTGTCCACACCATGAGGGGGCGTGGCCCAGGCCCCGGCCGCGCCCACCTGTGGTGAGGAGCCCCTGGTCCACTCCTGACGATGCCCCTTCGCCTATAAGAAGCCTCCCGACGGAAAACCCTAAAACAATCGGCAAATTTCCAGAAAGAGTTCCGCAGCTCCGCCACCGCCGCTGATGAATTTCAGGGGACAAAAGTCTCTGTTCCGGCACTCTGTCGGGACGGGGAAGTGCCCCCGGAGCCATCTCCATCGGTCTCCATCACCGTCTCCGCCGTCTCCATCGACCTCACCGCCATCTCCATCAACCTTGCTATCTCCTATGATGAGGAGGGAGTAGTTCTCCCCCGGGGCTAAGGGCTCTACCGGTAGCTATGTGGTTCACCTCTCTCTCTTATGATGTGATCTTTATGTGATCGTAAGCTTTGTATCTAGTTGAATTAGTAGATTTTATTATTCAGATATTATGCTACTCCCATGCTTTATATTTGTAAACTCCGGAGATACCTTGTATCATGGTGTGAAGGTGACTAGTGTGCGCATCATGTGTATCTTTTTGGTTAATGTCTCTATGAATTGTTGGTGTTTGTTGGAACCATCGAGTGCGTTCATGGTGATAGTGTGGGACAATCTAGTTTGGGTACATACGGACTTTGAGGAGTGCTTCGTAGCCCTACGCATGATTAGTGTTCGGTTTCCGTTGGAGAATTGTTTTGAGTTGCATATTGATGATAGTATCTATTGGTTCAATTATGTTATATTTATTGGGAGTGTGTCCACTAGTGAAAGTATGATCCCTAGGACTTGTTTCCAAGCATTGCACACCGTTTCCTTTCAGTTTTGTTACATGTTTGCTTACAGCGATATTTATTTCAGATTACATTTACTTCTCATAATCATCACTACTACTTGTATTTCACTATCTCTTCGCCGAACTAGTGCACCTATACATCTGACAAGTGTATTGGGTGTGTTGGGGATACAAGAGACTTTTTGTATCGTAATTACAGGGTTGTTTGAGAGGGATAGCTTTGACCTCTTCCTCCCTGAGTTCGATAAACCTTGGGTGATCCACTTAAGGGAAACTTGCTGCTGTTGTACAAACCTCTACACTTGGAGGCCCAACACTGTCTACAAGAACAGACGCATGCGTAGACATCAGAAACCATTGTCAACATCATGACATGTTGTGTCATTCTACACAATATGATCATCGAGGATGAGAGAGGGTTAAACTTGCCGTGCTTCTACGACAATGTTGGCACTCGAGTGCGGCCTGAAAGAAACCCCAATCGGCTAGAAGGTTTTCTTCAAACCTATCGGGAGATTGAAGACAAGGCAACCCATAAGCAGCTGGTCAATGATCTCATCCAGCACCACTAGCAGTTACATGGCCAACGTGCTCGCGCTTGCTCCTGATCTCCCCTTGTTTTTCTTTGGCTTGTATGTGTGAGATGAACCATTCAAGAACATTTGTTGATTTATTTGATTCGAACAATTGTTGTAATTTGATTGAGACATTGTTGTAATAATTTGGATGATATTTGTTTGATCCTATGAACTATTATTTTATTTGTTTCACTAATCTATTGATGAAGTATGTGCTGCTGTTTGTATGTTCATTTGCATGTGAAAATAGGCTAAAACCTGTTTTCTACGGGCGCAAATGCGTCGGCGGAGATCAGTACCCTTATTCACAACCCGTAAAACAGTATTTTGTTTTACGGGTTGTGAATAAGGGCACTGATCTCCACCGACACATTTGCGCCCATAAAAAACGGGTTCGCGAGCCTGTACTCGGGTTTTAAGGGCCGGGTGAATAAGGGTGTTGTTAGTCATGCTCTCACAAGTTAGAGGTGCACACAATACTTCACCCAAGCAGTTGGCGGGATTTGCCAAGCCACGGGCGTAGCAGAATGCAGCGCGAGAGTGGCGAGATCGCTGTGTAGCAGGTGGTGCGTGAGGCAGGAGGTGGCAGTGCTACCAAGCTCTCCCTCCCGATGCCAACACGCTCAAATTACAACAACTGGGCGGAGGTGAATCTGCAAACGGCATCCCTCTTGTATGCCATCCGAGAAAATGACAAAAAACTACCACATATGTGCCAGATGTGTCATATAGGTACCACTTTTGTATTTTTGGACACATAAATACCATTTTTGAGGTGTGTCTGTGACAAATAGCGCTGATTCTGCATATTTAGCGGCTTAACACAGTTTCTGACGAGTAGGACCCACCTGTCAGACTGACGTGGCAACTGATAACCTAACAGTCCATTTTCATTTTGTCAAAAGCCCCACAAATTATTTTTTACCACACAAAGGTCCTCCTCAATCCTCCACCTAAATAAATAATAAAGAAATAAGAAAAGTTCCCCGTGGTCTTCTTCAACTCTGGCCCGCCGTTGTGCCAAGGTCTGAGAGCTGTCGTTGCGCCGAGGTCGAGCACACCTGCCATCGCCGTCTCGGGCTAGGGACGCCTGCTGGCCAGGCTCCCGCCGGCCGCCGCACGCAGGCGAGCTGCGCAAGCAGGGGAGAGCCGGCGCGCGGTCGCGCAGAAGAACATCGACCTAGACGGCGAGCGCCTCCGGCCTCTGCAGGTCGTCGCCCGCACATTCCCGTGCTGGCCGCGCCTCCGCAGGTCGTCGCCCACGCCTTCCCGAGCGGGAGCACAGGGCAGGAGACGGCGGGCAAAAAACATGGTGGCCGGAGGCGAGGAAGACGGCGTCCGTGCCGTCGATTGCGGGCTACCTAGGTCAATTACTTTGGCGGGGATGGCTCTGGCGGCGAGACGGAGGTGGTCACGTGCTCGGACGGGCAAGGGGACAGCCGGAACAGCGTCGCGACGGTGTCATGTCCGACTCCGGCCACCGTCGTACGCGTGATTTCCCTGCAACCCCCTCTGCTCTGAGCGTCGAGGTCCGGGTGCTGAACTGGCAGATCGACAGCGTCACCTCCATCTCCCCCTCCCCCGGTGGCAGGTGGCCCAGGCCGGCGCCGGGGAAGAAGCGGGCGGTCGTGGGAGGCACGGGCGGCCGACGATTTGGGGTGCTCGCGACGCCGCGAGCTGGACCTGCGGAGGTGTGGGCCGGCACAGGGAGGCGCGAGCATCGCCGACTGTCGTGGAGACGACCTCCGATGGCTGCTGCGATCGCGGAGGAACCAGGCGCGACGGCGGTGTCGAGGCATTTATGTCACGAATTGATGAGGAGGACCTGTGTGTGATAGAAAATAAGATTTAAGTGTTCTTTTGCAAAATGCAACTAGCAATTAGGTTTTCACCTGTCACGTCAGCCTGACAGGTGGGCTCTTCTTGTTAGAGATGTTGTTAAACTGCTAAACCGGGTGAATCAGCGCTATTTGTCACGAATACATCTAAAAAATGGTACTTATGTGTCCAAAAATACAAAAATGGTATCTATATGACATATATGGCACATATGTGATAATTTTTTGTTATTTTCTCATGCCATCCAGGACGACACCGCTCCTTGGAAGGAGGGCAAGCAAACGCTGGTAGCGCTGCTCCGCTCCACCTCACCGAAGATGCACTGCATGCTCGTGAGAAAAGGGAGCGTCAAGGTAACATGGTAGGCGATCAGGCTCCAACAACAGGGAAGCGATCGCATGAGCTCGACGACAACTGTACTAGGAATATCCTTGCTATCTGTTGTAAGCCGAGTTAACCATCATGTCATATAAGGCAATTATGTAGAGATATAGCAATCAGACATATTGACACTGAGGCGCACAACCTAGAAGGGCTTTCAGTTTAGAGCAGTTTTTTTTTTTCATTATGGATAATTGGATATACATACTACACTCGGCTGACTGATCACCTTCACCGATCAATGCCGATCTGATTTTTTCAATGACTGGATAGTTCTTTTATCCCTTAGTAACTCGGCCAGTGTCCCTCATGTAAGAATGATATGCTTGTAGATTGCATGATAAATAAAATGAGTTTGGAGCCTCAGCTCATTGGAGACCTTTATTTAATTTTTTTAAAAATAACATTTTTAAATTTTAAAGAAAAAAATCAAAAAGTATATACATATAGGTAATGATGTATACTTCAAATGTGTAACATCTTAATCCAAAATAGATTGCGTTACGAGCTACAGAAAAAGAAAAAATCTAACAAGATTTAAATATGCACTATTTACATATCTGGACCTAAAACTTTATCTTTTTTATATATGGTAGAATATATATAAATAATTCAGATTGAGACTTTACAGATTTAAAGTATACATTATTGCTTATATGTCGATACTTTTTATAATTTTTTAAAAACTTTTAAAATACACTTTTGAGTGTTCAAAATAAAAAGCTCCAATAAGCCTGGGAATCAAATCACGCACTCGGCAGTGTGCACCTTATCACGGTGCTCGTGAATGCTCACAAGTTTTATATGTCCTGTGACACGTTAAAATTCGCCATAAATCAAAACGAGCTATCATTGTACAATCAACGCGTCTCCACCAACCTTCAACCAAACCACCGACGTTTTAGAAAACCACCGACGTGGCCCTAGTGGTGACCATAAAATGCTACCGCATGTCCGCATCGTTTCATGCAATAGTCCACCACCCTGCATATCAGATCAGCTAGTAGAGGTTGTGGAAGCCAGTCACAACAACTGATGGAATCGAACAATGCGTACTATGGGCGTTGGAGGCACTGGGATACAGAAAAATAGATAGAGTAGATGCAGTTGCTGATCGAGATGGCTGCGCTGTTATTTCTTTTTAACTTAGGAAATTGAGTCTCCTGGGGGATACCTACCCACTAGGCCACTACTATGGTCACCGTTGGATGGGCAAAGTTCCATATGGACGGTGGAAAGCTAATATGGTACCTAATCGTTGTTATGACACTACCGGCCCTGTCAACACCTCTGTATCGCCAGTACGTTTAGTCAGCTTGTAGAGCAGCACAGATAGCATGTACTTGAGGGAAATGATCGGTGGCGCGCGCGCGCAACGTATCCCCATTTCGCTAAAGAGTTTCGTTCGTGGGCTCGGCCCGTTTACATTTTGTGATTCCTTTATCCTATTTAGTCTGTTTGGTACCTGACGCTGCAGCATCACGTAGACCTATTGTCCCCACTAATGAAAGGCAAGGACTAGGTGCCTCCATCATTGAGAAGGTCACGGTCGTGGATTCTTCACGTCCAGGTATGCTTCTTAGCTTCTCTTCCTTCCTTTTATATTTTTTTCTCTCAATTTCTTTTTTTACGTTGTTTCCCATTTCATTTAGTTACTTAGTTATTTCTATATTTTTCATTTTATTCCTCTTATTATTATTATTACCTTATTTCCTTTTCTATTTCACTTTTCCTTAGTTTATTTTGAAATACATGTTTCTTTATTTGTTAATTTTTCTTTGCATTTCTTACATTTTTGCTCTCCTAGTGATATTATTTGTTCCCGGATACCTACCTATTTGTTCCTTTTTGCTCCAAAGTGTATAATTTTTTTTCATTCATAAATTTTTGTTCCACTTAATCTTAAAATTAGCTCTAGGATTTTTTGTTCCGTGTTTACATTCAATTTTCCCGTAGCTTTGTTCCCTTTTTCTTCCATGGTTTCTGTATTTTTTTCCACGGTTAAATTCAATCGGTCTCTATATTTTTGTTCCGCGTTTAAATTCAATTTGTTCCTTCGTGCTAGCCTTGTTCCCTTTTTTTGTTCCACGATCCCTATATTTTTGTTCCGCGTTTAAATTCAATTTGTTCCTTCGTGCTAGCCTTGCTCCTTTTTCCTCCACGGTCTCTATATTTTTGTTCCGTGTTTAAATTCAATTCGTTCCTTCGTGCTAACCTTGTTCCTTTTTTTGCTACACGATCCCTATATTTTTGTTCCGTGTTTAAATTCAATTCGTTCCTTCGTGCTAGCCTTGTTCCTATTTTTTTGTTCCATGATCCACATATTTTTGTTATGCTTTTATATTCAATTAGTTCCTTCGCGCTAGCCACGGTCCCTATATTTTTGTTCCACGTTTAGATTCGATTTGTTCCTTCATCCTAGCCTTGTTCCCCTTCTGTAGTCATGTTTTCTTCCACGATCCCTATATTTTTGTTCCGCGTTTAAATTCAATTTGTTCCTTCGTGCTAGTCTTGTTCCTTTTTTTGTTCCATGGTCCCTATATTTTTGTTCCGTGTTTAAATTCAATTTGTTCCTTCGTGCTAGCCTTGTTTCTTTTTTGCTCCATGGTCCCTATATTTTTGTTCCGTGTTTAAATTAAATTTGCTCCTTTGCGCTAGCCTTGTTCCTATTTTTTTGTTCCACGATCCCTATATTTTTGTTCCACTTTTATACTCAATTAGTTCCTTCATGCTAGCTATGGTCCCTATATTTTGTTCCGCGGTCCCTATATTTTGTTGCACGTTTGGATTCGATTTGTTCCTTCGTGCTAGCCTTGTTCCCCTTCTGTAGTCATGTTTTGTTCCATGATCCCTATATTTTTGTTCCGCGTTTAAATTCAATTTCTTCCTTTGTGCTAGCCTTGTTCCTTTTTTTTGTTCCATGGTCCCTATATTTTTGTTCAGCGTTTAAATTCAATTTGTTCCTTCATGCTAGCCGTGTTCCTTTTTTTTGCTCCATGGTCTCTATATTTTTGTTCCGTGTTTAAATTCAATTCGTTCCTTTGCGCTAGCCTTATTCCTATTTTTTTGTGCCACGATCCTCATATTGTTGTTCCCAAATTTTTGTAATTTTGTGTTCCCAAATTTATGTACTTTTTGTTCCAAGATTTTCGTAACTTTTGTTCCTGAATTCTTGTAAATTTTGTTCCCGAATTTTGTAATTTTTGTTCCGGGATTTTAGTTCTCAGATTTTTGTAATTTTGTTCCCAGATTTTGTAATTTTTGTTCCTGGATTTTTAAAAATTTTGTTCCTAGATTTTTGATCCCAGATTTTTTTTTTAACTTTTTTGCTCTTGGATATTTGTTCCTAGTTTTTTGAAATTTTGTTCCTGGATTTTGTTCCTAGATTTTTGTAACTTTTTGTTCCCAGATATTTGTAATTTTGTTTCCCAGATTTTGTAACTTTTGTTCCTGGTTTTTTGTAACTTTTGTTTCCGGATTTTTAAATTTTTGTTCCCGGATTTTTGGTAATTTTAGTTCCCAATTTTTTGTAACTTTTGTTCCCAGATTTTTGTATTTTTTTTCCAAGATTTTGAAAAAAAATCCTGAATTTTTGATCCCGGATTTTTTAACTTTTGTTCCTAGATTTTTGAAATTTTTGTTCCTAGATTTTTGTAACTTTTGTTACTAGATTATTGTAATTTTGTTTCCCTGATTTTTGTACCTTTTGTTCTCGGATCTTTGTAATTTTAGTTCCCATACTTTTTTAATTTAGTTCCCAAATTTTTATAATTTTTCTTCCTAGATTTTGGTAATTTTTGTTCCTGAATTTTTGTTTCCATATTTTTGAAAATTTTGGCTATTTCTTTGTTTCCATATAGTATTATGTAACTAATTTACTACGAATAACTTAAAAGGAACAAACGGATCACACATGGCCTAACAGCCTTGGCCTATTCGTAATACTACTACACGTTCACATCTTGCATGTACTAACTCCAGCAGCACACCGTGACGTAGGCCAGCCAATGGAAAAAAAAATAGAACACGCTGAGCCAGACCAATGTAACGTTCCAGAAGAACCTAGCTTTAACCAAACGGGGCACGTAGCATGTTGGACGGTACCGGCCAGCTTGTCAAGTTATTTAATTCTTTGAAACCATGCAACACAGCGATCGAGCCATCCTGATGGGATTCTTTAGTCCCACATCGGAACTTGACTGAAATTTAGACCCCCTTATATACCCTGGTTTCATCAACTCTGTCAGGGGAAGGTTGATTGAACGGAAATCAGAAAGAAAAGGGCACGCGCGCGAACCTGAAAAACCTTCCGTGCTAAATGGGCTGCAAAGAAAAAAGCCCATCATCGATATCCTTAAGCGAAACGGTAGATACCCAGCACGCGAGCGGCAGGGAGGAGCACCCGTACTTGAGCCCTTCACACACCTATAGGTTCAAATTCAGATATATGGGCCGGCATGTCATGGACAAGCAATACCGACAAAGCGCGTTATATGATACCAGATCAATAGTCAAAAAAAAAAAAATTATACCAGATCACAGATGCGTATGTCGGTCCATGAACCAACGACAGATCGGCGCATGGCCAATTGCCAGACAGGCCCATGACTAAAACAATTGTATGCCAGTGTCCGTGGTAAAACTACTTTTTTTCGACACTATTAGTGCTAGACCACATACCCTAGCGATGCACAAGGACATAATAAACATTTTACGAACACTATTAGTGCTAGACCACATACCCTAGCGATGCACAAGGACATAATAAACATTTTACGACGCCCCGTTGCATATCGTCGTGGCGCTTGTACGACAATGATGGTGTTCTCCGTGATTACAGGGATATGATTGGAGCATTGACTTGGAGACCGGCATATGACCGTTGGTCACATGCCAGCCCCATATGTCGGCTCCTTCATTACAGCTGAAGTATGTCGGCCTGGCCATACCTGCACAAATGGAGCAACTTAATTGTGCCGACATGTCTTTTGTATGTCGGCCTGGCCATACCTGGATATGCCAGCCACCCTATGTCGATCAACTCTAGTTTGGTCAACCTCTTGATATCACTTTATACCATGTCTCGACCCTATGGGGGAGGGGGGTCATCCCCCTGACACGGATGATGGCACGATCATCTTCTCAGCAATATCGCTTCCTCGCAACATGAACGGGGGCCGGCCCCCAAGGAGGAAGATTTCTCCCTAGCCCTACAATGGTCAAATCTGCCAATAATCTTGGAGATCAATTGCTCGTTGCAGAAATTATATCAAATAAACGTTGCTGATCGAGGCACGTGAACATTATAAATGAAGTGAGAGGATCACTCCTTTGTGATAGAGAGATCTGCTGTGTGAAGATTGGTAGAAAACGAAATAATTTTATTGATGAGTTAGCTGCATTTTTTTTAGAACACATACCCCCTTTATTGAATTAAAATAAAGTTTGTACAAACACCCTCGGGTGGAGTTTGGAACCACACATGGCGCCCAATATCCCTCGAAATAGAGCCTCTAGCCAGCCGATGTGCGTCGCCATTCGACGATCTTCCTTCATGGACGAACTGAACGGTTTGAAAATCACCTGCTCTTGCCTTGATTTCCTTGACGATATGGCCATAAACGCCCCATCCTTCTCCTTCCAAGCTTTTGATCACATTAAGACAATCAAAAGCCACTCTAAACCTTGCCAGCAGAAGGTCCGCTGCAAGGGATAAACCCTCTCTGCATGCCATCGCCTCCAACACCTCAGGGTCAGTGAATCCCTCCACAACCGCGACTGAAGCGCCCAAGAAGGTCCCATCTGCCAAACGAGCAACCACTGCCAGAGCACCTTTACTTGTATTCTTGGAGAGCGCCGCATCAACATTTATCTTGGACAAACCTACCGGGGGCGGGTCCACATCGGACCACCAGCCGGCCCCGGTAGGTTTGTCCAAGATAAATGTTGATCCCGCCCCACAAGTCATTCAGAAACCTCCCCACAAAAAGATGTGTAGATAGAGGACTCTGATATTCCCCCTCATGGATGATCTTCCTCCGCGCATACCATAGCGCCCATAGAGTAACAATCACCCGAGTCAATTCATGAGTAGGAAGATCCTTGAGCACCGATACCAGCCAAGCCCGCGCATGAGGTTCTTGGAGGTTTTCGACATAGTCACTAATTTCCTCCGGTGCCAAGGCCCACACACTCCTTGCTTGATGACACTCCACCAAGGAATGGCACCATGAGTCCTGTTCTCCGCAAACAATACAGGAGCTATGTGTAGACATATTGTGGTGATTGAGAACATCCGCTGTTGGCAATGACTGCCTTGCCAATCTCCACAGGAAAACCCTCAGCTTCGAAGGTACTTTAGTCTTCCACAAAACAATCCAGCTCTTCTCCTCTTCCCTAGTGTTCAAAGTGGCCGCGATACCGTCCACCCACACAGACCTCTTCTCCCTTGTTTGCACTAGCAACTTGTAAGCCGTTCGTACAGTAAAGATACCTTTACGATCATAATGCCATGCCCAAAAGTCCTCCTGGCGCCGAGTACTCAACGGAATGTTCTCAATAACCTCGTAGTCCATGGGCAAGAACGCTGCATGAAGAAGCTCCCAGTTCCATGAATTAGTGGTTTGATCAATGAGATCACATACCTGCTGAGGCGGCACCTGTGTATTTGCATCCATCACGCACGTCACCGGTCGAAGTAAACCATCCCTTAAAATCCAATTTGTATTTTAAATCAGAGTCTCTTCCCCGGTTCCAATTCTTTTAATCATTCCTAGTTTCACCACATTGCGGCCATCAAGAATTGATCTCCATATCTTAGAGGGCAAAGTCCCCAACTCAGCCTCTAGGAAATCACCATCGGGGTAATACACGGCCTTTAAAATCCGTGCACTCAGTGAGTCCGTTTCCTGTACCAATCTCCATGCTTGCTTTGCAAGTAACGCTAGGTTAAAAAGTTCTATGTCCCAAAAACCTATACCTCCAAGGTGTTTTGGCATAGTCATCTCATCCCAGGCGACCCAACAGGTCCGGCGTTTGCCCTCCTTGCTTTCCCACCAGAAATTCCGTAGCATACTATTTATATGGTGACAAAGTCCCCTAGGCAATCTGAAACATGCCATGGAATAGGTGGGTATTGCTTGCGCCACAGCTTTAATTAACACTTCTTTCCCTGCTGCCGACAACATCTCAAGCCATCCTTGTACTCTCTTCGACACTCGATCTTTAAGATATTTGAAGGCACCATTGACAGAAGTACCTACATCGGATGGCATACCCAAGTACTTCTCACTAAGAGTGACATTATGGATATTGAGACAATTCATAATTTCCTGCCTCAACGACTGCTGACAGCCTTTAGCAAAGTGTATCGAAGATTTATCAAGGTTCACCTGCTGGCCTGAAGCACTGCAATATAATTGTATAACATCATTTATCTCCTGTGCACTCTCCCTATTCACTTTGAAAACTAGCAGGCTATCATCTGCAAAGAGTAAATGGCTAACCATCGGGGCTGATGGTGCCACCTTTATCCCACTTAGGCTTGACGACTCCACTCTTGATTTTAACAGGCACGAAAGGCCCTCTGCTGCCAACAAGAACAAATAAGGAGAGATAGGATCCCCCTGGCAAATCCCCCTAGATGGTGAAAAACCGTCTAAGTGATCCCCATTAAACAAAACTGAGAAGGAGACAGTTGTGACAAGGCGCATCACCATCTCCACCCATAGCCGATGAAAACTTAGCCGCAACATTATAGCACGCAGATAGCTCCACTCCACGCGATCATAGGCTTTCTTCATATCCAGCTTTAGTGCACAAAACCTTAAGTTCTTGGCTCATTTGCGCTTCATGAAATGCAAGCACTCAAAAGCTGAAATAATATTATTCGTGATCAAACATCCCGGCACAAAGGCAGACTGCTCTTCTGAAATAATCTGTGGTAAGATAACTTTCAATCTATTGGCAGCCACTTTGGAAGCAATTTTGTATAGCACATTACACAAACTAATTGGGCGAAAGTATCCCAATTCCTCCGGGTTTGCCACTTTCAGTATCAAGACAATGAAAGTTTTATTAATCACCGAAGGATCATCCTCCCCTTGCAGTATACACAATACCACCGAGGTAACCTCAAAACCACACACCTCCCAATGCCGCTGGAAGAAATGTGCAGGAAAGCCGTCTGGTCCTGGAGCTTTCATCGGAAACATTTGAAACAACGCTTCCTTTACTTATTTCTCCTCAAAAGGCTTCAAAAGACCATCATTCATAGCTGGAGTGACTTTAATTGGGTCCTACCTAGCACTGCCTCCATGTTTTGTGTCCCCTCCGACCGATATAGGTTTTTGTAAAACCCCGTTGTCATCGAACCCAGCTCCTTCACATCCTCAGTTACCGAGCCATCGGGTCTCTTCAGCCAGCTAATCTTGTTTTCCTTGTTTCTTTGAGACGCTCGCATATGGAAAAATTTGGTGTTCTTGTCCCCCGCTTGTAGCCATTGCACTCGCGAGCGTTGTTGCCACATCACCTCCTCCCGGTGGTTTAACTCCACAATCTAATCATTCACCTTGATTTCTGCATGCGAAGGCCCAATCCGATTCGGATCAGCCTGGAACTTCTCGAGCTCCACCTTGAGTTGTTTTAGCTCAAGTCTTACATGGCCAAAAGTATTACAGCCCCATCCCTGCAGCTGTCCGGCAACGTTTGTTAATTTATTTTATAGCTCTTGAACTGTTACCGCCTTGCTCGCATCTTGCCAAGCTTGCTGCATCATTGGAGAAAATTCAGCATGAGTCTCCCACATTAGTTCATACTAAAACCTCCATGTGCCATATTCCTCGCCCTCATATTTTTCCTTGGAGCCCATCTCAAAAGAATAGGTCCATGGTCAGACGAGGTTGCCGTCAAATTCTCCACTGAAGCATTGGGGAACATTGCACTCCAGTCCACCGTGGCTAGCACCCGATCAAGCCGTACCCGGCAATATGATCCCCCGGCCACCTTCTTCTCGTACGTCCAGCTTCTCCCCTCGTAACCAAGGTCATGAAGTCCACACACATCCACCATCTCTTGGAACCTAGCTATTTGCGCTAGACTGCGCTCTTGCACCCCGACATGCTCCGATTGATGTAACACCTCATTAAAGTCACCAATGCACATCCACGAATGACGATAGGCTGACTTTATAAACTTTAAAATATCCCATGTCTTGAAATGCAGGTGTGCTTGCGCTTCCCCGTAGACACACGTGAGCCGCCATGGCTCACCTCCAGTCACTGAAACAATAGCATCAAGATGATATTGCGAATATGGTAAAATCTCCACACTAGTGACAAGGGTATAGATATTAGAGCCCGTTAGTTGATTACCCCTGAGGCCCATTAAGACTAGGCCCAAATGTAATCTAAGTCGAGATACGAGTTCATGTCGTATGTCGATATTGTAATCTGTGTCGGACCCATCCTGGTCCTTGAGACCTGGCCACCTATATATAGGGGCCAGGAGAGGACGGTGAGGGACAGATTGAAAGCAAGCCAAGTTTACTCTTACATTTACCTTCGACACACACATTGTTCGACTAATTTTACCTTTGAGTTCATCCGACGCCCTACTCCCCCGATCCTAAGTCCTTCATATTGGACATTTGTCGAGTTAACCCTCGTCAATTGGCGCCGACCATGGAGAACAGGGGTGTTGGAATCATGAATTTGATGGCTTTTTCGCTTTTAGCCAACATCAATCCAGAAGTCGACGAAAACCAGATATCTTTCGGGACCGTCGATTTTCAACCTCACTAGTCAAACTTCACATCAGTATTCAAGAGCATGGATCAAGATATGGACCTGACGATCAGAAGTCTAAACTTTCGCGTCGGATCTTTAGGTTCGATTCTCCTTTCAGATCCGGCGAAACCGGATCCGTCGGCAAGCGAGTCCAAGACAATAGCAATGTCAAAATCATCAGAAGGCTTCTCCAGCGAGGTAAACTCGCCGGTCAGCTTCACAGAAACAGAAACAGAAGAGAGAAAAATCGCAGAGGGCGATGAAACAATGGAAAATTTCGACTTAGAGGTGTTGCTCGAAGACCTCATGATCTGCCATGACGGTACTTCAGACAAATCAACAGACACCTGGAAGACAGGATTAGAGCTTCATGAAGATGACAGTTCAATCTTCTCAAGCTTCAACAGCAAGTTCGACAATTGGTACCAAGTACTCGCCATTATAGGGGATAACTCAGAAGAGCTCGACGAAAACAACAATCCAGTGCTCAACCCAGCAAATGTAAATAGAGGGGCAAATTACCTGGCAGAAGGAGAAACTGCAGATTCCCTAGCAATTAGGGAGAAAGTTTGACTATCAGTCGACGAGTGGAGAATAATCAAAACAGCCGTGGAGCACAACACGCCAATACCAACAAACGCCAGCAAGAATATGCTTTTGGGGTATCACTACGCTTTAAGACAGCAGTCGAGGCAACTAGCATAAGAGAGGATTGAAATACAGAAAAGAAGAGACTCAGCCATCGCGGCAAGCGACGCCTATCACAAAGCACGTAGCGACGCGTCATACACAAACAACAAAAGGCATCGTCGACATGGATCAAGGTTTGAAAACCTCGAGTACTCAGAAAGGCAAAGCCTCTCCAAAAACCTCGACTCGTCTTTCTTATCGGTCGACGAGCAAGGGAACATTATACCAAAGACACCTAAAGCAGCACTGGTGGCAGCTCAAGCATACCTGCACACAACACGACCAAATCCAGGAGACCCAAGGGAACATATGCACCGGGCAACACTACAAGGATTGAAGATGGTAGGCAATAAATTATCAGCAAAAGAAGAGGAGGCATACCGCAACAAAGGAACCCATAAACCAAGATCACCACGCCATCACAATAGTCCTCGGCACAGAAGCGGTAGTTAACGATCTAGAACACCATCACCAAGATGACATAAAAGTCTGAAGCATGGAGGAACCCGAAGATCTAGGACTCCCAACAAAGCATATGATTATGAAGACGACGAAAAGGAGATGGGGGTGTCATGCTTTACTCATAGGGTTTGCACCACGCCAGTACCCAAGGGTTTCAAACTACCCCATGATCAGCAAAAATATAATGGATCTCAGGAGCCACAGTTATGGCTCTCGGATTATCTACAAGCAGTAAAAATATTGGAAGGAACTAAGGAAACAACAATGCAAAGTTTGCAATTACACCTCACCGGCGCAGCAAGGTCATGGTTGAGCAAATTAGAAAAAGAAACAATTGAAAGCTGGGAGAAGCTCACAAAGCAATTTACGAGCAACTTCAAATCGGCATATAAGTGGCCAACATCCATAGAAGAAGTCAAAGCCTGCGTACAACAACGCAATGAGACATTAAGGGCGTATATCCAAAGGTGGGGCATTATCAAAAACTCAGCAGTCGAAGTCTCAGATGAAAGAGCAATAGATGCATTCACACTCGGGTTGCGGTGAGGAGACCTAGTCGAAGAGATGGGCAGAATCAAGCCAAAAACAGTATCAGATTTAATGGATATAGCAAACAGGTTCGCAGATGGAGAAGATGCGTGTAACAACAAATGAACAGGATCACCAGAGGATGATAGAGGAAATAGATATGGAGGCCAAAGGAGGAGATCCCGTAATTACGATAACTATGGCTCCCACAGTCAAGTAGCCACAAGGTACAAAGACAATAATTACCAAGGGAACGACCGTAGAAGCTCGGGATACCGTAGCTACGAAAAAGAAGACTACGGGAGCAGCAAAAAATTTCAGACAAAAGAACCAAGAGAGTACAACCCATCACCAGAGGATATGCTAAACGGACCATGCCACATACACTCCGCGTTCGTTCATGGAAAACGAGTATCTAGACACGCGATGAAAGATTGCACGACGTTCTTAAAACTCCAGGAGGCAGCACTAAGCAAGCAAGCTGAAGCAAAAAAGGCAAGGATACGAAGGGAACACAAGCAACACGCCTGCAAGTCAACAAGGAAACAATGGAGTTCCTAAAGGTCAAGACCAGCCAAACCAGGGACACGACAATAACGGAGGATATGTTCCATCTAAGGGGCACATCACAGCAATGATACAACTAGTGCCAAAGTCGAACAAAGAGGAGAAAAGTATAACTCGCCAAGTTAACCTAGCAGTCACTTCGCCTCCAGCAACAACGGAATATCTACACTGGTCGGAGCAACCCATAGAATTGAGCAGGGATGATCACCCTATAACAGTACCTCGGCCAGGAAATGCGCCTCTGGTACTCAAAGCCCAAATTGGGACGTATGATACGTCTCAAACGTATCTATAATTTTTGATGCTCCATGCTTGTTTTTACACCATTTGCCCGATGTTTCGTTACACTTAGTGGCACTTTTATGCATTTTCCGGAACTAACCTATTAACAAGTGCCACAGTGCCAGTTTCCTGTTTTTCTACTGTTTTTGTGTTTTAGAAGTGATACACAGGAAATATTCTCGGAATTGGACGAAACAAAAGCCAGAAGTCTTATTTTTCCCGGGAGCATCCAGACATCCGAAGAGAGGAAGGAGAGGGGCCACAGGCCTCCCTCATATAGGGCTGGCGCGGCCCAGGCCCTGGCCGCGCCACCCCTATGTGAGAAGGCCCTGGCAGCCCTCTGACATCGCCCCTTCGCCTATATAAAGCCTCGGGATGGAAAACCCTAGGGGATTCAGCAATTTTCTAGAAGCAGTTCCGCAGCTCCGCCGCCACCACCGACGAATTTCGGGGGACAGAAGTCTCTGTTCCGGCACCCTGCCGGGACGGGGAAGTGCCCCCAGAGCCATCTCCATCGGTCTCCATCACCGACTCCGCCGTCTCCATCGACCTCACCGCCATCTCCATCAACCTTGCTGTCTCCTATGATGAGGAGGGAGTAGTTCATCCCCGGGGCTGAGGGCTTTACCGGTAGCTATGTGATTCACCCCTCTCTCCCATGATGTGATCTTTATGTGATTGTGAGCTTTGTATCATGTTGAACAAGTAGATGTTATTATTCAGATATTATGCTACTCCTATGCTTAATTATTATAGTGTACTCTAGTGATGTTATTAAAGTAATCTATTCCTCCTACCATGGTGTAACGGTGACAGTGCGTGCATCATGGTGGTACTTGGTTTAGGCTATGATCGTGATCTCTTGTGGATTATGAGAGTAATTATTACTATGATAGTATTGAGTGATCTATTCCTCCTTTCATGGTGTAATGTTGACAGTGTGTGCACCGTGTTAGTACTTGGTCTAAGTTGCAATGATATCTATCTTGAGTTGTGATCTGATTTGGGTATCTCTATGAGTGGTGTTTGTCAAGTACTTGATGAACTTTAAGGGGTGCTTCTGTAGCCACTACACAATGATTAGTGTTATTCAATAGGAGAGTAATTCAGAGTACCATAGTGGAGAGAAGTTGTTTATTTGTTCAATCATGTTATATTGTTGGGAGTGTGTCCACTAGTGAAAGTATGATCCTTTGGCCTTGTTTCCAAGCTTTGCACACCGTTTACTTGCTGTTTTGTTACTTGTTTGCTCGCAGCGATTTTTATTCCATATTGCAGTTGCTACTTATAATCATCTATACCACTTGTATTTCACTATCTCTTTGCCGAACTAGTGCACCTATACATCTGACAAGTGTATTGGGTGTGTTGGGGACACAAGAGACTTTCTGTATCGTAATTGCAGGGTTGCTTGAGAGGGATAGCTTTGACCTCTAACCTCCCTGAGTTCGATAAACCTTGGGTGATCCACTTAAGGGAAACTTGCTGCTGTTCTACAAACCTCTGCACTTGGAGGCCCAACAAATGTCTACAAGAATAGAAGTGCGTAGACATCAAGCTCTTTTCTGGCGCCATTGTCGGGGAGGTAAGGTAAAAGGTACTCGCATCCTCCTGTGTGAGTGCTCGGAGTTATTTCCTTTAGATTCTGCAATTACATCTTTTTGTTTCTTGTTTTTATTTTCACTAGTTAGGCTTAATGGAAAACAAAGAGTTCTGTAGTCTTTTTCCTGAGTTTAGATATGAAGTGTTTGAAGAGAAAATTGAAAAACCTTTGGAGCTTAATATGCATACTAATAGTGTTGTTAGTATGAATGCTTTGAACACCGTTATTGCTAATGCTATCGAAAAGTCTAAGCTTGGGGAAGCTAGTTTTGTTAAACATGATATTTTTAGTTCCCCAGCTTTAGTGGAGAAAATTTGCTCTGATGATATTTTATCTCCCATATGTGATGTTCCTTCTTATGATGATATGTTTGAAGAATATGCTTTGCGAAATAGTTGCTCTCTAGCTTGTGATGATACTAAACCTCTAGTTTATGATGGCTATGATGATGAGTATAATATTTTCAGTTCACCTACTATTGAGGATAAAATTAGTTATGATTATAATATGCCTCCTATTTATGATGATTATGGTGATGAGAATAATTATTCTATTGAATCTGCTCGTACTCCAATTGTTCCTGTGGTGAGTATTAATTCTTTTATGCATGTGGCTCATGATAGGGATGCTTTATGTGATAGTTATATTGTTAGTTCTATTCATGATGCTACTGAAAGTTACTATGAGAGAGGGAAACATGGTTTGATGGATCTCAACAATATTGAGTTTCCCCTCTCTATGTTGCAAATTTTGAAGTTGTACTTGTTTTGCCTTCCTATGCTTTTTGCTTTGCGCTTTTATGACTTGTCTCTTTACAAGACTATTTTTCATAGGAAGTGGTTTAGATTTAAATGTCTTTCACATTTGCTTTTTGATGCTCTCTATTGCTTTAAGTTCCTATATGGCGCCTTTGCCTCAAGCTCTTATATGGCGCCCACATGAGCATCTTTGCAAATTACTGCGCCTAGCTCAAAGTCGTTAAAGAAAAGCACTCTTGGGAAATAACCCATTGTTTTATTTTCAGTACTTTTTCTTTTATTTGAGTCTTGGAAGTTATTACTACTGTAATAACTGCTCCTTATCCTTTTTATTTCGTTTTTGTGCCAAGAGAAGCCTCTAATTTGAGTGAGGTAAGATTTGGGGATGTTGCTGTCCTGAAACTGTTTTCGGTGCTGCACCGTAAAAATTCGTATAAATTCTCTGTATATCTTTTGGACCTGCGATTTCTTGTGCATATGCCCCAGGTTATATCCAAACTTTCGTTAGTTCAACACTTTTTTATTTGAGCAACAGAAAACCCCTAAAAAATTCGACCTTTGTCAGCTGTTCTGTTTTGACAGATTTCTGCCAATATTTGTGTTTGCCGCTTTATCGCTTTCTTTTTGAGTTCTTTTGATCATGGAACTTTTGGGGAAGTTGCTACAGTAGTTTATACTTTATATGTGGTGGTTTTGTGTTGAAACCTGAAGCAAAAAGAGGTTGATTATATATTATGCTTACACTAATGTTGCTAATAGATTTGTGTTTAGTTTTGTATGAAGGAAGTTTTCAAGTGTATGGATTGGAGAATGATGAGATGAGTTGAAGAATGGACAAAAGCTCAAGCTTGGGGATGCCTATGCATCACCCCAAGAAATATCCAAGAAGTACAAGCGTCAAAGCTTGGGGATGCCCCCGAGGCACCCCTTCTTCATCGGCAAAAATTAGGTCACCTTTCAAGACACTATATTTTTATTGCTTCATGCACTATGTGTTTTACTTAGAGCGTCAGTTGTTTTTGTTTTCAGTATTAGTTTAGTTTAGTTTGTTGCAATAAATGGTTAGATCACATCATGTTTCTTTTGGAGGAGATGAACTCGCTTTTCATTTGCCAAGAACACTCAGTTTTTCACTCTTATCGTTCACCGAGTGTTCTTCTTTTTCTGGTACTGCTTTTGGTTTTCATTTTCGCCTTGATATGTGTTCAGACCTTGTCATATCTTTTCATCAAGGTGTATTTTTGCCTCTGGTCTTTATTGGTTTTCATCAAAAGAGGTGTCTTTAAAAATTTCAAATGGTGTTGGAAAAGAGAAAAAGCTTTGTGCAAAATAGTGGTACAAGAAGGAGCTTGTGTAGACTGCGGCTTAGGCTTTTTCATGTCATGCTTGATGTATTTTTGATAGTATGCTTAGTGGTTTTGCTGTAGCATGAATTGTCTCAAATAACTGAGATTGCTTAATGAGCCTTTGAAAAAATCATGCGTTGTTTTTATTGTATGGAAGCATTATTTTGGTTTTCTCCTTGATGCTTTATTTGGGTTGACTTGGCGCATGCTCACACATGTTAGACTCTTACAAAGTCACCAATAGCCTCTATGATCATTTAGTTTTTGACTTTTGATGCCATCTTATGCTTCTTTTAATGTCGCTTTGTCGCTTTGCATGATTATGGCCATTATTGCTCTCTTAGTTGGTCGCTCCCAGTCTTTTGCTAGCCCTCATTTTGTATGGAGTATGAGCTCTACTCGTGCATCTAACTCCTAAAAACCAAGTTTGCCATTGTGTCCACTATAAATTCCTATGCATGGTATTTGCAAGCCATTCCAAGTAAATTTTCATGTGCTACCTTTCAAAAACCTTCAAAACACTTCTCGTTTTGTGACACTGTTTTCAGCTCATGGGGACGTAGTGGTCGGATTTGCTATCTTCCATATTGTTTATTCCAAAAAGAAAAAAAAGGAAAAAAAGGGGCACTCCTCCATGGAATGTGAATGTTGGTGGGCACCCGATGGAATCGGTTAGCCATGGTTTGAGAAAGAAAAAAGGTGGGGAGGAGTGCCAAGCTTTATAAAAGAGCACAAAAGTGCCAATCTCTCTCTCAAAAACTTGCTTCATTTTTGTATGGAAGATAGTAAGAACCCCATTGCCAGTCGTTGACAAAGACAACCACCTCTCAAAACCAATTTTTATCTCTCTGTTTTATAAATGAAAAGCTCTAGCACATGTTTAATCACTGCTTCCCTCTGCGAAGGGCCTTTCTTTTACTTTTATGTTGAGTCACCACCTTCTATCTTTATGCACCACTAAGAGAGCATAGTTGTCATTCTGAGTATAATGTGCATTGTCCCAAAGTTTTCATTGATTGATTCATGATCATGGTTTCACTTGTTCTTAAACTATTTGTATCTAGTCGCCCTCTTAAACTTGAAGGTGTCCTATGCATTTATGTTTTGCTCTCTATGAAGGACAAGCTGAAAACCATTTGTATGTTTTTCCTTATGATTTGAACATACGTTTGACTTTCATTGTTTCATTTTCATGATCTTTTGTTTGTGTTCATTTACATGTTTACAACATGGTTGCTAAGTTCTTATTGTCAAGATGATGTCTTTCATGCCCATGTTTTAAGTTCTTATGATCCCAGCTCACAATGCTTACATATATGATCAAGATTGTGATGGTGCATGTCACCTCAAAAATTATTTCTTTTGTTATCACTTACCTACTCGAGGACGAGCAGGAGTTAAGCTTGGGGATGCTGATACGTCTCAAACATATCTATAATTTTTGATGCTCCATGCTTGTTTTTACACCATTTGCCCGATGTTTCGTTACACTTAGTGGCACTTTTATGCATTTTCCGGAACTAACCTATTAACAAGTGCCACAGTGCCAGTTTCCTGTTTTTCTGCTGTTTTTGTGTTTCAGAAGTGATACACAGGAAATATTCTCGGAATTGGACGAAACAAAAGCCAGAAGTCTTATTTTTCCCGGGAGCATCCAGACATCCGAAGAGAGGAAGGAGAGGGGCCACAGGCCTCCCTCACATAGGGCTGGCGTGGCCCAGGCCCTGGCCGCGCCACCCCTATGTGAGGAGGCCCTGGCAGCCCTCTGACATCGCCCCTTCACCTATATAAAGCCTCGGGATGGAAAACCCTAGGGGATTCGGCAATTTTCTAGAAGCAGTTCCGCAGCTCCGCCGCCACCGCCGACGAATTTCGGGGGACAGAAGTCTCTGTTTTGGCACCCTGCCGGGACGGGGAAGTGCCCCCGGAGCCATCTCCATTGGTCTCCATCGCCGTCTCCGCCATCTCCATCGACCTCACCGCCATCTCCATCAACCTTGATGTCTCCTATGATGAGGAGGGAGTAGTTCATCCCCGGGGCTGAGGGCTTTACCGGTAGCTATGTGGTTCACCTCTCTCTCCCATGATGTGATCTTTATGTGATCGTGAGCTTTGTATCATGTTGAACAAGTAGATGTTATTATTCAGATATTATGCTACTCCTATGCTTAATTATTATAGTGTACTCTAGTGATGTTATTAAAGTAATCTATTCCTCCTACCATGGTGTAACGGTGACAGTGCGTGCATCATGGTGGTACTTGGTTTAGGCTATGATCGTGATCTCTTGTGGATTATGAGAGTAATTATTACTATGATAGTATTGAGTGATCTATTCCTCCTTTCATGGTGTAATGTTGACAGTGTGTGCACCGTGTTAGTACTTGGTCTAAGTTGCAATGATATCTATCTTGAGTTGTGATCTAATTTGGGTATCTCTATGAGTGGTGTTTGTCAAGTACTTGATGAACTTTAAGGGGTGCTTCTGTAGCCACTACACAATGATTAGTGTTATTCAATAGAAGAGTAATTCAGAGTACCATAGTGGAGAGAAGTTGTTTATTTGTTCAATCATGTTATATTGTTGGGAGTGTGTCCACTAGTGAAAGTATGATCCCTAGGTCTTGTTTCCAAGCTTTGCACACCGTTTACTTGCTATTTTGTTACTTGTTTGCTCGCAACGATTTTTATTCCATATTGCAGTTGCTACTTATAATCATCTATACCACTTGTATTTCACTATCTCTTCGCCAAACTAGTGCACCTATACATCTGACAAGTGTATTGGGTGTGTTGGGAACACAAGAGACTTTCTGTATCATAATTGCAGGGTTGCTTGAGAGGGATAGCTTTGACCTCTAACCTCCCTGAGTTCGATAAACCTTGGGTGATCCACTTAAGGGAAACTTGCTGCTGTTCTACAAACCTCTGCACTTGGAGGCCCAACAAGTGTCTACAAGAATAGAAGTGCGTAGACATCAACGTACAATGTTGACAGAGTATTCATAGATGCAGGAAGCGGAATAAATCTTATATACGTGAAGACTCTATGAGTAATGCACATTTCATTAGAGTTCCTGAAACCAACTGACTGTTCCTTCCACAGAATCGTCCCAGGGAGTGCTAACTATCCACTAGGTCGAATAGCACTCAATGTCTGCTTCAGGAATTGACAAAACTACAGAAGAGAGAAGCTCGACTTTAAAGTCATGGATTGGCCATCACAATATCATGCGATCCTCGGGCGACCCGTGTTTTCGCGATTCATGGCAGTGCCCCACTATACGTACCTGGTACTCAAAATGCCAGGACCCAACGGAATTATCACAGTAAAGGGAAGCTTCGAACTCTTAGATCTATGCGACAAGGAATTTCACAAGATGGCCCAAAATTTTGGCATGATGGCAAGCTACAGAGAACCAAAAGACAAGGCAAAAAGCGCGACTATAGGAATCGCACAACAACTCGAAGGGCACCCAGCAGGGCCAGAGGTGAAGAAACTATGGGTACAGTCGTCAGACCAAGATAAAGCTACATGATAAGAAGAAAAGACTTCGGGGACATAGGCGACAAGTACGCCAAAAAAGTAGAAGTAGAAAAATAAGGCTGTAAAAACCATGAGCTATCCTAGGGTAATGCCCTCTAGATCCAGAACACGGGTCACTGGCCGGATCTCTTGGGAAACCCCATGTATGTTACATTATAAGCATAAATAAAGACAAAGTTCCTCCTATTCGAGTTTATGTGTCTCCATTATCTCAAACGAAATCACGGCGAACGCACTAAGCAAGGAACACCTCGAGAAATTTTTTGGCAAGAAAACCCAAAAAACAGGAACTCGAAAGTTCTTACATGCTACACAACAAAGTTCTTATATACAAAGCATATACACAACAACATGCTACACTGCTGGCTGATCTGAGTCATCCACATTGAATGGGTTCAAGTAGTGATGCTCACGGAAAAACCTCGTGTCCTCTTGTAGTAACCTTGAAATAATCCTCCTCGCCGGCTGACAAGGGTATAGTTAATAGAGACCGTATGTTGAGTACCCCTGAGGCCCGTTAAGCTAGGCCCAATTGTAATGATAGTCGAATACGAGTCTTTACCGTATGTCGATATTGTAATCTGTATCGGACCCTACCCGATCCTCGAGACCTGGCCATCTATATATAGGGGCCAGGAGGGGACGGTGTAGGGCAGATTGAAAGCAAGTCAGGTTGAACACCCAAGTTTACTTTCGACATACACCTATTTTTGACTAACTTTACCTTCGAGTTCATCCGGCACCCTATCTCCCCGATCCTAAGTCCTTCATTTAGGACATTTGTCGAGTTAACCCCTCGTCAATTGGCGCCGACCGTGGGGACCTTGGGCGTTGGAATCATGAATTTGACGGCTTTTTCGCTTTTAGCCAACAGTAGTATAGAAGTCGACGAAAATCAAGAGATGGAGTTGACAATCGGAAGTTTAAGCAACCTCATCGGGCCATCGGGTTCATCTCGCCTTTCAGATCCGACGAAACAAGATCCGTCGGCAAGTGAGCCCGAAACAATAGCAATGATGGAATATTTTGAAGGCTCTTCCAGCGAGGTAAACTCGCCGGTCGGCTTAGAAGAAGTGCAAAAAGGAAAAATCACAGAAGACAATGAAGCAATGGAAAATTTCGACGTAGGGGTCCAACTCGAAGATTTTATGATCCGCCTCGATGATATTTCAGACAAGTCAACAGATACATGGAAGACAGGATTAGAGCTTTTTGAGGATAGTAACTCGATCTTCTCAAGCTTCAAGGGTAACATCGGCAAACAATGCCAGGTACTCGCCATTGTAGGAGATAACTCAAAAGAATTCGACGAAAATGACAATCCAGTGCTAAACCCAGCAAATATCGACAGAGGAGCAAATCACCTAGCAGAAGGGCAAACACCAGAATCCCTCACAACTAGGGAAAAAATTCGACTATCAGTCGATGAATGGAGGATAATAAGAGAAGCCGTAGAACACGGCATGCCGATACCACCAAATTCCAGCAAAGATACGCTTCTGGGATATCATTATGCCCTAAGGCAGCAGGCAAAGAAATTAGCAAAGGAGAAAATAGAGATACAGAGAAGAAAAGACTCAGCCATTGCAGCCAGCAACGCCGCTCGTAAAGCACGAAGCGATGCATCATATAGCAATGCAAGGAAAAATCACCGATATGGTTCAAGGTACGATAACCTCGAGTACTCCGACAGGCAAAGCATTTCCAAAAACCTCGACTCGTCCTTTTTATCAGTCGACGAACAAGGAAACATCGTACCAAAAACTCCTGAAGCAGCATTAGTGGCAGCTCAAGCTTATCTGCTCACAACCCGACCAAGCCCGGGAGATCCTAGAGAACATATGCACAGAGCAGCGTTGAACGGACTAAACATGGTGGGTCACAAGCTATCAGCAAAAGGAGAAGAAGCACACCACCATAAGGAAACACACAAGCCAAGATCGCCTCGCCGTCATAGTAGTCCTCGGCGTAGAAGCAGCAATCAATGATCTCGATCGCCATCACCAAAACAACACGGAGGAACCCGAAGATCACAATCCCCAAATGAAAAACGCGACTATGAAGAAGACGAAAAGGAAATGGGGACATGATACGTCCAATTTGCATCACTATTTTGTATCATAATTTACTGTTATTCATTGATATATTTCATATTTAGATATGATACTTATGTTATTTCCTTTGCTTTCACATGTTTGATGATCATCGGAGGAGTTGCTGCCAGAGTCAGGATTCTGCTGGAAAAAGGACCATCAAGAGACCATATTTTGAAGATCAGGAAAATTCCAGAAAAATACCCAGAAATTATATTTTCCCAGAAGACTCAGGAAGCCAGAAGGAGGAGTCAAGAGGAGCCAGGGGGGCCCCACACGCCAGGGTGGCGCAGCCAGCCCCCTGGCCATGCGGGCCCTACGTGAGGGTGCCCTGGCCTACTTCTGGTCTCGTCCCTCCGCGTACATCATCGTCCCCGAAAACCTAAGTTAGGGGGGCTCAGAGTTAGACACCGCCGCCTCTGCGGGGCGGAAAACACCAGAGAGAGAAAAGCTCTCCGGCAGGCAGAAATCTGCCGGGGAAATTCCTTCCCGAAGAGGGGAGATCGTCGCCATCGTCACCACCATCGCACCGGACTTCATCGGGATCATCATCATCTTCTTCATCACCAGCACCTTCATCTCCACCATCACCACGCCATCCCGCTGTAACATCTTGAGTTGGATCTTGTTATATTCATAGGGGAAACTTTCCCGGTGTTGATTACTCTTGTAGTTGATGCTATTGAGTGGAACCGTTGAATTAAGGTTTATGTTCAGATTGTTATTTACCATTATTTTACCTCTGATCATGATCCATATGATGTCTTGTGAGTAGTTCGGTTAGTTCTTGAGGACATGGGAGAAGTCAAGATGTTAGTAGTGAATTATTCTTGAGAAATATTTAATGGTTTGATATTGTTGTGGTGCTATTTCACTAGTGGTGTCATGTGAACGTCGACTACATGATACTTCACCATTTATGGGCCTAGTGAGATCCATTGTGTATTTGGCTACCGATTGTGGGTTTGCTGGAGTGACAGAAACCTAAACCTCCGTTGGAAAACCATTGCACCAGGGAGCGTAGGATCTTAGAGTTTAAGGCTGTGGTTAGATTTATCTTAATTACTTTCTTGTATTTGCGGATGCTTGCAAGGGGTATAATCACAAGTGTGTATTTATCCTAGTAAGGGTAGTGCGCTAGCACAGGTTCACCCCCATAACACCTATCAAACCAATAAATACTATTGGCTCTATGAAGCGAAAGCTCTTGACAGAAACTCCCGTGTGTCCTCGAGAACGTTTGGTTATTATAAGTAATTAACCGGCTTGTCCTTTGTTGAAGAAAGGATTGGGCCACGTGCTGCAATTGTTACTACTGTCTTTTATTTACTCGCACTTTATTTACTTGTATTACTAAATACTCCTAAAAACCTATTTGCTAGTATTTACAGTGATTCCTTGATCAAAACCGCTCATCAACACCTTCTGCTCCTCGTTGGGTTCGACACTCTTATTTATCGAAAGTACTATGATACACCCCCTATACTTGTGGGTCATCAAGACTATTTTCTGGAGGTTCTCATTTTATTCATGGTGGTTTTAGAAAAACTCTTGCTAAATATGATGTTAATCATAGAATTGCTTCTGCTTATCATCCCCAAACTAGTGGGCAAGTAGAGCTTTCAAATAGGGAGATCAAGTCTATCTTGCAGAAGACTGTCAATAAATCTAGGAAAAACTAGGCTAGTAAGTTAAATGATGCTTTATGGGCTTATAGAACTGCTTATAAGAATCCCATGTGTATGTCTCCTTATAAGATGGTTTACGGAAAAGCATGTCACTTGCCCTTAGAATTAGAACACAAAGCTTTTTGGGTAGTGAGAGAGCTTAATAGAGATTTTAAACTAGCTGGTAAGAAAAGGCTATTAGATTTGAGTTCTCTAGATGAGTGGAGAAACGAAGCGTATGAGAATGCCAGACTTTTTAAAGAGAAAGTCAAGCAATGGCATGATAAGAGAATTCTTAAGAGAGAGTTTCATGTTGGTGAGAAAGTTCTTTTGTATAGGTCTCGTCTCAGATTTTTTGCAGGAAAATTACTCTCTAAATGGGAAGGACCATATGTTATTGTGGAAGTGTACCGCTCAGGTGCTATTAAGATCGCTTCATTGAAAGATGACTCTACACAAGTGGTGAATGGGCAAAGACTCAAACATTATATTTCTGGAGATTCTTATAATGAAGATGTTGATGTTAATGAAACAGTTTCTCCGGAAGATTACATCCAAGACAAATTGCAGGTACCTGCAGAGTTCGTTTTCGAATAGGTAACAGTTCTAGTCAGAGAAGTTTCGCGAAAAGTTCTTCCTTTAATATTTTTATTGTTTTTACTAAATATGAAAAATCATGAGACGAAAACGGGCAGGAAAAAGAGTCCGTGTGTGTCTCACACACAGGTGGCGCGGGCCCACCCCTGGCCACGCCACCTAGGTGTGAGAACACCCCGGAACTCGTTTCCATCCTGGTTTCCTCCTGTGATTTCGTTTCGATGTATAATTTTTGCCTATTTAACCCCCCGGAGTCCCCGAGGTCTGTATATCGTTTTCTCGTTGTGTTTTGTTTCGAGCTATTTCTGCCAGGAGTTGATCTTAAGTTTGGGGGAATCATGACCTCTTCAAGTGACAACAAGGGCAAAGGGCCCTATGTAGATGATCACCAGCGCCAGAAGTGGAAGGAGGAGCTAGGTTCTGGAAGAGCAAGGCCGAAAAACCCTGCTTTTGAAGGACCAACGAAAGCTAGGCGTATCTTTTCTCATGATTTGTAGGGACCAACATATCATGTTTTGGATCTTGACTCCATGCTCGTGATAGAACACGGCATGCTGGTCACTTTTGAGTTTTGCACTCAATATCAAGCTTTGAAGAGGGAGGTAGAGATGCTCCAAGAAGAGAATCTCAGGCTTCGCAGGATGCAGGAATATTTCATTAATCCAAGGCTGCTTCCAATACCACGAAAGGAGTAATTCATCATCGGTATAGGCATCCCCTTGGCTTGTTCCAAGCTTGGGGGAGTGCCGTGGTATCACATCATTACCTTTTACTCATTTACTTTTCAAAGTAGAGTCATATCATGAGTATAGAAGTTATCTTATAAAATAGTTTGCAGTTTGGAAGTATCCTCCTTAGTTGGTTATCTATGTATCCCTTGGTGTGAGTTGCGGTAATAAAATATAAATGAGAAGTTTTATCGTTTACTTTTCGCACACTTTATGTTAGTCTGCAATCTCTCTTATATGACTAGTCTTGTTGATTGGCATTGGTATCACATTGGGAGCATGAGTAGATTTAGTTGGTTTTGGCAAACCTAGCTTGGTCAGTAGCAACTTTACCTTGAGGTTTGAGTAGAAAAGAATAAAGAAGTGCTTGCAGTTACATCACTTCAGTTTTCCCTTATGTTTGGCTTATAAGCATTGTTATTCTTAAAATTAAAATCGTTGTACCTTCAAGGGAGTTTGCATGATTGTTCTTATTATATGTGTGTTTGTTTGTTTCATGCAATTCTTATGCTTGCTACCCAGCCTTGCTAGCCAAAAACCTGTACTGAGAAGAAATACTACTCGTGCATCCAATTCCCAACAGCCAAGTCACTTCCAAAGAGTCCACTATAAATTCCTATGCATGGTATTTCAAGCCATTCCAAGTAAATTTTCATGTGCTACCTTTCAAAAACCTTCAAACACTTCTCATGTTGTGCCACTGTTTTTAGCTCATGAGGACGTAGTGGATGGGTTTGTTATCTTCCATACTAAATTGAGTACCCTTCGACTAGGCAGCTTCATCTGCTCGTCATTAATTTTGCAAGGGAGCCGGTCAGACCATTATAATCTCAAAAAGAAAAGAAAAGAGCACTCCTCCATGGAATGTGAAAGTTGGTTGGCACCCGATGGAATCGGTTAGCCATGGTTTGAGAAAGGAAAAAGGTGGGGAGGAGTGCAAAGCTATAAAAGAGCACCAAAGTGCCAATTAATCAAACATCTCGGAACCGCTCTCACTTGTTTAGTATGGAAGATATCAAGAACTCCGTTGCTAGTCGTTGACAAAAGCAACCACCTCTCAAAATAACTTTTTACCTCTGTTTTACAAATGAAAAGCTCTAGCACATGTTTAATCCCTACTTCCCTCTGCGAAGGGTCTATCTTTTACTTTTATGTTGAGTCAACCTATTTCCCTCTATCTCAAGCAAGCATTTGAGTTGTTATGTTTCACTCATCCATATGTTGATCCGTTTAATCATGTTTATTATCTTCCTTGTTTTGTATAATGCTTTTGTCTAAAGGAATATATCTTTGAAAGCTTTCTATGAATGCAAAAGTTTACTTTGTTGAGCATATAGTATTTGCTATATTAGCTCTGTTTTAAAAGGCTCCGTTTAAAAGAAAGAATAGCTTGTTCATCGTTCTTTGACCAAGAACTAAGGTTTGCCATTGCCAATTATAGTTTACCTTATGCATCTTTACATGTGATTCCCTTTTACCTATTGCAAGTCTATATCTTATAAAGGGAAGTTGCTATTTATTATAATTTGTGCCTTAGTAAATGTGATGCTTCTTGTCCGTATTTTGATTATCGACACTTCACTCCATAAACCTGTGGTCATGTTTACCGAGTTTAGTTTTCGCTTGGGGACAAGCGAGGTCTAAGCTTGGGGGGGGGTTGATACGTCCAATTTGCATCACTATTTTGTATCATAATTTACTGTTATTCATTGATATATTTCATATTTAGATATGGTACTTATGTTATTTCCTTTGCTTTCACATGTTTGATGATCATCGGAGGAGTTGCTGCCGGAGTCAGGATTCTGCTGGAAAAAGGACCATCAAGAGACCATATTTTGAAGATCAGGAAAATTCCAGAAAAATACCCAGAAATTATATTTTTCCAGAAGACTCAGGAAGCCAGAAGGAGGAGTCGAGAGGAGCCAGGGGGACCCACACGCCAGGGTGGCGCGGCCAGCCCCCTGGCCGCGCGGGCCGTACGTGAGGGTACCTTGGCCCACTTCTGGTCTCATCCCTCCGCGTACATCATCGTCCCCGAAAACCTAAGTCAGGGGGGCTCAGAGTTAGACACCGCCGCCTCTGCGGGGCGGAAAACACCAGAGAGAGAAAAGCTCTCCGGCAGGCAGAAATCTGTCGGGGAAATTCCTTCCCGGAGAGGGGAGATCGTCGCCATCGTCATCACCATCGCACCGGACTTCATCAGGATCATCATCATCTTCTTCATCATCACCAGCACCTTCATCTCCACCATCACCACGCCATCCCGCTGTAACATCTTGAGTTGGATCTTGTTATATTCATAGGGGAAACTTTCTCGGTGTTGATTACTCTTGTAGTTGATGCTATTGAGTGGAACCGTTGAATTAAGGTTTATGTTCAGATTGTTATTTACCATTACTTCACCTCTGATCATGATCCATATGATGTCTTGTGAGTAGTTTGGTTAGTTCTTGAGGACATGGGAGAAGTCAAGATGTTAGTAGTGAATTATTCTTGAGAAATATTTAATGGTTTGATATTGTTGTGGTGCTATTTCACTAGTGGTGTCATGTGAACGTCGACTACATGATACTTCACCATTTATGGGCCTAGTGAGATGCATTGTGTATTTGGCTACCGATTGTGGGGTTGGTGGAGTGACAGAAACCTAAACCTCCGTTGGAAAACCATTGCACCAGGGAGCGTAGGATCTTAGAGTTTAAGGTTGTGGTTAGATTTATCTTAATTACTTTCTTGTATTTGCAGATGCTTGCAAGGGGTATAATCACAAGTGTGTATTTATCCTAGTAAGGGTAGTGCGCTAGCACAGGTTCACCCCCATAACACCTATCAAACCAATAAATACTATTGGCTCTATGAAGCGAAAGCTCTTGACAGAAACTCCCGTGTGTCCTCGAGAACGTTTGGTTATTATAAGTACACAACCGGCTTGTCCTTTGCTGAAGAAAGGATTGGGCCACTTGCTGCAATTGTTACTACTGTCTTTTATTTACTCGCACTTTATTTACTCGTATTACTAAATACTCCTGAAAACCTGTTTGCTAGTATTTACAGTGATTCCTTGATCAAAACCGCTCATCAACACCTTCTGCTCCTCGTTGGGTTCGATACTCTTATTTATTGAAAGTACTACGATACACCTCCTATACTTGTGGGTCATCAGGGCATCATGCTTTACCCGCAGGGTTCGCACCACTCCAGTTCCCAAGGGATTCAAGTTACCTCATGATCAGCAAAAGTACGATGGATCACAGGAACCACAATCATGGCTCTCAGATTATCTACAAGCAGTACAAATATTGGGAGGAACCAAAGAAACAGCAATGCAAAGTCTGTAACTACACCTCATCGGCTCAGCAAGGTCATGGTTGAGCAAACTTGACAAGGAAACTATTGGAAGCTGGGAAGACCTCATAAAGCAATTTACAAGCAACTTCAGGTCGACATACAAGCGGCCAGCATTAATAGAAGAAGTCAAAGCATGTGTGCAACAATGCGACGAAACACTGCGGGCATACATCCAAAGATGGAGTCTTATTAAAAATTCTGCAGTCGAAGTTTCAGATGAAAGAGCAATAGATGCGTTCATCATTGGATTAAGGCGAAGAGACCTAGTCGAAGAGATGGGCAGAATCAAGCCGAAAATAGTGTCAGACCTCATGGACGTAGCAAACAGATTTGCAGATGGAGAAGACGGATGCAACAACAAGCGGATGCGATCCCCAGAGGACGATAGAAGAAATAGATATGGAAGTCAAAGGAGATGGTCCAGAAATTACGACAACTATGGCTCCCATAGCCAAGTCGCCGTAGGATACAAAGACAACAGCTACTAAGAAAGCGATCGAAGAAGTGCAGGATATCGAAGCTATGGAAAAGAGGACTATAAAAAATTCCCCGCAAGAGAGTCCAGAGAATACAACCCTTCGCCAGAAGATATGCTCAACGGACCTTGTCATATACACTCAGCGTTCGTCGATGGGAAGCGAGTATCAAGGCATGCAATGAAAGATTGCACAACATTCTTAAAACTACAAGAGGCAGCACTAAACAAGCAAACCGAAGCAAGGCGACAAGGATTTGAAGGAAGCAACAATCCTCCGACAAAACAACAAGGAAACAACAGAGTTCCTCAAGGACAAGACCAGCAGAATCAGGGGCACGACGATGATGAAGGGTACGTTCCATCCAAAGGACACATCACAGCAATGATACAACCTGTGCCCAAGTCAAACAAAGAATAAAAAAGTATCACTCGACAAGTCAACTTAGCAGTCATCTCACCGCTAGCCGCAACGGAGTATCTGCATTGGTTAGAACAACCAATCGACTTCAACAGAGAAGACCACCCTATAATAGTACCTCGGCCAGGAAACGCGCCTTTGGTACTTATAGCTCAAATTTGCATGTACGATGTCGATAGAATATTTATGGACGCAGGAAGTGGAATCAATCTGATATATGCAAAAACACTCAGAGCAATGCATATATCACTAGAGTTCTTGAAGCCAACAGACTGTTCCTTCTATGGGATAGTACCAGGAAGCGCTAACTATCCATTAGGTGGAAGCGCTAACTATCCATTAGGTCGAATAGCACTCAATGTTTGCTTCGGCAACTGACAAAACTACAGAAGAGAAAAGTTAGACTTCGAAGTCATGGACTGGCCATCCCAGTATCACGCGATCCTCGGGCGACCCGCGTTTTCGCGATTCATGGCAGTACCTCACTATACATATCTGGTACTCAAAATACCAGGACCAAAGGGAGTAATCACAGTAAAAGGAAGTTTTGAAGTCTCAGATCTATACGACAGGGAGTTCCACAAGATGGCACAAAACTTTGGCATGATAGCCAGCCATGCAGAGAAAGCGAAAAGTATGATTACAGAGGGCGTCAAGCTACTCGAAGGACGCGTTGTGGAGCTAGAGATGAAGAAACCACGAGTAGAAGCATCAGGAGAAGACAAAGAAGCAGGAGAAGAGGAGAAGGACACGATGACATAAAACATCAAGAGCAACAGAGTAGAGTAAAAAATACGGCTATAAAAGCCATGAGTTATACCAGGGGCAATGCCCTCTAGATCCAGAACACAGGTCACGGGCCGGATCTCTTGGGTCACCCCATGTATCTTACATTACAAGTATAATAAAGACGAAACGTTCCTCATGTTCGAGTTTACGAGTCTTTCAAAAAATGCGGCAAACGCACGAATCATACAATAATGCTTTGAGAACAAATTTTAGACATAAAGTCGCAAAATCAGGAACTCTCGCATTCAGTATATACATAAGGATCACAGCAGTGGGTTATCAGAATCATCTACGCCTAAAGGATCAAAGTAGTGATACTCGCGGAAAAACCCAGCGTCTGCTTCAAGCAGCCTAGCTACAAGCCTCCGAGCAGGCTGTAAAGTATTTTCCATATGAACTCGAAGACTAGCTCCACCAGGAGCCAAACTCAGGGACATAGTGCTGTAATTAAGCCTTGGGTGCCACTTGCGCATCCACCCAAGAGCAAAATTGGCACCCGCCACCAAGTTCAACTCTATCAATCTATGAATACGGTGGCTGGACCTAAAAGTATTAAGAAGAAGAGGGAAAGTTGGAGGCAGATGATTGCGAGGAAGCATGACAGAATGCATAGTTGTCAGAGCTCGTCGGCAACCATCGACTGACTCGCCAATATATTGGGCACGGTCCTGAAGCAGTACAATGGCACTCTGACACCGAGGATCAGACCATAAAGTCTCAAAGCCTTCTGACATTCTCTCTAAAGCTGCATTTCGCTCGGTACCCCAATGATCTTCAGCAGCGAAATCTAGACAAGTGTCTGTAACGGCAAGGGACGTCACAAAAATAGCAGTGAAGAAACAGGGAAAAGAGAAGCCAAAGAAAGCCTTACATCGCAACATCTCGCAGGCAGACTCGACAATGCCAAGAATAAAAGATTCGCATTCTTCATTATGGACAATCTTCGCCGTCAAATTGGAAACCTTTTCATCAAGAGAAGATATTTGCTTCAGATAACCACAAGCTTTACTAGCTTTGCTCACAGCCATCTGCGCTTGGTGTTTGGCTAAAGTCAAGCAAGCTTCAAGATTAGAAATCCTTAAAGAGTACTCTGCGCATTGACTGCATCGACTAGGAGGCGACGAAATCGTCGAGTCAAACGTGCGGGCAGCGGAAGGAGCAGGCCCGCCAGTCAAGGGATCGTTGGTATGCATCGACTGGAAGTCAAAAGAAAATGAAGAAGAAACATTTCAGCGAGGCAACACAAGATTTCATATGAAGAAAATATATTTACATAAGTGCAAAACCCTTTGGCTAAAGTTCTCGGGTTGCACGCGACTAAAGGTTGTTACATTCAAAAGAAGAAATTGAAAGCTACAGAGGAGCCGAAGTCTACGCCACCTCAGCATTTTGCTTTGTGGCAGAAGAGGGCATGGCAAATACGTCGCCAGAAGTCGAT
Organism: Dactylis glomerata; assembly: GCA_007115705.1. Taxonomy (NCBI): domain Eukaryota; kingdom Viridiplantae; phylum Streptophyta; class Magnoliopsida; order Poales; family Poaceae; genus Dactylis; species Dactylis glomerata. Next base: position 2,062,438 of record QXEO01000234.1, on the reverse strand, counting down.
GGAGCTGCAGGCTCTTCCATCGTTGGAGCCGGTGTAGTAGATGCCGTGGAGGCTGCAGAAGGAGAAATAATTGCCGCCAGTGCAGGTGCCAACTTCTTCGCCTTCTCGATGAAAACCTTTATCTCATCGCGGGTGCGGCCATGGGAAGGGCTCACCTTCTCCCAGTCGAAGTCCGCGCCGTGAGCAAAAGAAAGTGCAATGGCACCCTCAGCGCCACGCTTCAGAGAGAGCCCCTTCAGCTGGAGGATCGGGTCCTCAATTGTATTGAAGGACTTGGCAAGATTCTCCAAGTTATCCTTCGGAACTTCTGCCTTCTTCTTTGGCCACAATCCGACAAACAACTGCGATAGAACGCGACTAACCAACTCAAAAGTCTCCTGGATAGATATCCAGTTTGCCTCGAGTAGGTTAACCATGGTCAGCAAAGGATCATCGCCCGATGGCAAAGATGAAGAAGACACCTTGGTAAATCCTGCGCGACAAAGGGAAAAGTAAAGGAAGGAATTAGCAAAGATCAATATAGCAAGAAGTCGAAATAGAAGGCAAGACGAAACACTTACTTTCAGCAGAGGTAGACATTGTGTGAAGGCGCTCCAATACGGCCTGCTCTCGCTGGGCATGCTCCCTGTTGGCATCGGCCAAAGCTTTTTCAGCCTTTTTCGCCTTACCAAGCGCCGATTTCTGTGACTTCTCAGCGCTTGCTTTGGCAGCGGCCGCAACATCATATGCCTTCTGCGAGGCACTAAGCTCAGCCTCCAATGATGTGATTCGGGCATTGGCTGTTGCTAGAGCAGCTACAGTGGAAGAAGAAAGGAAGTCAGATAAACAGCAAAAGATAAGCGTGGAAGAAAAACCACGACTGGATATAGAACATACCTTCGGAAGCTTTCGCAACCTTTAGGTACTCAGCACATTCGGTGCCCAAGACGACGAATCTCTCCAATAACGCCTGAAGAGAAAGAGTGTGTAAGAAGCACAAGTGTATGCAAGGGAAACAAAACAGGAAAAATTGCTTACATCATGGGGGGAAGCCGAGGATTCATGGGCTTCCAGAGAGGCATTGGGTTCTTTGGCCTTCTTCAAGCGCTTGAGGTTTTGGGGCGCAGGAACCTTTTTTACAGAGGCCCTGGTAACCCTAGGCGCAATTACTTGGGCAGGGGCCTCATCATCAACTGCAGGGGGAATTGAAGGAATAGCTGTAGCAGCTTTTGGCGGCTCTTCATCATCTCTACATGAAGCAAAAAAGTTAGGGATTTCTATTTTCGTGCCCTCGGGTCCTTAGTTGTACTCAGTTTTCCCCAGCTCCTTAGTTTTTCCTCAGTTTTGTCCAAGCCCTTGGCTGAAACCATCACCGGTGCTGGAACGGCCGGTTGCCCGACGGTTGAACACCTTTGACCGTTAACTGCTGACTAGTGGGGCCACGTAGAGCCCGCAAAGACACGTCAGAGCATGCATCTTTGTTTGACCGTAAGCATCGCCGTATCCCTGACCAAAACGCGGACGAGTGGGGCTTCGGTATATCGAATGACAAGTGGGGCCATGACGCTGATACAAGGTGCAATACACGGGTAGGAATAGATTTTTAAACGGAGCTCTACAGCGATGGCACGGAGGAGGTGGCCTGCGGGGTGCCGAGATGAGATCGACGTCCACGAAGAACTGCATGAGGCGAGACCAGACACATTAGATAGATATGAACTAGACGCGTTTAACCATGCAAAGAAGAGAAGAAATGGTCGAGGACATCGACGACGACCTCAACACTTTGACTGACGGTGTCGGACACGAACGCGAGCAATATAGAGAAAATTAGTGTCTCTCCTTTCTAGCGTGTATAGATAGGTGCTAGGGGAGTGTGGTGGCGAAGGGAAAGAACTCGCGGTGGTCTGTGGCGTCCAGCATAGCGGGGCGACGTGGCCGTGCCCACAGCGGCGTGCATGTTCGACATTGGCATCAGCATGTACGTTCGTCATTGGCCTCGGCGGTATCTCTGGTGTGTCAGTGATCGGATGAGGGGACGGGATTGAGGGTGCATCCCGACGGTGACCTAGCAGTGGCGGCGAGCATGCATAGCCGTTCTAACCATGCCGATATCGGCATCGGCATCGTTTGGAGGCTGTGGTGCTCGAATCATGGTGGAAATTGCGATTCCCTATTATTTTTACATGCATAATATATAGAAAATAGCTAGATCTCTAAATCGATGCATATGAAGCTACATATATATTCTTGGTCATAATCCCCTTATCTAAAGGGGATGGATGCATGGCTTCACGTCGTCGTCGCTTTCATCGTCAGTATCTTCGTCGTCCGTGTAGTAGTACTTCCTGCACAATGTTACGTCGAACACCTTCACTGTGAGCACATCATCGCCTTCATATTTGAAGTGTAGGATGTAGCCGAAATCCACACCGTGCGCGATGGCGAAATTCTCCCAGCCCTTGTCGAGGTACATCCGGCCTTGTCCGTCAAATAGGACCTCCACGGTCCAGAGACGAGGACCGCAGTCAGCTGCTCGCAGATACACCTTTGCGGGCTCCTGGCCGTCAAGATAGTCCGCAAACTTTTGTGGGAGTGCCTGCAAAGAGATCGAGTGCCGATCGTTTGAAATTAAAGGCTTTTTGGAACATGCACATAATTAATCACATGCATCATATATGTGGGAACGCGTACGTACCTTCTTGGCCAAAGGGTCTTCATAGATGACGATTAAGAACTCCTCTATGATCAATGGCAGTGTTGACGGTGGTGGTGGCAATGATGATGATCCACCACCCAGGCCGCCCCTTCCCCTTCCCCTTCCCCTTCCAGTCGGCGTCCGAGACGTGGAAGCCATGGCAATGGATCAAGTGTATGTGAACGAAGAAGAGAGAGGCAGAAACGAAGAAGATAGAGGCAGATCCTATTGACATGAGGGATGGCCGAGGTGGGGGTTTATAAGGGCGAGATGACCGTTGTGGGGTTACATAATAAATTAAGGAGGAGATGACCGTTGTGGGTGTTTATATCTCAACAAAAAAGTTTATTATTTCACCGTGAAAAGTAATGCCTAAAGGAAATTCGTGATAGTTTATCATTTCACCGTGAAAAGTAATGCCTAAAGGAAATTCGTGATAGTTTATTATTTTACCGTGAAAAGTAATGCCTAAAGGAAATTCGTGATAGTTTATCATTTCACCGTGAAAAGTAATGCCTAAAGGAAATTCGTGATAGTTTATTATTTTACCGTGAAAAGTAATGCCTAAAGGAAATTCGTGATAGTTTATCATTTCACCGTGAAAAGTAATGCCTAAAGGAAATTCGTGATAGTTTATTATTTTACCGTGAAAAGTAATGCCTAAATGGAAATTCGTGATAGTTTATCATTTTACCGTGAAAAGTAATGCCTACAAGAAGTGGAAATTCGTGATTACCAAACTTGTTGAATCCGGTGGCCAACTCGTTATTTAGCATACATAGAGGGGTAGTAGTTTGCCACCGACAGATAGAGAGAGGGTGGCACGATCCTGCCCGTTAGATCATAGGATCGACGGTAGGTGGACACGATCCGTGTGACAACAGCTCGACCAATCAGGCCAAGTTTGGGCTTCTGTGAGAAGGGAGAGGGTAAAACTGAGTAGTATCAAGGATACAAGGGCAAGTAAATAGTAAACAGGCTAAGGAATTCAAATAAGAGATTTAGAAAAAGAAAAACACATGTTTTGTACAATGAAACCCAGGTTGGCCTACCTCAAAGTATTAGCAATTCAAATATACATGAGTGTAAAAATTATGGCCTCATTCAGACAAACTATGTTTTGGGTATAGATGTTTTGAGAAGGGGTTTGAGTGGAAAGCCATGAACCTTCATAGCTACTAGTGATTTCAGAAGTGGCCATTTGTGTGAAAACTTGATTTATATATGATTGTTATGATTTTATTTTGCGCATGAGTAGGAGGCACAATGATTTTATCTTTTTGAATTTTTTTGCGAATGAAATGAGTCAATTAGATAGCTTAATCCCATCTGTTGACTCTCTATTGACCAGCCACTTGAGGGTAGAACTGAGTATATTGCACTAGCCAGTATTAGTACTCGAGGGGAAAACTGAGTACAGATATTTTTCCAGTGTAAGACTCGAGGGTAGAACTGAGTACACGTAACGGTGCTGACGTGCAGTCCCACGGACGCGTGTCGCGGTGAGCAGCGGTTAGCCGCGCGGTGCGCGTGTTGAGACTAAAACGTCAACTACTGAGACGAACCGTCACTTTGCCAGTACAGAGCCCCTCTCTCCCTCCCTCTGACACACACGCAACCACGCCTCTCACGTCCCATCACCTTCTCCAAAAAACCCCAGCCGCCCTACGCGCGCTCCCCTGCCGGCGATGGAGAAGAAGAATGCGTCGGCGGCCTACGCCCCCGAGCCCGTCGCCTCCGAGCCCGTCGCATCCGAGCCCGTCGCCGCCGAGCCCGTCGCCTCCGAGGGCGGCGCATCCAGACGCGGCGCCTCTGTGAACTGGGCCTCTCTCAGGGCTGACGGACCACTTCACAAGATCGGCACCTGCTTACTGGCGAACGAGGAGTACGTGGACACCTACGCTGCTTTGAGGCAAGTTTGTACAAATTGGCGCTCAGATCTACCTGAGCCCGACGTGCACCTGCACGAATGGATCATGGTAGAACACGCCCTTCCACGCGCCGCTGAGTTCTCCTTCCTCAACCTTTGCACATCCCGCTACGTCACCATCGATCTAACGGAAGTTCATGCAAGGTTCAAATTCCTCCATATCTATAGAGTTAATCTATTTTTATTTTCAATCGTAAACATCTTAGTGCTGAATGTTATCTTCATCAACTCCCTTTTAGATACTACTTCGTCGGCTTTTACCGTGGCGTCATCGTGCTTGGCCAGAGGAACCAGCCGCACAAGATGCGGCTTCTGAACCCACTCACAAAGACATTGAACGCTACGTTTGAGGCGCAGATGCCATCTATGATTGTGCAGTCAATCGCTGTAATGAAGTCCCCGGCTATGCTCTTCGTTTCCACATATTACCCGGCGGAAATTGCTTGGGTCGATGAGAGCACTCCAACTAAGGGTATATATGAAGATTGGGGAGAAGGAAGATTTACGATCGAGCACCATTCTATGCGTTGCATTACCACGTTCAATGGTGAATTCTATGCACTAGCTCTACCTTGTCTTTACCACAATTTGGAGTTCGGAACATTAGTGTGCACCAACAATGTCCAGTTGGAGCAGGGTGCGAGCAATGTCAACATGGAGACACTTTTTTCATTTCCAGAACTTGGAAATGACAAGTTCTACCTTGTGGAGTCGGATGGTGATCTGCTGCTTGTGTTGTTGGGCGGTCGTTTGGATGAAGGTCAAACATTGGTGTACCGTGTGGACACTGAGAGCCGCTCTCTCCATGCCGTCAATAACATTGGCAGTCGTGCCTTCTTCGTCCATCATGTCTGGTGTATCTCCGTCGACACCAGAGTGCACCCGACACTTCGACCTGGCTGCATCTACTACACGGATATGGGTTATATCAGAGAGTACTTTGATGATATGAACGCCTGGGATGAGTGGCCACTACGTGTGGATAGATTAGGAAGGTACGGTCTGAAATATGAACAAAGGCCATACCGTTTGGAGGATGTATTGGCTGCACACTGCAGACGGAAGGAGTTCAATGAATATTTCATTCGGACCAGAATAGGGAGCGACGAAGATATATATGATGAATGAAGAACAGATTCATCCATCATGGGCTATCCTAATCTTCATGTTGGGCATACATTGCGTCTTGTATTATTTTCAGCTTAGTTTGTCGTGAACATTAACATCGTTATTGGCTGCTTTTGGCTGCTGTATGCAGTTTATGTATTATACTTAGTTTTCTAGATTTATTATGCTGCTGTGAATTTATCCTATCCTATACTTGCTTCTAGATTTGCTACTAGATTTGTTACCATATTGGGCAAAAAACGAGGGCCAAAAGGCAACAATCATTGAAGAAAGATAGAAATAGAAGCTTCTCTAGATTTGATACTAATTTGGTGAAAAGAGAGAGAACTGTTACAGAGAGAGAGAGGGGAAAAAGGCGCTCTGAAAAATGCCAATTTGGGCCGAGAGAGACAAAACCGAGCTCTCACGTACAACCAAACGCGGTCTCGTCCTGTCCCACGCGGTCCCGTTCTACCAGCCCCACGCGACGCGGCCCCACACGACGCGGCCCCACACGTCAGCACGGAACGGTCAACTAAACGGCAACCCTCCCGTCCGAGCGTCTGCGAGGGGTTTCAAACTAGAGCGAGGGGAAAACTGAGGAAAAACTAAGCGGCTGGGGAAAACTGAGTACAACTAACGACCTGAGGGCACGAAAATAGAAATCCCAAAAAGTTATGTGTAACACGATAGAAACAAGGCAAAAGAAGTGTAATTGAAGAACTCGAATAAAAAACACTTACGATGCCAGGAGGTCGAAGTACTCCTCATCTTCTGCAGGAACAGAGGCCTTATCAGCCGCTGCAGAACTCGAAGAAGCAAATTCTTCGACTCGCTTCCTTTTCTTGTCGACACCAGCATCTTTCGTAGGCATGGAGGGAGACGATGTCAACGAGCTCGTTTCCTCTTCCGACTCTTCAGCATCATCTCCGTCCTGATTATCGTCAGCCTCGGGGGCTTCAGATACAGATGAGGCCAGATCAGCTGGAAGGGGCCCTGCTTCTGGAAGAGGAGGGTGCGAAGCAAGGAATTGGTGACCCTGCATAGAAAATAAGTCAGCAGAGTACAAAGGCAAAGAATAACGTAAGTTGAAGCAAACAAAATTCGACAACAAGCGAACACAAAGATGCATACCTCGGGCAAAGGGTGCACGGAGTCGAAGTAGTCAGTGGTCAAGTCAGCAACCGCATGATCCTTGGTGAGCTTGGTAAGGCTCCTAACTCGCTTGTCAACATCTTTTTTCTCTATCAAATCTTCAGAGACGCGAGTAGGATCTTCCAAGCCAGAGTAATTCCAGAGCTTGGTGAGGCAGTGCTGCAGGGGTTGAACTCGACGTTGTATAAAGAACGCCATGAGTTGGATACCCGACAAAGCTCCTCCTTGGCCTCCTTTCAAAGCTTGAATGCGAGACAGAAGAGGAAGAACTTGTGCTATCTTCGCATCTAAGGGAAGCGCATCCCACGACGCCAATTTCTTCACTTCCTTGGAGGCTTCGAAAGGGGCTAACCCATATTGGTCTTCAGGGGAGGCTTTGTGATCTTTGATATAGAACCATTTGGTTCTCCACCCCTGGACAGATGCGGCAAAGAAAAAGTCGAGGTACTGCACTTCAGGGCGCACAGAGACAATGGCTCCGCCCAATTCAGGCTTTCTAGCCAGGGAAACATTGGGGCAAAGCCGAAAGATTGACCTCCAGAGAAGAAAGTGGGGCTCAATGCCCAAGAATGACTCGCAGAGAGTCACGAAACAAGCAATATGAAGAAGGGAGTTTGGTGTGAGCTGGTGGAGCTGCACACCGTAGACAAAGAGGAGCCCACGGAGAAACTTGTGGGCAGGAAGAGAAAGACCGCGGAGGAGGAAAGCAAGAAACATTACCCGATAGCCGCTTGGGTGCTGCGGGATCCGCTCAGTACTGGGAAATTTGATGGAATCCTGGGCGGAGATGAGGCCATCTGCCCTGGCCTTCTCCACCTCCTTCGGTGTGATGGCAGAGCGTACAAAGTTGGTGGCAGACGAGTTCTTGGCCATGATGTTCTTGGTGGCTAGGTGCTTCATGCGCATCTATCGCACCGCGCTTGGGGGCTATGCATGAACGAAGAGAGGAGAAGAGATCGGCAATGGAGGCGGCGGAGGGAACGAGCTGGTAAACAGTAAAATCCCCCACTACACCCCTTATATACCTTCTGGGAGAAGGATCGTGGGCTGAGACGTAGCGCAAAGAGCGGAAACGGCAGCCCACTAACAGTCAAAAATCATGAAAATTACAGTGTTGCCCATAAAACGGTTCGCACTCATACAGAGTGAAGTGTTCATTGATGTCATAAAGAAGATGATATAAGAAAAAAGAAGGATGGCGCCGACAGGTACAAAATTTATAGACAAGATTATATGTGAAGGATTTTCGATTATAGCCTTAGGGGCTACTATTATCAAAGATATTGAAAGTATCTCGAGTTGAAGTATGATGGACCACATTATATTTTGAGCCTATACTCGAAAAAGTCTTTTTTCGACTATAGCCTCGGGGGCTACTCCCATCGGGAGCGCTGAGCGCGCACCCGACGATATTTCTTGTTAAAGCATTGTGCAGAAGTGTTACTCCCATCGGGAGCGAGTTTTATGGTTGTTGAAACCCGAATATTTTCAGTCAAAATTTGACTGCGATATAAGATTCTCGAGTTGCGTTATCGCAATGAAACTCGAATGCCGTGATTTATCACGAAGGTAAGACCCCGGGATCCGTCCTGTGCGGCCTGGTATACGCACATGGATGCGCTCTGCTGGTATGTATCCGTGTCTACGACATGAAGAAAATCCTGGTGGACGCACTGGGTACCCTGAGAATCACTGGGATTCATTCTTTGTAAGTCCTAAATGCGGCAAAAGAGTGGATTTGACCGATATCCCGAATTCAAGTCCAAGGGGATTGAATTTGAAGTAGGTGACAAGTATCTGTTCCGGCAGTTAACTGACCTCTTGATCCGTCAGAGATGTCAGGCTTGTTCATCAAAACCCCTTATGAAATATTATCATGAAAATAAGTCAAAAGACCAAGTCAAAGATTTGAAGATAAGAAGAAGTCGAAGAATTGATCAAGTCAAAGATATAAAGATTAGAGATTCAACCCGAATCTGCAATTCTGGTAGAATCTCAGGGGCTACTGACAAGGGTATAGTTAATAGAGCCCGTATGTTGAGTACCCCTGAGGCCCGTTAAGCTAGGCCCAATTGTAATGATAGTCGAATACGAGTCTTTACCGTATGTCGATATTGTAATCTGTATCGGACCCTACCCGATCCTCGAGACCTGGCCATCTATATATAGGGGCCATGAGGGGACAGTGTAGGGCAGATTGAAAGCAAGTCAGGTTGAACACCCAAGTTTACTTTCGACATACACCTATTTTCGACTAACTTTACCTTCGAGTTCATCCGACGCCCTATCTCCCCGATCCTAAGTCCTTCATTTAGGACATTTGTCGAGTTAACCCCTCGTCACCGGCTGCAGCGTGGCATCCATATGGACACCAAGCGTAGCACGCCCTGGAGGCAACTCTTCCGACATCGAGTCGTAATTAAGCCTTGGATGCCACTTTTGCATCCATCCAAGGGCAAAATTCGCACCAGAAATCAAGTTGAGCTTTATCAAAAGATGAACCCGCTGGCTTGTCCTGAAGGTCTCGAGCAACTGTCTAAAATCCCTCGGTAGTAGGTTGCGGGGGAGCATAACAGAGTACATGGTTGTCAAAGATGTCTGACAACCATCAACTGCTTCTCCAATATGCTGAGCACGATCTTGAAGAAGCACAATGGCACGATGGCGCCGGGGGTCAGACCACAAACTGTCAGTTCCCTGTGATGCTTTCTCGAGAGCCGCGGTTGATGCTACCAATTTGATGAAGTAAATAACCGGCCAGTTGGGAACCCCAAGAGGAAGGTGTGATGAGTATAGCAACTTGTTTTCCCTCAGTTAAGAAACCAAGGTTTATGGTTCAGGAGAAGAGCAGACAATTACGACTGAAGGTGATGCTTGCTAGTTTGCGACAGCTTCGGACAATTTATATATGGCGCCTCATCCAAGCTTTGCTTGCTAGCTGCAACGCGGAACCTGCACACAACACAACCAAGTACTTTGCTTCCAACTTGCGATGAGGTTATCAATCTCACCGGTTTGCTTGAAACAAAGGTATGAGCGTATCAAGTGGAAAACAGTAGAGGTATGCGAGTAAAGTAAACAGTGCGAGTAAAGTAAACAGGTGATAGCAATATGATGGAAATAGGACCGGGGTCCACAGTTCACTAGTGGTGTCTCTCCATAAGATAAAATAACACATGCTAGGTAAACAAATTACAGTTGGGCAATTGATAGAATAAAGATAAACATGATATGTCAAGAAGATCACTATGAGATTTACTCTGGGCATTACAACAAAATACATAGACCGCCATCCAACTGCATCTATAACTAATAATCCACTCACGGGGATATCATCCGAACATCCCATGAGTATTAAGTTGCGAACAATGGATAATTGCATTAAGCAAAGTGTGTAATGTAAACAAAGCATATGCCCTTGAGCATATGAATGTTGTTTTCTCCCTAGTAGCAATAGCACATCTACAACCTTAGAGGTTTCTGTCACTCCCCCAAGTTAAATAGAGGCATGAACCCACTATCAAGCATAAATACCCCCTCTTGGAGTCACTAGCAACTACTCGTCCAAGATAGCTACTAACAGCGGAGAGCATGCAAGATCATAAACAACATAGAGATAACAAAAGATATATTTCAGTATAGCAACTCAATCATAACACCAATATTCATCGGATCCCAACAAACCAAACATGTAGAATTACATAACTTTGATCTCAATCATGTAGGGCAGCTCATGAGATCTAAACATGAAGCACATGGTGGAGAAGACAACCATCTAGCTACTGCTATGGACCCATAGTCCAAGGTAGACTACTCACTCATTGCTCCAGAGGCAAGCATGGCGATGAAGAAGACCTCCGGTGGCGATTCCCCTCTCTGGCAGGGTGCCGGGAAGAGCTTCTGGACCCTCCCGATCTTCGGGTCGACGACGACGGCGGATCGCGATGTGTTTCTGGAAAATTGATTAGGTACTTAGGTTTTTTCCGTCGGGGGGTCTTTATAGGCGAAGGGGCGATGTCTGGGGTGGCCCTAGGCCCTCTCACACATAGGCGGCGCGGCCAGGGCCTAGGCCGCGCCAGCCTATTGTGAGCCTGGCCTGTGGCCCCTCTCCTACTCCTCTTCGGATCTCTGGAAGCTCCCAGACAAAATAAGACTTCAGGAACTTGTTTCGTCCAATTCCGAGAATATTTCCTGTGTATCACTTCTAAAACACAAAAACAGCAGAAAACAGGGAACTGGCACTGTGGCGACTTGTTAATAGGTTAGTTCCGGAAAATGCATAAAAGTTCCACGAAGTGTAACGAAACATTAGGCAAATAGTGTAAAAACAAGCATGGAGCATCAAAAATTATAGATACGTTTGAGACGTATCAAGCATCCCCAAGGTTAACTCCTGCTCGTCCTCGAGTAGGTAAGTGATAACAAAAGAATAACTTTTGAGGTGACATGCACCTACACAATCTTGATCATATATGTAAGCATTTGTGAGCTGGGATCATAAGAACTTAAAACATGGGGATTGATACGTCTCAAACGTATCTATAATTTTTGATGCTCCATGCTTGTTTTTGCACCATTTGCCTTGTGTTTTGTTACACTTCATGGCATTTTTTGCGATTTCTGGAACTAACCTATTGACAAGTCGCCACAGTGCCAGTTCCCTATTTTCTGCTGTTTTTGTGTTTCAGAAAAGCTACACAGGAAATATTCTCGGAATTGGATGAAACAAGTTCCAGAAGTCTTATTTTTCCTGGAAGCTTCCCGAAGACCGAAAGAGAGCCGGAGGGGGGCCAGAGGCCACCCTCACACATAGGTGGCATGGCCCAGGCCCTGGCCGCACCACCCTGGTGTGAGGAGCCCCTGGCTGCCCCCTGACGATGCCCCTTCGCCTATATAAAGCCTCAGGACGGAAAACCCTAGGGGAGTCGGCAATTTTCCAGAAAGAGTTCCGTAGTTCCACCGCTGCCACCAATGAATTTCGGGGGACAAAAGTCTCTGTTCCGGCACCCTGCCGGGATGGGGAAGTGCCCCCGGAGCCATCTCCATCGGTCTCCATCGCCATCTCCGCCGTCTCCATCGACCTCACCGCCATCTCCATCAACCTTGCTGTCTCCTATGATGAGGAGGGAGTAGTTCTCCCCCGAGGCTGAGGGCTCTACCGGTAGCTATGTGGTTCACCTCTCTCTCCCATGATGTGATCTTTATGTGATCGTGAGCTTTATATCATGTTGAATAAGTAGATGTTATTATTCAGATATTATGTGTACTCTAGTGGTATTATTAAAGTAATCTATTCATCCTGCCATGGTGTAACGATGACAGTGCATGCATCGTGGTGGTACTTGGTCTAGGCTACGATTGTGATCTTTTATGGATTATGAGAATAATTATCTCTATGATAGTATTGAAGTGATCTATTCCTCCTTTCATGGTGTAATGTTGACAGTGTGTGCACCGTGTTAGTACTTGGTCTAAGTTGCAATAATATCTATCTTGAGTTGTGATTTGATTTGGATATCTCTATGAGCGGTGTTTGTCAAGTACTTGATGAACTTTGAGGAGTGCTTCATAGCCCTACGCAATGATTAGTGTTATTCAATAGGAGAGTAATTCAGAGTACCATAGTGAAGAGAAGTTATTTATTTGTTCAATTATGTTATATTTGTTGAGAGTGTGTCCACTAGTGAAAGTATGATCCCTAGGCCTTGTTTCCAAGCATTGCACACCGTTTACTTACTGTTTTGTTACATGTTTGCTCGTAGCAATTTTTATTCCAGATTACATTTACTACTCATAATCATCTATACCACTTGTATTTTACTATCTCTTTGCCGAACTAGTGCGCCTATACATCTGACAAGTGTATTGGGTGTGTTGGGGACACAAGAGACTTTCTGTATCGTAATTGCAGGGTTGCTTGAGAGGGATAGCTTTGACCTCTTCCTCCCTGAGTTCGATAAACCTTGGGTGATCCACTTAAGGGAAACTTGCTATTGTTCTACAAACCTCTACATTTGGAGGCCCAACACTGTCTACAAGAACAGACGCGTGTGTAGACATCAAGCTCTTTTCTGGCGCCGTTGCCGGGGAGGTAAGGTAAAAGGTACTCACATCCTCCTGTGTGAGTGCTCAGAGTTATTTCCTTTAGATTCTATAATTATATCTTTTTGTTTCTTGTTTTTATTTTCACTAGTTAGGCTTAATGGAAAACAAAGAGTTCTGTAGTCTTTTTCCTGAGTTTAGATATGAAGTGTTTGAAGAGAAAATTGAAAAACCTTTGGAGCTTAATTTGCATGCTAATAGTGTTGTTAGTATGAATGTTTTGAACACTGTTATTACTAATGCTATAGAAAAGTCTAAGCTTGGGGAAGCTGGTTTTGTTAAGTATGATATTTTTAGTCCCCCAGCTTTAGTGGAGAAGGTCTGTTCTGATAATATTTTATCTCCCATATGTGATGTTTCTAGTGATGCTTGTGCTCCTCATCCTTTAAAATACCTACGAAGATTGTTGAACATGTTAGGGATAACTGCTATTTAGGAGATGGAACTGTCCATCCTGGTGACCATTTGCTTTTTATACATGAATTATGTGAGTTGTTCCAGTGTGCAGGTATTTCAATGAACCAAGTTAAGAAGAAGCTATTCTCTTTTTCGCTGAAAGGCAGAGCTGAGGAATGGTATAAAACATTGAAGGATGGCCGATCTATTGATTGGGAGAAAATTGAACCTCTCTTTTATTCTAAATTATATCCTTCTAGTCAGGTTTATAAAGATAGGAATTACATTTATAATTTTCATCCGCATGAGGGAGAAAGCATTGCCCAAGCTTGGGGAAGATTGAAGTTACTAATGCATAAATGTCCTATTCATGATCTTCCCCGTAATATTGTTATTAATAATTTTTATGCAAGGCTTTCAGGACATTACAAGGACTATCTAGATACATGCTTTGATGGGTCTTTCACAAGCAAGGATGTCGACACCAAGTGGGGTCTGCTTGAGACAATTCAAAACAATATTGAAGGTTGGGATAGCAACAAAGGTAAAGGATCGAGTATGAATTACGAGTTTGATTGCATTAAGTCTTTTGCTAAAACTGCTAATTTTCAAGAGCTTAGTGCTAAATATGGTCTTGATCCTCAAATTATGGTTGATTGCTTTAAAGCCTTCGCTTCCCATATGAATGTTCCTAAAGGAAATGGGGACGTGTATCATGAACCTTTTAAGGACACTTGCATAGAAAGTGATATTGTTATTGATGATTGCAATAAACATGCTCAAACTTCTAAAAGTCCTATTTCTTATAAGCATGTTAATTTTTGTGGAGTACATAGACCTTGTGAACAGAGTTACAACAAGGAAGATTATTGCATCACCCATGCAAATGAAGAAACCAGTATGTGGCTCAAGGATCTAGATGTGCTTGGTGAAAGGGTTTGTGAGCTTTATCCTTTTCTTTGTGAATTTTGCGGTGAAAAGGGTCACTTTAATTTTCAATGCCCAATTAATCGAACGAGTTCCGCAAATTTGTATTGTGATGATAAGATTACTCTCAATCAGCATGATGAGCTTACCTTGTTTTTGAATTGTGAAGAGATATCTAGAAAGATTTCTTTAGTAGACATGAATGATGTTGATATTAATAGCACCCTTCGTGGTTGTCGTCTCTATTGTGCTAAAGATTGCCTCGCAAATACTTACTTACAAGATCTTATAAAACATGATATTTTGCCAAGCTATGACAGGACTAATAGATGTTTCAATCTTATTAATAGAGAGGAGGAATCCTCCAAAGTTTCTTCTGTTGTTCCTGTCAGCAAACCAGATTATGTGGAGAAGATGCCTTTCCCTCCTAGAGAATATGTGGAGAAGATGCCCTTCAAGCCTCTCCCTCCTAAAGGAGAGAGTAAGAAGAGTATGAAGAAGAAGAAGAGGAGTAAGAGGCGAGAGGACACGGTATCTTCACCTAAGCGTTATGATCCTGCTATAGATTATGATAATTCTGATTGGGATGATGTTCCTATGCCTATTACTTATGTTAGTGATCATGATTGGGAAAAGCACTCTACTTTTGATATTGAAAATCTTTTTGGTACCAATTCTAAGGTTAATAATTGTTGTACCATTAGTACTATCCATGTTCCTTCTTATGATGATATGTTTGAAGAATATGCTTTGCGAAATAGCTGTTCTTTAGCTTGTGATGATACTGAACCTCTAGTCTATGATGGTTATGATGATGAGTATAATATTTTCAGTTCACCTACTTTTGAGGAGAAAATTAGTTATGATTACAATATGCCTCCTATTTATGATGATTATGGTGATGAGAATAATTATTCTGTTGAATCTGCTCCTACTCCGATTGTTCCTGTGGTGAGTATTAATTCTTTTATGCATGTGGCTCATGATAGGGATGCTTTATGTGATAGTTATATTGTTAGTTCTATTCATGATGCTACTGAAAGTTATTATGAGAGAGGGAAACATGGTTTGATGGATCTCAACAATATTAAGTTCCCCTCTTTATGTTGCAAATCTTGAAGTGGCACTTGTTTTATCTATCCATGCTTGCTACTATGTGCCTCATTGATTTATTTTCTTACAAGATTCCTATGCATAGGAAGTGGTTCAGATATAAATGTCTTTCATATTTGCTTTTTGATTCTCTCTTTTGCTTTAATTTTTTATATAGCGCCTTTACCTCAAGCTCTTATATGGCGCCTACATGAGCATCTTTGCAAATTACTGCGCCTAGCTCAAAGGCGTTAAAGAAAAGCACTCTTGGGAGATAACCCATTATTTTATTTTCAGTACTTTTTCTTTTATTTGAGTCTTGGAAGTCATTACTACTGTAATGACCGCTCCTTATCTTGTTTATTTTGTTTTTGTGCCAAGAGAAGCCTCTAATTCGAGTGAGGTAAAGATTTGGGGATGTTGCTGTCCTGAAACTGTTTTCGGTGCTGCACCGTAAAAATTCGTGAAAATTCTCTGTTTATCTTTTGGACCTGCGATTTCTTGTGCATATGCCCCAGGTTATATCCAAACTTTTGTTAGTTGAATACTTTTTGATTTGAGCAACAGAAAACCCCTAAGAAATTCGACCTTTATCAGCTGTTCAGTTTTGACAGATTTCTGCCAATATTTGTGTTTGCCACTTTATCGCTTTCTTTTGAGTTCTTTTTATCATGGAACTTTTGGAGAAGTTGCTACAGTAATATGTGCTATATATGTGGTGGTTTTGAGTTGAAACCTGAAGCAAAAAGAGGTTGATTATATGTTATGCTACACTAATGTTGCTAATAGAATTGTGTTTAGTTTTGTATGAAGGAAGTTTTCGAGTGTAGGGATTGGAGAATGATGAGATGAGTTGAAGAATGGACAAAAGCTCAAGCTTGGGGATGCCTATGCATCACCCCAAGAAATATCCAAGAAGTACAAGCGTCAAAGCTTGGGGATGCCCCCGAGGCACCCCTTCTTCATCGGTAAAAATCAGGTCACCTTTCAAGACACTATATTTTTATTGCTTCATGCACTATGCATTTTTCTTGGAGCGTCAGTTGTTTTAGTTTTCAGTATTAGTTTAGTTTAGTTTGCTGCAATAAATGGTTGGATCACATCAAGTTGGTTTGGAGGGAGACATACTCCGTTTTTCATTGCCAAGAACACTCCTTTTTTCACTCTTTTCGTTCAACGAGTGTTCTCTTTTTCTGCTACTGCATTTAGCTTGCATTTTTTGCCTTGATTTTTGTTCAGATCTTATTTTATCTTTGCATCAAGGTGTATTTGGACCTCTGGTATATGTTGGTTTTCCTCAAAAGAGTTTCCTCAAAAAGGTTTGAATGGTGTTGGAAAAGAGGAAAAGCTTCATGCAAAAAAAGTGGTACAAGAAGGAGCTTGTGTAGACTGCGGCTTAGGCTTTTTCATGTCATGCTTGATGTATTTTTGATAGTATGCTTAGTGGTTTTGCTATAGCATGACTTGTCTCAAAAAAATTGAGATTGCTTAATGAGCCTTTGAAAAAATCATGCGTTGTTTTTATTATATGGAAGCATTTATTTGGTTTTCTCTTTGATGCTTTATTTGGGTTGACTTGGCACATGCTTACACCATGTTAGACTCTTACAAAGTTGCCAATAGCCTCTATGATCATTTAGTTTTTGACTTTTGATGCCATCTTATGCTTCTTTTAATGTTGCTTTGTCGCTTTGCATGATTATGGCCGTTATTGCTCTCTTAGTTGGTCGCTCCCAGTCTTTTGCTAGCCCTCATTTTGTACTGAGTATGAGCTCTACTCGTGCATCCAACTCCTAAAAACCAAGTTTTCCATTGTGTCCACTATAAACTCCTATGCATGGTATTTGCAAGCCATTCTAAGTAAATTTTCATGTGCAACCTTTCAAAAAACCTTCAAAATACTTCTCGTTTTGTGACACTGTTTTCAGCTCATGGGGACGTAGTGGTCGGATTTGCTATCTTCCATATTGCTTATTCCAAAAAGGAAAAAAAGAAAAAAAGAAAAAGAAAAAAGGCACTCCTCCATGGTATGTGAATGTTGGTGGGCACCCGATGGAATCGGTTAGCCATGGTTTGAGAAAGGAAAAAAGGTGGGGAGGAGTGCCAAGCTTTATAAAAAGAGCACAAAAGTGCCAATCTCTCTCTCAAAAACTTGCTTCATTTTTGTATGGAAGATAGTAAGAACCCCATTACTAGTCGTTGACAAAAGCAACCACCTCCCAAAACTCAAGTTTTATCTCTCTGTTTTACAAATGAAAAGCTCTAGCACATGTTTAATCACTGCTTCCCTCTGCGAAGGGCCTTTCTTTTACTTTTATGTTGAGTCTCCACCTTCTACCTTTATGCACCATCTGAGAGAGCATAGTTGTCATTCTGAGTATAATGTGCATTGTCCCAAAGTTTTCATTGATTGATTTATGATGTTGGTTTCACTTGTTCTCAAATTATTTGTATCTAGTCGCCCTCTTAAACTTGAAGGTGTCCTATGCATTTATGTTTTGCTCTCCATGAGGGACAAGCTGAAAACCATTTGTATGTTTTTCCTTATGATTTGAACACACATTTGACTTTCATTGTTTCATTTTCATGATCTTTTGTTTGTCTTCATTTTCATGTTATAACATGGTTGCTAAGTTTTATTGCCAAAGATTATATCTTTCATGCCCATGTTTTAAGTTCTTATGATCCCTGCTCACAATGCTTACATATATGATCAAGATTGTGTAGGTGCATGTCACCTCAAAAATTATTTCTTTTGTTATCACTTACCTACTCGAGAACGAGCAGGAGTTAAGCTTGGGGATGCTTGATACGTCTCAAACATATCTATAATTTTTGATGCTCCATGCTTGTTTTTGCACCATTTGCCTTGTGTTTTGTTACACTTCGTGGCATTTTTATACGATTTCCGGAACTAACCTATTAACAAGTCGCCACAGTGCCAGTTCCCTGTTTTCTGCTGTTTTTGTGTTTCAGAAAAGCTACACAGGAAATATTCTCGGAATTGGACGAAACAAGTTCCAGAAGTCTTATTTTTCCCGGAAGCTTCCCGAAGACCGAAAGAGAGCCGGAGGGGGGCCAGAGGCCGCCCTCAAACATAGGTGGCATGGCCCAGGCCCTGGCCGTGCCACCCTGGTGTGAGGAGCCCCTGGCTGCCCCCTGACGATGCCCCTTCGCCTATATAAAGCCTCGGGACGGAAAACCCTAGGGGAGTCGGCAATTTTCCAGAAAGAGTTCCGTAGTTCCGCCGCCGCCACCGATGAATTTCGGGGGACAGAAGTCTCTGTTCCGGCACCCTGCCAGGACGGGGAAGTGCCCCCGGAGCCATCTCCATCGGTCTCCATCATCGTCTCTGCCGTCTCCATCGACCTCACCGCCATCTCCATCAACCTTGCTGTCTCCTATGATGAGGAGGGAGTAGTTCTCCCCTAGGGCCGAGGGCTCTACCGGTAGCTATGTGGTTCACCTCTCTCTCCCATGATGTGATCTTTATGTGATTGTGAGCTTTGTATCATGTTGAACAAGTAGATGTTATTATTCAGATATTATGTGTACTCTAGTGGTATTATTAAAGTAATCTATTCCTCCTGCCATGGTGTAACGGTGACAGTGCGTGCATCATGGTGGTACTTGGTCTAGGCTACGATTGTGATCTCTTATGGATTATGAGAATAATTATCGCTATGATAGTATTGAAGTGATCTATTCCTCCTTTCATGGTGTAATGTTGACAGTGTGTGCACCGTGTTAGTACTTGGTCTAAGTTGCAATAATATCTATCTTGAGTTGTGATTTGATTTGGATATCTCTATGAGCGGTGTTTGTCAAGTACTTGATGAACTTTGAGGAGTGCTTCGTAGCCCTACGCAATGATTAGTGTTATTCAATAGGAGAGTAATTCAGAGTACCATAGTGAAGAGAAGTTATTTATTTGTTCAATTATGTTATATTTGTTGAGAGTGTGTCCACTAGTGAAAGTATGATCCCTAGGCCTTGTTTCCAAGCATTGCACACCGTTTACTTACTGTTTTGTTACATATTTGCTCGAAGCGATTTTTATTCCAGATTACATTTACTACTCATAATCATCTATACCACTTGTATTTTACTATCTCTTCGCCGAACTAGTGCACCTATACATCTGACAAGTGTATTGGGCGTGTTGTGGACACAAGAGACTTTCTGTATCGTAATTGCAGGGTTGCTTGAGAGGGATAGCTTTGACCTTTTCCTCCCTGAGTTCGATAAACCTTGGGTGATCCACTTAAGGGAAACTTGCTGCTGTTCTACAAACCTCTGCACTTGGAGGCCCGACACTGCCTACAAGAACAGAAGCATGCGTAGACATCAGGCATGAAGATATAATTTTGACAATAAGAACTTAGCAACCGTGTTGTAAACATGTAAATGAACACAAACAAAAGATCATGAAAATGAAACAATGAAAGTCAAACGTGTGTTCAAATCATAAGGAAAAAAATACAAATGGTTTTCAGCTTGTCCTTCAAAGAGAGCAAAACATAAATGCACAGGACACCTTCAAGTTTAAGACGGCGACTAGATACAAATAATTTAAGAACAAGTGAAACCAACAATATGAATCAATCAATGAAAACTTTGGGACAATGCACATTATACTAAGAATGACAACTATGCTCTCTTAATGGTGCATAAAGATAGAAGGTGGTGACTCAACATAAAAGTAAAAGAAAGGCCCTTCGCGGAGGGAAGCAGTGATTGCAAGGTTTATAAACCTTCAAAAATTATGGTACTTACCGTCTTTGAGCTCTCATTGCCCCATCATAAGCATCTTGAATGGTTAGAGTTAATGCGAGAATAATTATGATGCATATGCTTGACAAATCATAAGTTGAAAACCTCATGTCCCGTGAATACGAGTACCCAAACCTCATGCTACTCAACTTAGAGTCCCAAGCAAGGCTCTTGTCATTGTAAGTATATGCATATCATTGAGAACCGCCAACGGGGTACCTCCTTGCCCGATGACATGGAACAAGCCCACATCAAAATGACAGGACAAGCAGACAATGAACACATCGACATCTCTTTTATTTACCATTTGTTTAGCTTTTTATTGTGAGATGCGTCGTCGAATGTCCACCATGGGTATGCTGCAAATTTCCACTATGAATTATGCATGGCTTAGATTGGCGGCCCAGGCGTTTCCCTAACACATATACAAACTCTATGATCCCCACAAGATTCCCAACTCATTTCACATCGTGGGCATCCATAAACAAAAGATCACGATATCAACTCAAATAAGAAGTGCAATGTTGAAAGCTTGCCCCATGACGGCATGGTTGGGCTAGAATCCAACTTACAACTTGCAAGCATAACAACTCAACATAAGAGACCACAATGTCAAATTTTTAAGAACATGAAAAAGTAAAGTGTGCCTTCCGGTTTGTGAGAGCTTTACTGACCAATTTTCGCATAACACTGGTAAGAGTTTAATTTGAAGAGAAGATAAAAGCAAGTCAAATTTACTTGGAATAGAAAATTGCTAATAGGTATGTATGGTGGACACTTTGTAAAACTTTGGCTTTTAGGAGTTGGATGCACGAGTAGAGCTCATACTCAGTACAAGGCGAGGGCTAGCAAAAGACTAGGAGCGACCAACTAAGAGAGCAATAATGGCCATAATCATGCATAGTGACAAAGCGACATTAAAAGAAGCATAAGATGGCATAAAAAGTCAAAAACTAAATGATCATAAAGGCTATTGGTGACTTTCTAAGAGTCTAACATGTGTGAGCATGCGCCAAGTCAACCCAAATAAAGCATCAAGGAGAAAACCAAAATAATGCTTCCATACAATAAAAACAACGCAAGATTTTTTCAAAGGCTTATTAAGCAATCTCAGTTATTTGAGACAAGTCATGCTACAGCAAAACCACTAAGCATACTATCAAAAAGACATCAAGCATGACATGAAAAAGCCTAAGCCGCAGTCTACACAAGCTCCTTCTTGTACCACTTTTTTGCAAAAAGCTTTTTCTCTTTTCCAACACCATTTGAAAATTTTTAAGACACCTCTTTTGATGAAAACCAATAAAAATCAGAGGCACAAATACACCTTGATGAAGAGATATGACAAGGTCTGAATGCAAATCAAGCAAAAAACGAAAACCAAAAGCAGTAGCGGAAAAAGAAGAACACCCGGTGAAATTGTAAGAATGAAAAACGGAGTGTTCTTGGCAAATAAAAAACAAGGCAACTTCTCCAAAGGAAATTTGTTGGGGTCTAACCATTTTTTGCAGCAAACAAAACAAAACTAACTAAGAAAACTAAAACAACTAACACTCCAAGAAAAACACATAGTGCATGAAGCAATAAAAATATAGTGTCTTGAAAGGTGACCTGATTTTTGCCGATGAAGAAGGGGTGCCTCGGGGGCATCCCCAAGCTTTGACGCTTGTACTTCTTGGATATTTCTTGGGGTGATGCATAGGCATCCCCAAGCTTGAGCTTTTGTCCATTCTTCAACTCATCTCATCATTCTCCAATCCCTACACTTGAAAACTTCCTTCATACAAAACTAAACACAATTCTATTAGCAACATTAGTGCAAGCATAACGTATAATCAACCTATTTTTGCTTCAGGTTTCAACCCAAAACCACCACATATATAGCATATACTACTGTAGCAACTTCCCCAAAAGTTCCATGATCAAAAGAACTCGAAAGAAAGCGATTAAGCGGCAAACACAAATATTGGCAGAAATCTGTCAAAACAGAACAGCTGACAAAGGTCGAATTTTTGAGGGGTTTTCTGTTGCTCAAATCAAAAAGTGTTCAACTAATGAAAGTTTGGATATAACCTGGGGCATATGCACAAGAAATCGCAGGTCCAAAATATCTACAGAGAATTTATACGAATTTTTACGGTTCAGCACCGAAAACAGTTTCAGGACAGCAACATCCCCAAATCTTTACCTCACTCGAATTAGAGGCTTCTCTTGGCACAACAATGAAATAAAAAGGATAAGGAGCAGTCATTACAGTAGTAATGACTTCCAAGACTCAAATAAAAGAAAAAGTACTGAAAATAAAACATTGGGTTATCTCCCAAGAGTGCTTTTCTTTAACGCCTTTGAGCTAGGCGCAGAAAATTGCGAATCAAGTAACATCAGAAGGAGCATTAAGATCAACTGCAGAAGTCTTGTCAATAAGGCATTGTATTTCATCCACATAAGTTTTAGAAGACCCTTTGTGATCACGCTTTGGTTCACTCAAATCACAAAAAAGATTTTTGGGACAGATCTAGTCAAAATTATTTTCGAAAGCTTCACATAATCCCAAGAGCTTGCTAGGTATAGGTATTTTGGCCCCTTCATCGTTTGTACTAATAACCTTTATAGGTGAACCGTGTTTATTAAAATGTTTAAGAACTTTTCTAGCTTCAATAACGACATCTTTAAATTCTAGGCGCAAAGCTTCCAAAATAAAAGCTTTCTTTTTAGGATCTTCAATTTCATGAAGCTTAAGGAACATGTATTGCATAAAAGGATTAAACTAGCAAACCTAGTTTCCAACATGTGAATTAAATAAGCAGAAGCAACTTCAATACTAGGAGCTATCCCAACCAAAGATTTTTCCTCAACTTCCTTATGCATACTAATGTGATTAAAGAACTCCTCAATGTTACTTTTTCCAATAATTGAACCACTACCTACTGAGAGGTCCTCCAGAATGTACTTAGGGAACAGCATGATGAACTAAAAGTAAAGAAATAACAACTACCAAGGATTCTAATTTTTTTGGTTTTTGATATAAAACGATGCAGGTAAAAATAAAGTAAAGCAAAATAATAAAACAAAATAAAGGATGTGTGTGTGAAAAACTCCCCTTGCAGAGGTCTTCCACTCTTCTCCCCGGCAACGGCGCCAGAAAAGAAGCTTGATGCTACCGATTTGATGAAGTAAATAGCCGGCCAGTTGGGAACCCCAAGAGGAAGGTGTGATGAGTATAGCAGCTTGTTTTCCCTCAGTTAAGAAACCAAGGTTTATCGTTCAGGAGAAGAGCAGACAATTATGACTAAAGGTGATGCTTGCTAGTTTGCGACAGCTTCAGACAATTTATATATGGTGCCTCGTCCAAGCTTTGCTTGCTAGCTGCAACGCGGAACCTGCACACAACACAACCAAGTACTTTGCTCCCAACTTGCGATGAGGTTGTCAATCTCACCGGTTTGCTTGAAACAAAGGTATGAGCGTATCGAGTGGAAAATAGTAGAGGTATGCGAGTAAAGTAAATAGTGCGAGTAAAGTAAACAGGTGATAGCAATATGATGGAAATAGGACCGGGGTCCATAGTTCACTAGTGGTGTCTCTCCATAAGATAAAATAACACATGCTAGGTAAACAAATTACAGTTGGGCAATTGATAGAATAAAGATAAACGTGATATGTCAAGAAGATCACTATGAGATTTACTCTGGGCATTACAACAAAATACATAGACTGCCATCCAACTACATCTATGACTAATAGTCCACTCACGGGGATATCATCCGAACACCCCATGAGTATTAAGTTGCGAACAACGGATAATTGCATTAAGCAAAGTGTGTAATGTAAACAAAGCATATGCCCTTGAGCATATGAATGTTGTTTTCTCCCTAGTAGCAACAGCACATCTACAACCATAGAGGTTTATGTCACTCCCCCAGGTTAAATAGAGGCATGAACCCACTATCGAGCATAAATACCCCCTCTTGGAGTCACTAGCAACTACTCGGCCAAGATAGCTACTAACAACGGAGAGCATGCAAGATCATAAACAACATAGAGATAACAAAAGATATATTTCAGTATAGCAACTCAATCATAACACCAATATTCATCGGATCTCAACAAACCAAACATGTAGAATTACATAACGGTGATCTCAATCATGTAGGGCAGCTCATGAGATCTAAACATGAAGCACATGGTGGAGAAGACAACCATCTAGCTACTGCTATGGACCCATAGTCCAAGGTAGACTACTCACTCATCGCTCCGGAGGCAAGTATGGCGATGAAGAAGACCTCCGGTGGCGATTCCCCTCTCCGGCAGGGTGCCGGGAAGAGCTTCTGGACCCTCCCGATCTTCGGGTCTACGACGGCGGCGGATCGCGATGTGTTTCTGGAAAATTGTCGGGTACTTAGGTTTTTTCCGTCGGGGGGTCTTTATAGGCGAAGGGGTGATGTCAGGGGTGGCCCCAGGCCCCCTCACACCTAGGCGGCGCGGCCAGGGCCTAGGCCGCGCCAGCCTAGTGTTAGCCTGGCCTGTGGCCCCTCTCCTACTCCTCTTCGGATCTCTGGAAGCTCCCGGACAAAATAAGACTTCCGGAACTTGTTTCATCCAATTCCGAGAATATTTCCTGTGCATCACTTCTGAAACACAAAAATAGTAGAAAATAGGGAACTAACACTGTGGCGACTTGTTAATAGGTTAGTTCCGAAAAATGCATAAAAGTGCCACGAAGTGTAACGAAACATTAGGCAAATGGTGTAAAAACAAGCATGGAGCATAAAAAATTATAGATACGTTTGAGACGTATCAGCGGTTCATTCAGAAACCCAACGCGTTTCAACAACGAGGTCCAGGCAAGTACTTGAGGCACGAAAGAATATTAACCCACAATAGTGGAGCAAAGGGAAAAAGAGAAAGGCTACAAGAAACCTTACATCACAACATTTCGCAGACAGACTCAACGATACCAACAAGAAAGGAGGCATTCTTCAAGATGCACGATTATGGCCACCAGACCTGACACTTTATCCTCAAGAGTGGATTTCTGTTTCATAAAGTTGCAAGATTTGCTGGCCTTGTCCAAAGCAATCTTTGCCTGACGCTTCATCAAATATAAACGCCCTTCGAGGTCCACAATCCTTGACAAATATTCAGTACATCGACAAGAAGAACGAGGAGGCAAAGGAGCACCGGAGTCGAACATATCAGTGGGCGGTAAGTCGCGACCACGACTTGGCGACCCACCAGCATGCATAGGTTGGAAGCCAACGGAAAGAAAATGAAAACATCTCAGAAACTCAATCAAGCATGACATTTCATAAAGGAAAAGTATTTACAAAGAGTACAAGTCCTCTGATTGATTCTCAGGCAAAATATAAATAAGTTCACTACACCAAAAGAAATGAAGACTACAAGGGAAGACTAAGTCTACGCCACCTCAGCATTAGGCTCCGTGGCAGAAGTAGGCGTGGAAGAGGTAGCACCAGCATTTGGCGGAGGCATCGACCCACTTGTCGCAGGAGTCGAAGAAGCTGGCGTAGAAGTCGAAGAAGCCACCGAGGGGGTGATAATCGACACGATGCCTGGCGCATACTTCTTCGCCTTCTCAAAGAAACCTAGCAGCTCCAAAAGAGGTCGACCATGAGAAGAGCTAACCTTCTCCCAATTAACCTCCTCGCCGTGCGAGTAAGCAAGTGCAATAGCCCCTTCGACGCCTCGCTTCACCGATCGGCTCTTCATCGACAAGATAGGGTACTCAGCGGTGTCAAAGACGGCGGCAAGCTTCTTGAGATCAACAGCAGGCATATCGTCTTTCTTCTTCAGCCACAACCTGACAAAGATCCACGTTTGCACGCAGCGAGTCAACTTGAGGACCTCCTGGATAGATATCCAGTGCAACTCAAGCAAATTCACCGCTGCCATGAGAGGATCTTCATCAACCGGCTGCAACGGCGCCAAAGATACCCCAATTTTCTCTGCAAGCAGAAACAAAAAGGATAATAAGTGACCACCAGCAAGATGAGCAAGCAGACAATAAAAAGAGCAGAAATATACTCACCACCAGCAAGAGCCGAAACCTGGTTCAAACGCTTAGTGATGGCTTCCTCTCTCTGAATGCGCCCCTGATTAGCATTAGCAAGTGCCTTTTCCACTTTCTTCGCCTTGGTCATTGCTGCTTTAGCAGACTTCTCAGCGGTGGCCTTAGCGGCAGTGGCAATGTCCCAGGCTTTTTGGGAAGCTTCGAGTTCAGCTTCAAGGGACGCTATGCGAGCATTGGCCGCCGCCAAAGCATCTGCAGCATGGAAAAGGGAAAAGAAAGTCGAATAAAGAAATGGAGAAAGACACATGAGACAGGCAGAAGACACAACATAGGAAAGAAGATTACCCTGAGAAGCTCGAGCAGCTTTCAAAAATTCAACACATTCAGTGCCCAAAGAGACGAATTTCTTCATTAGATGTCAAAAGGAAGACATGAGTAGGAAAGTTCAAGCAATGAACAAAGAAAAACACCAGGATTAGTACTTACATCATCAGAAGAGCTCGTTCGTCGATGGGCATTGAGGGAAGTACTGGCATCTATCGCCTTCTTCAGACGCTTGGAGCCACGAGAAGAGGAGACCCTCTTAGCGGGAGCTTCTTTCGACTTCACCACCGGAGTAGCCTCTTGGAAAGAAGGTTTATCGACAGTAGTAGCCTCAACAGAAGGAGCAGTGGCAGCATCCTTTTTTGGGTTCTCGTTGTCACTACAAAAGGAATAAAAAGCAAAGACTTGGCATAAGTCGGGAAAAAAGGGAAGCGAGTACTAGATGAAATTTCGAGTCAGCAAAAACTCACGAGTCTAAGAGGTTGAAAAGTTCCGCATCCTCATAGGGAGCAGAAGGCTCCCCGATAGCAGCCTTGGAAGCGGAGGTACTCGAAGAAATGAGTTCCTCAACACGTTTCCTCTTCCTGTCTAGACTAGGATCTTCTGAATGAGCAGGAGGAGGCAACGTAGTCAAGCTAGTTCCCTCCAGTGAATCTTCGACATCATCTGCATCCTGGCTTTCCTCGGCCTCGGGGGCTTCGGACGTAGCAGAAATAGGATCAGCCTGAATAGGTTCTTCCTCTGGCAGAGGAGGACGAGAAACAAGAAATTGATGGCCCTGCAAAAATGAAGTCACAAAACTATCAGCAATGTAGCAACAACACAAGAACAAGGCGAATAAAGCCCGTGATTGAAAACGCGCATACCAAAGGCAATGGACGCTCGGAGTCGAAGAAATCAGCGGCTAATGCTGGAATGTCGTGATCCTTGGTGAGAGTAGTCAGAGATCTGACTCGCTTGTTGAGATCCTTCTTATCTATGTCCTCTTTAGACACTCGAGAAGAATCTTTCAAGCTATAATATGACCAAAGTTTGGAAACACGATGCTGAAGAGGCTGGACTCGCCGTTGCAGGAAAAACGACATCAGCTGAGTCCCTGACAGCGCACCCCCACTTTCACTCTTCAGAGCCTGGATGCGAGTTAGCAGTGGCTTGATGTCTTCCTGATGACCCACAAGTATAGGGGATCGCAACAGTCTTCGAGGGAAGTAAAACCCAAATTTATTGATTTGACACAAGGGGAGCCAAAGAATATATGTAAGCCGTAACAGATAAGTTGTCAATTCAGCTGCACCTGGAAACAGTCTTGCTCGCAGTGGTTTATCAGTAGCAACAGTTTTATAGTGGTGATAGTAGTGAAACAGTAACAGCAGTAGTAAAATAGCAGCGGTAATAGTAACAGTAGTAAACAGTAGGAACAAATACTGTAGGCATAGGGATGGATGTACGAGCGTTGCATGGATAAGATAATTCATGAAATCAATGAGACATGTGCATTGCAGATAAATAATGATAAAGCATCCTAGTACAAACAATCATAGGCATGTGTTCCATATATAGTCGTACGTGCTCACAAGGAGAAACTTGCACGACATCTTTTGTCCTACCAGCCTGTTGCAGCAGGGCCTCAAGGGAAACTACTGGTAATTAAGGTACTCCTTTTAATAAAGTACCAGAGGAAAGCATTAGCACTCGGTGAACACATGTGATCCTCACATCATAGCCATCCCCTCCGGTTATCCCAATTTCTGTCACTTTGGGGCCTCGGGTTCTGGACAACAATATGTGTATACAACTTGTAGGTAAGACCATAAACAACAAGTATCATCATAGAAATAATAACATGTTTAGATCTGAAATCATGGCACTCGGGCCTAAAGTGACAAGCATTAAGCACAACAAGTTGCAACAATATCATAGGCACTAAAAAAAAATACTAGGCACTATGCCCTAACAATCTCATATCAAATTACATGAACAATCTCATCCAATCCCTACCATCCCCTCACCTACAGTGGGGGAATTACTCACACATGGATGGGAGAGTCATGGATGGTCGATGGAGGAGCGTCGGTGATGATGGTGATGAAGATCTCCTCCAAATCCCCATTCCGGCAGGGTGATAAAATGGAGTTTCTGGTTCTGAATCACGATTTCTAATGGTGGCAGCGCAGCGGAAGTCTATCTGGGAAAAACGCCATCTCTCCGATATAATCGAGTTAGGAGGTATATGTAGGTGAAAGGAGAGGTCGAGGGGACGGCCGAGGCATCCTCACACTAGGTGGGCGCGGCCAGGGTTGGGCCGCGCCCCCTGTGCGTGTGGGGCCCTCGAGCCTCCCCTCCGTCTCGTCTTCTGGCTCCGTGGGTGATGTCTACGCACTTCTATTCTTGTAGACACTTGTTGGGCCTCCAAGTGCAGAGGTTTGTAGAACAGCAGCAAGTTTCCCTTAAGTGGATCACCCAAGGTTTATCGAACTCAGGGAGGTTAGAGGTCAAAGCTATCCCTCTCAAGCAACCCTGCAATTACGATACAGAAAGTCTCTTGTGTCCCCAACACACCCAATACACTTGTCAGATGTATAGGTGCACTAGTTCGGCGAAGAGATAGTGAAATACAAGTGGTATAGATGATTATAAGTAGCAAACATGATGTGAAATAAATATCGCTGCGGGCAAACAAGTAACAAAATAGCAAGTAAACGGTGTGCAAAGCTTGGAAACAAGGCCTAGGGATCATACTTTCACTAGTGGACACACTCCCAACAATATAACATGACTGAACAAATAACTTCTCTTTGCTAAGGCACTCTGAATTGCTCTCCTAGTGAATAACACTAATCATTGTGTAGTGGCTACAGAAGCACCCCTTAAAGTTCATCAAGTACTTGACAAACACCACTCATAGAGATATCCAAATCAGATCACAATTCAAGATAGAAATCATTGCAACTTAAACCAAGTACTAACACGGTGCACACACTGTCAACATTACACCATGAAAGGAGGAATAGATCACTCAAACTATCATAGCAATAATTATTCTCATAATCCACAAGAGATCACAATCATAGCCTAAACCAAGTACCACCATGATGCACGCACTGTCACCGTTACACCATAGCAGGAGGAATAGATTACTTTAATAACATTGCTAGAGTACACAAAATATCTGAATAATAACATGTACTTGTTCAACATGATACAAAGCTCACGATCACATAAAGATCACATCATGGGAGAGAGAGGTGAACCACATAGCTACCGGTAGAGCCCTCAGCCCCGGGGATGAACTACTCCCTCCTCATCATAGGAGACAGCAAGGTTGATGGAGATGGCGGTGAGGTCGATGGAGACGGCGAAGACGGCGATGGAGATCGATGGAGATGGCTCCGGGGGCACTTCCCCGTCCCGGCAGGGTGCCGGAACAGAGACTTCTGTCCCCCGAAATTCGTCGATGGCGGCGGCGGAGCTGCAGAACCGTTTCTGGAAAATTTCCGACTCCTTTAGGGTTTTCTGTCCCGAGGCTTCTTATAGGCGAAGGGGCGATGTCAGAGGAGGGCCAGGGCCTCCTCACACATGGCTGGCGCGGCCAGGGGCCTGGCCGCGCCACCTGTGTGTGTGGGGCCCCTGTGGCCCACCTCCTACTCCTCTTCGGATCTCTGGAAGCTTCCGGGTAAAATAAGACTTCAGGATGTGGTTTCGTCCAATTCCGAGAATATTTCCTGTGTATCACTCTGAAACACAAAAACAGCAGAAAACAGGGAACTGGCACTGTGGCAACTCGTTAATAGGTTAGTTCTGGAAAATGCATAAAAGTGCCACTAAGTGTAACGAAACAATAGGCAAATGGTGTAAAAACAAGCATGGAGCATCAAAAATTATAGATACGTTTGAGACGTATCAAGCATCCCCAAGCTTAACTCCTGCTCGTCCTCGAGTAGGTAAGTGATAACAAAAGAATAATTTTTGAGGTGACATGCACCTACACAATCTTGATCATATATGTAAGCATTGGTGAGCTGGGATCAATAGAACTTAAAACATGGGCATGAAAGATATAATCATGACAATAAGAAACTTAGCAACCATGTTGTAAACATGCAAATGAACACAAACAAAAGATCATGATAATGAAACAATGAAAGTCAAATGTGTGTTCAAATCATAAGGAAAAACATACAAATGGTTTTCAGCCTGTCCTTCAAAGAGAGCAAAACATAAATGCATAGGACACCTCAAAGTTTAAGAGGGCGACTAGATACAAATAATTTAAGAACAAGTGAAACCAATCATATGAGTCAATCAATGAACTTTGGGACAATGCATATCACACTAAGAATGACAACTATGCTCTCTTAATGGTGCATAAAGAAAGAAGGTGGTGACTCAACATAAAAGTAAAAGAAAGGCCATTCGCAGAGGGAAGCAGTGATTGCAAGTTTTATAACCTTCAAAAATTATGGTACTTACCGGCTTTGAGCTCTCATTGCCCCCATCATAAGCATCTTGAATGGTTAAAGTTAATGTGAGAACAATTATGATGCATATGCTTGACAAATCATAAGTTGAAAACCTCGTGTCCCGTGAATACGAGTACCCAAACCTCATGGTACTTTACTTAGAGTCCCAAGCAAGGCTCTTGTCATTGTAAGTATATGCATATCATTGAGAACCGCCAATGGGGTACCTCCGTGCCCGATGACATGGAACAAGCCCACACCAAAATGATAGGACAAGCAGACAATGAACACCTCGACATCTCTTTTATTTGCTATATTGTTTAGCTTTTTATTATGAGATGCGTCGTCGAATGTTCACCATGGGTATGCTGCAAATTTCCACCATGAATTATGCATGGCTTAGATTGGCGGCCCGGCGTTTCCCTAACACATATACAAACTCCATGATCCCCACAAGATTCCCAATTCATTTCACACCGCGGGCATCCATAAACAAAAGATCACGATATCAACTCAAAAAGAAGTGCAATGTTGAAAGCTTGCCCCATGACAGCATGGCTGGGCTAGAATCCAACTTACAACTTGCAAGCATAACAAGTCAACATAAGAGACCACAATGTCAAATTTTTAAGAACAGGAAAAAGTAAAGTGTGCCTTCCGGTTCGTGAGAGCTTTACTAACCGAATTTCGCATAACACTGGTAAGAGTTTAATTTGAAGAGAAAATAAAAGCAAGTCAAATTTACTTGGAATAGCAAATTGCTAGTAGGTATGTATGGTGGACACAATGGCAAACTTTGGCTTTTAGGAGTTGGATGCACGAGTAGAGCTCATACTCAGTACAAGGCGAGGGCTAGCAAAAGACTGGGAGCGACAAACTAAGAGAGCAATAATGGCCATAATCATGCAAAGCGACAAAGCGACATTAAAAGAAGCATAAGATGGCATCAAAAGTCAAAAACTAAATGATCATGAAGGCTATTGGCGACTTTGTAAGAGCCTAACATGTGTGAGCATGCGCCAAGTCAACCCAAATAAAGCATCAAGGAGAAAACCAAAATAATGCTTCCATACAATAAAAACAACGCATGATTTTTTTCAAAGGCTCATTAAGCAATCTCAGTTATTTGAGACAAGTCATGCTACAGCAAAACCACTAAGCATACTATCAAAAAGACATCAAGCATGACATGAAAAAGCCTAAGCCGCAGTCTACACAAGCTCCTTCTTGTACCACTTTTTTGCACAAAGCTTTTTCTCTTTTCCAACACCATTTGAAATTTTTATAAACACCTCTTTTGATGAAAACCAATAAAGATCAGAGGCAAAAATACACCTTGATAAAAAGATATGACAAGATCTGAACGCAAATCAAGGCGAAAATGAAAACCAAAAGCAGTAGCAGAAAAAGTAGAACACTCGTTGAAACGATAGGAGTGAAAACTAGAGTGTTCTTGGCAATGAAAAATGAGTTCATCTCCTTCAAAAGAAACATGATGTGATCTAACCATTTATTGCAGCAAACAAAACTAAACCAACTAAGAAAACTAAAACAACTGACGCTCCAAGAAAAACACATAGTGCATGAAGCAATAAAAATATAGTGTTTTGAAAGGTGACCTGATTTTTGCCGATGAAGAAGGGGTGCCTCGGGGGCATCCCCAAGCTTTGACGCTTGTACTTCTTGGATATTTGTTGGGGTGATGCATGGGCATCCCCAAGCTTGAGCTTTTGTCCATTCTTCAACTCATCTCATCATTCTCCAATCCCTACACTTGAAAACTTCCTTCATACAAAACTAAACACAATTCTATCAGCAACATTAGTGTAAGCATAACATATATTCAACCTCTTTTTGCTTCAGGTTTCAACTCAAAACCACCACATATAGTAGATACTACTGTAGCAACTTCCCCAAAAGTTCCATAATCAAAAGAACTCAAAAGAAAGCGATAAAGTGCCAAACACAAATATTAGCAGAAATCTGTCAAAACTGAACAGCTGACAAAGGTCGAATTTTTGAGGGATTTTCTGTTGCTCAAATCAAAAAGTGTTCAACTAAGAAAAGTTTGGATATAACCTGGGGCATATGCACAAGAAATCGCAGGTCCAAAAGATAAACAGATAATTTTCACGAATTTTTACGGTGCAGCACCGAAAACAGTTTCAGGACAGCAACATCCCCAAATCTTTACCTCACTCAAATTAGAGGCTTCTCTTGGCACAAAAACGAAATAAACAAGATAAGGAGAGGTCATTACAGTAGTAATGACTTCCAAGACTCAAATAAAAGAAAAAGTACTGAAAATAAACAATGGGTTATCTCCCAAGAGTGCTTTTCTTTAACGCCTTTGAGCTAGGCGCAGTAATTTGCAAAGATGCTCATGTGGGCGCCATATAAAAGCTTGAGGCAAAGGCGCCATATAAGAACTTGAAGCAATAGAGAGCATCAAAAAGCATGTATGAAACACATTTAAATCTAAACCACTTCCTATGAAAAATAGTCTTGTAAAGAGACAAGTCATGAAAGCGCAAAGCAAAAAGCATAGGAAGGCAAAACAAGTACAACTTCAAGAATTGCAATATAGAGAGGGGAAACTCAATATTGTTAAGATCCATCAAACCATGTTTCCCTTTCTCAAAGTAACTTTCAGTAGCATCATGAATAGAATTAACAATGTAACTATCACATAAAGCATCCCTATCATGAGCCACATGCATAAAAGGATTAATACTCCCCACATGAACAATAGTAGTAGGAGCAAAATCAATAGAATAATTATTCTCATCACCATAATCATCAAAAACAGGAGGCATATTGCAATCATAACTAATTTTCTCCTCAAAAGTAGGTGAACTGAAAATATTATACCCATCATCACAAGCTAGAGAACTACTATGTCGCAAAGCATACTCATCAAACATATCATCATAAGAAGGAACATGGATAGCACTAATGGTACAACAATTATTAACCTTAGAATTGGTACCAAAAAGATTTTCAATATCAAAAGTAGAGTGCTTTTCCCAATCATGATCACTAACATAGGTAATAGGCATAGGAACATCATCCCAATCAGAATTATCATAATCTATAGCAGGATCATAACGCTTAGGGGAAGATACCGTGTCCTCTCGCCTTTTACTCCTCCTCTTCTTCTTCTTCTTCTTCTTCTTACTCTTCTTACTCTCTCCTTTAGGAGGGAGAGACTTGAAGGGCATCTTCTCCACATATTCTTTAGGAGGAAAAGGCATCTTCTCTACATAATCTGGCTTGCTGACAGAAACAACAGAAGAAACTTTGGAGGATTCCTCCTCTCTATTAATAAGATCGAAACATCTATTAGTCCTATCATAGCTTGGCAAATCATCATGTTTAATAAGATCTTGTAAGTAAGTATTTGCGAGGCAATCTTTAGCACAATAGAGATGACAACCAAGAAGGGTGCTATTAATATCAACATCATTCATGTCAACCAAAGAAAGCTTTCTAGATATCTCTTCACAATTCAAAAACAAGGTAAGCTCATCATGCTGATTGAGAGTAATCTTATCATCACAATACAAATCTGCGGTACTCGTTCGATTAATTGGGCATTGAAAATTAAAGTGACCTTTTTCACCACAAAATTCACAAAGAAAAGGATAAAGCTCACAAACCCATTCACCAAGCACATCTAGATCCTTGAGCCACATGCTGGTTTCTTCATTTGCGTGGGTGATGCAATAATCTTCCTTGTTGTAACTCTGTTCACAAGGCTATGTATTCCACAAAAATTAACATGCTTATAAGAAATAGTACTATTAGAAGTTTGAGCATGTTTATTGCAATCATCAATAACAATATCACTTTCTATGCAAGTATCCTTAAAAGGTTCATGATACACGTCCCCATTTCCTTTAGGAACATTCATATGGGAAGCAAAGGCTTTAAAGCAATCAACCATAATTTGAGGATCAAGACCATATTTAGCACTAAGCTCTTGAAAATTAGCAGTTTCAGCGAAAGACTTAATGCAATCAAACTCGTAATTCATACCTGATCCTTTACCTTTGTCACTATCCCAACCTTCGATATTGTTTTGAATTGTCTCAAGCAGACCCCACTTGGTGTCGACATCCTTGCTTGTGAAAGACCCATCAAAGCATGCATCTAGATAGTCCTTGTAATGTCCTGAAAGCCTTGCATAAAAATTATTAATAATAATATTACGGGGAAGATCATGAAGAGGACATTTATGCATTAGTAACTTCAATCTTCCCCACGCTTGGGCAATGCTTTCTCCCTCATGAGGCCAAAAATTATATATCTGATTACGATCTTTATGAATCTCACTTGGAGGATAGAATTTAGAATAAAAGAGAGGTACAATTTCCTCCCAGCCAATAGATGGACCATCTTCAAGCAGCCGATACCATTCCTCAGCTCTGCCTTTCAGTGACAAAGAGAATAGCTTCTTCTTAACTTCATTTGACGAAATACCTGCACACTTGAACAACTCGCATAATTCTTGTATAAAGAGTAAATGATCACCCGGAGGAACTGTTCCATCTCCTGAATAGCGGTTATTCATAACACGTTCAACAATCTTCATAGGTATTTCAAAAGGATGAGGAGCACAAGCATCATTAGAAACATCACATATGGGAGATAAAATATCATCAGAGCAAACTTTCTCCACTAAAGCTGGGGGACTAAAAATATCATACTCAACAAAACCAGCTTCCCCAAGCTTAGACTTTTCTATAGCATTAGCAATAACGGTATTCAAAGCATTCGTACTAATGACATTGCTATGCGAAATAAGCTCCAATGGATTTTCAATTTTCTCTTCAAATCTAAAATCAGGAAAAAGACTAAAGAACTCTTTGTTTTCCATTAAGCCTAACTAGTGAAAATAAAAACAAGAAACAAAAAGATGTAATTGCAGAATCTAAAGGAAATAACTTCGAGCACTCACACAGGAGGATGCGAGTACCTTTTACCTTACCTCCCCGGCAACGGCGCCAGAAAAGAGCTTGATGTCTACGCACTTCTATTCTTGTAGACACTTGTTGGGCCTCCAAGTGCAGAGGTTTGTAGAACAGCAGCAAGTTTCCCTTAAGTGGATCACCCAAGGTTTATCGAACTCAGGGAGGTTAGAGGTCAAAGCTATCCCTCTCAAGCAACCCTGCAATTACGATACAGAAAGTCTCTTGTGTCCCCAACACACCCAATACACTTGTCAGATGTATAGGTGCACTAGTTCGGCGAAGAGATAGTGAAATACAAGTGGTATAGATGATTATAAGTAGCAAACGTGATGTGAAATAAATATCGCTGCGGGCAAACAAGTAACAAAATAGCAAGTAAACGGTGTGCAAAGCTTGGAAACAAGGCCTAGGGATCATACTTTCACTAGTGGACACACTCCCAACAATATAACATGACTGAACAAATAACTTCTCTTTGCTAAGGCACTCTGAATTGCTCTCCTATTGAATAACACTAATCATTGTGTAGTGGCTACAGAAGCACCCCTTAAAGTTCATCAAGTACTTGACAAACACCACTCATAGAGATATCCAAATCAGATCACAATTCAAGATAGAAATCATTGCAACTTAAACCAAGTACTAACACGGTGCACACACTGTCAACATTACACCATGAAAGGAGGAATAGATCACTCAAACTATCATAGCAATAATTATTCTCATAATCCACAAGAGATCACAATCATAGCCTAAACCAAGTACCACCATGATGCACGCACTGTCACCGTTACACCATAGCAGGAGGAATAGATTACTTTAATAACATTGCTAGAGTACACAAAATATCTGAATAATAACATGTACTTGTTCAACATGATACAAAGCTCACAATCACATAAAGATCACATCATGGGAGAGAGAGGTGAACCACATAGCTACCGGTAGAGCCCTCAGCCCCGGGGATGAACTACTCCCTCCTCATCATAGGAGACAGCAAGGTTGATGGAGATGGCGGTGAGGTCGATGGAGACGGCGAAGACGGCGATGGAGATCGATGGAGATGGCTCCGGGGGCACTTCCCCGTCCCGGCAGGGTGCCGGAATAGAGACTTCTGTCCCCCGAAATTCGTCGACGGCGGCGGCGGAGCTGCGGAACCGTTTCTGGAAAATTTCCGACTCCTTTAGGGTTTTCCGTCCCGAGGCTTCTTATAGGCGAAGGGGCGATGTCAGAGGAGGGCCAGGGCCTCCTCACACATGGCTGGCGCGGCCAGGGGCCTGGCCGCGCCACCTGTGTGTGTGGGGCCCCTGTGGCCCACCTCCTACTCCTCTTCGGATCTCTGGAAGCTTCCGGGTAAAATAAGACTTCAGGATGTGGTTTCGTCCAATTCCGAGAATATTTCCTGTGTATCACTCTGAAACACAAAAATAGCAGAAAACAGGGAACTGGCACTGTGGCAACTCGTTAATAGGTTAGTTCTGGAAAATGCATAAAAGTGCCACTAAGTGTAACGAAACAATAGGCAAATGGTGTAAAAACAAGCATGGAGCATCAAAAATTATAGATACGTTTGAGACGTATCAGTGGGTCTTCTGGTGAAATAGGATTTTTGGTGATTTTTCCTGAATTTTTACTGAAAGTTGGATTTCTGCACAAAAACGAGACACCAAAGCAATTCTGCTGAAAATAGCGTTAGTCCGTGTTAGTTATATTCAAAACACACAAATTAGAGGAGAAACAATAGCAAAAGTGTTCGGGAAAGTAGATACGTTTTGGACGTATCAACTCCCCCCAGCTTAGCTATTTGCTTGTCCTCAAGCAATTCAGTTAACAACTGAGAGCGATAAAAGAAACTTTCACGAACACATTTGCTTCATATGATGTATATATACTAACCATGTGATCAAATACTCAGGCAATTCATAATAAGAGATATACAACTAATGTCACCTCATAGTCAAGTAAGCTATGAAAGAGTGCCAATGCACTAATAACAAGTAACATGTACATAAGAAACTACAAGATTGTAATATGCATAAATGATATGAAAGAGTGGTATCCAGCTTGCCTTTATTTGTGGAGCAAAACATAAATGCTGAGGCACCTCTGAAGTCCAAGGGAAGACTAGAAGTAAAAATATCAAAGATACAAGCATCAAAATTATACCACAATTAACCGTGTTCTGGGACAAGCACATTACACTAAGAACAACAGCTATGCTCTCAAGAAGTGCTTTAAAGTTAGAAGATGATGACTCAACATAAAAGTAAATGAATGGCCCTTCACAGAGGGAAGCAGGGATTTAACATGTGCTAGAGCTTTTCATTTGTAAAACAGAGATAAAAATTTATTTTGAGAGGTGGTTGTTTCATGTCAACGACTAGCAATGGGGACTTGCTATCTTCCATAATAAACAATTGAGAGCGGTTCCGAGTTCTTTGAAATTTTGGCACATTGGTGCTCTTTTATAAATCTTTGGCACTCCTCCCCACCTTTTTTCCTTTCTCAAACCATGGCTAACCGATTCATCGGGTGCCCACCAACTTTCACATTCCATGGAGGAGTGCCTTTTTCTTTCTTTCTTTTTAGAATAAGATTACAATGGTCTGACCAGCTCCCTTGCAAAATTAATGACGAGCAGATAAAGCTGCCTAGTCGAGGGGTACTTAATTTAATATGGAAGATAGCAATTCCGACCACTACGTCCCCATGAGCTAAAAACAGTGGCACAAAATGAGAAGTAGTTGAAAGTTTTGAAAGGTAGCACATAAAAATTTACTTGGAATGGCTTACAAATACCATGCATAGGAATTTACAGTGGACTCTTTGGTAGACTTGTTTTTGGTAATTGGATGCACGAGTAGAGGTCATACTCAGTACAAGTGAAGGCTAGCAAAAGACGGGGAAGCGACAATCGAGAGAGCAATAACTATCATAATCATGCTTGCGACAAAACAAAATTAATATAGGCATAAAAATGATACAAGAACTCTGAGGCAAAGTAAATCATCGAGGCTTAATTGACTTTTTGTTCAGTCATATGCATGCTTGAGCATGTGCCAAGTCAATTCAAATGAAACTTTCAGAGGAGGATACCACAATAACATACCATATTATGAATAAAATAATGCATGCAAGCGTCTACATGACATACTACAAACTATTAGTAAATTGAAACTAATCATATGAGAGCAAGAGCTACAAAGCATCCATTAGATAACATATACCTTACA
This sequence comes from Dactylis glomerata, assembly GCA_007115705.1. Taxonomy (NCBI): domain Eukaryota; kingdom Viridiplantae; phylum Streptophyta; class Magnoliopsida; order Poales; family Poaceae; genus Dactylis; species Dactylis glomerata. The sequence continues at coordinate 2,023,258 of QXEO01000234.1, read as the reverse complement.
TGAACCGACTAAGCATGTCCACATAGATGAGTATATGTACAAAAATGAAAACAAATAGAGTTCATACCAGCCTCTTACCACATCTCGGATTGACATATGTCGTCATTATTGCTCTTCACTTGTGTGGCTTGAATAATATAAAGTGAATACCAAGCTCCAATGGAGTAACGGGGGACTAAACTCTACAACAAACTTTACAAAACCAAAGAAGAACAACAAATATTTTTGGGGTTTTCGATTTTTGAAACCAGAACAGAAGGAAACAGCAAACAAAGCAAAATATTTTTGGATTTTTTAAATAGCAAACCGAACATAGCAAGTGAAGCAACCAAAAGTAGCAAACTAAAAAGGCAAATAAAGAGAAACAACAATGGTCTTTTTGTGTTTTGGAAAGAAGAAATAAGAGCAAGAACAATAAAGAAAGCGAAACATGGATATACATAGGACCGACAAAATATGATATGTATATGAGTGAATCGTTGGCGTACCTCCCCCAAGCTTAGGCTTTTGGCCTAAGTGGAGATCAATTCCAGCCTTGGTAATTGCTCCAGCCTGGTGGGTCATCATGGGTGTAATCATACCCCAGCTCTCGTGAAGATAAAGCTGATGGCGCATAATCATAATAAGGTTGCTCGTATGGAAAATTCGCAATGTTGGAGGGCTGACCCGACTCCTCGGTGCCCTCCTCATCGTGCATAGGCGGCGGGTGCTCCTCTACCTATGCATCGAGCTCATCCTCCATTAGCGACCATCCATTCCTGTGATCAAGGTTAAACAAAAGAGGTGCAGGCAAACGGACTGATCGGTCAGTCTTTACTACCTTCCAGATAGTCTTCTTGAAAAAGGTTAGCTCAAATGTTAAATTAATCAAACTAGCAGGAGGAGAAATAAACTTATGATGAATCATATAACTAAGATCAAGTTTCTCCTCGGGGAACTGCAAATCTAAAAAAATGAGGCATTACACCATGCAAAGCTAACAGGCGTGAAGCTATAAGTCCCCCACAGATTCCCCCTTTCTTATGATTAACATCAAGACGGAAAGCTATTAAGGCACCCAAATGGTAAGTCCTATCACGCCTCAAAGCAGCAGCAATAAAAGCTAGATCATGGAGAGATAATTTACTTGCAGATTTCCTAGCAAGAACACATTTGGTAATAAAGAAGGCAAAATATCGAATGGATGGGAAATGAATATTTCGAGTTTTACCACCCTCTCCTATGAAGCTTCTTCCTTTACAAATCTCCTCGTATAGTTCTAACAATGGCCTAGGCTGTCCCCTTATCTTCTCGAGCGATCCCCACTGTGGTACTCTAATAGCTGTACAGAAAACATCAAGAGGCAAGTCCACAGATTTGTTATAGATTTTATAATAAACCATGGGGTTGGAAGTGGACCAACTAAATCTAAAATCCTGCACCACAGACATTGTTAGTTTAACATATTGGGGAGGTTCACCCTCAGTAAAATGTTCCAATCCTGCATTAGAGAGTAAAGTTTGGAAATCCTGCAGAATTTCGGCAGCATTCATGAACTCTGAGCATGGATAGTGTGAGGGAAAGACCCTCTCTTCACGGTGAACTCTCATGACTTCATGCACTTCTAGTTCATGTTGAAAAAGTTGATATGCATTCTCCTCCATTTCTAAAATTTTTAACAAACCTCATAAAATGTGATTTTGAGACAAGCAAATGTAGGAAACTACCATAGTGAGTTACTAAAGAGCTAACATGCATCAAAATAACACTTCTAATCAATAGAACAAGCATGCATACTCATTTATCCTGCCACCTACAATGCTTAAATACTCAAGAAATACTTTACCAAAAGAAATTCTACTTGGACAAGCGGAGGAGTCACATACCGGAGAACAAATGCCCCAAATCTCAGCAGAAATGTTGGACTGAGCAAGGAGATCAAAAAATTGAGGTGAAGAACAGCAAGAACTCGGGTTTGAGCTGGGTGTGTCGTTGTTTTTGGGAGAGAGAAAGAGCAGGGGAGGAAGAGATAAGTGAGAGGCCAGGTGGGGCCCTCTCACACCAGGTGGGCGCGTCCCAGGCTGGGCCGCACCCCCTGTGTGGGACATGGCGTGGCAGCCCCTCCTGGTGTCTCTCAGGTGCCTCTCTGTCCTATTTTTGACATAAAAATTTATAAAGAATTTTCTGGAATTTTTCGAAAAACTTTATTTTCGAGGATTTTTCAGAAATTGGCATATCGATAAAACTCAGAAAAATAAAGATGAAATGATTTCAAGCAAATCAAAACCAAGTATGCAGCAGCTCTGAGATACTCTTAATCATGTAACTAAACTAAAGAAATAAAATTCATGAAAGTAAATATAAATGAGGTGGAGTGGATGCGGTGAAAACAAAGTTTCGTTCATATAAAATCACTTTGTTAACAAGGTTGATCAAGTCTTGTTCCCAAACTAACTTTATATGAGGCAACACTTTGTACTTCACTTAATGCTTATGTTACCTCAACTTTGATAGGCATAGTCCCAATCATAACAATTTTATATTCTTCTTTGGGCTTTCGCTCTGAACAAATAATTTGACCAACTCTGATGGTCTCAACATTCTTGACGGAATTTAGAGCATTCTTTCTATCAATCTTCTTGGGAAAATAAACCATGTACTCTTTATTGTTGATATTAAAAGTTACCTTTCCTTGATTGCAATTAATAACAGCACCTGCAGTGTTTAGAAAAGGTCTCCCAAGAATAATAGACATATTATTATCTTCAGGCATTTCCAACACAACAAAGTCAGTTAATATTAAACAACTGCTAGCAACTTGAACAGGAACATTTTCACATATACCAATAGGAATAGTAGTAGACTTATCAGCCATCTGCAAAGATATATCAGTTGATACCAATTTTTCTAGATCAAGTCTCTTATAAAGAGAAAAAGGCATGACACTAACTCCAGCTCCCAAATCACATAAAGCAGTTCTAACATAGTTATTTTTAATGGAGCAAGGAATAGTTGGTATACCTGGATCTCCAAGCTTCTCCGGTACTTTACCATCAAAAGAATAATTAGCAAGTAAGGTGGAAATTTCCTCATTAGGAATTTTCCTTTTGTTAGTGACAATATCTTTCATATATTTTGCATAAGGAGGCATTCTAATAGCATCAGTCAAAGGAATTTGCAAAAATAAAGGTCTCATCCATTCACAAAACCTATTGTAGTGTTCTTCTTCCTTTAACTTGTGTTTCTTACCAGGAAAAGGCATTGGTTTCTGCACCCAAGGTTCTCTCTCCTTACCATGCTTGGTGGCAATGAAGTCTTCTTTGGTGTACTTTGCATTCTTATCAATCTTTTCTGGTTCCTCTTCAACTTCTTCTTTATCGGAAGCATCTCCTAGTTCAGTTTCAGCATCAGAAATAGAAACACTGTTAGGATCTTTACCTGCATCGGATGCTTCTGTAGTTGTTTTATGCTTCTTCTTGTTCTTCTTCTTAGAAGGAATATCATCACTTGAAGTACGTTGAGAATCTTGCTCGACCCTCTTAGGATGTCCTTCAGGATATAATGGATCTTGAGTAGCAGCGCCACTTCTTGTGCGTATTTCACAAGCTTGCTTCTCTCTTGCGGCATTAACTAGCAAGTCTTTTTGCACCTTGGTAAGCTGATCAATTTGTGTTTGAACCATTTGAAAATGTTTAACAAGTATCTTCACATCATTGGCGGTTCTCTCCACAATATCCTGCAACTTGTTAATAGCTCTAGAATTTTCCAACAGATGATTATCCACCATTCTATTATTATTATTTGCTTAACAATAAAATTATCAAATTCATCTAAGCATTGATCAGGAGGTTTAGAATAAGGAATATCTCTTTCATCAAAATGCTAGAGAGAGTGTACCTCAATAGTAGATGAATGAGGGATTGGCTTACATAGTTCTTCTATAGGAGGTAAATTCTTCACATCTTCGGCCTTAATACCTTTCTCCTTAAGAGATTTCTTAGCTTCCTTCATAACTTCATCATTTAATTCAATTATCCCTCTCTTCTTCGATGTAGGCTCTGTAGATGGCGCATGTGTTGGTGCTGGTGTTGGCTCAACTAGAGTCCAATCATCATGATTCTGGCTTATTTTAGCCATTAATTCTTCAGCTTCAGCCGGAGTTCTTTCCCTGAAAACACAACCAGCACAACTATCCAGATATGACTTAGATTCATCAGTTAGTCCATTATAAAATATATCAAGGAGTTCATTTTTAGGCAATGGTTCTTTAGGCAAAGCTCTAATTAAAGAACAAAACCTTGTCCAAGATTCAGGCAATATCTCTCCTTTTCCCTATTCAAAATCAAAGATTTTCTGCACAGCAGCATGTTGAGAACTAGCAGGAAAATATTTCTGAAAGAAAGCATTAACCAAAGCAATAGGACTATTAAGAGATCCAGGAGACAAGCTATTAAACTAAGTTTTAGCTGCATCTTTTAATTAGAAAGGAAAAATCTTAGCAACAAAGTAAGTGCGGAGCTTAATATCATCAGAAAACAAATTACTCAAAGTAGAAAGCTCATTCATGTGCTCCATAGCACTCTCATCTTTAGTACCACAAAAAGGATTTTTCTCAACAATAGATATGTAAGATAAATCCAAAGATAAATCATAATCCTTATCTCTAATATTTATGGGAGAAGTAGCAAACTTAGGATCAGGAGACAAATTATATCTAACAGAACGTCTTGCAAGAAGTTCTTTAACCTCAGCAGCATTACGAGTAGCACGTGCTTCAGCAGTAAAATCATCATTAAGCTCAATATAAGCATCATCATCAAAATCATCACTAGGACATTCCCTAGACTTAGGTGAACTAACAGGTGTAACAGTGGTGTTTCCCAACTTAGCTCTAGCAATAGTAGCATCTAAAAAGGAACCTAGTGAACCACTCTCATCAAGCACAGTAGAAGCATCATCTAAATTATCAGTGGCATTTTCAATCTCAGCAGAAGTAGTAGCAGTAGCGTGTGGGTGTGGTGGTGTAAACAACTTACTCATAACAGATGGTGAATCAAGCGCAACAGAAGTGTTGAGAGTCGTACCTCTTCTTGTAGTGGATGGCAATATAGGAACTTTTCCATCATGAGGTTTACCCATGATGAAAGGATTACAGCGAACAATATGAATACCAAGTGAACTTACAAATAAAGCTATGCTCCCTGGCAACGGCGCCAGAAAATAGTCTTGATGACCCACAAGTATAGGGGATCGCAACAGTCTTCGAGGGAAGTAAAACCCAAATTTATTGATTCAACACAAGGGGAGCCAAAGAATATATGCAAGCCTTAACAGATGAATTGTCAATTCAACTGCACCTGGAAACAGTCTTGCTCACAGTGGTTTATCAGTAGCAACAGTTTTATAGTGGTGATAGTAGTGAAACAGTAACAGAAGTAGTAAAATAGCAGCGGTAATAGTAACAGTAGTAAACAGTAGGAACAAATACGGTAGGCATAGGGATGGATGTACAGGCGTTGCATGGATAAGATAATTCATGAAATCAATGAGACATGGGCATTGCAGATAAATAATGATAAAGCATCCTAGTACAAACAATCATAGGCATGTGTTCCGTATATAGTCGTACGTGCTCACAAGGAGAAATTTGCACAACATCTTTTGTCCTACCAGCCTGTTGCAGCAGGGCCTCAAGGGAAACTACTGGTAATTAAGGTACTCCTTTTAATAAAGTACCAGAGCAAAGCATTAGCACTCGGTGAACATATGTGATCCTCACATCATAGCCATCCCCTCCGGTTATCCCAATTTCTGTCACTTTGGGGCCTCGGGTTCCGGACAACAATATGTGTATACAACTTGTAGATAAGACCATGAACAACAAGTATCATCATAGAAATAATAACATGTTCAGATCTGAAATCATGGCACTCGGGCCCAAAGTGACAAGCATTAAGCACAATAAGTTGCAACAATGTCATAGGCACTAAATAAAGATACTAGGCACTATGCCCTAACAATCTCATATCAAATTACATGAACAATCTCATCCAATCCCTACCATCCCCTCACCTACAGCGGGGAAATTACTCACACATGGATGGGGAGTCATGGATGGTCGATGGAGGAGCATCGGCGATGATGGTGATGAAGATCTCCTCCAAATCCCCATTTCGGCAGGGTGCCAGAACGGAGTTTCTAGTTCCGAATCATGGTTTCTGATGGCGGCGGCGCAGCGGAAGTCTATCTGGGAAAAACACCGTCTCTCTGATATAATCAAGTCAGGGGGTATATGTAGGCGAAAGGAGAGATCGAGGGGATGGCCGAGGCATCCTCACACCAGGTGGGCGCGGCTAGGGCTGGGCCGCGCCCCCTATGCATGCGGGGCCCTCGAGCCTCCCCTCCGTCTCGTCTTCTGGCTCTGTGGGTCTTCTGGTGAAATAGATTTTTTGATGATTTTTCCCGAATTTTTACTAAAAGTTGGATTTCTGCACAAAAACGATACACCAGAGCAATTCTGCTGAAAACATCGTTAGTCCGTGTTAGTTGTATTCAAAACACACAAATTAGAGGAGAAACAATAGCAAAAGTGTTCGGGAAAGCAGATACGTTTTGGACGTATCACTTCCATATCAGCTTCTGTGGGAGGCGAATCCCATGATGATAACTTCTTTAGATCTTGGTTGGCATCAAAAGCGGTAATGCCGTATTGGTCAGAAGAAGAGTTTTTCTGATCTTTGATATAAAACCACTTCTTCTTCCAACCTTGTACTGAGGCAGCCATGGAAAATTCCAAATAATGAACCTCAGTGCGGGCGGAAACAACAGCCCCGCCCAGCTCAGGCTTCTTTGACAAAGCAACACTAGGGCGGAGGCGAAAGAGAAATTTCCAGAGAATCCAATGGGGTTCAATCCCCAGAAAAGACTTGCAAAGAGTGACAAAGCAAGCAGTGTGTAAAATCGAGTTTGGTGTGAGCTGGTGAAGCTGCACACCGTAAACAAAGAGAAGCCCACGGAGAAACTCGTGGGCAGGGAAAGATAGGCCGCGCAAGAGAAAGGCGAGGAACATCACCCGGTAGCCGCTCGGGGGCTTGGGGATGCGCTCGGTGCTGGGGAAGACGACCTGGTCCCCTTCAGCGATGAGACCATCCTTTTGGGCCTTGGTGAGATCGGTTTGCGAGAATTCCGACGGCACCCAGCTGGTCGACGAGTTGGTGATATTCTTCTTCCCCATCTGATTCTTGTGGGCAAGGCTCTTGACGCGCATCTACGAGTTACACGCGGGGGCTATGCAAGAGCTCAGAAGCGAACAAGGATTGTAGCAATGGTGGCGGCGAAAGAAGCGAGAAACTGGTAAACAGTAAAAACCCCACTCTCCCCCTTATAAAGCTTCCTGATGAAGGAACATGGGCTGAGACGTGGCGCAAGAAGCAGAAATGGCAGCCCACTAACAGGCAGGAAAACTGTAAAATTACCACGCTGCCCATGAGCAACGGTCAACATCCAGTCAAATCACATACATAGTGATTCTACAAATGACGTCATGAGCATTCGAGTAACGAGAAAATAAGAACATGACAGTTATGGACACTCATAGGAAAAATTTAGTAAAAGTCTGGTATAACATTTTACGTATTGATGATGATCAAGGAAGTCGACAAAAAATTGTTATGAAAGATACAGAGGAATCAAGGAAGAAAGCTCATTTTTTGAGTCTATACCCGAAAATATTCGACTATAGCCTCGAGGGCTACTACCATCGGGAGCGCTGGCCGTGCACCCGACGATATTATCAAATAAGCTATTATCTGATGATCAAAGAAGGGACGATTTATTTGTGCCTATACTCGAAACAAGTTTTTGACTATAGCCTCGGGGGCTACTCCCATCGGGAGCGCTCGCCGCGCACCCGACGATATTTGTACATGTATAAAGAGAGCAAAGAAGGCGAAATAAGATTTGGATAACATCATTACTACCATCGGAAGGGAGTTTATATTAATCAAGGTTAAATAACCCGAATATTTTTAGAACTAAAACAGTCAAACAAGGTTGCGACATATGATTCTCGAGTTGCGTCATCGCGACAAAGCTCGAATGCCATGATTGAAACATATCATGAAGGTAAGACCCCATGATCTATCCTGTGTGGCCTGGTATATGCACATGGATGTGCTATGCTAGAAATTATCCGTGTCTACGATGCGAAGAAAATCCTGGTGGACGCACTGGGTACCCTGAGAACCACTGGGACTCATTCTTTGTAAGTCCTAAATGCGATAAAAGAATGGGTTTGACCGGTTTCCCGAATTCAAGTCGAAGAGGATTGAATTTGAAGTAGGTGACAAGTATCTGTTCTGGCAGTTAACTGGCCTCATATTTTGCCTAGCAGCCCATCTCAAAAGAATAGGTCCATGGTCAGACGAGGTTGCCGTCAAATTCTCCACTGAAGCATTGGGGAACATTGCACTCCAGTCCGCCATGGCTAGCACCCGATCAAGCCGTACCCGGCAATACGATCCCCCGGCCTTCTTCTTCTCATATGTCCAGCTTCTCCCCTCGTAACCAAGGTCACGAAGTCCACACACATCCACCATCTCTCGGAACCCAGCTATTTGCGCTAGACTGCGCTCTTGCACCCCGACATGCTCCGATTGATGTAACACCTCATTAAAGTCACCAATGCACATCCACGGATGAGGATAGGCCGACTTTATAAACTTTAACATATCCCACGTCTTGAAACGCAGGTGCGCTTGTGCTTCCCCGTAGACACATGTGAGCCGCCATGGCTCACCTCCAGCCACTGAAACAATAGCATCAAGATGATATTGCGAATTCGGTAAAATCTCCACACTAGTGACAAGGGTATAGATAATAGAGCCCGCCAGTTGATTACCCCTGAGGCCTGTTAAGACTAGGCCCAAATGTAATCTAAGTCGAGATACGAGTTCATGTCGTATGTCGATATTGTAATCTGTGTCAGACCCCTCTCGATCCTTGAGACCTGGCCACCTATATATAGGGGCCAGGAGAGGACGGTGAGGGACAGATTAAAAGCAAGCCAAGTTTACTCTTACGTTTACATTCGACACACACCTTGTTTGTCTGATTTTACCTTCGAGTTCATCCGACGCCCTACTCTCCCGATCCTAAGTCCTTCATATTGGACATTTGTCGAGTTAACCCTCGTCAACTAGTGTCATTATTCTAATAGATTACAATGCCGCCCTTTCGACCAGCACTACTAACCGCAAAAGCTTTATCATAACCTAGAGTACCTTTAAGTCCTTCTGCCCTTACTCGGTGTACCTGGGTCTCCACTACACAGAGTATGGTAGGGGCATACTTCTTCGCAAAATCGTGAAGCTCCTTAACGGTTGCAGCGGTGCCCACACCACGACCGTTCCAACTTGCACAACTCATTGGTCCCGGCGGTGCTCTGGAGCGGAGCCCGCCTCTTTGGATGCTTGCGTCACTTGGTCACTTCCTCCCTTGCCCAATTTCTTCTGCCTCTTGAGCTCTTTCGGTGGGATATACTCCGGTGGGGGCGGCGGGATCCCCACACCCATGGCCGAGGACTCCTCCACACTCGCAAGCAGCAGCAGCTGTTTCTGCACCTTGGTCCGTCCCCGATCACTCTCTTCTCCTCCCCCGCCTGGCTTAAGAGGGCTAGTGGCAGTATCCACAAGCTCATCCCCCTTGTCAGTCACTAGACCTGCATCACCAGACGTCCTCTTCCGCGAACTATTGTCCGCATTCACCACTGGCTTCTCCTTCCACACTGCTTCACGGCCTCCTCTGCGAGCACCCGTGTTCCGGCCCTGGCCACCTCCATGTGGTCGACCCCCTGATCTACCTCCAGAACGACCACCATCCATACCATGCCCTCCCCCAGGTCCATCCCTCTCCCTCGCAAACCCTCCACGAACCCGTGGTGTTTCCGGGTGCCAGGTAGTCATCGGCACCAGCATCCAGTCTCCAAACTGCAACTACTCTTCAGAGAACTCTCCCGTTCCACACTCCAGCACCGTGTGCCCCATGAGGCCACAATGATCACAGAACTTTTGCATTTTTTCGAACAACACCTGCATGAATAAGCTTCCACTTCCCTCTGGAGACATGCTCACCACACGCAACAGTGGTCTCTCCGAATCCAGATCAACCCGAGCTCTATGAAACTCCCCACTCCCGAAAGATACCACCTGCATCTCAACAGTTAGCTGCATATGGAGTACCCATGTCCTGCAGTTGCAGGCCATACCCGGGACCATAGAGACGTTGGGCTGGTTCGGAAATTGCTCGGTGACGCTCGGGCGTCCCGATGTTGCCGTTACGCCCGCGTGCGTCCGTGTATGGGCCGGCTCAGCATGGTTCTGCTCCCGCTTCGCTTTCCTCGCGCCTAATTAATTCATTGACCGATCCATCCGTCGTCGTCAGGTTCTTGTCAGTACATCGCTGTGTGTTCTAGTCTACGCTAGCTAGGATTTAGTCAGATTTTCTTTTTCTTTTATTTTTTGTATATTTCTTTCACTCTTTTCTTCTTTCTATTTTACTTCTTTTCTTTATCTTTTTTTTAATTTTTAGGTACCATTTTTCCTTATTTTTTCTGTCACCTGCGTCTTTGTTCCCAGATGAATAAATATGTGTTCCTTTTTTCCAAAAGATTTGTTCCTCCTATTTTTGATTTTTTAATTTAATTTAATTTAATTTTTTATTATGGTTTGTCTTTAGCCAGATTTATAAAAAAAACTATTTTCTAATTTCTAAGTAATTTTTCCTTTTTATTTTCTTTTTTGAGTACTTTTACTTTATGTTCTCTGTGATATAATTTTTCCAAATGACTAACACTATATTATTATTTTATTTTATAAATCATTTGTTTCTCTTATTTGAGAAATTAGTTCCATGACTTTTTATAATAGATTTGTTCCTCTCGTTTTTAGAAAATTAGCTCCACAAAATTTTTGTTCCTAGATGAATAGCAGTTTGTTCCTTTTATTTAAAAAATATTTGTTCCAGTTGTTCCAGAAAATTAGTTCCACATATTTTGTTGTTCCGAGATGAACAACACTTTGTTCCTTTTATTTAGAATTTTTTTTTCCTCTTGTTCCACAATATTTTTTGTTCCTAAATGATTAACACTTTGTTCCTTTTATTTAAAAAATATTTTTTCCAGTTGTTCCAGAAAATTAGGTCCACTTTTTTTTGTTCCGAGATGAACAACACTTTGTTCCTTTTATTTAGAAAATATTTGTTCCTCTTGTTCCACAAAATTCCTTCCACAATTTTTTTTATTCCCAAATGATTAACACTTTGTTGCTTTTATTTAAGAAATGTTTGTTCCAGTTGTTCCAGAAAATGAGGTCCACTTTTTTTTGTTCTGAGATGAACAACAGTTTGTTCCTTTTATTTAGAAAATATTTGTTCCTTTAAATTACTTCCACAATTCTTTTTGTTCCCAAATGATTAACACTTTGCTCCTTTTATTAAAAAAATATTTGTTCCATTTGTTCCAGAAAATTAGGTCCACTTTTTTTTGTTCTGAGATGAACAATACTTTGTTCCTTTCATTTACAAAATAATTGTTCCTATTGTTCTAGATAATTAGTTCTACATATTTGTTTGTTTTGAGATGAATAATCTTTGATTATTGTATTTAGGAAATATTTGTTCCATTTGTTTCAGAAAATTAGTAATACAAAAAAATGTTGTCAGGTGAATAACACTTTGTTTCTTCTATTTAAGTTTTCTTGTTCCTGCTACATACCTCGAGCTAACCTACTCAGTACAAAACTCCAACACCTACTTTGCACTGTTGCATGCATGTGCCAGGTGCGATGGCGCGTTCATGTGCCATGTCGTGGCTACTGGTCCGACTGATGCATGCGTTCGATACATTCGGAACGTAGCAGGTTTGGACTATGTCACACGTCTGCGTGAGTGCAGTGCATCGGGTGTTGTTTAGACTTTAGTCCCACATCGAAACTTTGCATAAAAACAGACCAGTTTATATACCCCATCCGGTCAACCATCGTACGAGTACTGTTTGAACGAAGCATAATCCAAGAAAGACAGCCCATGCGATGAACCTGGCCCATGAGGTGAGGAACCATAACACGAGAGGAGGGGGTCTCCGTAAATGGGCTGCAAATCAATCAGCCCAAGTGGGCGTAACGGAAGCATGGAAACGCTCGGGCGTCAGGGAGAAGGACCCGCTGGTTCCCCCTACTCTATTGGGCCTTACCCAAAATCTGGGCCGAATATCATTGGGCTTAGGATCCATGCTTCAACAATGGTGCATTTTTGACTGAAACGTGGCGGATCGCTGCAATACGACCGAGAAATTCGATCCTTCCAATCTCCGAAGGGAACCAGAGGGGAATACTTCAGACGAGCGAGAGTAAAAAAGATATACGAGGAGAAATCGGAGATCGCCATGGCTACCCGCGGGCCGCCGCCGCCGCCGACGTCCTCGTCGTCCACGTCCGGATCCGTGACCGTGACGGTCGACCCCTCCCCTTCCTCCTCCGCCCCCGCGGCCGCCCCGCCGCCGCCGCCGGAGACGGTGGTGCTGCGGCTGAAGCGGCGCGCGAAGAAGAAGGTGTCGTGGAAGGAGGGCACCGTGGACAACGAGTCCCTCGGCCGCAAGAGCTCCAAAAAGTGCTGCATCTTCCACAAGGAGGTGCCCTTCGACGAGGATTGCAGCGACGACGAGGCGGACCCCGCCCGCCGGAATCCTTCGGGGGACGGCGGCGAGGGGACCAGCGGCGGCTGCTCCTCCCACGGCCACGGCCACCACCAGCACTGAGCTCCGATTGGATAGGTATGAGTTAGGGTTTCGTCGATGCTTGCTGATTGTTTTTTATTGTGGTAGATTCTGCGATTAGATAGGTGGGAGTCCCCAATCTATGATCAATCCGGGGAGAAATTTTCTGCGGGGTAGTTTATGAACCATTTAGAAATTCAACATGTTAAGATCCCTCTTTTTCTTGTCCACATGCCTTTACTGTTCATTATATTTTAGGTTTTTATACTAGAATATTTCAGGGCTTGTTATGGTTTGTGGGATAAGGTTGGATAAGAGAAGGCTAAAGAACACTGCTCCGGTGTTTACTGATCTATAACGTCTAGCCCAATATGTACTCATGCTTGCCAGGCGACTTGCTACACCTATACTGCATTGTTTATTTACTATTCTTGCCGTGCTTGTTGTAATCTGCAGGCAACTTTTGATGGGATTCCTTATCTACGCGTGAAGTGGCACAAACATTACTGTTGTGTGTCAAAACATTAGGTGAAAATGTACTTAAACTTGCAACAGAATTCGCCTTCTATAGCAAACTGTATTGTTACTTCCATGTGATCCAGTGTTATGAGATGTATAAATGCTACACCTGCTATCGTTGATTCTGCGACTTCAAAGATTGCCAGGTTGTCCTTGGATACTCGTTTATGCACCTCATTACCCATGGCTCAAATAGCACCCTGTTGTGTGGTTATGTAGTGATCGGTTGCTTGCTTTGTCAAATGCTATATTATCTTGTCTCAGATATAGCATGCCCTGATAATCAGGTTACATGTAACATTTCAGACATCTTTGTCCACTGGTTGCTGCCATTCAAATGAGCACATTGGATTTGAACCATACTTTGAATGTGAAACTTTTAGTTTTGCCTTGTAGTCATATAATATTGACAATTTAAATTCCACCTGTTTTTATAGAAACATAAAATAGTTGAACAAGGATGGCTGCTGTCTATGTCTTCCGGCAGAACTTCTATAACTTTTTGACATGGAACCTAAATGTCTGTTGGTGTCAATTAAAAGTTCTTTTAAAAACAGTGACTTGTGTTGATATGCACATAGCCGAACAATCTTCAATTGCTATGCCGATTGACTGCCTTGAAAGTAGGCATTCTTTTCTAGAGAAATAATGGGCAATATACTTCCTGGAGCTCAGCCCTTGCAAGAGTCAATACTCTAGTTGGTTGTGGAATTGCTCTGGTTCATGGTTGTGTCATTATCTGGTATTAATTGAATTTGCCTGTCTTAGGTGTAGCATGCCCTGATAATCAGGATAGATGTAACATTCGAAACGTTTCTATTCTATGTTTCTGACATTCAAATTAACACATTGGATTTGATTAATGCTCTGAATGTTAAAATGTCAGTTTTGTCTTGTAGTAATATAAATTTTGATGCTTACAATTCAATAGAAACAGAAAATATTTACTGTAACCATCAGTTCAGTCGTCAAACAAGGAGGGAGGTTGTGTACGTCTTTTGGTAGAAGTTTTTGACTTGGAACCAAGATGGCTGTTGGAGTCAATTAGAGGGTATTTTCTTTTGAAAGAAGACTTTATGTTGATATCCTGGCCTCTTTGATACACTCGTTCAATTGTTGAGTTGACTGATTGCCAAGACATGCATTGTGTTCTAAAGACAAACTGGTCAAATATACTTATAGATCTTTGCTTGAGCTGGTAATTCTGGAGCTCAGTACCGCAAGAGTCAATACTCCAGTGGTTGTGCAATGATTCATGCATATCTTCTTATCTGGTATTGATTTTAATTAAGAGATAAAGTTGGTCAGTGTGGAATCATATATTGTTTCCTTTATTTTCGTCTTGCTCAATCTGTTTTGTGTTTTATCATGTGGGTTGTGCTAGGATATTTGCCCAGTCCTAGTGCCGCGTTGTCACTAAAGTGAGATGATGTCTCACAGATGGTGAAGTGGTCGATTATCATATATGGCATATGGTCGGGCAAGCTATGCGAGCAGCAGATGCAATGTTGTTTGCTGTAAATCGAAATGAGCTATATCTCCACCAACCTCCAACCCGACCACAGATCGGATGATAATTAAGCAGCACCCCCTGTTTCACTTACATGACACCTTATATATATACACATGTTGATTCACCACCGCATTATATATTAGCTAGTGGCGGTGCGGTTTCAACTCGCAACAACGGACGAAACTAAACAATGTGTATGATGCCGCTGTGCATGGGAATTGGATGTATTGGGACGAGAGATAATTGTTAATGGTGTAGGAGCTGCGCACAACAAACTCAGTTCATCACTATGTGAAGGGCCACTATGACTAGAGATGATTGTCTTGCCACCTCGACTCTTTGTCTGTGCGCAGTGCATGGCCCTCCGATCATTCTTTGGTGGCTAGCCAGTAGCCATGGCTAACGGGCTCAATCTCTGGCATTTGCGGAGTAGCTCCTGGGAGCTCCGTTGATGGATCCGGCCGCTATGCGTATCAGCTGCACCCTATTAACTTACGCCAGAACATTTTTGTTTTGTACTTTATGTCAGCAATGGTCTGCCACATTCCGATAAATGACACCGGAGGTCACATAACTTGTTCTCCATATGCACTTAAGTCACACATCTTGCAAACTCGATTAACCGGTCACACAACTTGTAAAATATATGCATCTAAGGTCACAAACTGGTATGCTGTCTGGTTTTTTGTAAAAAAAACGGTCACGCGCTATGCACCTGAGTTCATTTGGACCAAACTTTTTCTTGTCCGAAATTTCAAAAATATCGCCGAAAACCAATTTTCTCGGTCCCCTCTGAAAAATATTGATACCGTTCAAAATAATTCGGTTGCATTTGAATATTAAGTCCGATGTGATGTTATGTTCAATACGCTACGTATACTAGAAATTTCGTGTCCTAACACATGGTCTGGTGGTAAGGTATCCCGGAGAATTCATTTAGAGTTTTCTTTTCCTGTCCTTTTTAGTATAAAAAGGCGAAAATATTATATTTGTCACTCGTGTGATTCGAACTCAAAAACTTCAGGTTTTCAGTGCTACGCTAGAACTGCCAGGCCTAATAAACAATCTTGCGCGGATCTGGATATCGAATCTATTTGTGCTACGTTAAAAAAATTCAAAATTCAAAATTTGTTTGAATAATCTCGTCTGCTAAGTTCAAGAGATTTCAAAAAGTTTAGACTCATTTTTTTTGCAGTTAACGCCCTGGCAGAAAATTAAAAAGATAAAATTGTGCCACATAATTTTTGGCCAGGGGGATTAAATGCAAAAAAATGTCTAACTAACTTCACGTGCCCAAAGTATGATGGGTTTTTTTTATAAAAGACCATACAACGAACCAGTTTGTGACCTCGAGTGCACATATTTCACAAGTTGTGTGATCGGTTAATCGAGTTTACAAGATATGTGACTTAAGTGCACATGCTAGACAAGTTGTATGACCCATGATGCCATTTACTCCTCTTTTCCAGACTAATGGCATGTGAAAATGTTAACTTACTAACATTATCAAATGCTTTATAATCATGGCGGTTATAGCATGGTCATCCGTGGGAGGGGAACCAAACAAAACCTCTCCAGGTCGCGACCGCGTTTCTTCCCGGCTGAGCCACGGCGGCCGCCGCCTCGATCTCCCTACTCCGTCCACCTCCGCCTCCGCCGCGGGCAGATTCGGGCTCTCCTCCGGGCGCTCTCTCCCCTCCTCTCCTGCTCATCCGGGGACGATGACCATGGAGACGCCGGGGGACGGCGCGCCGCCGCCGCCTTGACCTGCATGTGCCGCTCTAGAGGTCCGGCCAGAGCCTGCTACCCCGACCTCGCTGGCTGCCGGGATCACTGCCTCGACCTGAAGCTCCGCCGGGCCGCCCTTACTCTGCTTTGTCCTGGAGCTCCCTGGCCTCGGCGACCTCTGGCGTGCTGCGACATTCTGCAGCTGGCTACTTGCGTCCCTCCAAGCTCATGGAGGCAACCCCCTCCGGCTCTGCCTCCCACCGCTCGCATTCGTGTCGGCGTCCTTGCCGCGTCTACTCTTGCTGGGCGCCGGTCTGACCTGGCCATCCAAGGGAAGATGGCTTGTGTTGGCGCCTGCCACCACCGCAGGCCTGCGACGGTAGCCGCTCCAACCCTGCCACCAGCTGCCTCCGCTGCTACGCCTACGGTCGCCCTTTGCTCGAGCCTGCAACATCCTCCAGCATCACTCCCTGTCCCAGTCGCTCCTCAGCCTCCAGGAGTGTGCTGCCTCACGCCAAGCAATTGGGTGGCGGTGAGAGCTCCGATGAGGATGTCGACGAAGAGCTTGCACCGCGGTCTACATTGGCCGTCACCTTTGGCACATCTTCTCTCCCTCCAGACGGACAGCTGCGTGACACTGTCGTGGTAGTTGAGGGGCTCGGGTCCCTCTCACTGTTGCCGGATGTCTTGGAAGGCCCTATCTGCGAGGTGCCCCTTAGTGCTGGTGCACTGTTGCCGGCTTCGAGTGAGCTTTGGGTTGCTTCCTTGAGCTCTGATGACGACGAAGATCATGAGGTGTTGGCTCCACAGGGTGTTGTTTCCCCCTCGATCCTCGACACCGTTGATGTGCGCCATGATGAGAAGGTTGCTGCTGCCGCTCTAGGAGATGAAGAAGGCTGGGTGCAGGTGGTTCAGGGCGGCCACCACGGTCGTGAGCCATCGTCTTTGCATCAGAAGGAAGGTCTTGAGAGTAGCCTCGCCTTCAAGCGTTGGGCTCGAGAAAGGTGCTTTCGGTGCCTCGAGCGTGGCCACCAGGTTAGGTCATGCCGTGGGCCCTATAGATGCATCCGCTGTCGTTGTCCTGGCCATCGGGAGCGTTTCTGCCGTGCGCGCTTTCCTGCAGCATGTTCTCGCTCTCCGAACACTCGTGCTCGTTCTCCAGACGCTCGTTCTCCTTGTCGGCGGCGCCACTCTCTGTCCCCTCAGCCTCGTCGTTCCTCGTTGTCTCAGAGTTGGGCTGACATCGTGCGCCACTCAACTTTGCCTGATGCGGTGCCGCTAAGACCCTCTCCTAGGTGCTGCAGGGAGTTCAATGTCAATGGCAGTTTGGACTCTCTCTTTCAGCCCCAGGTTGCCTTGATGCGCATGGAGCTCCTTCATCTGGTCGATGTACGTATCGAGGAGGCGTCCTCCCCCTTCGTGAAGAGGTGGCAGCTCTCAAGCTATTGTTGGCACGCGTTGGTGATTCTTTGGATCAGTTAGAGGCATGTACTTCTAGTGGCCTGGGACTCGCCCCTGTGCATGCTTCATTTCCGCTTGATTCCATTGAGGAGAATTCATCGGTGGTTGAGGAAGAGCATCTCTGCGGTTGCATCTCTCCTCGTGGCAGTCCCAACCCCTCACAGCAGCCTGATGTGTCGGTTGCCTCAGGGAGTGAGGGCATGGATGGGAACTCAGATCGAGTGCTACAGATCACACCTGATTTGCCTCTGATCGTGGAGCATGTGAAGGTGGATGTGCCAACGACCTTGAGCTTGCCTGAGCAATCGGATGTGTCTCCCACACCCATTCCTCCTTCGCCGCCACATAGTTCTGATGCTCTTGTCACGAAAGAGATTTGTGATTTGCTTAGCAGATTGGATGTTCTTATTCCTGGTCTTGGAAGGTCGATTGCTTGCCTCCTAAGAGGGACGCCAATCAAGGGAAAAATTAAGAAGGTGGGTGCTGGCCTTCGGATCGGCATTCGAAAGGAGAAGTCACTTGGGTACAACAAGAGTGTTAACGCAGGAAGACGTCTTCGGCTATTTGATGGATGATCCTGGGTTTCATCGCGTCCTCTCGGAATCTGTTGCCTTGTGTTGCCATTTTATTTTTGTTGAGGTGTTGCTCTCAAGGGTGTTGTTGGGTTTTTCAAGTGTAAGGGTGGGTAGCTATGGTGTGTTGGGAGAGCTAGGCGGTTGGAGAGCCGAGGAATGTCTTGCTTTGGTAGTAGTCTGGTAGTTGTTGTAACGGTTTTCGTCTGATTTTCCGTTAATTAACTGGGAAATTCTCTTCTTCTTAATTAATAGATTGAGGCAAATCTATTGCCTCCGTTTCAAAAAAAAATGGCGGTTATAGCATGTCTGATAATCAGGTTACACGCAACATCTGATATATCTTTGTCTAGTGGTTTCCACCATTCAAGTCAACACACTTGATCTCAACAATGCTTTGAATGTGAAATTTTCAGTATTGTCTTGCAGTCATATAACTTTTGGTGCTTAAAACTCTACTCTTCTATAGAAACAGAAATATTGGTGCTATACTCTTCAAGCAATACGGCATCCGCATATGTCTTTGGGTAGAAATTTTAGAACCTTTTCACTTGGAATGCTGATATCTGTGGGAGTCGGTTACATTTTTTTAGGCGGAAACTTTGTTTGATACCTGGCCTTTGATATGCACAAGTCGAACAATCTTCAATTGTTATGCCATTTGACTGCCTTGGGAGCAGACATTCTTTTCTAGATCAAAATTAGGTGATATACTTCCAGATCATTGCGTGACCTGTTAATTCTGGAGCTCAGCCCTGCATGAATCAGTATTCTAGTTGGTAATGGAAGTGTGGAACTGCTTTGGTTAATGGTTGTGTCCTTATCTGGTACTCCCTTTGATCGGAAATAACTGTCGGATGATTTAGTGTAACTTAGTATAAAGTTTATACTAAGTTACCGACACTTATTTCCGATCGGAGGGAGTATTAATTTAGTTTGCATGTCTTAGGTGTAGCATTGCTCTGATAATTAGGATAGATGTAACACTTAAAACGTTTCCATTCTATGATTCTAACATTCAAATCAACACATTGTATTTGATTAATGCTTTGAATGTTAAAATGTCAGTTTTGTCTTGTAGTCATACAAATTTTTATGCTTACAATTCAATAAAGACAGTACTGCAACCATCAGTTCAGTCATCAAACAAGGAGTGAGGCTTTGTCGTCGTTTGGTACAAATTTTTGACATGGAACCTAGGTGATTTTCGGAGTCAATTAGAGGGTATATTCTTTGGAATGAAGACTTATTTTGATATCCTGGCCTCTCTGATGCACTCCTTCAATTGCTGTGCTGACTAATTGCCAAGAAAGCATGCACTGTATTCAAGAGAGAAACTGGTCAAATATATACTTCCAGATCTTTGCTTGAGCTGGTAATTCTTGTGCTCGGTGCCGCAAGAGTCGATACTCTAGTGGTTGTGGAATGATAAATGCTTATCTTCTTATCTGCTATTGAGTTTAAGAGACAAAATTTGGTCGGTGTGAAATCATATTTCGTTTCCTTCAGTTTTGTCTTGCACAATCCGTTTTGTGTTTTATCATGTGGGTTGTTCTACTCCCTTCGACCCATATTACTCTTCGCAAATATGGATGTACCTACCACCAAAATGTGTCCAGATACATCTACTTTAGCGAAAAGTATTATGGATCGGAGGGAGTACGATATTTCCCCATCCTAGTGCCGTGTTTGTCATTAAAGTGAGATGTCCCACAGATGGTGAAGGATTACATTATCATATTATAGCATACTAGCTACATGCCCGCGCGATGCTGCGGAACTCTATTTATACTTGCTAGCCTTTTCGTGGTATTTTCCAAAATCTGATATAGGTAATATTTTTAATGAATGTATGCAATAAAAATCTTACACATACAATTATGACAATATAACGATACCATTCATGTTCGATGGATCTCAGGATTATATCTATTATAACTGGAGAAATGATTGAGAAATTTAGATGCTCTTTCAGTAAAATCAAGCATCTCTCAAGAAACATCCTAGAAATATGCACGTGCATTGCTACGAGTTTTTTTCAAACTGCTAAATCATAGCCACCGCATGTTGGGGAACCATTTTCTCGCCCAGTTAGCCCTGAGCCACGAGTTCTTGCCATGAGTATGATCGAGCCTTGCGACGGTCGCCTTGATTTTTTGCTAATGCGCTTCTCAGGTGAAACTCTCCGTTTGATGTAATAATATTTTGTCTGCGACCTTCTTTTAGATCACGTAATATTTTTTATTGAATTATTGCTAGATGAATGGAAAAAAATGTCATACCCATGCATTAGTTATGGATTAATATCAGTATATTATATTTTATATTTTTCTTAGCAGGGTGATGTTCTAATATTGTGAATCCAGATGTATAAGACGAGCAAGTTTTTTATATAGACCTGTTGTTCTCATACAGCTCACTACAAACTTCACTAATTTAAATTTTGATGATTTCCTTTGAACAGATGTTGAGTTAAGCAATTAGCATATACACCACGTAAAAGAACCAACATATGACATCTTCTAAGTGTACGCATATCAATTAATCCATGTCAAATTAATTTGCAATGTCATACCATTAGTTATGGATTGATATCAGTATATTACCTCATACCATTAGTTATGTATTAATATCAGTATATCACCTTTTATATTTTGATTAGCAGGGTGTGATGTTCTAATATTGTGAATCCAGATGTACAAGACGAACAAGCTTTTTATATAAACCTGTTGTTCTCATACAGCTCACTACAAACTTCACTAATTTAAATTTTGATGATTTCCATTGAACAGATGTTGAGTTAAGAAATTAGCATATACACAATGTAAAAGAACCAACATATGACATCTTTTAAGTATACACATCTCGATTAATCCATGTCAAATTAATTTGCAATGTCAATCCAACCCTATACGCAAGTGTTTCTTTTAATCAATATTTCTTTTCCCATCCAAACCTCTCATACCAGGCAGCAAATAGGAGAGAAGAATATCCAACATGCTTAGGCATACCTCCGTTACTCTCATCTCTGAAACTTCCTGGTGCTAAAACGCTACCACTAATGGTATGCAGATATATCAAAACAATCCTGCAT
This sequence comes from Dactylis glomerata, assembly GCA_007115705.1. Lineage (NCBI taxonomy): Eukaryota > Viridiplantae > Streptophyta > Magnoliopsida > Poales > Poaceae > Dactylis > Dactylis glomerata. The sequence continues at coordinate 2,001,623 of QXEO01000234.1, read as the reverse complement.
CATATGACTAAAGATGAAAAGATTGTATAGGATAAACGTTGAAGGGTAGGAAACAACCGGATTGTAGGAGGTTCACGCTCGATGCTGATCAGCAGCCTGCTCTCGTCAGATGTCGATTCAGGGCAGTGAAGAAATTAAGGCCACGGAGGTCAACTTCTGGAGAAGCCGTTGTTGCGACCAGCTACGGGATAGGAGGCGCTCGTGGGGATGAATCTGTTGTGGAACGCAGAGATTAGGAGGCGCCTCCTCTCGTATTCCCCACAACGACCAGGTTGGCACTGTGGTTGGGGAGCACCGCGGCCTGTTTGTGCAGTTGGAGGACTGCCGCCTCTCAGAACTTTGCCTCCACCTCCCCGCTAGGAACTCCGCCGCCGGAAGCTCGTCTTCGCGGGCGTCTCAATCACCCAGTGCAACACCTCGTAGCGGGTAAGCTTCTCGGCCTCCGACTCCCGAGCACCAACTTGATATGATGATACATGTGGACGGCAGGGAGCTCGGGATGGTGGCCACAACGCGTGGCCTGCAGCGGGAACTCGGGCTTGGCCGCCGCGACGTGTGGCCGACGGCGAGTCGGTAGCCGCGATGCATGCGATCCTTCCTGCCATGCGCTCGCTCCTCTTTCCGTCGGTCTCTGTTCCTCCCGCAAGCTCTCTATCCGCTCTCTTTTCTTGCTCAGCTGAGGGAGGGAGGGATCTCTCGATCGAGCGAGGGAGGGAGGCAGAGGCTTGGGAGGAGATGAAAACGTCGGGTCGATCGATGTCTAAAAGAATGTTTTGGGCTCGCAAGAAAACGTTTCGCCTGTGTGATGAAAACGTACTTTAGGTGGATTGAAAGCGTACTTACGAGCCACGGACCATATCTGTAGCAATATTATTAGTAGAGATGGTTGGGCAAGCTATGCAAGCACTAGATGCACAGATTGTTTGCTATAAATCGAATGAGCTATATCCCCACCAACCTTCAACCTGATCACAGATTGGATAAAAATTAAGCAGCGCTGCCTTTTCACTTGAATGGCGCCTTATACATGTTGGTTCACCACCGCATATCAATGGGGTGCAGTTTCAACTCACAACAATGAAGAAACCTAAACAATGTGTGTGATGCAACTGTGCATGGGAATTGGATGCATTGGGACGAGAGAGAATTGCTCGCATTGCAGGAAATGCGCACAAGAAACTAAGTTCATCGTTGTGTGGAAGGCCACGACGACATGATATGATTGTCATGCTTCCCGGCCTATTTGTCTGCGCGCAGTGCATGGCCCTCCGATCATTCTTTGGTGTCTAGCCATGGGTGTAATGACGTGCTCCATCTTTGACATGTACAGAGTAGGTGCTTGGAGGTCATTTCGCACTACGCGTTGCTCACGGCGAGCTAGCAAGTTTGTGCTCGCCTGTGCCACCCTCACAAACCATATGTTGCATCAATATTTATTAGCTGCACACTATTAACTTTGGAAGATTTTTTTTTGTTTTGCACGTTCGGTCACAACTTTATTGAGAAAAAACTGACTCTACTCATCTTTTCCAGACTACAAATGACACGAAACAAACATTAATTCACTAACATTATCAAATGCTTATAGCATGCCTAATAATCAGTTTACATGCATATTTTGATATATCTTTGTCCAGTTGTTCCCGCTATTCAAATCAACACACTTGATCTCAACAATGCTTTGAATGAGAAATTGTCATACTCCCTCCGACCTATATTACCTTTCGCAAATACGGATGTATCTAGACACATTTTAGTGCTAGATTAATCTATATTTTGGAAAGGTAATATGGGTCGGAGGGAGTAATTGTTGTCTTGTAGTCATATAACTTTTGGTGCTTAAAATTCCACACTCTTCTATAGAAATATAAATATTGGTGGTAACCGTCAGTATACTCGTCAAACAAGGACGGCAGCTGTGTATGTCTTCGGGTAGAAATTTTAGAACCTTTTCACATGGAACGCAGATATCTGTTGAAATCTGTTACACACTTTTATATGCGGAAACTTCTTCTGATATCCTAGCCTCTGATATGCACACAGCCAAACAATCTTCAGTTGTTATGTTGATTGACTGCCTTGAGAGAAGACATTCTTTTCTATAAGAAAATTTGGTGATATGTTTCAGATCATTGCTTGAACTGGTAATTATGGAGCTCATCCCTGCAAGAGTCAATATTCTAGTTGGTAGTGGACCTACTCTGGTTAATGTTGGGGATCGTTGATGGCTTGATGCTTGGTGTTTGATTTTGTTAGCATAGATTCTGCGATTATATGGGTGGGAGTCCCTGATCTATGATTAATCTGGGGGGAATTTTTTGTGGGGTAGTTTATGAACCATCTAGAAAGTCAACATGTTAAGATCCCTCTTTTTTCTTGTCCACATGCCAGAACTGTTCATTATATTTTAGGTTTCTATACTAGAATATTTGAGGGTTTGTTTTAGTTTGTGGGATAATGCTGGATAAGAGAAAGCTAAAGAACATTGCTCCGGTGTTTACTGATCTATAACATTTCAGTAGCCTCCATGCTCTGAAATCATGTAACCTGGAACTTGAACTACTTTCTAGCCCAATATATATACTCATGCCAGGCTACTTGTTACACTACATTGTTTGTTTACTGATCTTTCCATGCTTGTTGTAATCTGCAGGCAACTTTTCATGGGATTCCTTGTCTACACGTGAAGTGGCAGAAACATTACTGCTGTGTGTCAAAACATTAGGTGAAAGTGTACTTTAACTTGCAATAAAATTCGCCTTCTATAGCAAACTATATTGTTACTTCCATGTGATCCAGTGTTATGAGATGTATAAATGCTACACCTGCTATCGTTGATTTTGTGACTTCAAAGATTGCCAGGTTGTTCTTTGATACTCGTTTATGCACCTCATTACCCGTGGCTCAAATAGCACCCTGATGTGTGGTTGTGTAGTGAATGGTTGCTTGTCTTATCAAATGCTTTATTATCTTGTCTCAGATATAGCATGCCCTGATGCCCTGATAATCAAGTTACATGTATCATTTCATATATCTTTGTCCACTAGGTGCTGCTATTCAAATTAGCACATTGGATTTGAACAATACTTTGAATGTGAAACTTTCAGTTTTACCTTGTAGTCATATAATGTTGACAATTGAAATTCCACTTGTCTTTATAGAAACATAAAATAGTCGAACAAGGACTACTGTCTATGTTCCGACAGAACTTCTAGAACTTTTTGACATGGAACCTAGATGTCTGTTGGTGCTAATTAAAAGTTCTTTTAAAAACAGTGACTTGTGTTGATATGCACACGGCCGAAATTTAATTCTACGAGAGCCAAATTGCAAACCAAAGCTAAATTCAGCTTTTTTGTCAGATATGGCGATGGCAACATTGTGGATGCCCTTATATGTCACCTGGTTTTAGCTACGACCGGTCAAGGAGGCCATAGAAAACTTAGCAAGCGAATGATATAGACTGAATCAGTGCTATCTGGAGCTCTCATGATCTGATGAACAAACCTATCAATTCAAGGTGGCGCAGCGCCAATGACGGAGTTGTCGAAGGCGGATGGCCGGCGGCGCCGCTTAACTCTGGCTCCGCGCCCGCGACCGCCGGTTGAAGCGTTGCCATGGATCGGAGAGTCCTCGGGATCACGGTTTTCTTGCCTCGGCTCTGATTCTGGTGGATCTGAAGACGATGGGGAGTCAATCCCGATCAATGTGGCGCTTCAGGCTCTGGACGAAGAGGTGCGGGCGGAGGAAGGTTGGACGCCGGTGTCTCGCCGGAGAAGGAAGTCGGCGTCGGAGACGATCAACGAATTCTGGCGTCAGATTGGTTATCCGACGCCACTCTCTCGGCATTGGGAGAGTGCACGGCGGTCTCGTTCCCCGGCAGGTGAGCCTACTATGTTTTGCAGGTTCGTTGACGTGTTCTTGGCGGCGGACGGCGCGGGATCATCGCAGGGATGCTCTCCTCCGAGCGCCACAGCATGTCGCGGGGCGTGCTCTTCCCCATCGGGCATTCGGATCTCCAGAGGCCCTCGTATGGGGCCATGGCGGGGGCCGTTGCCTAGGCGCAGGATCACGCACTGCCCGTGCTGGGGCAGTTCCTCGACATGGCGTCGCCGGCATCGTCTTCTTCTCCGGCTAATTTGGCTCCGGGGAGCACGACATCAAGATCGGGGCCGATGATCTCGCCGATGATTGCGGGAGGCAAACAGTTTCCTGAAACGGCTGTCGACGCGGACGTCGGGCTCGAGCTGCATGCAGTCGGGCCGGTCGGGCCGGATCGCTTGCACGCGTGGGACCATCTTAGGCGGAGATACAGGCGATTGTGGGCGGAACCGGTCCTTCCTAGACCTAATCCGCCCGATCCTCCTACATGCGCATCGATCCCGACAGCCGCCCCGTCTTCGTCGAGCTCGCCGGTCGTCTCCCCAAGCCGGCATCTGTCAAGTTTATCTTCGCCATCCTCCACACCTTTCAGTGTGAGCCGTCCTCGCCCGGCGCCTCTGCGGCGTTCCTTCGCCGAAGTTGCCGCTTCGCCGACCATGTCCGGCCCACCGCAGCGGCCGCCGCCCGTGGGAGCCTTTGCCTCGGGACATGTGCGCCCTCCCATGCGCCAGCCTGCTCCTATGCCAACTCCACCAGGGATGGTGCTCTCTGGTTCGTTGGGAGCGGTCGGCGGTACGGCCGGTACTCCTATGCCGTTGCAGCCTCCGGCGCGGCAGGGAGGTCTTCCGGCGTTTTTGCCACCGCAGCAGATGCCTTATATTCAGTATCCGTCGCAATATCCGCAGTTCCAGCCCATGGCGTATCAGCAATATGCTCATTTTGGTCAACAGTCACCGCAAATTATGCCAGGTCCTCCTCCTACCCAGGATCAGCCTTTGGTGGCCCAGCCGGCGCAGCTGGGGGCAACCAATGTGGTGCGCCCTAAACGGAAGAAGAAGAAGCAGGTTCAGGTGCAGCAACCGGGCCAAGTTCCTCCTCAGATGCCAGTGCAGCAGCCGGGTCAAGCTCCACAGATGCCTGTTCAGCCTATGATGGCATACGCTGCTGCTGCTCAGGTACCTCAGGTTGGGCTGGGGATTCCAGCTTTGCACATGGCAGTCCCGTCGACTTCAGTGGCGACCCCACATTTGATGTCTCAGCTCGCTGATGGTAGTGCTCAGGTTACACCTCCGGCTACTGTGCAGGCCAAGGCCAAGAAGTCCGGCAAGTGTTAGAAGTGCTCGGTTGATACACATGCCACTAAGGATTGTACAGTTCAGCACTACTGCCTTGTCTGTAATATTGCAGCGCATCCCACAGTTCGTTGTCCTACGCTGAAGCTGCCGAGACCTTCGGCGTTCGTTACTGGGAATGGGACTGAGGAGACTATTTTTCTACAGCTACCTAACAGTGTTTTTAAGGGGCATCTGGCACCCAAGAGCGCCCCAGTGGCAAAAGTGACTATTACTGGGGTTGTTGTTCCTTCCACTGCTATTGAGACTGTGATGGCGAGGATCTGCCCTCTTAATGCGCAATGGAAGTGGGAGGCTATTTCTCATGATGCAGCTTCTTTCTTGGTTAATTTTCCATCCTTTCAGGATCTTGAGAGGGTGAATGGCATTCAAATGGGTGTGCCAGATATTGATGCCCAATTTAAAACTAGCAAATGGGAAATCCAGGATATTAAGCGTAAGTTTGATCTCCCTCAGCTCTGGGTCCATATGGAGGGTGTTCCCCATACTCTGCGACATTTTCTTGGTCTTTGGGCCATTGGCTCTCTATTGGGTACTATTGTTGATGTGGATCTTGTTAAACGTTGTATAATCTTGTAATTGTCTAGGACTCTATCTAGGTCGGTTGTGTATGTATCGGAGTCCATGTTGGACTCTACCACCGACCGATACTCTCCTGTAATTGTATGTCCAATATATAAACACACCAGCGGCCCTGATTAGGGTATCGCACCCATAACACTTTTACATGGTATCAGAGCCTGTCGATCTCTAAACAAATCGCCCCAGCCTCGTCTCCTCTTGATCGTTGTTTCGTCACCATCGCTTTTCATCGCCAAGCCCTCGATCAGCCAGATCACCATCGTCATCATGTCGTTTGGGGCTTCTTCCTCGACGCCCAGCATCACTCCGACTCTCTCGGCGAATCTTTCTCTCTCTGAAAAGCTCAACCGAGACAATTTCTTGGTGTGGCAGACGATGATCTTGCCGGAAATCCGTGGAGAGCAGTTGTTCGGGCTCCTGGACGGATCAATGCCGGCGCCTTCTAAGGAAACGAAGGCTACAGACAATGATGGAAAAGAAATTTCCATTCCAAACCCTGACTATGCTCGTTGGATCTCCCTTGATCAGTGCGTTCTTGGGTTCCTTGTCCGCAATATGTCGCCCTCGATCGTCACTCAGATGGTAGGGCAAACAAGTTCTGGTGGTGTTTGGAAGGCAGTGACGGAGATGTTTTCATCGCAATCCAAGGCCCGTGTGGTGCAACTCCGCAAGCAATTGAACAAGGCTCAAAAAGAGAACAAGACCGCAGAAGTTTACTTCAATCATATCAAAAACTTAGCAGATGCGATGGCTGCTGCAGGCAAGCCTCTTGGAGAGGATGATGTTATCTCCTATGTGCTCGCCGGTCTCAATGATGAGGCCTACAATGGATTTGTTGCTGCCATCACTACCTTGATTAAGGCGGATAAATATGTGAGCCTCAGTGATCTTTACTCTCAACTTTTGTCATATGAGGCTAGACTTGAAGATCAAAACCCTGCTGGAGAGTCTTCGGTTAACGCTGCAACTCGTGGTGGTCGTGGTGGCTACAGAGGTGGATGCAATAGTGGGCGCGGAGGCTTCTCAGATCAGCATCGTGGCTATGAATATAATGGCTATGAGCAGCGAGGATATGAGCAACACAGAAATAATCAGCGTGGAGGTTACCATCCACGTGGAGGAAGTAATGGCGGCCGTGGTCAAGGCCCTCGCCAACAGCAGCAGCAGTATGGAAACTCACAGCAGCAACAGTATGGAAGTGACAAACCTACCTGTCAGGTTTGTGGCAAGATTGGTCACATAGCACTTAATTGTTGGAAGAGGTTTCAGAGAAATTATCGTGGTCCAGAAAGATCTGTTGGTGCAGCATATGGAAATTATGGGAATTATGGAGTTGATACAAATTGGTACACTGATTCTGGTGCAACTGATCATATCACATGAGAACTAGAAAAGCTGCATGTAAGGGATCGCTACAATGGCAATGAGCAAATTCACATGGCTAGTGGTTCAGGTATGGATATACATCACATTGGTCATTCTATTATTCATACCCCTAATCATGATTTGCATCTTAATAATATTCTTCATGTTCCTCAAACCACTAAAAGTCTTCTCTCCACTAGTCGTCTAGCTCGTGATAATCATGCCTTTGTTGAATATTGGCCTAATGAGTTCTTTGTTAAGGATCAGGACACGAGGGAGGTTCTGCTCAAAGGTAGATGTGTGGATGGGCTTTATCCTCTACCATCATCATCTAAGTCGTTGTCTTCCAGTCATCATGTTCATGGGGCGGTCAAGTCTTCCTCATCATTGTGGCATAGGCGCCTTGGTCATCCTTCGTCTACCATAGTTCGTCAAGTTCTTCGAGATAATAATATTTTGTTTAGTGAGGTCAATAAAGAGTCAGTCTGTGATGCTTGTCAAATGGCTAAGAGCCATCAACTTCCATATCCAAAGTCTACTAGTGTGTCCACTTTCCCTCTTGAACTTGTGTTTTCCGATGTATGGGGCCCTGCCTCAGAATCTTTTGGTCGTTTTAAATACTATGTGAGCTTTATTGATGATTACAGCAAGTTCACTTGGATATATCTCTTGAAAAAGAAATCTGATGTGTTTCAGAAATTTCATGATTTTCAGCATCATGTTGAGCGTCTCTTTGATAAGAAAATTATTGCTATGCAGACTCACTGGGGAGGCGAGTACCAAAAACTCAATTCCTTCTTTCAAAAAGTTGGTATCTCCCATCTTGTGTCTTGTCCTCATGCGCATCAGCAGAATGGCCCTGCTGAGCGTAAACACCGACATATTGTTGAGGTCGATTTATCTCTCCTTGCATATGCGTCTATGCCTCTCAAATATTGGGACGAAGCGTTTCTCACTGCAGTTTATCTGATTAATCGTCTTCCTAGTAGGGTTATTCAGTCTAAAACCCCCATCGAGTGTCTTTTTGGCAAATCCGGTGATTACTCACTTTTGCGCATTTTTGGGTGCGCTTGCTGGCCTAATCTTCGACCCTACAATAGACACAAACTAGAATTTTGATCCAAACAGTGTGTGTTTCTTGGGTATAGCAATCTTCATAAATGCTATAAGTGCCTTGATATTTCTACAGGACGTCTCTATATTTCTCGTGATATTGTTTTTGACGAGACAGTATTTCCGTTTGCTTCGTTGCACTCTAATACTGGCGCTCGGCTTCGAAAAGAGATTAATTTGCTACCACTATCCTTGCAACCATTTAATTTGCATTTTCATGAGGGGCATGAATTACAAGGACCAGGTGATGTTGATCCTACTAATGCTACTAATACTGCCACTGAGTCTTTTTTACAGAGTGCAGATCAAGATTTCACATCAGATGATGACTCCTCTGATTTTCCCGCTCCTGGCACGGATCCCAGTGATGATTTTCCCGCTCCTGGCGCTGATCCCGATGCTGCTTCCCCTGGCGCCGAATCTGCTGGCGCTGATCCCGGTGCTGCTGCGGCCCGATCTGCCTCGGGCAGACACGCTGCAGCGCGGCAGCCTCTCTCCGTTCCGCCTGTGTCACGTGCGGGTTGGCGTGTCGCCCCTGGCGGGCCTGCTGACGCAGGGATGCCGGCCACCTCCACTGCCTCGCCCGGATTCTCTGCGGCGGCTTCTCCCAGCGACGCCGAGCACACCGGATCTTCTGCGGCTGTCTCAGGATCAGCAATCCCGTCCGAATCTTCGGGATCTCCTGCGGTGTCCTCGCTTGTGGCCGCTCCTGCTGTTCCTTTGGATAGGCCGCATACACGTTTGCAAAGTGGGGTCTCTAAACCCAAGAAATTTACCGATGGTACAGTTCGGTATGCCTACTTCTCCTCTACTGGTGAACCATCTAGTACTGCTGAAGCTTTTAAAGATTCTCAATGGAAGGCTGCAATGGATGAGGAATATGATGCCTTGATTAAGAACGGTACGTGGCATCTTGTTCCTGCTACTCATGGGCAAAATGTTATTGATTGCAAGTGGGTATATAAAGTTAAGCGCAAAGCTGATGGCACTATTGACCGTTACAAAGCACGATTGGTTGCTAAAGGTTTCAAACAGCGATATGGCATAGACTATGAGGATATTTTTAGTCCAGTTGTCAAGGCGGCCACTATTCGTGTGGTTCTCTCACTTGCAGTTTCTCGTGGCTGGCATCTTCGTCAGTTGGATGTTAAAAATGCATTCCTGCATGGTTTGTTACAAGAAGAGGTCTATATGCGTCAACCTCCTGGATATGAGACTCGACTGGGTCATGTTTGCAAGCTTGATAAAGCTCTTTATGGTTTGAAGCGGGCTCCTCGTGCTTGGTATTTTCGCCTTAGATCCAAGCTTCAGTCTCTCGGTTTCCATGCATCTAAGGCTGATACTTCTCTGTTCTTCTACAACAAAGGGGGAGTAACTATCTTCATGTTGATATATGTAGATGACATTGTTGTTGCCAGCTCATCAGAGAAGGCTGTAGATGCTCTCCTGCAAGATCTTGGACTTGATTTTGCATTGAAGGATTTGGGAGCTTTGCACTATTTTCTTGGTATTGAGGTGAAAAAGGTGCATGATGGAATTATTCTGTCTCAAGAAAAGTATGCCAGTGATCTTCTTCATCGTGTTAATATGCAAATCTGCAAAACTGTTGATACACCTTTGTCAGTATCTGATAAGCTGTCTTTGACTGATGGGGAAGTGTTGAGTGGTGATGAGTCTACTCGCTATAGGAGTATTGTTGGTGCCTTACAGTATATTACATTGACAAGACCTGCCATTGCATTCTCAGTTAACAAGGTGTGTCAATTCTTACATGCTCCCACGATAGTACATTGGACAGCTGTGAAACGCATATTGAGATACTTGCGTGGTACTATCTCTCTTGGACTACGGCTGAGTAAGTCTTCTTCTACTGTTGTCAGTGCGTTTTCTAATGCTGACTGGGCAGGATGTCCAGATGATAGAAGATCTACAGGTGGCTTTGCTGTGTATGTGGGATCAAATCTTGTCTCATGTAAATATTTTATTTTATTTTCTTTGTACATTCTCACTTTAGATAGGACCCTTTGTAAATATTTTGTACAGTTCTCTTCATATATATAAAAATTGCAGTGGGATTCTCTCCCACTGTTCCCCCTTCAAAAAAAAATCTTGTCTCATGGAATGCTAGAAAACAAGCCACGGTGTCCATGTCTAGTACAGAGGCTGAGTATAAATCTTTGGCTAATGCTACAGCTGAAATTATGTGGGTACAGACCTTGCTTGATGAACTGGGAGTATCACAGTCTAAAGCAGCGGTATTATGGTGTGATAATATTGGAGCGACATATCTTTCTGCTAATCCTGTGTTTCATGCTAGAACCAAGCATATTGAAGTGGATTACCATTTTGTTCGTGAAAGAGTTGCTCGGAAATTATTGGACATCAGGTTTATATCTTCTGGAGATCAAGTGGCTGATGGATTTACAAAGTCACTATCTACTAGACAATTAGAAGTGTTTCATCGCAATCTTAACTTAGATAAGTTATGATTGAGGGGGAGTGTTAAATGTTGTATAATCTTGTAATTGTCTAGGACTCTATCTAGGTCGGTTGTGTATGTATCGGAGTCCATGTTGGACTCTACCACCGACCGATACTCTCCTGTAATTGTATGTCCAATATATAAACACACCAGCGGCCCTGATTAGGGTATCGCACCCATAACACTTTTACAGATCTGCCCACTATGTACAGTCAGAATGTTGTTCACATCCTGGTGGCTATGATGAATCCTGACACTCTGAATAAGCACCAAGATGAGAAGGGGTTCTATGTGGATACCACTGTTACTCTTAAGTTGCAAGGTTATGATTTTCGGTTCCGTAAACAGAAAGCTAGCTTTTAGCCCGATATCAAGTATTCTCCTTTTTTCTGGAAGCGTAAGGAGGATGATCTTGAGGAGGAAGATCCGAATGATGCTACTAGAAAACCAACTAATCTTGGTCAACACAGTGTTTCGAGTTCTCAGGTTTCGCTTATGGAGGTTGATGGGACTCGGTCTACTGTTGCTGGAGGTGTCTCTGTTGGTTTGCCGGTGCTGGGCGCTGGGGTGGCTTCGACCGCCGGAGCCGCAAGTGGCCGACCCAACTTGATGGGTCGCACCCGCCCAGTTGCGGCAATGGAGCTGCCACTCAAGGGCCCGCCGACGAGGCTGCTTGGTATTTCTCGCCCACGTGCTATGGAACGCCTCGAGCTAGTTGGGCCGCCAGTGGTGGATGCCACTCCTACCGCTCGCCCGAGTGCGTCTTTGGGCGCGACGCAGCACGGGGTGCTGGCTTCTATGATGGGCGCAACTAGCCCTTGTGCTGGTGAGGACTACTGGCATGGTGGACCGGTTCTGGGGGAGGTGCTGCTAGGCCCTGTCCTGCGGTCGGTGTCCACGCCGGCATCCGTAGCTCCGGCATGGTGGGCCGGTTCTGGAGGAGGTGCTGCTAGGCCCTGTCCTGTGGTCGGTGTCCATGCCGGCATCCGTAGCTCCGCCTCTAGAAGACTTTGTCATCGACGCTTCTGCCTCGCAGGTGATGGATGGTGACAGTGTCGGAGGAGTACCTTCACCAGCTATTACTCCTCTGATTCTGCCGCCGCGGGACTCTTCGTCATCGCCTGCACAGCCGGAGACGCACTCTTCACCACCACCTACTACTCCCGTTGCAGCAGTCGTGGATGCTGACTTTGTCACACCGACGCGACAGAGTGGAAGGTATGGCGCTGCTGCGGATGGTGCAACGGTAACTGACGAGGACTCTATGCATAGGGCTATGCGTAGGAAGGCTGAGCTCAACCTCGTCTACTCTGGTATTGTTACACCTTCTAAAGCAAAATCTTTTCTTTCTTTTTCAACACCAGATATTTCTTCTAAACTGAATAGGGTAGGAGTTAGGATTGGTAGCTCTGAAAAAGAAATAGTTGTTTCTTCTAATGTCTTGAGATGTATGGAGGTTGACCATCTCACGGTTACTCCTAAGGTCTCGACATTTTCTAACACCACCTATGTTGACGATGAGGAAGCGATTGCCACAACAGATGGTCAGCTTCTCTCACAGTTGATTGGGGAGGTGTCGGATGTGATTATGGATGAGGCTAGGCTGAGTTCATTATATGAACTAAAAGCATCAGGCCGGAAATCCGGATCATGTTCTAGCAAGAAGGGTAAAAACCAAGGAAACGGGTAAAAGTTTCCCCTTCAGCAATTGTTTCCCGATGAATGGCATGTTCTCAAATAGCAGAGGTCTTGGCGACTTGGCTAAACATTTGTTTTTTGCTGATTGTATTCGGGAATATCATTTAGATTTTCTTGCCATTTCAGAAACGGGTAGACAAGATTTTACACAAAGTTTCCTTACCCGCCTTTCAGGTGGAATGGACTTTGTGTGGCATTCTTGACCACCTCGTGGACGTTCTGGTGGCATCTTGGTAGGAGTCAGGACATATACCATGGGTGTATTAGCTTGTTCGGATGGTGATTTTCATGTGAAACTCCATATTAGGAATAAGCTAGATAATTTTACATGGAGTCTTGTTGCTGTCTATGGTGCGGCCCAAGAGGAATTTAAGGCTAATTTTCTTCGAGAAATGGTTAATTTAGCAAAAGATAACCCCTATCCCATTCTTATTGGGGGGATTTCAATTTGCTTAGATTTCCATTTGAGAAGAGTAAAGGCCGGTTTAATGATCATTGGCCATTCTTGTTCAATGCTGTCATTGACAGCTTGGATTTATGGGAGGTTGCAATGATTGGCAGACAATTAACTTGGGCAAATAATCTTCCAGAACCTACATACGAAAAACTGGATCGAGTACCCATGGACTCCGATTGGGAAGATAAATTTCCAATGGTCTCAGTACGAGCTCTGGAGCGTATTGAGTCTCTGTCGGATCATGCTCCCATTCTGTTGACTACCGGTTCATCAAGACCATATTGTGCTCGCCGATTCAAGTTTGAACTTGGTTGGCTTCATAGGGATGGTTTTCATGATATGGTTAAGTCTGTATGGGATCGTCCTACTGTTGGTCAATCCCCAATCCAAAGGTGGAACAACAAAATCCGATCTGTTCAGAAACACCTGGGTGGTTGGGCAAGGCATACAGCAGGAATTCTTAAAAAAGAAAAAGTACGACTTGCGGTTGTCATTGATAACCTCGAGGAGATCGCAGAAGTTCGACCTTTATTACCGCAAGAGATTGAGTTGAAAAACCAATCCAACGTTCCAACGAGGGCGACTTGCGGAAATAGCTAGACTTCTTCGCGAGGAGGAACTCAAATGGTACCAACGTTCCAAGAGTCAATTTATTTTGGAAGGAGATGCGAACACAAGATACTTTCATAGTGTCGCTAATGGCAGACACCAGAAAAAACTAATTCACTCTCTTGTTCAGGATGAGGGGATTATTGATGGACATGAAAATCTAAAGTTGTATATTACTAATTATTATAAAGGTCTGTTCGGTTCCCCAGAAGAAGGTAACTTCAGTATGGATGAGTCAAGAATAGATGATATACCCCAGGTTACCATTGAGGAAAACAACTTACTTACTGCCCTCTACACATAGGAAGAAGTTAAGAAAGCTGTTTTCCAAATGGAACACAACAAAGCCCCAGGTCCAGATGGCTTCCCAGCTGAATTTTATCAGAACTTCTGGGAAGTTATCAAATCTGACCTCCTTGAGTTGTTCAGTTTTTTGCATGCTGGACAACTTGAGTTGTTTCGCCTGAATTTTGGTGAGATCATTTTATTACCTAAGATTATTGATGCAGAAAGGATCCAACAGTATAGACCTATCTGTCTCCTTAATGTTAGCTTTAAAATTTTCACAAAGGTTGCTACTATCAGGTTGAATTTGGTGGCTGATCATGTGGTTCGTCCCTCTCAGACTGCCTTTATGCAAGGAAGGAATATACTCGATGGAGTGGCCATCCTGCATGAAACAGTTCATGAATTACATGGTAAAAAGTTGAATGGAGTTATTTTAAAGATTGATTTTGAGAAGGCTTATGATAAAGTCAAATGGTCTTTCCTCTAGCAAACACTCAGAATGAAAGGTTTTTTATATGAGTGGTGCGCTCTCATACATAGCTTTGTGTCCAGAGGTAGTGTGGCAATTAAGGTCAAGGATGACACATGCCATTACTTTCAGACAAAAAAAGGGCTAAGACAAGGCGACCCATTATCACCCATGTTATTTAACATTGTGGCCGATATGTTAGCCATTATGATTGAGCGTGCAAAGATCGATGGTCAGTTTGATGGAGTGATTCCTCATCTTGTTGATGTAGGTTTATCAATCCTACAATACGCTGATGATACGATTCTATTTATGGAACATAACTTGGAAAAGGCTAAAAATCTGAAATTGATACTTTCAGCTTTTGAGCAACTATCTGGTTTAAAAATTAACTTCCATAAGAGTGAATTGTATTGTTTTGGCGAGGCTCAAGATCAGACCCAGTTGTATGCTGAGTTATTTGGCTGCAATCAGGGTGAGTTTCCAATTAGGTATTTGGGTATCCCGATCCACTTTCGGAGATTAACAAATGCTGAATGGAAAATCGTTGAGGAAAGATTGCAGTTGCGTTTAAGTAGTTGGAAAGGTAAACTGTTATCCATAAGAGGAAGACTGGTTCTCATAAATTCAGTCCTGTCAAACATGGTATTGTATATGTTATCCTTCTTCCTTCTACCAAAAGGAGTCTTAAGTAGATTGGATTTCTTCTGATCAAGATTCTTTTGGCAGGGTGATAGTGAAAAGAAAAAGTATAGGCTGGCTAAGTGGAGTGTGGTTTGCCGCCCAAAAGACCAAGGGGGGCTCGGTATTCTGGATCTTGAGGTCAAGAATACAGCCCTTCTTGGGAAATGGCTCTTTAGGTTGTTGACTGAGGACGGGGTTTGGCAAACACTTCTTAGACGAAAATATGTTGGCTCGAAAGCTTTATCACAGGTTCTTTGGAAACCTGGTGATTCACACTTTTGGGCCGGTCTGATGGCAACGAAGAAGCATTTTTTCAGCCATGGAAAACTTTCGATTAAGGATGGGTCTGAGGTACGTTTTTGGGAGGATAAGTGGCTTGGTGCAACTACACTCCGAGAACAGTATCCGGCATTGTATGCTATTGTGCGTCATAAGGGTGATACAATTGCCCATGTTTTGGAGACTAACCCTCCAAACGTGACGTTCAGGAGGAATTTATACGGTCCTAGACTAGTTTCTTGGGAGGCCTTGCTTCAACGCTTGGCTCTTATCCAATTAACAGAAGGGAAAGATGAATTCCATTGGAATCTTCATGAGAATGGTAAATTCTCGGTTGCTTCTATGTACAATGCTTTGATCTTACCAAACTTACCAGTCTTAGATAACAAGAAAATCTGGACGATGAAGATACCGCTTAAAAACAAAAATTTTGCATGGTATCTTCGTCGAGGGGTAATTCTTACTAAAGATAATCTTATTAAATGGAATTGGCATGGGAGTAAGATGTGTGTTTTTTGTACTCATGATGAGACAATAAAACACTTGTTTTTCCAATACAACTTTGCACGTTCCATATGGTCAGTCATCCAAGCAGCTTCAGGCTTGTATCCACCAACTAGCATTGCCAATGTATTTGTGAATTGGTTAAATGGTATCGATTACAAGTACAAAATTCTTCTTAGGGTGGGAGCGATGGCATTAATTTGGTCGCTATGGCTATGTAGGAATGACAAAGTTTTTGATAATAAAAATTCTTCTCTCTTGCAGGTAATCTACAGATGTACGGGCACTCTCCGTCTATGGTCACAGCTTCACCGCATAGAGGACCACGATCTCTTTTCGGATGTTTGTACGCGCCTAGAGGATACGGCGAGAGACCTGTTTTCATGGCATAGATGGCAGCATAATCTACGGATTGGCCCTCCGCCAGCTTAGGCGTCTTACAATTTCTCATTCTGATATGTAATTTGCCTAGTCTTTACTTTTACCTCATGAACCTTGTGTGTTGCGGCTGTGTGCATATTATTATGCAGAGGCCGGGTGTAATGCTACTTAAGACCTTTTTAAGTAATAAAAGGCCATTATCGAAAAAAAATGCACACGGCCGAGCAATCTTCAATTGTTATGCCGATTGACTGCCTTGAAAGTAGGCATTCTTTTCTAGAGAAATAATGGGCAATATACTTCCTGATATTTGCTTGAGCTGGTAATTCTGGAGCTCAGCCCTTGCAATAGTCAATACTCTAGTTGGTTGTGGAATTACTCTGGTTCATGGTTGTGTCCTTATCTGGTGTTAATTGAATTTGCCAGTCTTAGGTGTAGCATGCCCTGATAATCAGGATAGATGTAACATTCGAAACGTTTCTATTCTATGTTTCTGACATTGAAATTAACACATTGGATTTGATTAATGCTCTGAATGTTAAAATGTTGTAGTAATATAAATTTTGATTCTTACAATTCAATAGAAACATAAAATATTTACTGTAACCATCAGTTCAATCGTCAAACAAGGAGGGAGGTTGTGTACGTCTTTTGGTAGTTGTTTTTGACATGGAACCAAGATGGCTGTTGGAGTCAATTAGAGGGTATAATCTTTTGAAAGAAGACTTTATGTTGATATCCTGGCCTCTTTGATGCACTCCTTCAATTGTTGCCTTGACTGATTGCCAAGAAAGCATGCATTGTGTTCTAAAGAGAAACTGCTAAAATTTACTTCCAGATCTTTGCTTGAGCTGGTAATTCTGGAGCTCAGTGCCGGAAGAGTCAGTGGTTGTGGAATGATTCATGCATATGTTCTTATCTGGTATTGATTTTAATTAAGAGACAAAATTGGTCAGTGTGGAATCATATATTGTTTCCTTTATTTTCATCTTGCTCAATCTGTTTTGTGTTTTATCATGTGGGTTGTGCTAGGATATTTCCCCAGTCCTAGTGCCGCGTTGTCACTAAAGTGAGATGTCTCACAGACGGTGAAGTGATACATTATCATATATGGCATATGGTCGGGCAAGCTATTCGAGCACCAGATGCAATGTTGTTTGCTGTAAATCGAAATGAGCTATATCTCCACCAACCTCCAACCTGGCCACAGATGGGATGACAATTAAGCAGCACCCCCTTTTCACTTACATGACACTTTATATATATATACACATGTTGCTTCACCACCGCATTATATATTAGCTAGTGGCGGTGCGGTTTCAACTCGCAACAACGGACGAAACTAAACAATGTGGATGATGCCGCTGTGCATGGGAATTGGATGTATTGGGACGAGAGATAATTGTTAATGGTGTAGGAGCTGCGCACAACAAACTCAGTTCATCGCTGTGTGAAGGGCCACTACGACTAGGCATGGCCCTCCGATCATTCTTTGGTGGCTAGCCATGGCTATAATGACGTCCTCAATCTCTGGCATTTGAGGAGTAGCTCCTGGGAGCTCCATTGGTGGATCTGGCCACTATGCGTATTAGCTGCACCCTATTAACTTACGCCAGAACATTTTCGTTTTGTACGTTATGTCAGCAATGGTCTGCCACATCTATTATATACTAAAAGCACAATACGGATGTCTAAAATAAAGACACCACGTTGATCCACATCATTAGTTTTATATTATTAGCTGTTAGATCTAAAATTAATGGTTAAGATTTTAAAAAATTACGTAACATATAACAACACATATTTGTATAGACATACACAATATGTCACAAACGTGACACCCCAATTAAATTGCATATATTACGTTGACAGATTAAGTATGGACACGTTATCCATACTTTGCATAGTAAGAGACTAGAGTCCGCATGCAAAACGTGTGTCCAAAGTATATCAGAGCGATTTAATTATTATTATTATTTTCTATTATATACTAAAAGTAATATAAGGAGATTTTTTAAAAACACCATGTTAACCCACATCATCAGAATTATTATAAATATTAGATCTATATATATAATTTACGGTTAGAATTTAGCAGAAGATTACGTAACTTTAGTACGTAACACATGTTTGTGTGTTAAAGAAAAAAAAACACGTGTAGCCCATCTGAAAACGCTCTCAAAAAATAGATCAAAGTTAGAGTCCGTACATGTCCAAAAAAGTTAAGAGTTCATATATGTTACGTGTAAAAAAAAGTATCTTTTAGCCAATCCAGAAGTGTTACCAGGAAAAATAAAAAAAATTCTTAAGCTTACCAGGCTGTCACGTTGGAACACTTCTACTTTTTCATAATTTGAGCTAACTAAAAGTCCATCGTATAACTAATTTCAATCTACAAAATTTCATGATACAAGAGGGAAAAAATTACACATTTGCACGAGAAAATAAAATACTTACAAATTCCAATATTTTTAGACAAGCGAGAAATAATGGAAACATGAAGGTCTATGAAGCCTTGATTGTTTGGGATAAATATTATACATAAATTTAACTTGTCCTATCTAATTGAAATACGACATGGCTTTGGCATATTTCGCATACACATAATATTTTGTATTATCACTATATGCTTAGAGACCGCAAGCTAGGCGAGGCAAGAAGGTCATCTACAACATCAAAATATGAAGTATATGAAACTATCTTTTTTTACAAAGGACCAACACAACTTGATGTTACTAAGAACGTATAAAGTTACACATTAGCACGAGAAAATGAAATCCCAAAAATTTCAATATTAAATGATTGTCTAGGATAAAGAGAATCTATACAAAAAATTAGACGATAAGCTAGGAGAGGCGCGCCAGGGTGGCTGTGATTGCTTTCCAAAGTACATGCGATGATATTTCAAATTTAATTTTTGGGTCACATGGCTAAACATTGTCAAGTTAATATGAAATACTAGAAATTTTGCATCCCATAAAAGCAAATCATTCGTAAAGCATGTTCGTGATCTTTTTAGTTATAATTGTGATGACATAATTGTCGTGATACCTACTATATATAGTTAGGAAAAATAGAGTCCATTTGGTAGCCGGATGTTTTGGTGTTTTATATGAAATTTTGTTCTAAATCAGCGACAACTAATTTCTTAGGTATCTCTCTTTGCAGTCGTATTAAGATTGTAATACATAATATAAAAGACACAATTAAATTTTGTAGGTTTGAATATATTCATGGGGTAATAGGTGATGCCCTCGCATTTGCGAGGGCCACCTTGCTAGTTCCGATAAACAAAGTGTCAACTGACTCCACTCATTGTTTTCCAGATCATTGTCTAGTGGTTTCCGCCATTTAAATCAACACACTTGATCTCAACAATGTTTTGAATGCCAAATTTTCAGTATTTTCTTGCAGTCATTTGACTTTTGGTGCTTAACTCCACACTCTTCTATAGAAACAGAAATATTGGTGCTAACTGCAGTATACTGTCAAACAAAGACGGCAGCTGAGTATGTCTTTGGGTAGAAATTTTAGGACCTTTTCACATGGAACGCAGATATCTGTGGAGTTGGTTACACTTTTTAGGCGGAAACTTCCTTTGATACCTGGCCTTTGATATGCACAAGTTGAACAATCTTCAATTACTATGCCGATTGACTGCCTTGGGAGCAGGCATTCTTGAGGTGATATACTTCCAGATCATTGCGTGACCTGGTAATTCTGGAGCTCATCCCTACAGTAATTCTGGAGTAGTTGGTAGTGGAAGTGTGGAACTACTTTGGTTAATGGTTGTGTCCTTATCTGGTATTAATTTAATTTTCCTATCTTAGGTGTAGCATGCTCTGATAATCAAGATAGATGTAACATTTAAAACGTTTCTATTCGATAATTCTGACATTCAAAGCAACACACTAATTTGATTCATGCTTGAATGTTAAATGACATTTTTGTCTTGTAGTCATACAAATTTTGATGCTTACAATTCAATAGAGACTTACTGTGACCATCAATTCAGTCGTCAAACAAGGAGGGAGGTTCTGTACATCTTTGGGTAGAAGTTTTTGACATGGAACCTAGACGACTGTTGGAGTCAATTTGAGGGCATTTTCTTTTGAAAGAAGACTTAATTTGATATCCTGGCCTCTCTAATGCACACCTTCAATTGATGTGTTGACTGATTGCCAAGAAAGCATGCACTGTGTTCTAAACCAGAAACTGATCAAATAGACTTTCAGATCTTTTCCTGAGTGTAATTCTGGTGCTCAACGCCACAAGAGTCAGTACTCTAGTGGTTGTGGACTGATTAATAATTATCTTCTTATCCGGTAATGATTTTAAGAGACAAAATTGGTTGGTTGAAATCATATTTTGTTTTCTTCAGTTTTTTCTTGCACAATCTGTTGTGTGTCTCATCATGTGGGTTGTGCTAGGATATTTCCCCAATCCTAGTGCCGTGCTGCCATAAAAGTAAGCTATATATGCGAGCACGAGAGACAAATGCAAAGGTTTGTTTCCTGTAAATTGAGCGAGCTATATCCCCACCAACCTCCAACCTGACAACAAATGGGGTGACAATTAAGCGGCAATGCCTTTTGAACGACACCTTATATACTCCTCCTACATGCATGTTGGTTCACCACCGCATTGTAGATCAGCTAGTGGAGGTGCAGCTCGCAACAATGAAAGAAACTAAAAGATGTGTATGATGCCGCTGTGCATGGGAATTGGATGCATTGGGACAAGAAAGAATTGTGAATAGCGCAGTACCTACGCACAACAAACTAAGTTCATCAGTGTGTGAAGGGCCATCACGACTGAAGATGAGTGAACTACTTCCCGACATCTTCGGCTGCGCACAGTGCATGGCCCTCCGATCACTTTTTGGTCCCTAGCCATCGGTGTATTAACATGCTCCATCTCTATGAAGTGGAATCTGGCATCGAGGAGCACCTTTGGTGCATCTTGCCACTGCCCATTCCTCGTGATGAGCAACCAAACTTGTGCTTGCGAGCCTGAACCCACTTGCATCAATGATGATTAGCTGCACACTATTAAGTTGCGCTAGAACTTCCTTTTGTTCATTCAACTTGATTGAGAAACAAGTGTCAACTGAACTGACTCGACCCATTCTTTTTGAGACTAATGGCACTAAACAAACATTAGTTTATAAACATAATCAAATGCTTCATTACCATGTCACTTATATCTTTACTTGGTTGTTTCTGCTTTTTAAGTCAACACATTTGATCTTAACAATGCTTTGATTGTGAAATTGTTGGTTTTGTCTTGTAGTCATATCACTTCTGATGCTTAAAATTCACCGCTTCTATAGAAACAAAAATATTAATGGTAAACATCAGTGTACTCGTCAAAGAAAGGCGGCAAAACGGAGGTGACATAGACAAAAAGAGATGGTAAGCTCTCGCGTCCCTCCCCCTGCGACGGCGTCCTTCCCGGCGCCGCCGGCCTCCTCCCTCTCGCTCCGCCCGCAGCGCCCACCTCTCCACCGCGTAGCTCCCGCGCCGCCGCTCCTATGGGGCTTCCCCCAGAGGTCCACCATGCCGTCCCCGACCGCTGCAAAAGATCTCGATCTGGATCTTGAGTTCCGGACGCCGCCGCCGCCTCCGCCTGGGCGGCCCGCGTTTTCGGCTGGGGAGATCGAGGAGGTGCCTGAGACGCCCCCTGCAGCGCCTGCTCCTCGTCCTGGTGCCTTCATGGTGGAAGGTGAGGGCGCCTCGCGCCTTAACTCCGTCCCCGCCTTCAATGCGGCGCCAGGGACTGAGCTCGGTGGCGTCAAGGCTGTCCAAGATCCTCAAGGATCCTTCGCCCATGCTGGGGCGGCTTCTGAAACCGAGACCTCGGCGCCCTGGCAGCTCGTCGAGTCACGTCGCCGCCCGCGCCGGCCGGCTTTGCCCAGGCCAGCATTGAAGCCGCGTCCTCCTCCACCAACCTGGCTACTTAAGTTGTGCTTCCGCTGCCTCGAGCCAGACCACCGCGTCGCCAACTGCTGCAACCAAGTTAAGTGTCGCCGTTGCTTCGTTTTTGGGCACAGGGAGCGCACCTGCACCGCCGAGACCGCTCCTTCGCGCCCACCCTCTCCCTCTGCATCAACGACCCGCCGGCGCCCATCCCCGACCACGTCTTCGCCCGCGCCTGCGACTCGCCCTTCGAACTCGGCTGCCCCTTCCTGGGCTGCAATCGTCCGTGGTCAGCCGCAGCCAAGAAGGACACCGCCTCCACCTCCGCCGCCTCGCATGGCGCCCAAGCCTGGAGACCCGGAGACGCGCCCGGCGGAGGTGTTCACCATCATCCACGCCACGCCTGCTATGCTGCAGGAGGAAGCCATCCTCGCCACCAACGCGGCTATGGCCTGGCTCGACCGCGACCAGCACGGAGTGGGCACGGCGGACGTCGCCAAGCTGCTGAGGGAGACGGTGGGCGCCCTGCCCAACGACATCGACGTCGTGCGCCACTACCCTGAGCCATACCTGGTGAGCTTCATCCATTTGCATCATTGTGCCCTTGCCTGCTCCAAGCGGACGATCCCGGTGGGCAATGGCAACTGCTTGCAGGTGCGGCCGTGGACGCTGGAGAGCCACGCCGAGCACGTCGAGATGAAGCACCACGTGCGGCTCTGCCTCGAGCGCATCCCGCTCTACGCCTGGAACGACCACGTCGCGGCGCAGGCGATCGGGCACGGCTGCTCCCTCGACTACATCGAGCCGCGCTCGCTGCGCAAGGAGAACACGGAGTTCCTCGCTTGCTGGGCGTGGACGAGCTGCCCGAGCAAGGTTCCCCGCGTCAACTGGGTCACCCTGCCTGCCAGGGCGAGCAACGTCCCGGAGGTGGGTCGCCGGGGTCTGGAGCGCCGCGTCATCATCCACCTCGCCATCGACGAGGACCACACCGGCGAGACCGTGCGCACTCGTGAGCACGACTTCCACCTCGGCTACATCGACGGCGAAGCGCAACAGCGCGACCGCCGCGAGAGGATCACGGGCAATGACGCGCCCCGCAAGGACAAGGACGACGATGATCGCGACGAAGGCACGAGCCGGCGCGGAAGGAATGACGGCAAAGAGGGCTCAAGCTGGCGCGACCGCTTCCGCAGCAAGTCCAGGCCGGCGCGGCAGCGCGATGATGGCAGGGACAGCAGGCCAGGCTACCACGATGGCCGCGATGGCCGTGGCGACGGACGATGTCGCGCGGCCACCATCGACAACGCCGACCTGTGCTGGGAGAGGACAGAGTTGGCCTTGGCCTCTGCGGGATTAGGCGATGCCGGCGGCCTGGGCGCCGTCGATGCGCTGCCTCTGGTCGGTGCGCCTGCGTCTGAGGCCTTCGACGCCTCCGCCGAGAGCGACGCCGGGCGCGGCCGCACCCTCGTATCCCTGGGGCCGCATCCCCCTGGCTCGGCTCGGGGAAGAAGCCCCTCTCGGAGCTCGGCTCCAGGGTCCAGCCGGCGCAGCTCGATCGCCGCCAGGACGCCGCCGTCTTCACCCACTGGGCAGTCCTCCCCGTCATCTGTCCTGCCAGCATCGCCGTTCTCCCCAAAGGCAACCGACGCCTCTGCCTCGCTACTCCACAGGCTGGACGTGGCATCGGCGCCAGCCCCCCTGTTGGACCAGCTGCTTGCGCCAAATCAGCTCTGCTCGCCGACATCGTCCCTCTCCGCCCCGCCAGGGTTCATCGCCGCAATGTTTGCCAGCGGCACGCCCAACGCCGCCCCAGCCATCCGCACCAGGCTGTGGTCTCCGGGCGAGACGCCGGCCGCGACGCAGACGCAGCGACAGCTCTTCGGCAGGACTCCACCAACATCCACGCCGCCGGTCACGCCTGCACCTGATTCCATGGGCTCCGACGCTGCCACTTCACCGCCTACACCAGCTCGTGGGTCGCTCTTCGCCGACATCACGCCGCCGCTGCTCTCCACCCCGCCTGGCGCCCGCTCCCCGCGTCCAGAACCACCCGCCATCAGACGCAAAACCCTGGCTGGAGGGTTCACGGTTCGCCGCAGCAGCATCCGCATCAAGAACACGCACCGCGGGACGCCGATCGCCAAGATGGCAGAGCAGAACCTGTGTCGCCGCCTCGGCATCGTGGAGAACAACGAAGACGTCACTGAGCAAGCAGTGCAGCGGTTCGTGGACATGTTCTCCTCCCAGGTGCCCTCGGACACGATCGCCGCGATGCGCGCTCTGTTCCGCCTCGACTGTGCTCACGCTGAGGCTGTTGAAGCCGCACTGCTAGCCCACGGTGGGCATGCCGCGCTTGACCTGGACGTGCAGGCTGAGGCCTGATGCAGCCGCTGCTACGGCTTCTGGAGATCGTCATTAGTTTCCCAATGTTAGCCTCCCCATGTTATGTGCTCTGTACCTGGTGTGGTGCTGTTTCGAGGGCTCTTGCCCCTGTGTTTGTTTCTGGAGAACCTAAGTTATTGATCAATGAATGAACAAGATCTAGTATTCTTGGTTTGGAATGTTAGAGGTCTCAACGATGATGACAGGAAAGCTACTGTCAGCTCGACCATTGCCTCATCCTCGTGCCACATCGCATGTTTACAAGAATCGAAACTTCAAGCCATCGACGCCGCAACCGCTGCCTCTATTGGGGGTTTCCGTCTAAAGGGTTTCGCTCATCGCCCGGCCGTGGGAACCAAAGGAGGCATTTTGGTGTTATGGGACGAGAGTTGTGTTCAAGCTTCCGACGTCTCTATTGGAGTCTATTGCATCTCCTTGACGATCACTCACATTCGCGATGGTACTTCCTTCCGGCTAACTTCCGTCTACGGCCCTACCCGCCGCAGCCGCAAGGAAGCTTTCTTCGCCGAGCTAATTGCTCAAAAGCCTCCGGTAGGCTCTAGGTGGCTCGCCAACGGAGATTTCAACCAAATATATCGAGCGAGGGACAAAAATAGAAGATCAACAAACCGGCACCATATAAACCGCTTTAGGACCACTCTCCATGCTTGTGAGCTATCGGAGATTCACCTTCAAAACCGCAAATTCACGTGGACGGACGAGAGACAAAACCCAACCATGAGCAAGCTTGACTATGTTTTCGCAAATGAGGATTGGGGCCGCTCATTCGATGGACACATCCTCAACGCGCTTTCATCTTCACTCTCGGACCATTTCCCTCTTCTTCTTGCCGGCACTCACTCTCCCGCAAGACCGCGCCACTTCAAATTTGAGAAATTTCGGATAAAGATGCCGGGCTTCCAACAAACGGTGAATGAAGCTTGGTCCGAGGATGTGCCCCACTCCGAGCCTTGCCATGTGCTTTTTCACAAGCTCAAGAGATTAGGGTGGAAGTTGCGCAAATGGAGCCAAACCTTTTCATCCAACGCTAAGATGCATCTTCACATGGCCCTCCATGTCATCCTTTGCCTTGACGTGGCTCAAGAAAACCGGGCCCTCTCCCTTGAAGAGATAGACATTCGCAAAAGGCTCAAGAAAAGGGTCATTAGCTTGGCGGTTCTTGAGTGCTCTAGAAAGAGGCAATGTGCGCGCATCCGCTTCTTGAAAGATGGAGACGCCAACACTAAGTTCTTCCACGCCATGGTGAACGGCCGAAAGAGGAAAAATTTCATTCATAGAATCGCCAACAATCAAGGATGGGTCACCGACCATAATGGAAAGGAGAACTTGATCAAAACCCACTTCTCGGCGGTCATGGGCAAGGGGCCTCCACGCTCTCGGGACTTCAATTGGGGGGGCATGGCCTTCCCACCGTTGGATCTTGAGGATCTTGGAGAGAGCTTCTCGGAGGAGGAGGTGTTTGCGGCGATCAAGTCCATGCCATGTGACAAAGCTCCCGGGCCGGATGGCTTCACGGGAGCCTTCTACAAGACTTGTTGGCAAACGATAAAGCATGACATTATGCCCGTTGTCCACCTCTTCTCCAACCTTCACGCGGAAAACTTCCATTGGCTTAACTCCGCAAATGTGGTTCTCATCCCCAAAAAGGAGGGGGCGGAGGCAATTTCGGACTTCCGCCCAATTAGCTTGATCCATGGGGTCGCCAAAATCGTGGCAAAGATGATGTCAACCCGGCTTGCCCCCCATATGAACACCCTTATCTCCACGTCCCAAAGTGCCTTCATCAAATCTAGGAGCATCCATGATAACTTTTTGGGAGTTCGAAACTACATAAGAAGATTACACCGCTCTAAGACGCCAACCATCCTCCTCAAGCTAGACATTAAGAAGGCTTTTGACTCGGTGAGGTGGGACTATTTGCTTGACCTTATGCAACGTTGCGGCTTCCCGGCGCGGTTTAGAAATTGGGTGGTGGCTCTTCTCACCACCTCCACATCTCGAGTCCTCCTCAACGGAATTCCGGGAGACCCTATTGCTCACGGGAGAGGCCTTAGGCAAGGAGACCCATTATCCCCGTTGCTCTTCGACCTCGCCATCGACCCGCTTCAACAACTACTTGACATAGCCACTCGCAATGGAGACCTCCACCGCCTCCGTGGTCGGGGTCCTAAGGTTCGCACGTCCCTCTACGCCGATGATGCCGCGATCTTCATCGTGCCTTTCAAAGAGGATTTTGACGCGTTGGCTCGCATCTTGGACGGCTTCGGTATGGTCACGGGACTTATCACAAATGTGCACAAGAGCATCGCCGTCCCCATTAGATGCGCCAATATTGATCTTGAAAACATTATGCAAGGCTTGCCGATCCAACGCACGACTTTCCCGATCAAGTACCTTGGATTGCCTCTCTCCCATAGAAGCATAAAGAATGTTGATGCTCAACCTTTGGTGGACAAGGCGGCGTCCAAGCTTGTCCCTTGGCATGGGAAGAATATTGCGGCCGCCGGAAGATGCACTCTCATCAAATCCGTCATCACCTCTCAAGCCATCTTCCACATCACACCGCTCTACCTACCTCCCGGCACTCTTCTAGCCATCAACAAGATTGAAAGGGCTTTCTTTTGGGCGGCAACGGAAAAAGTTTCCGGAGGAAAATGTAAGGTGAAGTGGAGCATTGTTTGTAGGCCTAAGGAGAAGGGGGGTCTAGGAATTCTTGACCTTGACAAGTTCGCACGGGCACTTAGGCTAAGATGGCCATGGCTTCGTTGGAAAGACCCCTCCAAGGCTTGGATTGGAAATGAGCACCCGTGCAACGAGGCGGACATGGAGTTTTTCTATGCGGCAACCATAATCACCATTGGGGATGGAAAAACGGCTAATTTTTGGCACACGCCATGGCTTCAAGGGAGAAAGCCCAAAGAAATCGCCCCATCCATCTTCGCCATCTCCAAGCGCAAAAACTTCACGGTTTGGGAAGGGTTACAACAAGACTTTTGGATCAACAAGTTAGACTCCCATAAGATCTCCACACCAAATCATATTGGTGAGTTCGTCGAGCTTTGGGCTTTGGTTAATGAGATAAACCTTGATGAGGACACCAAGGATGACATCAGGTGGAAATTCACCGCCAATGGAGATTACACGGCGGCTTCGGCCTATAGCGCCCAATTTGAGGGCATGGTCAACTCGTTCATGATGGAGGCGGTTTGGAAGAGTTGGGCTCCGCCCAAGTGCAAGCTCTTCGCTTGGCTCATCTTGCAAAATCGTGTGTGGTCGGCCGACCAGCTACAAAAGCGGGGTTGGCCAAATTGCGGGAATTGCCAACTTTGCAAGCGGGTGCCCGAAACGGCAGCCCACATCCTCTTCAAGTGCCGCTACTCCTTGAGAATTTGGAACTCCATCCTTCATTGGCTTGGGATCACCTCGGTGAACACCGCGACTTGGGCAAACCATGACTCCGTGAAGGAATGGTGGATGAGCTTCATCTACTCCAATGGCGTGCGAAGGAAATCGCTTGTCTCCCTTATCATGCTTGTCTCTTGGGAAATTTGGAATGAGCGCAATGCCAGGGTGTTCCGGAACATCGCCATGCTTCCCAATGTTGTTGTCGAAAAAATTAGGGGGGAAGCGGCTCTTTGGAGCTTAGCGGGGGCTAAAAACTTGAGCTCAATATTGCCGCCAGAGTGAGCCGTTGTATCCCGAGCTTTGCTCGGATGTAAAACTTTCTAAACTCCTTCTTAATTAATGAATGGGGCAAAGCTTTTGCCCCCTTTCACCCCCAAAGAAAGGCGGCAGCTGCGTATGTCTTGTGTAGAAATTGTAGAACCTTTTGACATGGAACGTATATATCTGTTGGAGTCCTTTTAGGCCAAAACTTCCTTTGGTATCCTAGCCTTTGATATATGCGCAGAGCCAAACAATCTTCTATTGTTATGCCGATTGACTGCCTTGAGAGCAGGCTTTCTTTTCTAGAATAAATTTGGGCGATATATCTCCAGATCATTGCTTGAACGAGTAATTTTGGAGCTCAGCCCTGCAAGAGTCTATATTCTAGCTGGTAGTGGAAGTGCTCTGGTTACTGGTTGTGTCCTTATCTGGTATTAATTGATTTTCTGTGTAGCATGCTCTGATTATCATGATAGATGTAGCATCCGATCTATTCGATGTTTCTGACATTCAAATCAGTTAATTGAATATGATTAATTTTCTGGATGTTAAATTGTCAGTTTTGTCTTGTATTCATATAAATTTAGATGCTTACAATTCAATAGAAACGGAAAATATTTAATGTAACCTTCAGTTTAGTCGTCCAATCGGTGTATGAGTGGCGGCGTCAGGTCACCGTCCCTGACTAACCGTCTTGGCTGGCATGCCACCCTAAACCCTGGCTAACCGTCTTGGCTGGCATGCCACCATAGCTCGTGGCAGCAGAGGTGCCGCTTCAGCTGATGGCGGCTAGTTTCACGTGGTACTTGCCAGACCTGCCGCGACGTTAGTTTTGGCAATTACAGCGGGAGAGTTCTCAGCTCTGATGCATGGTTGATTAGTTGCATTCTTACCATGCATTAATTTGCAAAAATTGTTTTGTGTTTTATTGGGTCTGTGCTAAGAGCCTACAGCCTAGGATATCTCCTTAGCCCTAATATATGCTACGTGATGCCGGCTATGTGCATCAATTGATGCAGAGTCTGGATGCCCCATTTCAAAAAAAAAAAAACCATGTGATGTTAGCACCGAATTCAATACTTGCTGGAAACTAGAATGAGTTATATATGCACCAACCTCTCCAACCTGACCAGATGTGCTGGGTGACAATTAAGCATTGCCTCCTTTTCACTTTGAATGTCACCTTATGTATACATTTTGGTTCACGACACTGCCTCACAGATGACCTAGCTGAGCTGCAGTAGCAGGTCAAAACAACCGATGAAATTAAAAGTAATATTTGAATGTCGTCGTGCCTAGGAATTGGATGCATTGGGATAGTGATGAACTGTTAACGGTGCAGTAGCTACGCAATTCAAGTTCATCGCCGGGTCAAGCGGTACCACGAGCTGTCCTGGAATTTCTAGTATAAATTTCTGGAATCTTCGCTTGTAAAGACCAGATGGCCCTTCGATCATCGTTCGTGGGCTACCAAGATCCGGAATTGTGCTTAGATACCATGGAGCATATGCTCCTCTTCCAAAGCATGAGCTATTAAGATGCATGAAGCCGCTGGCACAAATGAATAGCCCCGATCAACAGGAGAACATAGGCTAGAGTGTATCATTCTTTTGCACCATACCATATAATGGCTCAATCATGATACAGTACTAACTTAGCTAGAATTTTTTTACTTTCAAATTATCTGCCTAGAATAGCCTTCCACACATGGAGTATTGCACAATTTAGCTGATCAATACAGTGTCAACTAACTCAATTCATTATTTTTCGAACTAATGGCTCGAAAACATTAATTCACTAACATTATCAATGCTTTATTACCTTGTCTCAGTTACATAACATTTGATATATCTTTGTCCAGTGGTTTCAGGCAAGTTAATCAACATATTGGATTTGAACAATGTTTTGAAAACCTGTAGGTTTTGTCATGTAGTCGTATAGAAACAGAAATATCCGTGGCAACGGTCTATTTAGTTGTAAAACAAGGAGGACAGCGACGTCCTATGTATGCCTTTTAATACACTTTTAGAAATTTTTGACTTGGAAAAATTGATTGGCAAAAATATCATGCATTACGGTCTAGAGAAACACCAAAGGTTTATACTACCATATATTTGCTTGACTTGGTCATCTGATGAGTCAATACTGCAGTGGCCATGGAAACTACCGTGATTCATGGTTGTGTTCTTATCTGGTATTGATTTTAAGAGACATAATTGATCAAGTTATTATATATAAGTGTTATGTTTGAAGGAAATAATTGATTATATTTTATTTCCTTCAGTTTAGCTTGGACAAATTGTTCTGTGTTTTACCTGATCCTATGCTAGGATATTTCCCTAGCCATAATCGGGCAAGGTATGCTATCACCAAATTGAAGATTTGTTGTAAACCAAATGGACTTATATGTTTTTTTACCACGTGTGTAACCTTTATTATTATTCAATAATAAGCCCCAGGGCATTTGTCGAATATTCCAGCAATACAAACGCCAGAATCCACCGCCGCTTTAAGTCTTTGTTCTCATATATTTCTCTGCATCGTCTCACCTCATTTCTCCGAATTTATCTCAACCTTTTCTGAATTTATCGATTGATCGATCTGGGGACTTATTCAGTTAGGTTGTGGCATATATATGTGCACCAACCTCCAACCTGGCCATGGATGGGGTTGGTGACAGTTAAGAAGTGCCACTTTTTCACTTGAATGCCACCTTATATATGCATGTTGCAGATCAGCTAGCTGAGGTGCAGTAGAGGCTCACAGCAACACATGGAATCAAACAATTTGGATGTTGCCTCCTTGCATGAGAATAGGACGCATCAGGATATGTAAGATTTGTTAAGAGTGCTGTTGCTACTCACAACAAACTGAGCCTATCGGTTGATCGACAAATAGATGGGATGCTGGCTTTCTGGCCTCTTCGCTCGCATGCACCATGAACTCATCCAGAAATTCTGGCGCTCCGGTCATCCCTTGGCCCTCTAGGAACGCATGCCATCTATCGGATCTCGTTCGGCAGATCCTGACAGAGCATGAGGCGCTTTCAATATGTGGACGCGGCGGATTAGCGAGTGAAGCTACCACGCTTGCAGTAAGATCACATCTATCTCGATACAGATCCTGACAGAGCATGAGGCGCTTTCAATATTGAAATAGGCTTGCAGTAAGCCTATTTCAATATGTGGACGCTTGCAGTAACACATTATATAATCACACATCAAACTTGTATATAGCACCCTGGCTTCCATGCTTCGCCATACACCACCAGTTCCAGGGCTACCGTCACGATCTATCGGAGATTCACCATCGCAAGAACGACAAGGGATACAAGGAACCGTCGTCCACCGTTTGCAACATGGGGCTTTGCCTGTCGTCTTCCACTAGTGGCGGCGGAAGCTAGAGGAGAGGTGGAGTGGGTGCGGCGACCCCTAGGAGCGAGGCGACGAGAAGTCAGGTTCGAAAAAGATATTGGAGCATCGGGATAGACAAGAACATGGGTGTGTTCCACCACTACTACCGATCTGGTTAAGCTGAATTATACTCTTTGTATTTAGGAATGGTTTGATTGGCTCTCTTTGTACTTCCTCCATGGTGACTTGTGATGGCTAATCAATCTGATTTGTACGAGATAGAAATACCACGCTAGGTGCTCTCGCTAGGGTTTCCTCTCCCAGCCGTCGCCGCCCTCGTCTGCACCACAAGTCGACACCGGGGGCTAATAGCAGTCCCAGAGAACATGCAAAGCACGCGCCCTTGTGAGGTAGCGGAACCCCACTTGCCAAAGGTAGCTAGGGGACAAGGGATCCGTCGATCTTTGGCGTGGTGCTGGATGACCAAAATCCATTTTGTTGGAGTGCATAGGCCAGGACGGCTCCCATGGGGACATGTCGAAGTTGCGATTTACATGGTGTTGGCAGATATGGGGGACTTCATGTCGGCTATGTTTGAAAGAAAGAAAGGTAACATCGAAGGTGGGATATTGGATGTGTTGAAGACATTGCTTCACGGTTTGTTGGGTGTCTTGACTGCGGAACTTCTTCATGTCCAATCTGCACACGCGGTTCCTATGAACCTGGTGATTGGCGAATTGAAGTAACAACCTTGGCAAGTAAGGGCCGTAGCACTGTGGGTCTTTAGTTTTGGTGGTGCTCCTTGAGTACCAAGTCGTGGCTTTAAAGGTGAAAAACTAAGGTCTGGCCTTTTAGTTTGTATCTAGGAATGATCTTGTTGAAGACATTATTTTAGAAACTCTGACTTTCTCCAGGATGAAATTCTAAAATCTTTGATCGAGTGACGGCAATGCGTGTGCATTGTTTCCTCTTGGAGGCAATGCTTTTGGAGAGCCTCTTAATTACTTTTGTGGTCCATGTGTTGTCTTTTGTGCTGGTGCTGAGACTGA
Organism: Dactylis glomerata; assembly: GCA_007115705.1. Classification (NCBI taxonomy): domain Eukaryota; kingdom Viridiplantae; phylum Streptophyta; class Magnoliopsida; order Poales; family Poaceae; genus Dactylis; species Dactylis glomerata. The sequence goes on along the minus strand of QXEO01000234.1, from coordinate 1,969,089 downwards.
TTGATCACCGTGTACGGGGTCTTTTCTCTTTTTTATTTTTGGTTGTGTCTATCCTTGACATCTTTAGACATTTTGGTGGTGTAGAGACTGGGTATAGTTGGTATCTTCGCGATTTAATACATTTCCTTTATTAAGAAAAATGTTACCTAGTGTAATTTTTCCTTGCAAAAACTCACCGAGTTATGTTGGCCTTTCAATGAAATTAAACTAGGGGCCTCCCTTCCCAACATTGGTTAAAATATTTGAGCAGCTTGATAATGAGATGAGCATATCAACTTGTGAAAATATGATAGTGCATTCAGTAATCATTGTAACATCGTGTGACCCAATGAGGCTAATAACCCTAGCCTGCCATGTGGAAGACATGCATTTAATTACTTGTAAAATTGTTAGGTTGTTCATTGATAATAATTTATGCACAATATTATTTTTGCTCAAGTAGAACCTTGTTGTGTAGTTGTGTGTACTGACGGTTCCTTGTCCTACCAAATGCTTTATTGTCTTGTCCCACTATAGCATGCTCTGATAATCCCTATACACCTAACATTCGATCCATTTTTTGTGCAATAATGGTTTATGTTGCTATGTCGAATGCTCTACAATTCATACTTTTCTGTCCAGTGGTTTCTGCCAAGCAAATGAACGCAATGCATGGTTTTGTTGAACAGTGCTTTCAATGTGAAATTTTTATTTTTGTACTGTAGTCAAATAAATTTAGGCTTAAATTCGAATTTGTTTCCGTAGAAAAAGAAATTATTTATGGTAACCATCAATTTAGTCATCAAACAAGAATGGCAGTTGAGTATGTCTCTTAATATAACTTCTTGAGACGGAAACTACATGTTTGCTTCCTGCATTGTTATGCTGAATGATTTGCGAAGAAAGCATTCATTGTATTTTGTAGAATAAACTAGTGATACACTCCCTAATCTATGCTTGAGCAGCTAATTCTAGAACCCAACCCTGCAAGAGTCAATACTAGCTCCAGTGGTTGCAGAACTGCTTGAATCATGATTGTGTTCTCATCTGGTATTAATTTCAAGAGATACAGGAGACCAACTCATAAGTGATAAGTGTTATGTTTGAAGGAAACAACTAATAACATTTTGTTTCTTTTTGATGCTCTATTTTGTGATTTATCAGGTGTGTTATGCTAGGAAGTCCCCTTGTCCTAATGAGGCATTGTATGCTGCATACTCACATGCTGCAATGCCATGTGATTGGGTATGATATGCGAACACCAAAAGCAAGATTTTTTGTAAACCGAAATGAACTATATCTCGAGCAACCTCCAACGTGACCACGGATGGGGTGATAATTAAGTACTACCACCCTTTATCTGAATGTCACCTAATATGTAATACATGTTGGTTCACTACCGCATCTCAGACCAGCTAGCAGAGTAGCTGTACTAGTAGCTCATAACAACAGATGGAATTAAACATTGTGTATGCTGCCAACGTCTATGGGAATTGGACGCATTGGGATAGTGAAGAATTGTTCTTGGTGCAGGAAAAGCTCTAAACAAAGTAATCATATCGCTAAGTCAAGTGCCAACCTGACAGATGCTGCCATTGCCTCTTTCTTTGCACGCACGGAATGACAGATGCTGTCATGACGTGCTCCATCTCTCAGTTGTGGACTATTGAAAATCCTTTGGAGGATCCTGTCAGTGTGCACGTACTGTGTATAGTTAGCTACAAATGAGTCTGTTCTCGCCGGGTGATCTCATGTGCTTTGTGTTTTATCAGTGCTAGAATGTATTCCAAGTCCTACGATGTCTTGCCATAGAAACTAGGTGGCATGGATGGAGGAATAGCAAACGAAAAAAGAATGAACTTCAGCAAAGATATGGGCTATGACTTTTAACTGCATTACATATCACATTCACACAATTAGCATGGAGTAGGATTTATGTTCATGTTACACCTGTTTTGCTTTTGCAACATGTCTGGTGTGATTAAAAACTGATACATTTTCATTCTCGTATTTTCTTCCTTCGAGATCATTTTACTTTTATGTCTTCTTTTTCACCGCTAGAGGTCTCATGGTGTGAATATAAAATTCAAAAACTAGAAATTGATGGAACAAATGCATCACCCAAAAATAGGGAAGCATAGGCTCAGTTGCATCATTCTTTTGTTCTATATCAGATGTTGCTCTCAATCAAGATTTGCTGCACACAAGCAACTCACGTTACAACAATTCTTTTTCCAAGTTCTCCCCAGAATAAATGTCAAGGAATGGATTCTGTCACTAGTAGAAAACAGGCCTAATATCCAGGATGAATTTGAGCTTTAGTCCCGGTTGTGTTTTGATCCGGGACTAATGCTCACATTAGTCCCGGCTCAAAAGGCTATGTGGGCCAAAAATCTTTAGTCCCGGTTCAAATGGGACCTTTAGTCCCGGTTGGAGATACGAACCGGGACTAAAGGGTTAGTGACCTTTAGTCCCGGTTGGTATCTCCAACCGGGACTAAAGCCCCACCCTTTAGTCCCGGTTGGTGTTACCAACCCGGACTAAAGGGTCTCCCCCAATTTTCCTCTCATGCCTACCCCCCCCCCCCCCCCCCCGCGTAGAAAAAACGTCTAAAAAAAATAAACGAAAATGATAAAAACTTTAAATTTCAAAATCCTTTGACATGCATGTACCTCATGCAACTAACTTTTATGGAAAATTTGAAATTTTGAATTTTGAATTTTTTTGCAAAAAAAAGGTTGTTCCAAATTAAAACGGCTCTAACTTTTGCATACGGACTCGAAAAAAAACGTATAATATATGAAAAATTATCTACACAAAATTTTACATCCGATTTCAACGGCCGTAGGCCGTTTGCACAAATTCTACTTTCTCAAAATTCCAAAGGGAAATATGAAAGCAGGAAGATTTTAGTTTTTGTTAGAAAAATGAGAAAAAAATGATTTTTTGAAGGATTTTTTAATTTCTTTAGTTGTTTCTTCCACTTTTTAGTTATTTTGAAGTTTTTAGATTATTTTGGAATTTTTTAAGATTTTTGAATTTTTTGTTTTTTTTTGAATATTTTGAGTTTTAAAATTAATAATTAAATTTTGCATAAAGATTATTTGAAATTCATTGATGCTTATTATTACTTAATCATTATTACTTATTTTTGAAATTATTTGGAACTCAAAAAAGTAAAATGATATGTTATCAAAGTCTAAGAGGTTAATACAATTCACAGCATAGTATTATCAAGAAGTCACGAGCGCAGTCTTGGAAGCTAGTAGGGAAGGAATAGAGAAGTTAAGCGTGCTAAGGGTGGAGTAGTGTAAGGATGGGTGACCGGCCGGGAAGTGGGACCACGAGTATATACTTTGACATGACATATGGGTGGTGATTAGAGATTAGAGGGAAAACTGTCAAACAAATCAAAAATCCAAAAATAGGAAAATTCAAAAAAAATTGAAATAATCTGAAACTTTTTTCGAAAATATTTGAAAATAACAAAATAACCTTTAGTCCCGGTTGGTGTTACCAACCGGGACTAAAGGGTTCTCCAGCCCACAGCACTCAGGGCGGCCACGTGGAGGGTCTTTAGTCCCGGGTTGTGGCACAACCGGGACTAAAGAGGGGGACTTTTAGTCCCGATTGGTTAGTCCCGGTTGCTACAACCGGGACTAAAGGCCTTTACCAACCGGGACTAAAAGCCGTTTTTCTACTAGTGTGTGTTGCATTTGACAGAGAAATATAGTGTCAACTAATCCAATTCATTCTTTTTTCAGACTAATGGCACGAAACAAACATTACACTAAGTCACTAACTATCTGATCCTCCTAGAATGACAAAGAAACTCTTTATGGTCTTGATAATATCTGGTGTGATACCATCACCAGCAGCCAGCTTGTACTGCTCAAACTCGCCTCTTCGCATTCCATTGCAGCATTCTGGCATGCCCAGAATCCAGATAGTTCCTGGAAAGGATTTATGGTCAGGTCAGCTTTGGCACAATTGGTCTTACAAACATTTCTTCCTGTTAATTAGGAATCACAACAAAATAACTATACTACAGTTGATTTGAAATGCCAAAGGATATAAGGATGCGAAACAAAACTACATAATGAGAAACATCATTAGATCAAAGTATGTGTTCTCTTATTGGTATTATTTTTAAGTGAAAACATCATCACATGATAACTAATAAGCGCTATCTTTGAAGAAAACAACCGATAATGTTTTGTTTCCTTCAGTTTGCGCTTGCAAAATTTGTTTTCTGTTTTATCAGGGGCGACTGATGTGCTATGATTATTTCCTAGTCCTAATGCTGTGTTGTCTAGATGCTGTCCCATATAAGGTCAAGGGGTATATTATCATCGTGCATACTCGCACGCTGAATATTCCATGTGATGATCGGGCAAGATACGTTAAGATCTGCTGTAACACCAAAATGAGATGTATCTCCAACAACCTCCAGCCTGACCATTGATGGGGTAACAATTAAGCGCTGCCGCCCTTTTACCTTGAATATCACCTTATTATATATACATGGTGTTGGTTCACCACCGCATCACATAACTAAAGGTGTTGTAGCAACTCAGAGCAACGGGTGAAATAAAACAATGTGTGTGCTTGCTGCCGCCGTGCATGGGAACTGGATACTTGCTGTCGCCGTGCATGGGAACTGAATACATTGGGATAGTGATGAATTGTTGGTGGTGCAGCATGTAGAATCTCACAACAAACTAAGTTTGTCGCTAGAGGGTCAAAGCGGTGCGAGGCTCGCCTTTAGGCCTCACGATGGGAACATGATGTGTGTGCTTGCTGCCGCCGTGCGTGGGAACATGATGCATTGGGATAACGATGAATTGTTGATGACGCGGTACATAGCATCTCAGAAGAAATTAAGCTTGTCGCTAGGGGGTCAAAGCAGTGCGAAGCTTGCTTTTTAGTCTCCTCTTTTGCACACACCGGAGCAGAACGCCACCTGTTAGGGGTCCTTTCGCGGATTCCGCAGCGCAGTAGCCTCTACCAAAGACGGGGACACAGCAGATATATCGGGTGAAGCCTTACCAAGCTCGCGGTTGCAGACCACCTCTTTGTTGTGTTGAACTGCAAGACATATTGCAAACGCATAGTTAACCGTACTAGGATTCACATCTGTTTTGGTTCTTCCTTCCGCCGCATGTTTGTGTGATTCAGAATTGATGCGTCAGTTTTTATCCTTAGATTGTTTTTCCTATAACCGTGCTCACTTTCATTTTTTCTTGTCACCAGTACAACTATCAAGGAGCATGTCTCCTCTTTCAAAGCATGAAAATAAGATTCAAGCAATTGGAAAACACTGGAACAAATGCATCAGAGATATAGGAAAAAATATTGACAAGTGCTTCAACCAACTCAATTCGTTATTTTTTTCAAACTAACTGCACGGAACAAACATTCATCCACTAACTATCTATCTAATGGCGAATGCGGAGGAGTCCTTCTCCAAGGACGTGTGGTTCCACACACCCCCACCGTAGCCAAGGTCTGCTCCCGATGCTACACTGGCAGCAAACCGGAGTGGTAGACACACGGTTGCAACAGACGGTTCGACCATGAAAGACGAGGACTCTTTGAAGAAGGTGATGCATCGCAAGGCTTCGATGAACCTTGATACTGTCGGTACGTCACCATTGTCCAAGTCCTACCTCTCTTTTTCTGCTCCAGCTATTTCCGATAAACTTAAAAGTGTAGGAATAAAACTTGGTAGAAATGTAAATGAGATTACTGTTTCAGCTAACATTCTGAGGCACATGGAAGTCTATCGGATTAAGGTCGTTCCAAAGCATCAGAATATGGTAAACAATACTGAGCTAGATGATGAGGAAGCGAATGCCACAATGGATGGTCAGCTGCCAGCTCGGGCTGGGCTCGGTGCGAGCTGCGTTTTAGCTGGTACAAATCTGGCTCGGCTCGGGCTGGCTCCTTAGAGCTACATGAACAGTATAAATTCAAATTTGTGCAAAGAAATTGAGCATGTAAACATTCAAATTTTTTCATGAAACTTCACAGAATAACAATTGAACTATGTATGAATCTATTCCAATGAATAGAATCAACAATTAAGAACCTAAAGTTTTCACCATTTTCACTTAGAGGAACCTGAATGTAATGACACAACACACACGACATGTCCTGGCTCTTTCCAGTAGCGTGGATGATGGAGACAACAGCCCCATGAAATTTTTCGTTTAAGTACAAGAATCGGCGGCATCCAGAGTTAAGCGATCCTTGATGTTTTCTGTTCAAAAATAATAATAAACATTCTCGGTAACTTATCAATCATCTCCTGATCATGGGCTGGGCTGGTCTGGCGCCTCGTCGAGGTGGTGCTTGTCTCTCCCGATGGATTATTGGCTAACAGGGCTTCTAGTGCAACAGCCCAGCTCCTCCCTCTCTAAAAAAAAATCGCGAGCCAGCGGGCCGGCCCGAGCCGAGCCGGGCGAGCTTTTGGCCTGCAACGGTCCAGGATTTTGGGCTCGGCTCGGTCCTTCACTATCTCGGGCCGAGCCGAGTTCGGGCCGAGCCAGCTCTGGACCGGGCCGAGCCAAAAGCCCGTGACCGATGTCCAGCCTTACTAGTGGGTATTGTTTATGAGGTAGATTTGGATGAGGCGATGTTAGATTCATTATATGAGCTGAAAGCATCTAGCCGGAAATCTAAATCATCCTCAAATAAGAAACCCAGAAAAGGGTTAAGTTTACAAAATCCCCTATTGTGTCACAATGAATGGTATGCTCACGAATAGTAGAGGTCTTAGTGACTTGGCTAAACATTTACATATATCTCATTGTACTAGAGATCACAATTTGGATTGTGTTGCTATTTCCAAAACAGGTAGAAGAGACTTCTCTTAAAGTCTACTTAACCGTCTCTCAGGTGGTATAGATTTTGAGTGGATATCTCGACCTCCCCGAGGTTGATCACGGGGATTCTAATTGGAGTAAGAACGGACACCATGGAAGTATTAGACCGTTCTTGGATAGAGATTATCATATTAAACTCCATACCCGTAATCAGGCTGATAACTTCAAATGGAGTCTGGTGACATGAAAAGGGTATATGCCGGTTCAACAATCATTGACCCTTCTTATTCAATGTTGTCATAGATAGTTTGGATTTAAGAGAGGTGGAAATGATTGGAAGACAATTCGCCTGGGCAAATAGTCTTCTGGATCCCACATATGAAAAGATTGATAGAATTCTGATGGATGTTGATTGAGAAACAAAATTTCCAATGGTATCTGTGAGAGCTCTCGAGCGTATTGAGGGATTATCCGACCATGATTCCATTCTTATGACTACTGGAGACCCTAGTAGACAAACCAATAGTAGGTTCAAATTTTAACTTGGCTGGTTAGAGCGAACGGGCTCCCATGATATGGTCAAATGGGTTTGGGAGAGGACGACTAGTGCTGATTCTCTGATACAAAGGTGGAATAATAAAATGTGTTCTTTCCGCAGCCACCTAAGTGGGTGGGCCAAGCATGAGTCTGGTGTACAAAAAAGGAAAAGGAAAGGTTGTCAGTCATTATCGATGATTTAGAGGCCTTGGCTGAGGTGCGCCCGCTATCAACGCAAGAGATTGAGCTCAAAAGCCAATCAAATGCTGAAATAGCGAGACTTCTCCGAGAGGAGGAACTCAAATGGTACCAATGGTCTAAAAGCCAATTTACTCAAATGGTTCCTCATTGTCTTCGACTCGAGAGCGCGGCGGGATCGCGTTGCGGAGGAGAGCCCATTGGATGGGCGTGGTTTCGCCCTGAGGTGCAGCCCGTGGAATCGTCAGCTGCAGGCGACGTGGCGCACGTTTCGCTACCGGGCGCACATGGACATCACCGGAGTGCCCCCAATTGCTTGGAACGTGGCCACGGTTCGCTCTGTCCTTGGTCCAGCGGCTTGGGTCGAGCGGATTGGCGGGAGTCTGCCTCCCGCGCCGACATGGGCCGTTTCCGCGTCACGGCGTGGATGGACAACCCGGCGGCTATTCCTTGCGCCAGGCAGTTGTGGTTGGCGGAGCCCCTGCTCTATGGGGATGACGATGATGACTTGCTTGCGCCGCCGGATGCGCTCGTCCTTGAGGAGGTCGCGTTCCTGGAGTTCAATGCCTCTGTTCACCTGGTCCGGCTTGAAGACACAATGCCTTCCATCGATTGGCTGACTCCCGATGATGGCCCTGGCGGCGGGGGCGGCTTTGGTCCTGGGGGCGGCGACCCTAGCTCTGGTGGTGATGGCTTTGGCGCTGGCGGCGGCTTCAGCGGCCCCGGCCGTGTCTCTGGTGGGACCTCTCATGGGCATGCAGACCAGCTGCCAGGTCCGTCGGGTTCCGATGGCTCTTCTTCGCAGCGCCGGTGGGCGGGTGGCCGTGAGCGGCGTGTGGTCCTGGGGCACACCACTTCCGTGCTCCCATGGCCACGCCTGCGTGGTGACGTGGTGGAGGTCAATGGGGACCGTAGCTCTGTCCTAGCGGAGGAGCGGGGCGCTGACGAAGGGGAGGGGCCCCGGGTCCCTCTGACCGGTCAAAATATTGCGGCTGGGCCTCTCAGTGGCCTGAAAAGTGCAGAGGGCCCTCCAAGTGACCAGAAAGATAAGGTGGAGCCTGGTCAAAAGTCTGTAGCGGGTGACGAGGGCTCGGGCTCCTCCCTCAGGCCTGGCGCACAACTCAGCTGGAGCGGGCGGGAGATTTCCCGCGCTTGGAGCTCTCCTTCACTCCAAATGCGAGATGGTGGGGGCCTAGCTCGTGAGCTGGGCTCGTGGTCTGAGCAAGAGGGTGGGCCGGCCTCCCCTCCGGATTCTCCTGGGTCGGGCGACTCGTGGGCTACTCCTTCGGCTCTCTCCGCTGGGCCAAGGCAGAGAGGTGGAAACCTCGACCTCGACATGTTTTCAGTATTCCTGTCCGATGAAGCTCCCAGCGTGGACGTGGCTCGATCTCCTCCCGCTTCTCCTGTGGTTGCTCAGAATCTGGTCCCTTCTCCGGCTGATCGTGCGTCGTTTCGCGTTGCTGCAACACCATCGTCCTCGGACCTCTCAATGCGGCTGGTCTCCTTCTGCGATCGGTGTAGGGTGCGTAGGGCTGCCCTTCTGCCTCGCCTGTCGCCCAAGCGCCCTCGTCAGAAACGCGCTCCGCCGACCACTCTTCGCCCTAGTTCTCGGGTGGCAGGCCGCTTCTCTTCTGGGGCCTCTATTAGCAGGCAGCAGAAGGCTCTTATGCTCTAGTTTGGGATCGCGAGGGAGGGCAAGGTGATTGATGATGCTACCCTTGCTGCCTACATCGACCTCTTCTCGAAGCCGTTGACACAGGAGCACATTACTGCTTGTCTTGCTCTCTTTGGTTGGACGCCGGAGGCCATTCCCCTTGTGGATGGTATGGTAGATGGAGTAGTTTGAGCTTGTACTCTATGATAGTTGTGTTTGTAGTGGTGTTCCTGCGATCCAATGTCAGACTCTAGCTACTCTTGGCTCGTTTGGAACGTGCATGGTTTGAACTTGCCCGCACGGTGTGATGCTATTTATCAGTTGGTTTTGCTCTCGGGAGCGAGCGTGGTTTGCTTTCAGGAAACTAAACTAGAGGTGGTTACCAGGGCGATTGTGGATCGTTGTGTGGGTAGGGACTTTGATGGCTTCTTCTACCTTCCAGCCGTGGGCACCCATGGGGGTATTCTCCTCGCTTGGAAATCCGACGTGGTGGCGATCTCCAACCCCCATTACTCTAACAACACGATCACGGCACGTGTTGGGGCGGTTGGCGATACCGGTTGGTGGTTCACAGGGGTGTACGGTGAAGGAAATATGCCCTAGAGGCAATAATAATATTGTTATTATCATATTTCTTGTTCATGATAATGTTTATACTCCATGCTATAATTGTATTAAGTGGAAACATTAATACTTGTGTGGTTTATGAACAACACCGTGTCCCTAGTACGCCTCTACTAGACTAGCTCATTGATTAATGATGGTTAAGGTTTCCTAACCATAGACATGAGTTATCAATTAATAATGAGATCATGTCATTAGGAGAATGATGTGATGGACAGACCCAAATAAAGCAGAGCAATTAGATCGTTTCATTGTGTTCATCTTTGCGAAGCTTTTTCCTATGTCAAGTATTGTATTCCTTAGACCATGAGATAATACAACTCCCTGGTATCGGAAGAAAGCTTTGAGGTCATCAAACGTCATCCTATGTGAGGGTGATCATAAAGGTGTCTCTCAGGTGATCGGAAAGTACTTGTTGGGTTGTATGTATCGAGATGGAATTTGTCCCTCCCGAGTCGGAGAGATATACTTCGGGCCCACTCGGTAATCGATATCAACACCGCTTGCAAGCACGTGGTTAAGGAGTTAATCACAAAGTGATATCGGATTACGGAATGAGTAAAGTACTTGCTGTGAACGAGATTGAACTAGGTATGCCGATACCGACGATCGAATCTCGGGCGAGTAAAATATCGTGTGACGAAGGGAATACATATACGGGATTAATTGAATCCTGGCATCGTGGTTCATCCGATATGATCATCGATGAATATGTGGGAGTCAATATGGGTTTCCAGATCCCGCTGTTGATTATTGATAGAAGATCATGTCTGCATATTCTCGAACCCGTAGGGTCACACACTTAACGTGCATCAACGCTAGGATAGAATGGATAATTGGTTAATGAGTTTTTTGTTCGGAGTCTCGGATGAGATCCAGGACATCACGAGAGGTTCCGGAATGGTCCAGAGAATAAGATTCATATAAAGGAAAGCAGTTTTTGGATTCCGGAAAAGTTTCGGAGTTTATCGGTATTGTACCGGAAGGTTCTAGAAGGTTCCGGAGTGGGACCAACGTGGGCCCACTTGTCGGAGGCCTATGTGGTCTTAAGGGGAAGTGTCCTGGCCACTTTGGGCCAGGCGCACAAGGCCCCTAAGGCCCAGCCGGCCAGCCCAAAGGGGAAACCCTAGGGGAAAGTTCTAGAATGGAAGGGGGAAGACTTGCCCCCCACTCCACCCCTTGGGCCGCCGCCCTAGGGCTTGGAGGAGGGGCCAAGGCAGCCGGCCACCCCCCCATATAAGGAGGGGCAGGGGCGCAGCCTCCCCCCACTCCAACCCTAGCCGCCGGCCAACTGCTGCCCCTCCAATCTCTCTCTCTCCCGACTACGTGTAGGCGAAGCCCTGCCGTAAAAACTCTCCACCATAAGCACCACGCCGTCGTGCTGCAGATCCAATCTATATCTCCACCATACTTGCTGGACAAAGGAAGGAGGAGACGTCGCTGCACCGTACGTGTGCATCTCTCGGAGGCGCCGCCACTTGCGGCGTAGGATCGGATCGGATCGCGGGGAGGAGACGGCTAGTACGACTACATCATCCACGTTCTGTTGAACTTTTCCGCTGTGCGATTTCTTCAATGGTATGAAGATCTCATCTACCTCTCTCGTTGATTACATCTCCTAGATTAGATCTTGGCTTTCTTGTTCGCATCCGTAGGAATTTTTTTGATTTACTATGCTGCGAAACCCTTCATACGGACCCCAAGCTGTTGTGGATAAGTGCCTTTTCCTCCGTGAGCTCAAGGAGGTCAGGGACCTCCACCCTGGCCCGTGGATGGTTGCGGGTCACTTTAACCTTATAGTGGATGCGGCAGACAAAAACAACTCCAACCTGAACCGACGTATGATGGCCAAGTTCCGGAGGTTGTTGGCTGAGGTGGAGCTAAAAGAGCTCTACCTAAACGGCCGTAGATTCACGTGGTCCAATGAGCGTGAGAGACCCACGCTTGAGCGGCTTGACATAGTATTCTCCACTGTGGACTGGGAGGTGGCTTTTCCTTCCTCCTTCCTCTCGGCTTTGAGTTCCTCCACGTTGGATCATTGCCCTTTGTTGCTCAACCTCGCTCTTCAGTTCAGCTCCGGGAAAAGATTCCGCTTTGAGTCTTTCTGGCCGAAGGCCGATGGTTTTCTTGACACCGTGGAGGGAGCGTGGGCTTCGGTCCCGTCGATCGAGAATCCTTTCAAATGGTTAGCTACTAAGCTTCCAGCTACGGCGAAGGCATTGTCTAGTTGGAGTGATAGGTTCATTGGAAACAACAAGATGCAGATCCTGGTTGCCAATGAACTAATACTCAGACTCGACGTGGCTATGGAGTCTAGGGATCTCTCTGTGGAGGAGCATGGCCTCCGTTGTCTCTTGAAGCGGAAACTCCTTGGCCTTGCCTCATTGGAGCATACTATTGTGAGGCACCGTTCCAGGATCCATTGGTTGAGCGAGGGGGATGCTTGCACCAAATTCTTCCACCTCCACACAAACCATCGTAGGAGGAAGAACTACATCGCGCACCTCCAAGTGGATGGCGTGCTGGTCTCTAACCAAGATGACAAGGCCAAGGATGTGGATGCTTTCTATGAGAAGCTTCTGGGATCCTGCCTGGAGCGGAGCTTTGGTTTGGATCTAGATTATCTGGGGATGCAGACTCATGATCTCTCTGAGCTCGAGTTGCCTTTCTCCGAGGAGGAGGTGTGGGGGGTGATCCGCTCTCAGGAGTTGGATAAAGCCCCGAGGCCCAATGGTTTCACCGGCAGGTTCTATGCCGCTTGCTGGCCGATTATCAAGGCCGACGTCATGGAGGCCTTTGAGACTTTGTGGCAGGGCGATTCCCGGGGCCTGCATGTCGCCAACCAGGCGTTGATCGCGCTGCTGCCCAAGCGCGCGGATGCGGTGGAGGTCAAGGACTTCTGGCCTATCCGCCTCATTCATAGTGTGGCCAAGCTTGTGGCCAAGGTGCTCTCGTCTCGGCTGGCACCATGTATGCCCCACATCGTTGGCCCGCACCAGAGCGCTTTCATCCGTGGACGTTGTCTGCATGACAACTTCCAGTTGGTCCAGGCTACGGCCCGGAAGCTCCACCGACTCAAGACGGACGCCATACTCCTAAAGCTGGACATCACCAAGGCTTTCGACACTGTGGATTGGGCGTTCCTTCACGAGGTGTTGTCCAAACTCGGTTTTGTGAGACACTGGATCTCGATGGTCTGTGGTTTGTTGGGGACCACCTCCATGCGGGTGGTAGTGAATGCAGTTGCCGGCGCGCTCATCTTTAACCGGCGTGGTCTGAGGCAGGGGGACCCTCTCTCTCCTCTGCTCTTCGATTCGGTCATGGATGTACTTCACCTGATGATCGAGAAGGCCGTGGCGGAGGGACTTTTTTCAGCCCTTGCTTCTTCCGTCCTACGGCATCGCAGTTCGATGTATGCTGATGATGTGGTCACCTTCCTCCGGCCCTTTGAGCCTGACCTTAACACTTGCTCAGCCATAGTCGCCGACTTTGGTGTGGCTTCCGGTTTGCGCACCAACCTCGCCAAGTGCTCTCTCCTCCCCATCCATTGCTCCCCCGAGCAAGTGGCATTGGCGCGCAACATCCTTGGCTGTGAGGTGGCATCCTTCCCTTGCAAGTACCTTGGCTTGGCTCTAGCCATTCGCAAGGTCACGGCTGCCCAGCTTCAACCAGTGGTGGATAGCGCGGTTAGGCATTTGCAGCCGTGGTGTGCCAAGCTCATGAACCGTGGTGGTAGGACCATCCTGGTCCAGATGACTCTCTCGGCTATGGTGGTGCACGCGCTAATGTCTTTGGATGTGCCACCGGAGATGCTTTAGGCCTTCACTAAGGCCTGCCGAGCCTTCATGTGGAAGGGCCGCCGTGAGGTCAATGGCGGCCAATGGCGGCCAATGTCTAGTGGCGTGGGAGGAGGTGACAACACCGAAGTGCTTCGGCGGCCTCGGTATTCCTAATCTTCGCCTCCTTAATATGGCTCTATGTTGCCGTTGGGTGTGGCTACAGTGGATGGATCCCACCAAGGCTTGGGCAGAGTTCGACCTACAGCTCCCTCGCCTCTCGGTTACCCTTTTTGAGGCTGCCACAGTGGTCCACCTTGGTAGTGGGGAAAGAGCCAAATTCTGGCGTGACAGTTGGCTAGATGGTTCGAAGGTGTCAGACATTGCCCCTAACTTGGCAGCCTTGGTCCCGCCGCATAATGCGCATGCCCGAACGGTCAAGGAGGGCCTTTCTGGCCTGTGGCTTCAGGATTGCGGTCCGAACCTTGGTGCGGCGGGACTGGCGGAGTTCTTTATACTTTGGCAGAGGCTCACGGCGGTCCAGTTGGCACCTGAGCGGGAAGACTTGCTCCGCTGGTGTTGGACTAGCGACGGAGTTTACAGCTCAAAGTCGGCCTACGGGGCCTTCTTTGGTGGCTGGGCTCGTGCGATGGCGTCATCTCAGATTTGGCGGTCGCGAGCTCCTTACGGCTGCAAATTCTTTGCGTGGATAGTCTCCAGGGGCCGGTGTTGGACGGCTGATCGCCTTGTTCGACGCAGGCTTCCTCGCCCTACGGCCTGCCCTCTCTGCGACCAGGTTCCCGAGACATTACAACACCTGTTGCTGGGATGTGTGGTGGCCCAGGAGATCTGGGTGTGGACACTCAATCTTTGGGACGGGTTGCCTTGGCTACCTCCTGCTGATGCTGAGATACTACAGTGGTGGACTTCCCGACCTTGTCCTAAGGCGACACAGCGAGACTTGTGGACCTCCATCATCTTGCTCTTCTGGTGCATTTGGAGACACCACAACGACGTGGTGTTTAATGGAGCTCGGCCGGATGTTGAGGCTATCAAGATGAGGGTGCGAGAGGAGTACAGTAGTTGGCGTCGTGCTAGGTTATTTCGTAGCGACTCTTTTGGCTTTGAGGAGCCGGTGTCGTGGATTGGGGGAGAGTAGTCCATGTGAATCTCAGGGAGCTGCCACCCTTTGTTGGCTGCGGCTTGCCGGTCTTCGGCGTTGACCCTCCTATGTGATTAATACACCTGCTCGGGTGTATTCTAAAAAAAAAGATACTTCCATAGTGTGGCCAATGGCAGACCTTCTATATGGATGAATCTTGAATGGATTACATACCCCAACTTTCAGTAGAAGAAAACGCCCTTCTCACCGCTGGTTACTCAGAAGATGAGGTTAAAAAGGCTGTTTTCCAAATAGAACACAACAAGGCACTAGGTCTGAATGGTTTTCCCGCTGAGTTTAATCAGATTTTCTAGGATACTATCAAAGCAGACCTTCTAGCTTTGTTCAGTTGTCTCCATGCTAGACAACTAGAGTTGTTTTGTATAAATTTTGGTGAGATAATTTTGTTACCTAAGATTAACGAGGCAGAAATAATACAACAATATAACCCATCTGCCTCCTTAATGTTAGCTTCAAAATTTTCATGAAAGTGGCCACCAAAAGAGTTAACACGATAGCTGATCATGTAGTCCGGCCTTCTCAGACTGCGTTTATGCAAAGGACGAATATCCTCGATGGGGTAGTAACCTTGCATGAAACTGTCCACGAACTACATACTAAAAAGTTGAAATGGGGTTATTTTAAAGTTAGATTTTGAGTTAGCTTATGATAAGATCAAATGGTCTTTCCTTCAACAGGTACTCATAATGAAAGATTTTTCTGATGAATGGTGTGCGTTGATTAATTCTTTTGTGTCTGGAGGTAGTGTGGCCATCAAAATTAATGATGATTTCGGCCGCTACTTCCATACTTTGAAAGGTCTTCGACAGGGAGATCCGCTATCACCAATGCTATTTAATATAGTGGCTTATATGCTTGCCATAATGATCAAACGCGTGAAAGTTGATGGCCTCATTGAAGGGGTAGTTCCACATCTAGTTGAAGGAGGACTTTCTATACTTTAGTATGACGATGGTACAATTCTTTTTATGGAACATGACTTTGAAAAAGCAAGAAATCTGAAACTTATTCTTTCAGCTTTCGAGCAATTATCTGGTCTAAAGATAAACTTCCATAAGAGTGAATTATACTATTTTGGTGAGGCCCAATACAAGGTTACTGCTTATGTCGGCGTTTATGGTTGTGGGCATGGCCAATTTCCTATGAGGTATTTGGGTATTCCGATTCACTATCGGAGACTCGCAATTGCCGAATGGAAAATACTTGAGAAAAGACTGAAAAAATTCCTTACTAGCTAGAAAGGTAAATTACAGTCTCTAGGAGGAAGATTGGTACTACTAACAAATATGGTAATGCATATGATATTTTTCTTTATCCTACCAAAAGGAGTCTTGCACAAACTGGATTACCGGTGTATATTCTTTTGGCAAGGGGATAGTGAGAAAAAATATCGATTGGCTCGATGGAATGTTGTCTACCATCCCAAAGACCAAGGAGGACTCGGTATTCATGACCTTGATGTTAAGAGTAGCGCTCTCCTAGGTAAATGGATGTTTAAACTCCTCACAGAGGATGGGACTTGGCAAACAATTCGAAAATAGAAATACATAGGCTCAAATGCTTTATCATAGGTTCATTGGAAACCAGGTGATTTGCACTTCTGGGCTGGACTAATGGCAACGAAGAATCAATTCTTCCACCTTGGTAAATTTTCTATCAAAGACGGTTGAGAGATTAGGTTCTGGGAGGATAAGTGGCTAGGTACAACTACTCTTCGAGAACAGTATCCGGCATTGTATAGTATTGTTTGTCACAAAGGTGATACCATTGCCAAGGTATTGGAGAGTTCACCTCTGAATGTGACGTTCACGAGAGATCTATCAGGACAACGTCTAGTATCTTGGAACACCTTACTTCAGTGTTTAGCGAATGTCCATTTACAAGAAGGTCCTGATGAATTTCGTTGGAATCTTCATAAGAATGGAAAATTCTCTGTTGGTTTTATGTACAATGCGTTAATTCAACCTGATATTCCAATTGATAAATTTGTAATGATAAGCTTTGGAAATTAAAAATCCCTCTATGGATCAAGGTATTTGGATGGTACCTCCAGAAGGGAGTTATTCTCACCAAAGATAACCTTGCAAAACAAAATTAAGGAATGTCTTTTTGTCATCAAGATAAGACAATTAAACATTTATTCTTCCCATACCGATTTGCCAGATCTATATGGTCAGTCATCTAATTAGCTTCGACCTTATTTCAGCCTACTAGTGTTGCCAACATTTTTAGAAACTGGCTAAATGGTGTGGATGATAGGTTCAAAAAGCATATTGGGGTGCGAGCGATTGCCATTATATGGTTGCTATGAGTATGTAATGTTTACTAATAAAACTTCATCTCTATAGAAGGTTATCTACCGGTGTACCGGTATTCTCCGTTTGTGGTCTTTTCTGCAGAAGGTGCAGCATCGAGACCTGTTTACGGAGGTCTGATCACGGTTGGAGGCTACGGCGAGGGATACTTTTTTCTTATATGGGTGGCAGCATAATCGCCGTATTGGACCTCCTACGACTTCGACGTCGATTTAGGCGATTTTACAGTTTCTCCATGTGATATGTAATTTCGCCTTTTTAATTTTTTTTTGGTTCAGACTAAAACAATGGTTGTGTGCATCTTAACTATGCAGAGGCCGGGTGTAATTGTTAAATCTCTTAAGTATTAAAGCGTCCTTTATCGAGAAAAAAACTATCTATCTAATCCTCTAAATTTGTCAAAACATGCAAGTCTTTACGGACTCGATAATCTCTGGTGTGATACGATCACCAGAAGACAGCTTGTACTGCTCAAACTTTGCCTCTTCACACTCCAACGCACCTTTCTTGCAGGCCCTAATATTTCCTGGAGAGGAGGTTAGTGGTCAGCTCTGGTTTAGCATAACTGGCCTTGCGAACATTCCTTCCTATAAGGATTGCAACAAAATAACTAGAACAATGCCAGATATTATAAGGATGAGCACTGAAACTAGACATGGAGAAACAACATAAGGTCACAGTTTGTGCAGCGAAAATACTCAGAAGTCCCAACCACTGGTGGAAAAAGGGCCATTAATCCCGGTCTGTAACGGCCTTTAGTCCCGGTTTCCAAACCGGGACTAGCAAAGCGCGATTAAAGGCCCTCATCCTTTAGTCCCGGTTGCAAACGAATCGGGACTAATGGCCGTCCACGTGGGCACGGCTGGGAACGCTGTCTCGGGGACCTTTAGTCCCGGTTCGTAATGAGAACCGGGACTAAAGTGTTCTGTTTTTGTTTCTATTTTTATTGCTGTTTTAGATTATAGGTTTAGGGTTTATGCTTAATTAGGGTTCATTTTAATTTCAAACGAGTTTCCGTACCTATATTCTACGACTAGTACATACACATTACACGTTGGTGCATGCATATATAATATTATACGATGTCTTGCGACTGTATATACTACAATTTCAAACAAGTGTATGTACAACTATTTTTCAAACAAGTTTCAAAACAAACTAAGTTACATGGAGATCACTAAATTACAGATAGCGTTCTTCGTCCTCCACATAGTGTTCTCCTTTCTCACAGAGGACCTCCTTCATGATGAATCCTGCCAGCTCCTCTTGAATTGCTTTTATGCGCTGGGTTGGTATGAGCTTCTCCCGCATCACATACAACTTTAAGAAGATTGATATGGATATATATAAGTTGGATGAAACTCAACACAATTGATTATAATAAAAGAAAATTGTGAATATTATTTACGTACATCAAAGTCCGTGGAACGTGCTCTCCGCTCACTGGTGTACCACCGGATGAACTCGCAGACATAGAATCCACAGAGATTGGTCCCCGGTAGTTGCTGCAAACCCTTTATCTTTTTAAAAGTTAGCTGTTCTTTGAATTCACCTATTACCGACCTTCTGAAACGTGTCCAAACGCTACAGGGCAAAGAAAATGAGCAAATGAGTTATTAAATACTTGATATCAGGAAATTAATGAAAGGAGCTGATATAGTCGGGTAATGATTGAAATTACTTTTGCAGCATTTCTTTCATGTCGCTAAACAGGACGTCGGGCTTATCCAATGAGTCCAAGATATGAACAGTTGATGTGTCCAATTGAATCTTTAGCAGAATTCAGTGGTAACTGCAGACACGCATGCATAACTCATCAATTACACTTAACATCGAGTAAGCAAAAAAGAATGTCTAGAAGATAGAAACACTCACTTGAAGTTGTAAGGAAATAGAAGTTCTCTTTTAAGACTTTGCTTGACAAAAAATCTGAAGAGGTCCTTCTCCACGTCTCTGGGGTGATCTTTTAACATCCTTTCATTAATGATATATGGGTCAATGAACCCAACATCATGGATTCTCTTTTTTTTGCATTCAAACATCTTAAATCTGCATAATAGCATACAAAAATCATATAGTTAATTAAGATATATAGGCAATGAACGAGCTTAGCTAGATACCTGAATATAAATCACTTACAGACAATAGCAACTGATAGTAGACTTGTCGAGATCGCGCTGATTGAATATGTGAAACAATTCGTCCAATGGAATATGTAACAGGTATCTTTTGAAGTAATGCTCCTCTCTAACGTCCAAGAGGATAAAACGTTTGAAGTCCTTTTTTTTGTATATGCACCTTGTACCAGCCGAGCAGATTTCGCATATGTGTTGATAGACCGCGTTCCTCCTCAGGCTTGATCAGAGCCCCCCCCCCCAGTACATATTGCTCTACTACCTCTCCCACTGGCGCTTCTTCAAGGCCTAACATAACTAGAAGAGGCACATTCAAGATTGCCGCGTTCTCTTTTGCATCCCTTACAGTTAAACCCAATAGTTGTGCAGCTGCTACTACTCTGGGGTCCAATAACAATCGGTCCTCTTCCAAATCGGCTCTGAAGGACGTATCGATATCGGGGGGCCGACTATGAGCGGGGGGACCGATTGATTCTTCTGTTCTCCAAGCTGGGGAATTTGTTTCCTGCTTCTTTTTGCCTTGGCCAAGTCACTTTGCCTTTCAATTTCGCGTTTATAGTCTGATGGCAGATTCATCTTATATTGGGGCTCTGCAATAAGCATACCATAAGCCCAGTCCTTTTGTTTCTCTGTGTATGTCGGCTTGGGCTCAGGCACTTTCGGTGCAAAAAATGCATTCACTTCGGCGCGTACTATCGCCTCGTTTTCCTCGGAAGTCCGGTCATAAGCTCTCTTGGGAAGAGGCTTTAGCGATGGCTCTGGTATCTTCGTGGTCTTATGTACTACCTTATCAGTAGTACTAACCGTAGCGGACCTGCTCCGCTTTTTCCCTGTCTGAGTAGTATTGGGGGGCGGCTTCGCCTGACGCGCTGGAGGTGCACTGGGGGACGGCGTTGGCTGACGCGCGGGAGGTGCACTGGGGGACGGCATTGGCTGACGCGCGGGGGTGCACTAGGGGGCGGCATCGGCTGACACGTCGCCCGAGGTGGACTCGGGGGTGGCGTCGGCTGACGCGGCGCTGGAGGTGGACTCGGGGGTGGCGTCGGCTGACGCGGGGCCCGAGGTGGACTCGGGGGCGGCGTAGGTGGATGACGTTCACCGGGGGAGGGTGGACTTGGATTCCTCGGAGTCGGTGGCCTTGGCGCTGAGCCTGGAAACTTGATGTATTTCTTTTGCCATAAAACAATTTGGCGCTTGACATCTCCAACTCTCCGATCCCCTTCAGGTGTAGCAAAATCAAGCTCTAGGTCCTCGAACGAGCTGACTATGTCAAGCACCGAGACACGAGCATAGCCAGCCGGTATCGGGTTCCCATGGTGGAGTGCTTCAGGTAGACAAGGTAAAGCGTCGCCGCTCGCCACCTTGAAGGTCATGTTCTTCATTGGCTGATGTAGCTCACAATTTGTCATCTCCCTAACATCATCCACGGGGTAGCGAGACCCCGGTGCTTCATGCTCATCAGCTGGGACCTCCGTGGAAGCCACGCTGCTTCTCTGCTGACTATTAAGATCCAATGCTAGATCTTCCTGCAGCCGAGATCCGCCTCCCTGGCTAAGTTGATGTATCATACTCTTCATGTCGGCTCATTCACGTTCTACCTTGCCGATCCGATCTGCTTCCCGATCATTCTTTCTCTTACGGCTTTTGTAACCGTACGGATCTTCGTGCTGAGAAAACCCTTCCTTCCATGGAACTCCGGCGCCTTTACCTCTTGTTCGTCCTGTGTGTTCTGGATTTCCGAGGGCGTGTGTCAGCTCGTCGTTCTCTCGGTCGACACGGATCAATCCCGCTTGAGCATCCTCCATTGCCTTAACAAGTTTTACTGTGGGAGTAAAGGTCTGTTTCTGATGAACACACTCCCCTGTTGCCGGGTCTAACGATCCTCCATGTCCGTACCACCAGTGCTTGGCCCTTTCGGGCCATCCCTCTGTACCTGGAGTGATTCCTCTATTCCTCAATTCATTCTCCATAGCTTCCCACTTGGGCACTGCTCTCACGTAGCCGCCTGGCCTCAAAATATGGTGATGTTCCTTCTTATCAGCATTTTTCTTATTTTTTTTCGACATTTCCTTGGCTCTCTCAGATGCCTTGAATGCCACAAATTCAGGCAACTGTTGTCTCAACTTCTCGTATGCTCCTTCGAACACTGGAATTTTCTTTTTCGCGATATACTTCGCGTATAACATTTTCTTGAAGCCCCGGAATGCTTCAGCCATCTTCTTGAGAGCGTACTGTTTAACTCTCCTTCTCCTTTCACGTCCACCCAGAATTTCATTACCATCATCATCCTTCTTGGAGTACTCTGGAGGTAGAATGAAATTTTCCATGAGCTTCCTCCAAAGGTCTTTCTTGGATCTTTTGTTCACAAAAGTAGCTCCAAGACGTGCCTTCTTTGGCTCGTGCCATTCTTGAACCGTGATCGGGATCATGTCCCTAACAATCACTCCGCATTGATTTATAAATTTTGTTGTGTGCTATTTTGGCTCCAATGGTTTGCCATCTGGAGATACTACATCGATGGTCAGCTTCTGATTCGCAGTCAACTTTTGGCTCGGACCTCGTTTAGAATACGATTTGCTCGATCCGGAGGGCTGAAAAAAGAAAGAGTCGTTAATACATATATGCATATTCGCTTCGTATCACCAAAAGCTAAATCTATATACCTCGCCATCGGCGTTTGTTTGCAATTGTCGTTCGGCATCGGTGTTTGTTTGCCCTTCGTCGTCGAATGTTTCTATCTCCATTTCGTCACCGGAAGGGTTAAGAAACGACGAAACATCTTCTTCAAGTTCAGCTTCTCCTGCACCTTCTCGGCCGACTCCTTCTCGACCGGCTACTCCGGGGTCTTCTCGATCGGCACTTCCTTCATGCACATATACATTCTCACGTATCATGCCAAATAAGAATTCTTCAGGGTGGCGTGGGTCATTTTGACCGTCCATGTCTCTTCTAAAGACAGG
Organism: Dactylis glomerata; assembly: GCA_007115705.1. Classification (NCBI taxonomy): domain Eukaryota; kingdom Viridiplantae; phylum Streptophyta; class Magnoliopsida; order Poales; family Poaceae; genus Dactylis; species Dactylis glomerata. The sequence continues at coordinate 1,946,901 of QXEO01000234.1, read as the reverse complement.
TAAAACAAGTTAGTGACACATATTTGATCAATAACCAAAAAAAAGGGGGCGTTGGCTGAGCGCCGACGCGGTGGGGGGGAGACCCCCTCACCGCGTCGGCGCCCGGCCAACGCCCCCTTTTAGTACACATATTTTTCTAACTAATTCATCTAACCATTTTTTCTAACTAATTCATCTAACCATTTTTTCTATCATTTTTTCTAACTAATTCATCTAACAATTTTTCTAACTAATCATCTAACTTTTTTCTAACTTTTTTTCTGCAGGGGGCGTCAGAGGGGGCGTACCTGCAGGGGCGTCGCGCCGGCGGCGGTGGTGGCGGCGGTGTGCAGTGGCGTCGGAGGGCGCCGGGCGGCGGTGGTGGCGTCGGCGTGCAGGGGCGCATCGTCGGAGAAGGGCGCGCGCCGGCGGCGGTGGTGGCGTCGGAGGGCGTCGGCGCTGGTGCGGGCGGCCGGCGTCGGTGCGGGCGGCGGAGGTGCTGACGGCAGAGGTGCTGGTGGCGTCGGTGCGGGCGGCGGAGGTGCTGGCGGCATCGGTGCGGGCGGCGTCGGTGCGGGCGGCGTCGGTGCTGTCAGCGGAGGTGCTGGTGGCGGAGGTGGCGGAGGTGGCCGGGCGCGGGGCGGGCGACGGGGCGGGCGACGGCGCGGGCGGCGTGACGTCGCTTCCACCGGAGCTTGCTCTGGAAACTGCCGCGCCTTCGTCTTCCTCGTCTGGATCGGGATGGAGAAGGCAGGGGGCGGTGCGGTGTTTATATACCCCGGGACCTTTAGTCCCGGTTGGTAATGTGATCCGGGACTAAAGACCCTTTAGTCCCGGGTCGTTTTACCAACCGGGACTAAAGGTCACCTTTAGTCCCGGATGGTAAAAAGGCCCGGGACTAAAGGCCCATTTTGGGCGGTTCCCAAAATTTGCGCGCGCAGGGACCTTTAGTCCCGGGCCGTTTCCTCGACCGGGACTAAATGGTGTTTTGAATAAACTTAATAAATTGCAATTTAGCTTGACTGAATATTCGAATTGAATTTCTGAGAAATCTACAACTGCAAATCGAGTGATTCAAAATCCTACAAATCACAAATTTAAATATCTATCAAATCCACTGTTCCCATATTTGTATGATAATCCAATAATTTTACATAATTAAAATACTCCAAATATGCTTATAGAAACTTTGAAAATTCATATCTAAAGATTTACAAATCTAAATTGTTTGAAATTGAGTAACTAATTCAAAACCATTTTCTATTTTCAAAACCAGAAGATTAAAATAAGTTTGAGATTACCCAACACTGTTAGAGGATATAGAGTCTTTCACGGGCTTGCATGGAAATTTTTCTGAGGCGGAGCTTCCGAAGATTCCGTAGGGCGTGAGCACCAACGACATCTTCGAGAAGCTCCACCACGGTAGATTTCCCAACCCTTTACCCAACACTGTTAGAGGATATGGAGTCTTTCACGGGCTTGCAGGGAAATTTTTCCGAGGCGGAGCTTCCGAAGATGCCGTAGGGCGTGAGCACCAACGACATCTTCGAGAAGCTCCGCCACGGGAGATTTCCCAACCCTTTCCTCCATAACTGTTAGAGGAGATGGAGTCTTTCACGGGCTTGCAGGGAAATTTTTCCGAGGCAGAGCTTCCGAAGATGCCGTAGGGCGTGAGTACCAACGACATCTTCGAAAAGCTCTGCCACGGGAGATTTTCCAACACTTTCCTCCATCCATGGGGATGAAACTCTCCCTGCCTTCGAGCTGTGCTTGCCATGGCGTATCGATGCTCCTTTTATAGGCACGGCGCCGCTTCTACTTTTGTCTTGTTCCTCCGACATGGGCGGCGTGCGCTACATGCTTTATCTCATCGAGCAGTGCATCCACCCACGCATCCTTATCCTGCCAATAGCTTTAGTCTCGGTTGCACCCACCAGTCGGGACTAAAGGTTACCCACACGTCCTTATCCTACCGACAGTTTTGTTAGATGACACAAAAACCACCTTTAGTCCCGGTTGTACCCACCAGCCGGGACTAAAGGTTACCCACACGTCCTTATCCCGCCAACAGTTTTGTTAGATGACACAAAAACCACCTTTAGTCCCGGTTGTACCCACCAGCCGGGACTAAAGGTTAGATGGTTTCCCGCGCCACTGCGTTCCCGCCTATTTTCTTCCCGCGCTTTCCACCGCTTCCCGCCTCCGTCTTCCCGCCATTTTTCACTATATATATGTAGGCTTGGCCTCCATTTACATATCACATCTAGACTCATATCTGCAAACCTCATCACTCTCTTCCATGGCTTCCATCGTATCTCTAACCCCCTAGGAGGCGGAGGCGCTTTGCGCCTCAAACTACCCCTGCCCGCCGGGCTACCACGTCCCCACCGGCTGGATGCTGAGCGTCGGAGGCGTACCGGTCCCTCCTGTCCCTCTAGGTGTGGCGCGCCAGATGGCCATCATGAACCACTACTACTTCGAGCTCACGCCAGAGCAGCGGAGGAATCCCCAGTGGCATCCCGACTACAGCCCGACTTGGGACGCCTTCTTCATTAATCGGCGTGAGAGTGCGCTTGCCAGGCACGAGGACGATGGCCCGTCTCGTTCGAACTTCAACGAGGCCGGCCGTCGGCTGTGGTGGCACGGCCAGACTCTTCAGAGCGTCATGGCCTACCGTGGCCCCCGCCTGCACTACCCTCAGTCTCAGCCCACGCGTGCTCACCCGCCGAGGTTCGACTACCGCGACCCCGATGCCAGCGACGATAACGTCGGCGACTACGACGACTACAATGGTGACGTTTATAGGGCTAGGCACGACTATGACTGAATCACTCCAACATTCGAAAACAAGTTCGGCCGATTGTGACTTAATCTGACCATGTACTTTAATTCCAGTTCAATCGTTTCCCCGCCTCTCGTGAGTGTTATTGTGATACATGATTAGAACAATACATTACATAAAATGTTTAATACATGATTAGAACAATACATGATTAGAATAATACATGATTAGAACAATACATGATTACACATGATTAGAACAATACATGATTAGAACAATACATGATTACACATCATTTCTTCTCTAGTGTCCCTTGCTTACGATTGTGGCGTAACCATGGAGAATCTTCATTATTTAACTTGAGGCTTGTGTCAGTGTTCACTCTGAAGGGCGGAATTTCACCAAACTGATTATAATCTTGTGACATGTCTGTCTTGTCCTCCACTCCCACGATGGTTCTTTTCCCTGAAAGAACTATGTGGCGCTTTGGTTCATCACATGATGTATTCGCTTTGGTTCTTTTTCTTGGTTTGCTACTCATGTCCTTCACATAGAAAACCTGAGCCACATCTTTGGCTAGGACGAATGGTTCATCAAGGTACCCTAGATTGTTGAGATCCACCGTTGTCATTCTGTACTGCTCGTCCAACTTTACCCCGCCTCCTGTCATCTTCACCCATTTGCACCGAAACAAAGGAACCTTAAAGTTAGGTCCATAATCAAGCTCCCATATCTCCTCTATGTAACCATAATATGTGTCCGTTCGCCCTTTGCCGGTTACTGCATCAAAGCGGACACCACTGTTTTGGTTGGTGCTTTTTTTATCTTGGGCGACCGTGTAAAATGTATTCGCATTTATCTCGTACCCTTGGAAAGTCAATATAGTCGAAGATGGTAATTTGGCCAGCAAGTACAGCTGCTCTTCAACAACAGTGTCATTCATGAGATGTCTTTGCAACCAAACGCCGAAAGTCGCCATGTGGAGCTGTAAAACAAAGGACTCAGGCTGCCCTGGGTTTGTTTGGCATACAATATTCTTGTATTCCTCACTGTATGGAGCCACCAAGAGGGAATTTTGTAGAACTGTGTAGTGTACTTGAGTTAACGAATGACCATCCCTACATATCATTGGTTTCTTTCCGATCGCGCCTTTTCCACTAAGTCTCCCCTCATGACGCGATTGAGGAAGACCAACCGGCTTAAGGTCGGGAACAAAGTCAGCACAAAACTCAATGACCTCCTCTGTTCCATATCCCTTGACGATGCTTCCTTCTGGCCTAGCACGGTTACGAACATATTTCTTTAAGACTCCCATGAACCTCTCAAAGGGGAACATATTGTGTAGAAATACAGGGCCGAGAATGGAAATCTCTTTGACTAGGTGAACCAGGAGGTGCGTCATAATATTGAAGAACGATGGTGGGAACACCAGCTCGAAGCTGACAAGACATTGGGCCACATCATTTTGTAACCATGGTAGATCTTCTGGATTGATTACCTTCTGAGATATTGCATTGAGGAATGCACATAGCTTCACAATTGCTAGTCGAACATTTTCCGGTAGAAGCCCCCTCAATGCAACTGGAAGCAATTGCGTCATAATCACGTGGCAGTCATGAGACTTTAGATTCTGGAACTTTTTCTCTACCATATTTATTATTCCCTTTATATTCGATGAGTATCCAGCCGGGACCTTGATACTGTTCAGGCATTCAAAAAAGGTGATCTTCTCTTCTTTAGTAAGAGCGTAGCTAGCGCGACCTTGAAACAGTTCCGGATGTCGGTCTTCTGGGTCTTTCACACGTTGCAGGTCCTGTCGAGCTTCCTTTGTATCTTTTGTCTTCCCATACACACCCAAGAAGCCTAGCAGGTTCACGCAAAGATTCTTCATCATATGCATCACGTCGATTGCAGAGCGAACTTCTAGGAATTTACAATACTCAAGCTCCAAAAATATAGATTTCTTCTTCCACATGGGTGCGTGTCCGTCTGCGTCATGCGGAACAGATTGTCCGCCAGGACCCTTTCCAAAGATTACTTCTATATCTTTGACCATATCGAATACATCATCACCAGTATTTTCCTTAGGTGGCTCCCGGTGATCTGCCTTACCGTTGAAATGCTTGCATTTTTTTCTTACGACATGAATTTTGCTAAGAAATCGACGGTGCGATATGTACACATTCTTCTTACAATTAGCTAAATATATACTTTCAGTCTCTTGTAAACAGTGTGTGCATGCCTTGTATCCCTTGTTTGTCTGTCCTGAAATGTTACTAAGAGCAGGCCAATCATTGATGGTAACGAACAACAACGCTCGTAAGTCAAATTCCTCTTGTTTGTGCTCATCCCACACACGTACGCCTGGTTTGGCCCACAGCTGTAAAAGTTCATCAACTAATGGCCTTAGGTACACATCAATATCGTTGTCGGGTTGCTTCGGACCTTGGATGAGCACTGGCATCATAATGAACTTCCACTTCATGCACAACCAAGGAGGAAGGTTATAGATGCATAGAGTCACGGGCCAGGTGCTATGACTGGAGCTCTGCTCCCCAAAAGGATTGAAGCCATCTGTACTTAGACCAAACCGTATGTTCCTTGCGTCACCTGCAAAATCTTTAAACTTATTGTCGATCTTTCTCCATTGAGACCCATCAGCGGGGTGTCTCAACATCCCATCTGACAAACGATCCTCTTTGTGCCATCGCAATAACTTGGCATGCTCTTTGCACCGAAACAAACGTTTCAACCGTGGTACTATAGGAGCATACCATATCACCTTGGCAGGAACCCTCTTTCTGGGGGGCTCGCCCTCAACATCACCAGAGTCATCTCCTCTGATCTTATACCGCAATGCAGTGCATATCGGGCATTCAGTCAAATTCTCATAGTCACCACGATAGAGGATGCAGTCATTAGGACATGCATGTATCTTCTGAACCTCTAAACCTAGAGGGCAGACAATTTTTTTGGCTTCGTACGTACTGGTGGGCAATTCGTTATCCTTTGGAAGCATATTCCTCATCATTTTCAGCAACTTTTCAAATCCGGAGTCAGGTAGACCTTCCTCTGCCTTCCATTTCAGCAATTCAAGTGTGCTGCCCAGCTTTTTCAGACCATTTTGGCAGTTTGGGTATAAGGACTTTTTGTGATACTCTAACATGCGATCCAACTTCTCCCTCTCCTTATTAGTTTCGCATTCTCTCCGTGCATCAGCAATGGTCCGACCGAGATCATCAGGGGCCTCATCATGTGTCTCTCCTTCAGCTTCCCCTTCAGCTCCCCCTTCAGCTTCTCCCATGAAAGTATCACCATATTCAGGGAACCCAGGATAGTTGTCATCATCCTCTTCTTCATTGTCTTCCATTGTAACACCTCTTTCTCTATGCTTGGTCCAACAATTGTAGCTGGGCATGAAACCGTGCTGAAGCAGGTGCACGTGAAGGGTTCTTGATGAAGAGTAATTCTTCAGATTCTTACACACACTACATGGACAGACAACAAAACTATTCCGCTTGTTCGCATCAGCCACACGGAGGAAATCCTGCAAGCCCTTAATGAACTCGCTTGAGACTCGGCTACCGTACATCCATTGCCGGTTCATCTGCATTATTATGTAAGTATATAATAAACCAAATTAATACAAGGAATAAACTCACATTGCATATAAATCATATATACTCCCACATTACTCTCTAACGTTACAAAAATTATTGCAAATAAATCATACTCAAAAATTATTATTGTAAATCACATAAGCTCACAATTACTCCCACATTACTTTCTAACATTAATTACTCCACAAATCCCTCTATTTTTTTTAGCATAAAAAGAGCTATATATGTGCATGACAAATTTCTACTTCATACTCATTTTGGTCAACATACAAGTACACCACCTCTACACATGTGCAAACTAAGGAATTAATTTAAGCTCAAATGCTATATAAATCAAATAAACTCCCATAATTACTCCCAAATTATAGCCACAAATCTCACCACATCTAGGGCATTATATGAGCTAAATTAGCAATTAAAGATGAGAGAGTAAAGTTGCTAACCTTTTGAACCAATTAGATAGATGAAATAACTCAAAATCTTGGATAATTTTGATAAAAAAATCGGGCATGACCTCTCCACCCAATCCAAGCTTCCGACCACCATTAGTGTACTGGCAGGCTCGGGGGAAGAGAAGCTCGATTTTGTAGGCGACGGCCTTTAGTCCCGGTCCGTGTTAAAGGCCGGGATTAAAGGTCGCCCTTTAGTCCCGGTCGTTAACACGGGCCGGGACTAAAGGCCGCCGCCCGTGGGGTTCCCGCCCGCCAACCCTTTAGTCCCGGTCCGTGTTAACGACCGGGACTAAAGGTCCATTACGAACCGGGACTAGGTGCTGGCCGTGCCCCAGCGGCACGAACCGGGACTAATGCCCCCTTTAGTCCCGGCCCAAATAGTTTGGGGATTAAAGGTGGCGGATAGAAGCCTCTTTTTCCACTAGTGAACTAAGTCTGGGTCACGGCGAGAAAAGTAGTTTCATCAAACTGAACAACATATATGAAAGTAAAGAAAACAGAAAGATAATGCTATTGATTGCTAATAGAACTTGGCCTTACACTGAAAAGTTAGTGTATACTAGAAGAAGCAGACATGTAAAAGGAGTATGTTTTTATACACAAGTCCAATCTAAAAAAGAAACATTTGAGCAATTGACAATGAGATGAGCGCATCATCTTGTGAAAATATGATATTGCATTCAATAATCATTGTAACACCATGTGGTCCAAAGAGAGGCTGCCATGGGGCGGACATGCATTCAGCACTCTACTTGCACTTCTATTCTAGCTTCGTGCAAGGCATTAGCCCGGTTAATCAGAAGTCCTACGTCTTGTGCCAACAAGGGTTAAACTGGCCATATGGAAGGCGGGAGCGCTAGATTCATAACAGAGCCGTAAACATGATGAGAAGAGAAGCTGAATTCACTTTTCAGAAACAGACTCATGGTGCATCAAACCATTTGTAAACAAATAAAAATAAAAAACCAAGACTGGTGTGGTTGCATCATCAATAATCAACTCACCGCTCACATCCAAGAGGTTGAAAGACACAGGGATCTTCCCAATGTTCTGCACCATTGTGATAGCAGCCCATACTTTCTGGTGATTTTCACGCGAAACTCGGATTACACACAGCTTTGTCAGAGAATTTACATACTTCACTGCAGAAGGCCATTGACCAGCACTCAGAATTACTACTAAAATCTAAACTAAGTTGAGTAGCACATTAGATTAGAGACATATATGATCCGTCCTAGAGGATTTAAGGTTGCTTTAGAAGTTATTAGCACCTTGCAATGATCCGAGAGATGCAGCTAGGCCACACTCCAAATTATATGGTGTCCCATATAAGGTCAAGGGGTATATTGTCATTGTGCATACTCACATGCTGAATATTCCATGTGATGATCGGGCAAGATATGTGAAGATCTGTTGTGTAACACCAAAATGAGATATATCTCCAACAACCTCCAGCCTGACCATTGATGAGGTAACTATTAACCAGTACCACCCTTTTAACTGGAATATCGCCTTATATTATATATATATATATATCTATTGTTGGCTCACCACCGCATCATAGAACTAGAGGTGTTGTAGGGACTCAGAACAATGACAGCTGAAATCATACAGTGTGTATGCTTGCTGCCGCCATGCATGGGAACAGGATACATTGGGATAGTGATGAATTGCTAATGGTGCGGTAGGTAGCATCTCACAACAAACTAAGCTTGTCGCTACGGGGTCATAGCGGTGTGAGCCATTTGGATCCCAACACGCCAGACTTGATCACTTGGAAACTTTAAAATGATGGATGCTATTCGTCAAAGACGGCCTACAACTTGCAATTCTTAGGGCATACCAAATCTCCTATGTCGTGTTAGCTTGGAAGCTATGGCCCCCCCAGAAGTGCAAAACCTTTGTATGGTTAATCATTCAAAATAGAGTGTGGACGGTGGATAGACTTGAGAGAAGAGGATGGCAAAAGTGCGGAAGATACAAGCTTTGCAATCAAGTTCAAGAATATGCCTCCCACCTCCTCTTCAAGTGCCGGTTCACTATTCGAGTGTGAAATAAGGTGAAGGATTGGCTTGGCCTTCACGATGTTAACCCTTCTAGTTGGCACACTAAGCGGAGCATCAAGGATTGGTGGATGAAAGCGATCCACAAGCAAGGGCAATTCAAGAAGGATGTGGGGTCGATTGCGATGTTGATTTCTTGGGAACTTCGGAAGAAAAGGAACGCACGCGTATTTCGGAACAACATCTCCACATCCAACATAGATGTCAACAAAATCAAGGAAGAATTTGCCTTATGGAGCTAGCCGGGGTAAGGCCGTGAAAATGTGATGCCGCGGGAGTGGGATTTTTATTTGGGGCTATTTGGTCAAGTCATGGTTTGTAAGGCCTATCTTTTGCCTTGTTTAAAAAAAAGCGATGTGAAGCTCGCGTTTTGCCCTCCTCTTTTGCACACACCGGAGCAGAAAGGGCCGCCGCCTGTTGGAGGTCCTCTGGCTGATTCTACAGCGCATTAGGCTCTACCAAAGACGGGGACGCATCACATATACATGTTGGGTGAAGCTTACCAAGCTTGTGGTTGCAGATCACCTCTTTGTTGCGTTCAACTGCAAGACATATTGCAAACGCACATTTAACAGTACTCGGATTTACATCTGATGTGGTTCTTCCTTCTGTCGCATGTTAGTGTGATTCATCATTGATGCGTTAGTTTTTGTTCTCATATTTTTCTTCCTTTGAGGAGTTGTGCTCGGTTTCTTTTTTTTCTTGCCACCAGTAAAACTATCAAGGAGCATATCTCCTCTTTCAAAGCATGAACATAAGATTCAAGCAACTGGGGAACACTGGCACAAATGCATCAGCCAGAAACAGGGGAAAATAGCCTTAAGTGCTTCAGTTCTTTTTTTCAAACTAACAGCACCAAACAAACATTAATCCACTAACTCTCTAATCCTCTAAGTTTGTCAAAGCAACTCTTTACGGACTCTATAATCTCGGGTGTGATACGATCACCAGTAGACAGCTTGTACTGCTCAAACTTCGCCTCTTCACATTCCAGTGCAGCTTTCTTGCAGGCCCTAATAGTTCCTGAAAAGGAAATTAATGGTCAGCTCTGGTCTGCCATAATTGGCCTTGCAAATAATTCTTCCTTTTAGGAAAATAACAAATTAACTACTAGTACAATTGAGTCACAATGCCAATCAATATGAGGATGAGCATCGAAACTATACATGGAGAAACATCATCAGGTTAAAGTCTGTGCAGCGAAAAATACTCGGAGTCAGAACTAAGTCTGGCATCAAACCATTTGTAACAAAAAAATCAAGATTGATGTGGTTCCATCATCAATAGTCCACTCACCGCTCACATCCAAGAGGTTGAAGGACACAGGGATCTTCCCAATGCTCCGCACCATTGTGATAGCAGCCCACACTTTCTGGTAATCTTCACGCGACACTCGGATTACACAAAGCTTTGTCAGAGGATTTACATACTTCACTGCAGATGACCATTAACAAGCTCTCAGAAGTGTACTACTAAAGTATAAACTAAACTGGGTAGTAACAGAAATATATGATGCTGCCAGAAGGATTTAAGGTTGCTTTAGAAGTTATTAGCACCTTGCAATGATCCAAGAGATGCAGCTAGGCCACACTCCCCAAAGTTGAGCTGGATACTGTCCCTGATCACTTTGGTTATATTGAACTGGGTGAGGATGACGGGATCAACCTCTCCTCTGCTCGCGTCGATGAAGACCTCCATCACCATGTACCTGTTCTTGAAATGAACCATTGCGCGAGACAACTAGTGCTCCTTGTTACCGAGACCTGGATTTTCATGCGGATGAACGACAATCAAAATTCAAATTAAGACGCCTCTCAAGAGGACAAAAGCAGTAAAGACTACAGAGCATAATAGGCATGCCACCAAAAGATTACGCTTCACCACTATACCATCAAAAGGGTGCACATCACAATTTACGGTGTGGTACCCAGTTCCACTTGATGTATGGGTATACAAACCATGGAAATGGATGTTTTTTTAGTTTAGACAATATAAACTTGCGTGCATGTATGAATAGTCGCATGTGTATATTAGAATGTATATAGCAAATTGAAATATTTATAAATTTACAATCTGTTGTAGACAGTTTACATTTGTAGTAGACAGTTTACAGAAAATCACATAATACAAACAATGACACATGTTTAGCAGAACTGAGCAAAGAAATATGTCTTATGGTGAAAACGCTCGGATGCCCCTGATCTTAGAGCAAACTCGAGTCACCACACTTAGGCATAAAGAGCGCATACAACTGTCGATCATATCATGTTGCATTAGCATCTAGGAAACAGGCATGAGCTCGGCTGTGAGAGGGGCGCATACAACTGTCGACCATACCATAGCAGCATTAGGCACCAGAAAATTTTCGGAAAAAAAGCTACTGTGAGAGGAGCCAAAGGGAACGATGGGCCAGGTAATGAGCTCGGCTTGGGGAGGGCCACCTCTCGCCGCCGCGACCCCTACCGCCGCCGTTAGCCTCAATCCCAATCGCATCTAGGGTTAGGGGCGGCCTTACCGGAGAGGGCAGAGATGGGGAGAGGAGGACGGCCTACATGACAGGTCGGGAATGGGGAGAGAAGGGGGAAGGGAGGTGAGGAAGACGAGGGGATGGTCCTTACCGGAGCCGCCGCCGCCGGGTGACCTCCAGACTCCAGGTCGCGTCGGGCGAGCTTGCGAAGCGGTACGACCAGTCGTCGTTTCCGCCCGCTCGGAATTGGGTCCAGTTTCCAAGCGCTGACCCATTCTGTGCCGTCCTAATTGGGCCAGCGAATTCCGAATTCCGATTCCAGGGCTCCAGGCCAAGTTCACGGCATCCAAACACAGACTGGGCTATTCAGTTTACGGTCACCAAGTTATTTGATATAGGCTCACAGGTCTCTTTTTTTGCTGCAATCATATCACGGTACCGCAAGTTTATGGGATCCATTATTGAGAGGGTCATTTTTGGGTTAAATTTGAATAGCCCAAATAATACCGATTGAAATCGTTTGAACATAAATATCTCCGTTAAGGTGACGACTCGGCGCTCTACTTGGCAGGATACCCCGTTATTGCTTTGCCACCGTGGCTGTCAAGTGGCGTACCTCGTCCACGTAACCTTTCTCTTCTCCCCCCATTGTTCTTCAAGCTCCTGCTCCCGCTCGCCTACCGAGATCTTAGAGTACCACAGCGCTGCTAGCGCTGCGCAGGGGACATGGCCTCTCGAGGTTGAAATCGGGTTCTCCTCGCTGCGGATCTGGCAAGATCGGGATCGGGAACTGGAAAGATCTGGAGGAGGTTGTTCTCGTTCTGGAGAAGTTGGGGCGGAAGCCAGTGATCATGCGGAGGTTGTTCTCGTACTGGAGAAATAGAGGTTGTTCTCAACCTTCCATCAATTCCAGCAGCTCTAAGAGAAATGGAGAAGTAACAGGTATGCAAAATCTAAATTCTCTCTGAATTTGAATATATACGATGAATACTCTCTGAATATGCACATATAATGCTGGATTCTATTATGTTACTCTTGCTCTCTGGTGAATTGCAGATTATCATATTCCAGGACAGCATCATCCTCTTGCTCTACTATGTTCTGAACTTAGTTATGATCATCAACCTTTCTGTTAACTGTAGCATTACAAATGTGATTATCTGCGGCATCTTTTTGCCAAGTATCCTCATCTGCTTCTCCTTCTTGACAAGTAGACTGTTCTGCTTTCGGTTGTGTTTTTATCCTGTTCTATGACTTGTATGAATATATATCTACTGGTGGTTGTGGTTCTTGAGTAGTTCCATGATTTCTGTGAAATATTACTGGACACCAATTCTTTGAACATTTCTCTCATTTCTCTGATGTGATCCAGTAGATATTATGTTGCCAAGTAGATGGGCAGTCTGACTGCTGGCTCATGTGCCCTTTCATGCTTGAGCAAATCACTTCTCAAACATTGCACAAAATTTGTGTGATCAGTCGATGTCAACTATGTGTGTATCATTAACTAATTTACTATTTTCTGATGCTGGAGTACTTAGATCATGTCAATTTAGCAAATTGACCAACTGAACATCAATGCTTTGCACGGAAACTAACACATAAAAATCAACAAAAATGGTGCATTTTCTGAATCATAACACAACAAAATATGTCAATTTAGCAAATCCAAACAACAGAAGATTATTCCATTGCTTGGTCATACAGATAAACATAACACAACAAAATATATCTGTTACAAGCAGATAATCAATCACAGAGTCATTACACATCATCATACTAGTGTTCGTTAACTAAAGTTTAAAAGTAGAACACTTCAAGGTAACTAGTCTTCTGGCTATTCCCAACGATGAGTTGGGGGAGCCCCAGGCATTGTTGGGAAGATCCACATTGACGCCTCCCACTCATTGTAATAAGTGGGTCCGTATATCAGTTGAGATCCTATTGTCGGAGATCCTCCATTGATGTGTATACGGCTCCAATCTGGCACTGGCCTCTGGGTGTAGGGACGGGCTCGATAGTATGCAACAAACACACAGTCTTGTTATAATAAGGACATGCCTTGTCCAGCAGATGGACCAGCTTTTGCAACATCATAACAGGGTTCTCGGTGGAAGATTGGGTTGTTGATTCCAAGAAATACTGAAAGCCCGTGCAGATGCTCCTGCCTGATCCACACTGGACCATCAACAGGATCTTTGGCTTCCGGGCAAAGATTAAAGGAATGCCTTGCGAAAATATGGCACCGTAGACTAGGATAAGTGCTCAACCGTATCACATCTTCAAACTGTGCAGGAGCATTGCTGTTTCTATCACCATCTATCTGAATCCAAAGTAGATCGAAATTGCCATAATGGTAGGTATCGGATGCCAATAACCAGGTAGTTTGTGAATTAACCACTACAACTTCTTCAACGTCTTCATCCGGATCGGCAGGAAATGCATCTCCTTCAGCCGCATCGCCAGCAACTGTAGCGACTTGAGCCGCATCGCCAGCAACTGCAGCGCCTTCAGCCGCATCCCCTGCAACTAGATCCTCGATGTTCGGGGCAAGTATTAGACGCGGGCCTTCATCTGTGCCTGCGTATGGAAGAAGATAAGCCACAATACAACAATGCAGTAAGCAGGTAGAACTACCTGTAAATTCAGATAGGAAGAGGGCATAACTCACCCCAAGTATGTGGTTCCCAAACCAGAATATCTCCTCGTGGTTCTGTAACCGCGTACACGCGGAATAAATCTGTCCGATCACCGAATAGATGAATTGCACAGGCGTCGACATACCTGCGAGGTGCAAGGTGGTAATTTTTTAGGATGACCCAGCCGTTGTCTTGGTGACTGTCTACATAGGCGATCAGTTTGTCAAAGATCACGATTGCTTCATAATGCCACTGATCACTGCATTTTTCCTTGTAAGGGGTCTTTGTAATCTGTATCTTCAGAAGCTGTAACTCACACTGCTTGTACAAAAACATGCATGTTTGAAATCTGGGGAAAACTCCAATATGAGCCAGTAATGGGAGAGGCAGAGTCACTTCTCTGTATATGTGGCGGATCTTCAGGAGGCCGTTATTCATGAGTAATGTCATCCAGTCACCGTGACTTATTACCCAATGCCCTCTTCCATCGGAGTCATTGCAATGCACGTGTGCTTTAAGCATCTTCTTGTTTAACGGCATGAAGAGAGCGTCAATGCCCTGCAATTGAATTTGTTTGAAAACTTTGTAAAAATTAAGATGTTCCACAGAAGGAAAAGTTTGCTTGAATAGATGGAAACTATATAGGTAAACCGTTATAAAAAGAGCGGTCGTGGGCAGAGTAACAGTTGTATAGCATTATTCCAATTGAGATTGGATTTTCTAAGCACTGCCTCAGCTGTACCCTCTATCTAAACTGTTAATAGGTGCATCAAGATACGTGCTAGTCTTTTTTTTCCTCTCAAACAACTTTTTTTTTGTATCTCTCACTCTATATAATATTTGAATCTGAAACTTTGCAGTTTACTCAAACATTTGAGATAGAATGTGAGAAAAATAGTTTGGGATTTTTATTATACTATATATATACTTTTTAAAACAATTTTTGTTGAATTTTAAATATTTGAATAAGTTAAATTTCACACAAAAAATCAGAATTTTTTTCCCACATTCTAGTTGTAATATTACAGCGATCTGCAATGTTTAAAATCTGTATGTTACATAGTTTGAGAGATATAAAAAAGACAAATTAAAAAAAGTATGGGAGTGTAGGTGAGACCCTGCTTAGACAAAACTTTTCCATTCCAATTTTTGGTATTTAAAAAGTCATTGCATGGTATTCGACAGAATGCTCACTGGATTGCAAGAACATTGTTTGGTAAAAAAATGCCAAAAAATGTTGTGCCAACTAGATGTTCGACAGAAGGATAACTATGCTTGAATATATCATAAACACATACAAGATGGAAAACTAAGTCCGTAAATCGAAACCCTAAAAGGCGTAATGGGCGGAGTAACTTCATTTTTTGGAAATATTGTATCTAAAAAGTCGATGCATGCAAGGTGTTCGACAGAGAGATCGGTGGATTGCAAGAACATAAACAGACAGGAGATCAATATATATATATATATATAGGAAAATTAGATGGTATCCCTAGGTGTACGTACTCCCACGTTCAATATACCACATAGATGAGTCAATTATACCTATTTATAATTTTTAATATACTTCATTAGTTAATATTAGATACCTCAAAGTGAGTTTTATGAAAAATTTCATTTCAGTCTATATACCTCATATTTTTTGCGTATATACTGCATTTTATGCACGTAAAAGTGATATATTAAAAAAGTAAGGGTTCCGATGGAATTTTTTGCATACTACTTATATTGAGGTATATTAGAATAATTAATGAGGTATATTAAAAATGATAAAGAGGTATAATAACCTTGTATATGAGGTATATTGAATATGAGAGTATGTACACCCAGGAATATATAAGATGAGTCATATATAGGAAAATAAGATGGTATCCCTAGGTGTACGTACTCCCACGTTCAGTCATATATATATATATATATATATATATATATATATATATATGCAAAATAGCATGCTACCACCGGTGGTAGCTATGCACCCACCATCCACCATTAGATTCTCTATAGGGAGCATGTGATTTTCTACCAGGAGCACAAAAGTTAACAGACGGAAGCGACGGTGTTTGCATGCATATTCCTATCTCTCACCACCTCAACACACTACCTCAACACACCACACCAACATACCACACCATGCAACCTATTGGATTATCCACCCCAACTAACCACACACACACCTACTACACCATCCACTCAACCTATCCATCCAAAGCCACCACACCGTGGAACCATGAAAACAAATCATCTCATCTCACCACTCACATTGTGTACTCACAGCTGCCGTATCCTTTTCTATTTAGCATTTCCCTGATACATAATCGGATTCATACCATAGCTCATTAGGACGAACACCTTGATCCAAAAAAAATCAGCGGTTAATTGATTTGTTGATTTTAAGAGCGCCGCTACTTAATCAAGTAGAGCTCATTTCATAAATCCCGCCAACAAAAAAATCCTGCCAAAACCACACGTATGGCTAGGCAAGACGGCTACATCACATGGCATGTCTAGGTGGTTAGTGTGTTTGGAGAGTGTGCATGGCAACTAGGTGTGGCATTCCTAAAATCACCACCTTGATCGGTTAGGAAATCATACAAGGCAACTCTGCAGGTTACTTGGTTAGTAGAGTGTGCATGGCTACTACGCATGGCAACTAGGCATGGTATGTCTAAAATCACCACATGCTCTAGCCATCCACAGTTGCCATGCTAGGTAGACATTCAAGAGTACCATGTGCATGCAATAAACGGTGGAATTTCATCCGTTATCACCGTCATCTCCTGCTCTCTACATCGCATGCGGAGGAATATCATGCTCACATAATCCAAGAACTATGCATGCATGCATAGCTACCACCGGTGGTAGTACCACCGGTGGTAGCTATGCACCCATCATCCACCATTAGATTCTCTATAGGGAGCATGTGATTTTCTACCAGGAGCACAAGAGTTAACAGACGGAAGCGACGGTGTTTGCATGCATATTTCTATCTCTCACCACCTCAACACACCACCTCAACACACCACACCAACACACCACACCATGCAACCTATTGGATTATCCACCCCAACTAACCACACACACACCTACTACACCATCCACTCAACCTATCCATCCAAAGCCACCACACCGTGGAACCATGCAAACAAATCATATCATCTCACCACTCACATTGTGTACTCATAGCTGCCGTATCCTTTTCTATTTAGCATTTCCCTGATACATAATCGGATTCATACCATAGCTCACTAGGACGAACACCTTGATCCATAAAAATCAGCGGTTAATTGATTTGTTGATTTTGAGAGCGCCGCTACTTAATCAAGTAGAGCTCATTTCATAAATGTCTTTTTTCTCTTGATAGGATTTATGAACTTATTTTAATTAGTTCTTACCCTCCGTCGCATTTTTGTTTGTTCTTTGAGCTTCTTCACTGTTAGAGTTTTTTCCCGAATGATTAGGGTCCGCGCATTTTTATTTGTTCTTTTAGTTTTTTCACTGTTAGGAGGGAAAAGGAAGACCATAACATTCGCGCCAACAAAAAAATCCCGCCAAAACCACACGTATGGCTAGGCAAGACGGCTACATCACATGGCATGTCTAGGTGGTTAGTGTGTTTGGAGAGTGTGCATGGCAACTAGGTGTGGCATTCCCAAAATCACCACCTTGATCGGTTAGGAAATCATACAAGGCAACTCTGCAGGTTACTTGGTTAGTAAAGTGTGCATGGCAACTAGAAATGGCATGTCTTAAATCACCACCTCCTCTAGCCATACACGGTTGCCATCCTAGGTAGATATTCAAGAGTGTGTATGGCAACTACGCATGGCAACTAAGCATGGTATGTCTAAAATCACCACATGCTCTAGCCATCCACAGTTGCCATGCTAGGTAGCCATTCAAGAGTACCATGTGCATGCAATAAACGGAGGAATTTCATCCGTTATCACCGTCATCTCCTGCTCTCTACATCGCATGCGGAGGAATACCATGCTCACATAATCCAAGGACTATGCATGCATGCATAGCTACCACCGGTGGTAGCAAATCCGCGTTAATATATATATATATATATATATATATATATATATATATATATAACAGAATACTGAATCTAGTTACTCTTACTTGTGCATCGCTATCATATGGCCACGAGGATTCGTCGGCATGGAGCAGGCCCGGCGCATCAAGCGGTAGATTTGGGGTCCCTTGAATGGCATGACGCATGCCAACCATGCCGACAGCAAGGCGAGCATCACTTAAGATGTCGACCCGCTCGACTATATTCTCAACCGATGGGTAGTGGAGATTACCCCACCCCATGGATTCATGGTAACGATCAGTAATGGGCTCTTTTGGAGTTGAACGCTGACGCTTCCCCCCCGGGGGTTCGTCCCACCCAGACCCAGACATGACCTGTGCCGGCAAATGCGGGCGACAGTGACGTGATGGAAAGAGAAGCGGCGATGTGCTGGAATGGAAACGAGAGGGCGCAGCGGTGTTGTGGAGAATATGGGGAATGAGGCGATGAACTGCCTAGCGCAGGGTAATAAGTGGAAGTTGGCGTTGGGAAGGGGAGGGAGGCGGCGGCGGTTCACTATACAAGGAGTGGAAATAATATTTTATCTCCGCCATGGGCCCTCATTGCAGCAGGCTTCCTGCCCGCCAGTGCAATTCACGTACAAGGCATGCGCACGCAGTTCAAAAATTAGTTTGACGTCCATCTTTCTCCAACAAATTATGCCATAAAATTTGTATTTTAAAGTTTCAAAAAATTTCAAAACAAAATTCTTGTGATAGGCATTATTGAATGCTATAAACCGGTACAAATCTCAATATGAAATACTTTATATTCTATTCTACACAAAAAAGACAAAATCTGACATATTATATAGTGAATAGTACACAATTGAACACTATATAATTTTATTAGATTTTAGCATTTTTGTGTAGCCTAGAATATAAAGAATTTCATATTGAAATTAGTACCGGTTTGTAGCATTCAACATTGCCTATCACAAAAAAAAGACAAATTCCTAAGAAAAAGATGTACTTTCTTACTACTATTTTAATACTATTTATATTCACAAATTTATCTTCTTATATCTTCCAAAATACAACATATCTTTCTATGTATTTAACGCCAATTTTTTTGAAAACATAGAAGTTTGAGAATTTGAACTTTTAAAAATTCTGAAAGTGTATGGAGCATCGGTGCCCATTTGCACCAAATCCCTTGTCGAATCCAATGATACAGCTTTTATAAACTTTTCAAAATTCTGAAAGTGTTAGGAGTATATTATTTTACAAGGTACACACGACGGGCGCGTGCGGATTCTCTGACTTGCGAAGCGTGACTTGAGACTTGAGAGTCATTGACAGATGAGTCCCCCATGTGATGGGGCCCGCGTGCAGTGAGGGCAAGTCAGAGACAAGTTAGAGTGGGCAAGTCAGGGCCTCGCTCTGGACATCAACGACACTCATGCGGCATGTCTGGGCATCTCCGGCAGAGCGCGCACAGAGCACGCTCTGGACATCAACGGAAGGCATGGCCGCGCTTTGGGCATCTCCGGCCCCTTATACAGATACACTTCAGTACATAGGGAAAACACACTTACTAAATCATATATAAGGATGGTCCTCGGACACTTACATATATAGGTGGAACAAATAGTACATGAATCTAGTATGGAGGGGGAGGAAGCAGGCATCTTCTCATGATAGTAATTCTACAATACGCGTCGTAGCATACATACGCATCCTTTGCTGCGTAGTGGATCTGCTCCGGCTGTAGTTCACGAAGATGCCAGGTGTTGTGCAGATTCTTCTTGCGGAACTCCTCCTTGTAGTCTTTGAAGGTGCGGTCAATGATTAGAGTCGCCATCTTGCCCAATCCGGTCCTGGATTGGAATGGGACGTTGAAGTGATCTTGTAAGTTCACGTGGTTTGGTATGCGGGCGCCCAGGGCTTCAAGCTTGCTGGTGTCTTGGCGCTTGTCCACAGATGAGAAGGAAATGTTGGTGCGGTTGAGGAACTGTATGAGCTGAGGACAGTTCCTTGTTGCCACGGATCCGTGCCAGAGTAGGCAGTGATCGCGCATGCACAGTTACAGGAGGGCGGCGCGGGCAGGCTTGGTGATGGTGTACTCGAGCTCGAGGCCGACGATCGGCTCTTGGTCCCGCTCGCCGAGCCAATGCTCAAATATGGCGATGAACTTGGCCGCCTCTCTCGGGTCGGTTGTGTGCATCACCGGGAGGACGGTGTCACCATGAGCAAGGACCTTGTGGTAGTCGGTGAAGACATTGCCGTAGATCTCCATGACGGCCGCGGCACAAGGAGTGGGAGTGGAGGGGGGAGGGGGTTATCTCTGGAGAAGACAAAGTTGGGGATCCAATTGTTTTCCAGGCCACAAGATCGTGGGATAAATAGTGCGTGACGGGTCGCTGCCACGCCGTGTAAGTAAATGCAGTCTAGCGCTTTGGAAGTTGAACCCCCCACGCAAGCCCCCGTCGCTTCGTTTATGAGAGAAGAGGAAGTTGGGGATCCAATTGTTTTGCAGGCATGCCGCGGTAAATGCCAGTCTAGCGCTTTGGAAATTGAACCAGTCGCTTTGTTTCGTTTTTGAGAGAGCACTAGACCGACGTGTCACCGCGGGCCCTGGTACTCCGGCCCACTTGTAAGTGAGAGGCTGCTATCGTGGGTAAGGATGTACGTACGTTTACCGCCAGGCAGCAATTACAGAGTCTTGTTGTTGGGTCCCCTCGTTGTTTGACTACATGCAGCAGAGCGACAGTCTGAAAAAGGAGATAGCGTGCAAGGGGGAAATAAATCCGCTCTCGTCTGACACGCGGAAGGAATAGAGAACAAAATCTTACCATTGAAATGCTTCTCATCGAGGTCACCTGCTCCATGATCCAAACGAGTGAGACAAACTAGTCCAGGTTTAGCATCCGAAGCATGTGGGGACCCACTTATCTGGGTAAGGTTTGGTCCGACGTGTGTCTAGGGCCCCACTTGTCAATAGTGTTCCGGGCCTTCGTGAGGCCACATGTCATAAGGGTTAGGATTCGTGGCCAGTGGAAAAACCCAAGCAACTGACGCGTGGTAGCAAGTTGTGCGTAGCAGCGGGATGAGAATTGACAGGGCAGCGAGATTTGAAAGGCAAGTAAATTGACGAGACACGCCGCCGTCTGGCAAGGCGTGCTCAAGAGATCTCAGTAGCATCATCATCGCTCACTCTACTCTGGCGACTAGTTCAGTAGATGGAGGAGTTCCCTTCCATGGGTAAACAAATGAATAAATGAAGAAAATTGCATAAACCACCAACTATTGCTGTCATCGTTGCAAAAACCACCAACTATTCGTGTAATAGCTTGCAACTAGGTCTAAATCACAACTTAAGCGGATTAACAAGACATCTAACGCCAGGGTCCCACTAGTCAGTGCTGATGTCGCATTGCATGTACACATGACATCATTTAGCATGTCTCGATCTTTATGAAAAATTTGAAAATTTCACACATTTTGACTGAATCTCACAGAAATTAATGAAACTTTCAAACAGCTAGTCCAAACTATTTCAAATGTTTTCAGATTAGTTAGTTCATATTGCATCCAATTCCTGAATTTTTTCTAAGTTCAAAATTTCACCAACTTCTGCTAAATCTCACCGCAAACTTTGGAACCATGGTCCCATTTTTGGTGGAGATGTGCATCTTTGGATTCCCAACCACTTTTGCAACTAATGTTTTTCCAGTTTCCACATAAAAAATACATTTCCCATTTTTTAGGTGCCCGGAGGGGTCCAAACAGGTGTTTTTTTGTGAAGGGACCACCAAGGGCAGTGTGCACACCACTCTAATTTTCATGGGTGGGGGACCTACCAGGGGTGCCACATCCAGGAGGTTAGGAATTATCTCGGCCTGCTGCCATATAATGAATTATTTTTGCCCTAAATCCTTTTTAATCCAATTTTGCACTGGGGCTACAAGAAATGCACACCAGAAAAATTGGGGAAAAATACAGGGAGGTCCCCTGGGGGTGTGGGACCCTAGAACCAAGACCAAACCATGGTTCTCACCCCACCTGGCAGACATCGATGGCACTACGAGTTTGACCTAGATCTCGGAGGGGGGCCTAGGGAATTCAGAAAAAATCAAAAAAAAAATGGAAAAACAGTGCATGGAGTCATGGTGAGTGATGCATCACCTAGGAAAAATACCAAACATGCCATCCCAAGGGTTCACATGTGGACTCTCTCACAGAGAGGTGCTTCCAGACAGGAGTTCTCTTGGTCTTCCTTGGCAGATGACCATGGTTTATGCAAGTTCTACAGCAAACTTTGGAACCATGGTCCCATTTTTTGTGGAGATGTGCATCTTTGCATTCCCAACAACTTTTGCAACTAGTGTTTTTCCATTTTCCACATAAAAAATGCATTTCCCATTTTTCAGGTGCCCAGAGGGGTCGAAACAGGTGCTTTTTGTGAAGGGGCCACCAAGGGCAGTGTGCAAAACATCACCACTCTAATTTTTATGGGTGGGGGACCTACCAGGGGTGCCACATCCAGGAGGTTAGGAATTATCTCGGCCTGCTGTCATATAATGAATTATTTTTGCCCTAAATCCTTTTTAATCCAATTTTGCACTGGGGCTACAAGAAATGCACACCAGAAAAATTGGGGAAAATACAGGGAGATCCCCTGAGGGTTGATACGTCTCCAACGTATCTATAATTTTTGATGCTCCATGCTTATTTTTACACCATTTGCCTACAGTTTCGTTACACTTCGTGGCACGAACTAACCTACTAACAAGTCGCCACAGTGCCAGTTCCCTGTTTTCTGCTGTTTTTGTGTTTCAGAAGTGCTGCATAGGAAATATTCTCGGAATTGGACGAAACAAGTTCCTGAAGTCTTATTTTTCCCGGAAGCTTCCAGAGATCCGAAGAGGGGTCGGAGGGGGGCCACGAGGGCCCCACACACCAGGGTGGCGCGGCCCAGCCCCTGGCCGCGCCCCCTATGTGTGAGGGTATCTCGGTCCACTCCTGACGATGCCCCTTCGCCTATAAAGACCCCCGACGGAAAAAACCTAAGTACCCGATCACTTTTCTAGAACACGTCGCGATCCGCCGCCGCCGTCGACCCGAAGATCGGGAGGGTCCAGAAGCTCTTCCCGGCACCCTGCCGGAGAGGGGAATCGCCACCGGAGGTCTTCTTCATCGCCATGCTTGCCTCCGGAGCTATGAGTGAGTAGTCTACCTTGGACTATGGGTCCATAGCAGTAGCTAGATGGTTGTCTCCTCCACCATGTGCTTCATGTTTAGATCTCATGAGCTGCCCTACATGATTGAGATCACCGTTATGTAATTCTACATGTTTGGTTTGTTGGGATCCGATGAATATTGGTGTTATGATTGAGTTGCTATACTGAAATATATCTTATGTTATCTCTATGTTGTTTATGATCTTGCATGCTCTCCGTTGTTAGTAGCTATCTTGGCCGAGTAGTTGCTAGTGACTCCAAGAGGGGGTATTTATGCTCGATAGTGGGTTCATGCCTCTATTTAACCTGGGGGAGTGACAGAAACCTCTAAGGTTGTAGATGTGCTGTTGCTACTAGGGAGAAAACAACATTCATATGCTCGAGGGCATATGCTTTGTTTATATTACACACTTTGCTTAATGCAATTATCTGTTGTTCATAACTTAATACTCATGGGGTGTTCGGATGATATCCCCGGGAGTGGATTATTAGTCATAGATGCAGTTGGATGGCGGTCTATGTATTTTGTTGTAATGCCCAGAGTAAATCGCATAGTGATCTTCTTAACATATCACGTTTATCTTTATTCTATCAAATTGCTCAACTGTAATTTGTTTACCCAGTATGTGTTATTTATCTTATGGAGAGACACCACTAGTGAACTGTGGACCCCGGTCCTATTTCCATCATATTGCTATCACCTGTTTACTTTACTCGCACTGTTTACTTTACTCGCATACTTTCACTGCTTTCCACTCGATACGCTCATACCCTTTGTTTCAAGCAAACCGGTGAGATTGATAACCTCATCGCAAGTTGGGAACAAAGTAGTTGGTTGTGTTGTGTGCAGGTTCCACGTTGCTGTTAGCAAAGCAAAGCTTGGACGAGGCGCCATATATAAATTGTCCGAAAGCTGTCGCTAAGCCAGTCTGCATCACCTTCAGTCGTTTGTCTCTCCTCTCCTGATCGACAAACCTTGGTTGCTTACTGAGGGAAATCTTACTGCTATATTCATCACACCTTACTCTTGGGGTTCCCAACGGGCTGGTCATTTATCACGCATCAAGCTCTTTTTCTGGCGCCGTTGCCGGGGAAGAAGTAGAAGACCTCTGCAAGGGGAGTTTTTCGCACGCAGTTCGACGCTGTTTTGTACAAGGCTGAAAGGTTTAGATTGAGCTAGGCTTATATAATAGCTAGCTATGTATACCAAGCTGGTCTGTCATTATGAAGTCAAGTGCATGTCGTATGAGCCAGCTGATTTACGTCTACTATGTGATGTGCATGCAAGTAGTCTGCATGTGCATGCATGAGGCTGGTGGTTGCATGGAGCTGGTGACGGATCGATCAGCGTGTCTAGCTCGGAGAAGTTGCAGTACCCCGAAGAGTCGTACATGTATACACATACGTGCGTCGTATACCGTATCAGTGCGCGTGTCACATAGGCGTGTCCCGCAAGGTCAGCTTATGCCAACGAAACAAACATTTTGGTAATCCATGGGTTGAGGCGATCGGATAAGCATTGCAGCAACGAAGCTCAAACAGCCGCGATAGTTATCATCCCGGAACTTCAGGCTCACGGGAGTTCAGATAAACATCATCTTAGCCAGCTAACTCTCCGCAGAAGAGGGCGACGTCGCTATCTTTTCCCGTCCTCGGCTGCCTATAAAAGCCGGCCCTCGAAGCAGAACACGAGGGGGGAAGAACAGAGAACACCCACAGACGGAGAGCTCTCATCCCTGGAGTAGAGATCGCATCCAAGATCCAACACCCTAAAGCCATCCACAAACATTCATCCATCCAATATACACTCAGCTTACACAACTCCAATCTATCCACGTCCTAAACACATACACACTCACAACGATGGATCAGCCGGAGAGGAGAAGACCATGGAGTTGGCACCGGTGGTTCCTAATGGTGAGAATGACGGTTGAATCTCTCTCTTTCTCTCTCTCTCGCATTCTCTCTCCATCTCTCTACCCAGCATATACACGCATACATGTGTTAGGATTAAGCACGATCCGATGCCGGAACGGCAACACGTGCGTATTGTACACGTATACAAGTAGGATTGGTGTTGTGTCCGGGTAGGTCTTGTAAACTGACTAGGACTAGTACCTCTGCCTATGCGTGTATATAAGTGCACCCAAAGCTATGTAATCTTGTACCAAGAAAAGAAAGCAAGAGGTGTTACGAGAGGCTTGACACGGGCCTCTAGCAATCCAAAAATCGTGTTTGTTGCGTGTGTTCCGGCGAGACAGCAAATCGTCAAGTGAAGTCGATCTACGTCAACAGCTAGCTAGACTAGGAAAGCAATCTAGTTCAGCCAGCTTATGCGTGTGCGTATCCACCAGATATTGATCTCTAGCTAGCTCGTACGTGCGCGTACTTGTAGCTAGTGTGTCCGTATTACCGGAGTTCATCGAGTTAGCGTGTACGTGCGTCGGAGTCGTCGGAAAGTACTCGACGAGCTGCGTCGTCGGTCGGGTCAATTCCAACAATTGGTATCAGAGCCTGAGGTTCGTCGTCCGTGATTTTCTGAAAGTACTAGAAGATTATGGCGATGGTCAAGGTTGGCGAGAACTCGGGATCGGCATCGGTGGTGGAGACGGTGGGGGCGGCTTTGTATCCGCGCCTAGATCGCAAGGACTACGGGCTTTGGGCCGTCAACATGGAGGTGGCCATGGAAGCTCAGGAGATTTGGGAAGCCGTCAATCCAGGCGGTGGTGAGTACGCCAAGGGAGGCGCGAAGTACCGGAAGGATCGCCAAGCTCTAACGGTGCTCTATTCCGTCGTACCGAAGGACGTGTTACAACACCTTGTCGGAAAGAAATCGGCAAAGGATGCTTGGGAGACGATCGAGATCTTGCACCAAGGTCATGCCCGCGTGAAGGAAGCGCATCTTCAAAGTTTGACAAAAAGCTATGAAGATCTGAAGATGGAGGAAAGCGAGACGGTTGATCAGTTTGCCGCCCGTTTCGTCACCCTCATCAATGGAATCAGGGGATATGGCGAGAAGTTGGATGAGGTCAAGAACGTCAGAAGATTCTTGCGTGCCGCACCGGCGCGCTATATGCAGATCGTTACATCGATCGAACAATGTCTCGACCTGAATACACTGACGGTTGAGGATCTCGTCGGAAGGTTCAAGGCCCATGACGAGAGAATCCGGCTTAGCTTCGGCGACCCGGAAGAGAGTGAGCACTTGATGCTCACGAAGCAGCAATGGATGACTCTTTCAAAAGAAGCGCAAGGAGGATCCACGAGCGGCGGCAAGAAGAAGGAGAAGGAACGCTCAGCGAGAAAGTACGTCGCAGAGCAGGAGGATGATGATGAAGCTCCGCCGCGGAGGAAGTTTGACATAAAGAAAATAAGGTGTCATAACTGCGGCAAGCTTGGTCAGTTCAAGTCTGATTGCCGAGAACCACCGAAGGAGAGGGCTCTCATGGCCCAGAAAGGAGATGATGGACCCATGATGATGATGCTCGAGGAGTGTGAGCATGACACGGAGGAGTTAGCTCTTCCGACGCCAACTATGGAGATTGTGAAGCTCGTAGAAGAGAAGGTTTACCTTCATGACAAGCGGGGAACAAAGACGGGTGACAACGTCTGGTGCCTCGACTCGGGCGCTAGCAATCACATGACCGGCGACATGGACCTATTCTCCAAAGTAAATCTCTCGGTGGGAGGCACCGTTCGCTTTGGTGACGGGGCGACGGTCAGCATCGCAGGACGAGGCAATGTCCTACTTGAGTTGCAAAGCGGTCATAAGGTACTCACTAGTGTGTACTATGTTCCCAAGTTGGAGAGAAATATTATCAGTCTTGGACAGCTCACAGAGCGTGGATGCAAGATTGTGCTCGAGGAGAACTATCTATGGGGATATGATCGTCAAAGGCAGCTTGTCATGAAGGTGGAGAGATCGAAGAACAGACTCTACTATCTTGACTTGGATCGGGTGGATCCAATATGCGATGGAATTCTAGTCGAGGAGCAACGGAGTGCCCCGTTCCCAGTTGAATCCACGCATGTCACGCAAGACATAAGTTGCGAGGGAGAAAAATCGGGCCAGCCAGAAGAGAGCCCAGAAAACAGTAGGCCACCATGGCCAGAAGAAGGCGAACTGAAAGAAAAAGGTTCGTCGGAAGAAGATCTACTAGAAGGTCCATCAAAAAGGAAGATACGTTATGTTTGTTCAGAGCTACTCAATCTTGCTGTAGCAAGTATTATTGAGAATCGGACACATACGGGAGACCTAGGAAACTGCAGGCCGACTCGGCCAGAAGAAGGACAAGCTAGAAATCCGCAAGCAAAATTGTTAGACGGTCTTGTTAGTCCAGAGACACTTAGCCCAGAAAGTAGGCCGGCTGGGTGCAGAGTTCGAACCAAGACAGAAGAGAGAAGCTGCCCAGCAGCACATGTTTTGGACGAGCTGGAAGGAGATGTCCTACCAAGAAATACTACAAAAAAGGAGCATGCAGGTTACATGTGTCTAGAGCTAATCAAGCTAGCTTGTATATGGATGCGTTATGGCCAAAAGCATCGGCTAGAGTCACATCCATCAAGCAGGGAGCTAGATAGCTTTGCTTTGTAACGGACGCATGCACGCTCGTGTGTATCTCAACGAGAAAGTACTTCGGCAAGAGCACAAAGGCGAGTCGTCGGGGAGCGACGTGGGATGTCAGCCAGCAAAAGAAGGTTTGAAAAGTGAAGAGAGGAGCGCAACGTCGAGCGCAGAAGAGTACGTTGTATCTGCTCCGATAGCACTGGAGCTGAAACAACTACGACCAACGTTAACACGTATGCGACGCGTGTTGGACTGCTATCCGAAGAACCCGTTTCGAATGGTAAATAATCCGGTGAAGATGAAGCATGAAAAGCAATATGTGTTGATCGAGGAACTGGTGAAGACCGAAGAAGCGGACAAGAAGGATGGTAGACATGAAGCCATGGAGAAGCCGGCGAAAGCAAAGACGGTGACATAGATGCTACGAGGAGCGACAAAAGCAATGTCGATGATGAAGACCAAATCGGCGAAAGCAGTGCCGAGGGTAACACCTACGCGAAGCAAGTGGCGTATTTGGGACCCAGGTCGAAGTGAAGCGGTCGTGCTTAGGGGGGTGATTGTTAGGATTAAGCACGATCCGATGCCGGAACGGCAACACGTGCGTATTGTACACGTATACAAGTAGGATTGGTGTTGTGTCCGGGTAGGTCTTGTAAACTGACTAGGACTAGTACCTCTGCCTATGCGTGTATATAAGTGCACCCAAGGCTATGTAATCTTGTACCAAGAAAAGAAAGCAAGAGGTGTTACGAGAGGCTCGACACGGGCCTCTAGCAATCCAAAAATCGTGTTTGTTGCGTGTGTTCCGGCGAGACAGCAAATCGTCAAGTGAAGTCGATCTACGTCAACAGCTAGCTAGACTAGGAAAGCAATCTAGTTCAGCCAGCTTATGCATGTGCGTATCCACCAGATATTGATCTCTAGCTAGCTCGTACGTGCGCGTACTTGTAGCTAGTGTGTCCGTATTACCGGAGTTCATCGAGTTAGCGTGTACGTGCGTCGGAGTCGTCGGAAAGTACTCGACGAGCTGCGTCGTCGGTCGGGTCAATTCCAACAACATGCATGCTGCACCATGACGCACGGGGCTGGTTCCCAACCCGGTGACTTCGGCGCGGACGGCGCTTAACCCGCCGTTGTGAAGCTCGGGGCAGCCAGCGTGCAGACCAGCGGCCGGCGTGCAGACCGGCGCCCGCGCTGAAGACGATGACGCGAAGCGGGGGCTGCCGGTGTGCGGCTCACTTCCACGACACTTGTCAAAGATGACGGCGGCGTGGCCGCCGGTGAGCAGCTCGACACTGCTGCGGACGACGCCCAAGGTGACGGGGACGGCGCGGAGGCGCGCCCACTTCCACGACACTTGCTGAAGCCGATGATGACGTCGGCGCGGGAGGCTGCCGGCGTGCAGCCCGGCGCCCATGGACGGCGCGCGCCAAAGATGATGATGGCGACGTGTAGGCTGCCATGTGCAGCTGGACATCACCTTCACTCCTGCGGCGCTGAAGACGACGACGTTGGCGCGGGAGGCTGCCGGCGTACGGCCAGGCGCCCATGAACGACGCCAAGGACAACGATGGCGGTGTGGAGGCTGCCATGTGCAGCTCAGCGGCCACCTCCTCGACACTTGCCGAAGTCGAGGACGTCGGCGCGGGGCTGCCGGCGTGCAGCCACGCGCCCATGGATGGTGCCAAAGGCGATGACGATGGCGCAGAGGCTGCCATGTGCAACTCGGCAGCCACTTCCTCGACACTTCCACGGGCGGCTCCCAAGACGAGGAGGGTGGCGTGGAGGCTTCCTTCTTCACACCTGCGGCGCCAAACACGATGACGATGATGTCCGCGCGGAGGCTGCCGACGTGCAGCCTGGCGTCACCTCAACTTCCGTGGCGGATGACGCTGAAGATGACGACCACGGCAGCAGCGTGAAGGCTGCTAGCGTGCAACCTGACGCGTCCTCTACTCCCGCGGCGGACGACGCTCAAGACGGCGACCACGATGGCAGCGCGGAGGCCGTTGACGTGTAGCCCGGCGCGCCCTCTACTCCCGTGGCACTCAAGACGATGACGGGGACACAAAAGCTGTCCGCGTGCAGCCCTGCGGCGGCTGCCCTCCCATGGCACCGAAGGCAACGGCGGTGAAGCAAGAGCTGTCTTCACTCCCGTGTAGCAATGCACGTGCATGGCAATGCTCATGCATGGTTCGTGCATGCATCTCATGCCTGGCTAGCTAGGCGCGGCCGAGCATGTACGGTACAACCCGCTCTTCATGGCCATGAGAATCTCGAGAACCATGACAAGGGCCACTCAGCACGGTGTCGTCCGAGGCTTGGACAATGGAGGAGAGACCGGGCCGAGACGCTATCACCGCAGCACATGCTCTACCTTCTCCCACACGGAGGCGACTAGGTGAGGCGTGGTGACATCTTCGACACCATCTCCACGAGCCCGTGAGACGGCGTTCTTGTCTATGCCGACTGCCATTAACTTGGCGTTGGTCAAGGACGAGGCGACGACCACGACGGCTATGCCGACTTGTGCGCGCGTCGGTTTCACGCCGACGCCGATCTCCACCGACTTACTCCCGCGAGGCATACCCCTCGCGCACCCCGAAGCTACCGGTCGTCAAGAAGTCCCAGCCGAGCAGACCCATGCTACTTCGACTCAACTACATCAACGCCGCCGAGACCGACGAGGCGCGACGGCGAGGGCGGCATGGCCGTAGCAAAGGCCATGCTATTTGCGGCGCGTGTACCGACGAGGACACGGGCTCTGCCGCTGCCCCCACACACTTCATCATCATCATGCATGGAGAACACGAAGCGAAGACGACGAAGATGACCACACAGCTTAATCGGAGGTGTCCTGCGGCGTAACCCGCGGGAGTAATTAACCGGGTGCCTTCCGAGGCCCCGCGAACCAGGAGATCGCAATCGCCATAGTCAGGCTGACCGTGCTAGCAGGCCACGGAGCGCATGTACCAGGGATCTTGTACTTTGTTTCTCCAAGAGAGATTAATAAAATACATGCTTCCCTACCTTGTTTTCTTTCTTGTGTACTACGGTACACTGGCATGCCCGCATTTCTTTTCTTTACCCCGGCGCATGAGAGAAACACACTACTCTACTCCTTTCCTAAGTAGCCACCCAGCATAGACGTTTTTCTCGTGTCAAACACACGCACATCCTTTACTTTGTTTGATTGTTTTGCTTTACTTTATTTATTTTACTTGCATTGTTTTATCAAAAACCCAAAAAAATTAGAATCATTGGTAGTTGTTATTTCTTTACTTTAGTTCATTATGTTATTCCCTAAGTATGTTTTGGAGGACCTCTCAGTAGGAAGTGGTTCAATTATTGGGAAAAGTAACATTGAGGAGTTCTTTAATCACATTAGTATGCATAAAGAAGTTGAGGAAAAGTCTTTGGTTGAGCTAGCTCCTAGTATTGAAGTTGCTTCTGCTTATTTAATTCACATGTTGGAAGCTAGGTTTGCTAGTCTTAATCCTTTTATTCAAAACATGTTCCTTAAGCTTCATGAAATTGAAGATCCTGAAAAGAAAGCCTTTATCTTAGAAACTTTGTGCTTAGAATTTAAAGATGTTGCTATTGAAGCTAGGAAAGTTCTTAAGCGTTTTAATAAACTCGGTTCACCTATAAAGATTATTAGTACAGACAATGATGGAACCGAAATACCTATACCTAGCAAGCTCCTGGGATTGTATGAAGCTTTCGAAAATAATTTTAACTGGATCTGTCCTGAGAATCTTTTTAGTGATTTGAGTGAGCCAAAGCGTGATCACAAAGGGTCTTCAAAGACTTATGTGGATGAAATACAATGCCTTATTGACAAGACATCTGCAGTTGATCTTAATGCTCCTTCCGATGTTACTTGATTCACAATTTTCTGCGCCTAGCTCAAAGGCGTTAAAGAAAAGCACTCTTGGGAGATAACCCAATGTTTTATTTTCAGTACTTTTTCTTTTATTTGAGTCTTGGAAGTCATTACTACTGTAATGACCTCTCCTTATCCTGTTTATTTCTTTGTTGTGCCAAGAGAAGCCTCTAATTTGAGTGAGGTAAAGATTTGGGGATGTTGCTGTCCTGAAACTGTTTTCGGTGCTGCACCGTAAAAATTCGTATAAATTCTCTGTATATCTTTTGGGCCTGCGATTTGTTGTGCATATGCCCCAGGTTATATCCAAACTTTCGTTAGTTGAACACTTTTTTATTTGAGCAACAGAAAACCCCTCAAAAATTCGACCTTTGTCAGCTGTTCTGTTTTAACAGATTTCTGCCAATATTTGTGTTTGCCGCTTTATCGCTTTCTTTTGAGTTCTTTTGATCACGGAACTTTTAGGGAAGTTGCTACAGTAGTATATACTTTATATGTGGTGGTTTTGGGTTGAAACCTGAAGCAAAAAGAGGTTGATTATATGTTATGATTACACTAATGTTGCTAATAGATTTATGTTTAGTTTTGTATGAAGGGAGTTTTCAAGTGTAGGGATTGGAGAATGATGAGATGAGTTGAAGAATGGACAAAAGCTTAAGCTTGGGGATGCCCATGCATCACCCCAATAAATATCCAAGAAGTACAAGCGTCAAAGCTTGGGGATGCCTCCGAGGCACCCCTTCTTCATCGGCAAAAATCAGGTCAGCTTTCAAAACACTATATTTTTATTGCTTCATGCACTATGTGTTTTTCTTGGAGCATCAGTTGTTTTAGTTTTCTTAGCTAGTTTAGTTTGTTTGCTGCAATAAATGGTTGGACCCCATGATACTCCAAGTTGATGTGGGAGATCAGAGGTCCTTGTGCGTGGTGAATGACCAGCCCGTTGGGAACCTCAAGAGGAAGGTATGATGAGTATAGCAGCTTGTTTTCCCTCAGTTAAGAAACCAAGGTTTATCGTTCTGGAGAAAAGCAGACAATGACGACTGAAGGTGATGCTTGCTAGTTTGCGACAGCTTTGGACAATTTATATATGGCGCCTCGTCCAAGCTTTGCTTGCTAGCTGCAACGCGGAACCTGCACACACACAACCAAGTACTTTGTTCCCAACTTGCGATGAGGTTGTCAATCTCACCGGTTTGCTTGAAACAAAGGTTATGAGCGTATCGAGTGGAAAACAGTAGAGTATGCGAATAAAGTAAACAGTGCGAGTAAAGTAAACAGGTAATAGCAATATGATGGAAATAGGACCGGGGTCCACAGTTCACTAGTGGTGTCTCTCCATAAGATAAATAACACATGCTGGGTAAACAAATTACAGTTGGGCAATTGATAGAATAAAGATAAACGTGATATGTCAAGAAGATCACTATAAGATTTACTCTGGGCATTACAACAAAATACATAGACCGCCATCCAACTGCATCTATGACTAATAATCCACTCCCGGGGATATCAATCCGAACACCCCAAGAGTATTAAGTTGCGAACAACAGATAATTGCATTAAGCAAAGTGTGTAATGTAAACAAAGCATATGCCCTTGAGCATATGAATGTTGCTTTCTCCCTAGTAGCAACAGCACATCTACAACCTTAGAGGTTTCTGTCACTCCCCCAGGTTAAATAGAGGCATGAACCCACTATCGAGCATAAATACCCCCTCTTGGAGTCACTAGCAACTACTCGACCAAGATAGCTACTAACAACGGAGAGCATGCAAGATCATAAACAACATAGAGATAACATAAGATAATATTCAGTACGGCAACTCAATCATAAACACCAATATTCATCGGATCCCAACAAACCAAACATGTAGAATTACATAACGGTGATCTCAATCATGTAGGGCAGCTCATGAGATCTAAACATGAAGCACATGGTGGAGAAGACAACCATCTAGCTACTGCTATGGACCCATAGTCCAAGGTAGACTACTCACTCATCGCTCCGGAGGCAAGCATGGCGATGAAGAAGACCTCCGGTGGCGATTCCCATCTCCGGCAGGGTGGCGGGAAGAACTTCTGGACCCTCCCAATCTTCGGGTCGACGGCGGCGGTGGATCGCGATGTGTTTTGGAAAAGTGATCGGGTACTTAGGTTTTTTTCCGTTGGGGGGTCTTTATAGGCGAAGGGGCGATGTCAGAGGAGGGCCCAGGTGGCCTCACACCATGGTGGCGCGGGCCAGGGGCTGGCCGCGCCACCCTGGCATGTGGGCCCCTGGTGGCCCCTCTCCTTCTCTCCTTCGGATCTCTGGAAGCTTCCGGGTAAAATAAGACTTCAGGAACTTGTTCCGTCCAATTCCGAGAATATTTCCTGTGTATCACTTCTGAAACACAAAAACAGCAGAAAACAGGGAACTGGCACTGTGGCAACTCGGTAGTAGGTTAGTTCCGGAAAATGCATAAAAGTGCCACGAAGTGTAACGAAACAATAGGCAAATGGTGTAAAAACAAGCATGGAGCATCAAAAATTATAGATACGTTGGAGACGTATCAAGCATCCCCAAGCTTAACTCCTGCTCGTCCTCGAGTAGGTAAGTGATAACAAAAGAATAATTTTTGAGGTGACATGCACCTACACAATCTTGATCATCTATGTAAGCATTGAGTGTTGGGATCATAAGAACATAAAACATGGGCATGAAAGATATAATCTTGACAATAAGAACTTAGCAACCATGTTGTAAACATGCAAATGAACACAAACAAAAGATCATGAAAATGAAACAATGAAAGTCAAACGTGTGTTCAAATCATAAGGAAACACATACAAATGGTTTTCATCTTGTCCTTCAAAGAGAGCAAAACATAAATGCATAGGACACCTTCAAGTTTAAGAGGGCGACTAGATACAAATAGTTTGAGAACAAGTGAAACCAACAATATGAATCAATCAATGAACTTTGGGACAATGCATATCACACTAAGAATGACAACTATGCTCTCTTAATGGTGCATCAAGATAGAAGGTGGTGACTCAACATTAAAGTAAAAGAAAGGCCCTTCGCAGAGGGAAGCAGTGATTGCAAGTTTTATAACCTTCAAAAATTATGGTACTTACCGGCTTTGAGCTCTCATTGCCCCCATCATAAGCATCTTGAATGGTTAAAGTTAATGCGAGAACAATTATGATGCATATGCTTGACAAATCATAAGTTGAAAACCTCGTGTCCCGTGAATACGAGTACCCAAACCTCATGCTACTTTACTTAGAGTCCCAAGCAAGGCTCTTGTCATTGTAAGTATATGCATATCATTGAGAACCGCCAATGGGGTACCTCCGTGCCCGATGACATGGAACAAGCCCACACCAAAATGACAGGACAAGCAGACAATGAACACCTCGATATCTCTTTTATTTGCCTTTTGTTTAGCTTTTTATTGTGAGATGCGTCGTCGTATGTTCACCATGGGTATGCTGCAAATTTCCACCATGAATTATGCATGGCTTAGATTGGCGGCCCGGCGTTTCCCTAACACATATACAAACTCCATGATCCCCACAAGATTCCCAATTCATTTCACACCGCGGGCATCCATAAACAAAAGATCACGATATCAACTCAATTAAGAAGTGCAATGTTGAAAGCTTGCCCATGACTGCATGGCTGGGCTAGAATCCAACTTACAACTTGCAAGCACAACAACTCAACATAAGAGACCACAATGTCAAATTTTTAAGAACAGGAAAAAGTAAAGTGTGCCTTCCGGTTCGTGAGAGCTTTACTGACCGAGTTTCGCATAACACTGGTAAGAGTTTAATTTGAAGAGAAAATAAAAGCAAGTCAAATTTACTTGGAATAGAAAATTGCTAGTAGGTATGTATGGTAGACACTTTGGAAAACTTTGGCTTTTAGGAGTTGGATGCACGAGTAGAGCTCATACTCAGTACAAGGCGAGGGCTAGCAAAAGACTGGGAGCGACCAACTAAGAGAGCAATAATGGCCATAATCATGCAAAGCGACAAAGCGACATTAAAAGAAGCATAAGATGGCATCAAAAGTCAAAAACTAAATGATCATGAAGGCTATTGGCGACTTTGTATGAGTCTAACATGTGTGAGCATGCGCCAAGTCAACCCAAATAAAGCATCAAGGAGAAAACCAAAATAATGCTTCCATACAATAAAAACAACGCATGATTTTTTTCAAAGGCTCATTAAGCAATTTCAGTTATTTGAGACAAGTCATGCTACAGCAAAACCACTAAGCATACTATCAAAAAGACATCAAGCATGACATGAAAAAGCCTAAGCCGCAGTCTACACAAGCTCCTTCTTGTACCACTATTTTGCACAAAGCTTTTTCTCTTTTCCAACACCATTTGAAATTTTTAAAGACACCTCTTTTGATGAAAACCTATAAAGATCAGAGGCAAAAATACACCTTGATGAAAAGATATGACAAGGTCTGAACGCAAATCAAGGCGAAAACGAAAACCAAAAGCAGTAGCAGAAAAAGAAGAACACTCGATTTTTATAAGAGTGAAAACTAGAGCGTTCTTTGCAAATGAAAACGAGTACATCTCCTCCAAAAGAAATTTGTTGGGGTCCAACCATTTATTGCAGCAAACAAACTAAACCAACTAAGAAAACTAAAACAACTGACGCTCCAAGAAAAACACATAGTGCATGAAGCAATAAAAATATAGTGTTTTGAAAGGTGACCTGATTTTTGCCGATGAAGAAGGGGTGCCTCGGGGGCATCCCCAAGCTTTGACGCTTGTACTTCTTGGATATTTCTTGGGGTGATGCATGGGCATCCCCAAGCTTGAGCTTTTGTCCATTCTTCAACTCATCTCATCATTCTCCAATCCCTACACTTGAAAACTTCCTTCATACAAAACTAAACACAAATCTATTAGCAACATTAGTGTAGGCATAACATATAATCAACCTATTTTTGCTTCAGGTTTCAACTCAAAATCACCACATATATAGCAAATACTACTGTAGCAACATCCCCAAAAGTTCCGTGATCAAAAGAACTCAAAAGAAAGCGATAAAGTGGCAAACACAAATATTGGCAGAAATCTGTCAAAACTGAACAGCTGACAAAGGTCGAATTTTTGAGGGGTTTTCTGTTGCTCAAATCAAAAAGTGTTCAACTAACAAAAGTTTGGATATAACCTGGGGCATATGCACAAGAAATAGCAGATCCAAAAGATATACAGACAATTTATACGAATTTTTACGGTGCAGCACTGAAAAAGTTTCAGGATAGCAACATCCCCAAATCTTTACCTCACTCGAATTAGAGGCTTCTCTTGGCACAAAAACGAAATAAACAAGATAAGGAGCGGTCATTACAGTAGTAATAACTTCCAAGACTCAAATAAAAGAAAAAGTACTAAAAATATAACATTGGGTTATCTCCCAAGAGTGCTTTTCTTTAACGCCTTTGAGCTAGGCGCAGAAAATTGCGAATCAAGTAACATCAAGTGATGAAGCACCAAGATCAACTGCAGAAGTCTTGTCAATAAGGCATTGTATTTCATCCACATAAGTTTTAGAAGACCCTTTGTGATCATGCTTTGGTACACTATTTTCATCAAAAAGATTTTCAGGACAGATCTAGTCAAAATTATTTTCGAAAGCTTCACACAATCCCAAGAGCTTGCAAGGTATAGGTACTTCGGCTCCTTCATTGTTAGTACCAATAACCTTTATAGGCGAACCGAGTTTATTAAAACGTTTAAGAACCTTTCTAGCTTCAATAACGACATCTTTAAATTCTAAGCGCAAAGCTTCCAAGATAAAAGCTTTCTTTTCGGGATCCTCAATTTCATGAAGCTTCAGGAACATGTATTGCATAAAAGGATTAAGACTAGCAAACCTAGTTTCCAACATGTGAATCAAATAAGCAGAAACAACTTCAATACTAGGAGCTAGCTCAACCAAAGATTTTTCCTCAACTTCCTTATGTATACTAATGTGATTAAAGAACTCCTCAATGTTACTTTTGCCAATAATCGAACCACTACCTACTGAGAGGTCCTTCGGAACGTACTTAGGGAACAGCATGATGAACTAAAGTAAAGAAATAACAACTACCAAGGATTCTAATTTTTTTGGGTTTTTGATATAAAGCAATGCAAGTAAAATAAATAAAGCAAAACAATAACAAAGTAAAGGATGTGTGTGCGAAAACTCCCCTCGCAGAAGTCTTCCACTCTTCCCCGGTAACGGCGCCAGAAAAGAGGCTGATACTCCAAGTTGATGTGGGAGATCAGAGGTCCTTGTGCGTGGTGAATAACCAGCCCGTTGGGAACCCCAAGAGGAAGGTATGATGAGTATAGCAGCTTGTTTTCCCTCAGTTAAGAAACCAAGGTTTATCGTTCAGGAGAAAAACAGACAATGACGACTGAAGGTGATGCTTGCTAGTTTGCGACAGCTTCGGACAATTTATATATGGCACCTCATCCAAGCTTTGCTTGCTAGCTGCAACGCGGAACCTGCACACATACAACCAAGTACTTTGTTCCCAACTTGCGATGAGGTTGTCAATCTCACCGGTTTGCTTGAAACAAAGGTTATGAGCGTATCGAGTGGAAAACAGTAGAGTATGCGAATAAAGTAAACAGTGCGAGTAAAGTAAACAGGTAATAGCAATATGATGGAAATAGGACCGGGGTCCATAGTTCACTAGTGGTGTCTCTCCATAAGATAAATAACACATGCTGGGTAAACAAATTACAGTTGGGCAATTGATAGAATAAAGATAAACGTGATATGTCAAGAAGATCACTATGAGATTTACTCTGGGCATTACAACAAAATACATAGACCGCCATCCAACTGCATCTATGACTAATAATCCACTCCCGGGGATATCAATCCGAACACCCCAAGAGTATTAAGTTGCGAACAACAGATAATTGCATTAAGCAAAGTGTGTAATGTAAACAAAGCATATGCCCTTGAGCATATGAATGTTGGTTTCTCCCTAGTAGCAACAGCACATCTACAACCTTAGAGGTTTCTGTCACTCCCCCAGGTTAAATAGAGGCATGAACCCACTATCGAGCATAAATACCCCCTCTTGGAGTCACTAGCAACTACTCGACCAAGATAGCTACTAACAACGGAGAGCATGCAAGATCATAAACAACATAGAGATAACATAAGATAATATTCAGTACAGTAACTCAATCATAAACACCAATATTCATCGGATCCCAACAAACCAAACATGTAGAATTACATAACGGTGATCTCAATCATGTAGGGCAGCTCATGAGATCTAAACATGAAGCACATGGTGGAGAAGACAACCATCTAGCTACTGCTATGGACCCATAGTCCAAGGTAGACTACTCACTCATCGCTCCGGAGGCAAGCATGGCGATGAAGAAGACCTCCGGTGGCGATTCCCCTCTCCGACAGGGTGCCGGGAAGAGCTTCTGGACCCTCCCAATCTTCGGGTCGATGGCGGCGGCGGATCGCGATGTGGTCTGGAAAAGTGATCGGGTACTTAGGTTTTTTCCGTCGGGGGGTCTTTATAGGCGAAGGGGCGATGTTAGAGGAGGGCCCAGGTGGCCTCACACCATGGTGGCGCGGGCCAGGGGCTGGCCGCGCCACCCTGGCGTGTGGGCCCCTGGTGGCCCCTCTCCTTCTCTCCTTTGGATCTCTGGAAGCTTCCGGGTAAAATAAGACTTCGGGAACTTGTTCCGTCCAATTCCGAGAATATTTCCTGTGTATCACTTCTGAAACACAAAAACAGCAGAAAACAGGGAACTGGCACTGTGGCAACTCGTTAGTAGGTTAGTTCCGGAAAATGCATAAAAGTGCCACGAAGTGTAACGAAACAATAGGCAAATGGTGTAAAAACAAGCATGGAGCATCAAAAATTATAGATACGTTGGAGACGTATCACCCCAACAAATTTCTTTTGGAGAAGTTGTCTTGCTTTTCATTTTCCAAGAACGCTCTAGTTTTCACTCTTATCAAAAACCGAGTGTTCTTCTTTTTCTGCTACTGCTTTTGGTTTTCGTTTTCGCCTTGCGTTCAGACCTTGTCATATCTTTTCATCAAGGTGTATTTTTGCCTCTGATCTTTATTGGTTTTCATCAAAAGAGGTGTCTTAAAAATTTTCAAATGGTGTTGGAAAAGAGAAAAAACTTTATGCAAAAAAGTGGTACAAGAAGGAGCTTGTGTAGACTGCGGCTTAGGCTTTTTCATGTCATGCTTGATGTCTTTTTGATAGTATGCTTAGTGGTTTTGCTGTAGCATGACTTGTGTCAAATAACTGAGATTGCTTAATGAGCCTTTGAAAAATCATGCGTTGTTTTAATTATTTGGAAGCATTATTTTGGTTTTCTCCTTGATGCTTTATTTGGGTTGACTTGGCGCATGCTCACACTTGTTAGACTCTTACAAAGTCGCCAATAGCCTCTATGATCATTTAGTTTTTGACTTTTGATGCCATCTTGTGCTTCTTTTAATGTTGCTTTGTCGCTTTGCATGATTATGGCCATTATTGCTCTCTTAGTTGGTGGCTCCCAGTCTTTTGCTAGCCCTCGCCTTGTACTGAGTATGAGCTCTACTCGTGCATCCAACTCCTAAAAACCAAGTTTTCGAAAGTGTCCACCATGCATACCTACTAGCAATTTGCTATTCCAAGTAAATTTGACTTGCTTTTATTTACTCTTCAAATTAAACTCTTACCAGTGTTATGCGAAAATTGGTCAGTAAAGCTCTCACGAACCGGAAGGCACACTTTACTTTTTCCTGTTCTTAAAAATTTGACATTGTGGTCTCTTATGTTGAGTTGTTATGCTTGCAAGTTGTAAGTTGGATACTAGCCCAACCATGCCGTCATGGGGCAAGCTTTCAACATTGCACTTCTTATTTGAGTTGATATCGTGATCTTTTATTTATGGATGCCCGCGGTGTGAAATGAATTGGGAATCTTGCGGGGATCATGGAGTTTGTATATGTGTTAGGGAAACGCCTGGGCCGCCAATCTAAGCCATGCATAATTCATGGTGGAAATTTGCAGCATACCCATGGTGGACATTCGACGACGCATCTCACAATAAAAAGCTAAACAAATGGCAAATAAAAGAGATGTCGAGGTGTTCATTGTCTGCTTGTCCTGTCATTTTGATGTGGGCTTGTTCCATGTCATCGGGCACGGAGGTACCCCGTTGGCGGTTCTCGATGATACATATATACTTACAATGACAAGAGCCTTGCTTGGGACTCTAAGTTGAGTAGCATGAGGTTTGGGTACTCGTATTCACGGGACACGAGGTTTTCAACTTATGATTTGTCAAGCATATGCATCATAATTGTTCTCGCATTAACTTTAACCATTCAAGATGCTTATGATGGGGGCAATGAGAGCTCAAAGCTGGTAAGTACCATAATTTTTGAAGGTTATAAAACTTGCAATCACTGCTTCCCTCCGCGAAGGGCCTTTCTTTTTTACTTTTATGTTGAGTCACCACCTTCTATCTTTATGCACCATTAAGAGAGCATAGTTGTCATTCTTAGTATAATGTGCATTGTCCCAAAGTTTTCATTGATAGATTCATATTGTTGGTTTCACTTGTTCTCAAATTATTTGTATCTAGTCGCCCTCTTAAACTTGAAGGTGTCCTATGCATTTATGTTTTCCTCTCTATGAAGGACAAGCTGAAAACCATTTGTATGTTTTTCCTTATGATTTGAACACACGTTTGACTTTCATTGTTTCATTTTCATGATCTTTTGTTTGTGTTCATTTGCATGTTATAACATGGTTGCTAAGTTTTTATTGTCAAGATTATATCTCTCATGCCCATGTTTTAAGTTCTTATGATCCCAGCTCACAAATGCTTACATATATGGTCAAGATTGTGTAGGTGCATGTCACCTCAAAAATTATTTCTTTTGTTATCACTTACCTACTTGAGGACGAGCAGGAGTTAAGCTTGGTGATGCTTGACACGTCTCCAACGTATCTATAATTTTTGATGCTCCATGCTTGTTTTTACACCATTTGCCTACTGTTTCGTTACACTTCGTGGCACTTTTATGTATTTTCCGGAACTAACCTACTAACAAGTCGCCACAGTGCCAGTTCCCTGTTTTCTGTTGTTTTTGTGTTTCAGAAGTGCTACACAGGAAATATTCTCGGAATTGGACGAAACAAGTTCCTGAAGTCTTATTTTTCCCGGAAGCTTCCAGAGATCCGAAGAGGGGTCGGAGGGGGGCCACGAGGGCCCCACACACCAGGGCGGCGCGGCCCAGCCCCTGGCCGCGCCCCCTATGTGTGAGGGCACCTCGGTCCACTCCTGACGATGCCCCTTCGCCTATAAAGACCCCCCGACAGAAAAAACCTAAGTACCTGATCACTTTTCCAGAACACATCGCGATCCGCCACCGCCGTCGACCCAAAGATCGGGAGGGTCCAAAAGCTCTTCCCGGCACCCTGCTGGAGAGGGGAATCGCCACCGGAGGTCTTCTTCATCGCCATGCTTGCCTCCAGAGCAATGAGTGAGTAGTCTACCTTGGACTATGGGTCCATACCAGTAGCTAGATGGTTGTCTCCTCCCCCATGTTCTTCATGTTTAGATCTCATGAGCTGCCCTACATGATTGAGATCACCGTTGTGTAATTCTACATGTTTGGTTTGTTGGGATCCGATGAATATTGGTGTTATGATTGAGTTGCTATACTGAAATATATCTTATATTATCTCTATGTTGTTTATGATCTTGCATGCTCTTCGTTGTTAGTAGCTATCTTGGCCGAGTAGTTGCTAGTGACTCCAAGAGGGGGTATTTATGCTCGATAGTGGGTTCATGCCTCTATTTAACCTGGGGGAGTGACAGAAACCTCTAAGGTTGTAGATGTGATGTTGCTACTAGGGAGAAAACAACATTCATATGCTCGGGGGCATATGCTTTGTTTACATTACACACTTTGCTTAATGCAATTATCTGTTGTTCGCAACTTAATACTCATGGGGTGTTCGGATGATATCCCCGAGAGTGGATTATTAGTCATAGATGCAGTTGGATGGCGGTCTATGTATTTTGTTGTAATGCCCAGAGTAAATCGCATAGTGATCTTCTTGACATATCACGTTTATCTTTATTCTATCAAATTGCCCAACTGTAATTTGTTTACCCAGCATGTGTTATTTATCTTATGGAGAGACACCACTAGTGAACTGTGGACCCTGGTCCTATTTCCATCATATTGCTATCACCTGTTTACTTTACTCGCACTGTTTACTTTACTCGCATACTTTCACTACTTTCCACTCGATACGCTCATACCCTTTGTTTCAAGCAAACCGGTGAGATTGACAACCTCATCGCAAGTTGGGAACAAAGTATTTGGTTGTGTTGTGTGCAGGTTCCACGTTGCTGCTAGCAAAGCAAAGCTTGGATGAGGTGCCATATATAAATTGTCCGAAGCTATCGCTAAGCTAGTCCGCAACACCTTCAATCGTTTGTCTCTCCTCTCCTGATCGACAAACCTTGGTTTCTTACTGAGGGAAAATCTTGCTGCTATATTCATCACACCTTCCTCTTCGGGTTCCCAACGGGCTGGTCATTTACCACGCATCAGGGGTGTGGGACCCTAGAACCAAGACCAAACCATGGTTCCCACCCCACCTGGCAGACATCGATGGCACCACGAGTTTGACCTAGATCTCGAAGGGGGGCCTAGGGAACTCAGAAAAAATCAAAAAAAATGGAAAAATAGTGCATGGAGTAATGGTGAGTGATTCATCACCTAGAAAAAATACCAAACATGCCATCACAAGGGTTCACATGTGGACTCTCTCATAGAGAGGTGCTTCCAGGCAGGAGTTCTCTTGGTCTTTCTTGGCAGATGACCATGGTTTGTGCAAGTTCCACAGCAAACTTTGGAACCATGGTGCCATTTTTGGTGGAGATGTGCATCTTTGCATTCCCAGCCACTTTTGCAACTAGTGTTTTTCCAGTTTCCACATAATAATGCATTTCCCATTTTTCAGGTGCCCAGAGGGGTCGAAACAGGTGCTTTTTTGTGAAGGGGCCACCAAGGGCAGTGTGCAAAACATCACCACTCTAAATTTCATGGGTGGGGGACCTACCAGGGGTGCCACATCCAGGATGTTAGGAATTATCTCGGCCTGCTGCCATATAATGAATTATTTTTGCCCTAAATCCTTTTTAATCCAATTTTGCACTGGCGCTACAAGAAATTCACACCAGAAA
The DNA here is from genome assembly GCA_007115705.1 of Dactylis glomerata. Classification (NCBI taxonomy): domain Eukaryota; kingdom Viridiplantae; phylum Streptophyta; class Magnoliopsida; order Poales; family Poaceae; genus Dactylis; species Dactylis glomerata. The sequence goes on along the minus strand of QXEO01000234.1, from coordinate 1,902,926 downwards.
AATTGGGGAAAAATACAGGGAGGTCCCCTGGGGGTGTGGAACCCTAGAACCAAGACCAAACCATGGTTCCCACCCCACTTGGCAGACATCGATGGCACCGCGAGTTTGACCTAGATCTCGGAGGGGGGCCTAGGGAATTCAGAAAAAATCAAAAAAATGGCAAAATAGTGCATGGAGTCATGGTGAGTGATGCATCACCTAGGAAAAAATACCAAACATGCCATCCCAAGGGTTCACATGTGGACTCTCTCACAGAGAGGTGCTTCCAGGCAGGAGTTCTCTTGGTCTTCCTGGCAGATGACCATGGTTTGTGCAAGTTCCACAGCAAACTTTGGAACCATGGTCCCATTTTTGGTGGAGATGTGCATCTTTGCATTCCCAACCACTTTTGCAACTAGTGTTTTTCCAGTTTCCACATAAAAAATGCATTTCCCATTTTTCAGGTGCCCGGAGGGGTCAAAACAGGTGCTTTTTGTGAAGGGGCCACCATGGGCAGTGTGCAAAACATCACCACTATAATTTTCATAGGTGGGGGACCTACCAGGGGTGCCACATCTAGGAGGTTAGGAATTATCTCGGCCTGCTGCCTTATAATGAATTATTTTTGCCCTAAATCCTTTTTAATCCAATTTTGCACTTGGGCTACAAGAAATGCACACCAGAAAAATTGGGGAAAAATACATGGAGGTCCCCTGGGGGTGTGGAACCCTAGAACCAAGACCAACCCATGGTTCCCACTCCACCTGGCAGACATCGATGGCACCGCGAGTTTGACCTAGATCTCGAAGGGGGGCCTAGGGAATTCAGAAAAAATCAAAAAAAAATGGAAAAACAGTGCATGGAGTCATGGTGAGTGATGCATCACCTAGGAAAAATACCAAACATGCCATTTTAAGGGTTCACATGTGGACTCTCTCACAGAGAGGTGCTTCCAGGCAGGAGTTCTCTTGGTCTTCCTTGGCAGATGATCATGGTTTGTGCAAGTTCCACATCAAAATTTGGAACCATGATCCCATTTTTGGTGGAGATGTGCATCTTTGCATTCCCAACCACTTTTGCAACTAGTGTTTTTCCAGTTTCCACATAAAAAATGCATTTCCCATTTTTCAGGTGCCCGGAGGGGTCAAAACAGGTGCTTTTTTGTGAAGGGGCCACCAAGGGCAGTGTGCAAAACATCACCACTCTAATTTTCATAGGTGGGGGATCTACCAGGGGTGCCACATCCAGGAGGTTAGGAATTATCTCGGCCTGCTGCCATATAATGAATTATTTTTTCCCTAAATCCTTTTTAATCCAATTTTGCACTGGGGCTACAAGAAATGCACACCAGAAAAATTGGGGAAAATACAGGGAGGTCCCCTGGGGGTGTGGGACCCTAGAACCAAGACCAAACCATGGTTCCCACCCCACCTGGCAGACATCGATGGCACCGCGAGTTTGACCTAGATCTCGGAGTGGGGCCTAGGGAATTCAGAAAAAATCAAAAAATGGAAAAATAGTGCATGGATTCATGGTGAGTGATGCATCACCTAGGAAAAATACCAAACATGCCATCCCAAGGGTTCACATGTGGACTCTCTCACAGAGAGGTGCTTCCAGGCAGGAGTTCTCTTGGTCTTCCTTGGCAGATGACCATGGTTTGTGCAAGTTCCACAGCAAACTTTGGAACCATGGTCCCATTTTTGGTGGAGATGTGCATCTTTGCATTCCCAACCACTTTTGCAACTAGTGTTTTTATAGTTTCCACATAAAAAATGCATTTCCCATTTTTTAGGTGCCCGGAGGGGTCGAAACAGGTGCTTTTTTGTGAAGGGGCCACAAAGGGCAGTGTGCAAAACATCACCACTCTAATTTTCGTGGGTGCGGGACCTACCAGGGGTGACACATCCAGGAGGTTAGGAATTATCTCGGCCTGCTGCGATATAATGAATTATTTTTGCCCTAAATCCTTTTTAATCCAATTTTGCACTGGGGCTACAAGAAATGCACACCAGAAAAATTGGGGAAAATACAGGGAGGTCCCCTGGGGGTGTGGAACCCTAGAACCAAGACCAAACCATGGTTCCCACCCCACCTGGCAGACATCGATGGCACTGCGAGTTTGACCTAGATCTCGGAGGGGGGCCTAGGGAATTCAGAAAAAATCAAAAAAATGGAAAAACAGTGCATGGAGTCATGGTGAGTGATGCATCACATAGAAAAAATACCAAACATGCCATCCCAAGGGTTCACATGTGGACTCTCTCACAGAGAGGTACTTCCAGACATGAGTTCTCTTGGTCTTCCTTGGCAGATGACCATGGTTTGTGCAAGTTCCACAACAAACTTTGGAACCATGGTCCCATTTTTGGTGGAGATGTGCATCTTTGCATTCCCAACTACTTTTGCAACTAGTGTTTTTCTAGTTTCCACATAAAAAATGCATTTCCCATTTTTCAGGTGCCCGGAGGGGTCGAAACAGGTGCTTTTTTGTGAAGGGGCCACCAAGGGCAGTGTGCAAAACTTCACCACTCTAATTTTCATGGGTAGAGGACCTACCAGGGGTGCCACATCCAGGAGGTTAGGAATTATCTCGGCCTGCTGCCATATAATGAATTATTTTTGCCCTAAATCCTTTTTAATCCAATTTTGCACTGGGGCTACAAGAAATGCACACCAGAAAAATTGGGGAAAATACAGGGAGGTCCCCTGGGGGTGTGGGACCCTAGAACCAAGACCAAACCATGGTTCCCACCCCACCTGGCAGACATCGATGGCACCGCGAGTTTGACCTAGATCTCGGAGGGGGGCCTAGGGAATTCAGAAAAAAATCAAAAAATGGAAAAACTGTGCATGGAGTCATGGTGAGTGATTCATCACCTAGGAAAAATACCAAACATGCCATCCCAAGGGTACTCATGTGGACTCTCTCACAGAAAGGTGCTTCCAAACATTGCATGACATGGTTTCATAACAGTTCATAACATAATAAACACAAAGTACTTCAATGTGTTCAATTCATTACATAATTTTATTGCGAAAGCACGACACATCAGGGTTCAAGCCGGGCGCGTAGCTGCTCATTTTCCTTCTCAAGAGACGCCACGAGTTGGCAGCTTGCGAGGTATTTCATTTTGGAATCCACGAGCTCCCTGAGTGCTTTCTCGTTTTCAGCCAGCAGGTTCCTGCATGTGATCTCCAGGGTGACAGTACTGTTTGTTAGCTTCAAATTTTCCTCCAATAGATCTTTGATCCTGGCTGTATTCTTCTGTGCCGAGGCTCTGGCTTCCTTATGTAGTTCCGACCACTTTTGATTCTCCTTTACAAGCTGCTTGCGCTCACGAGCAAGGCACTTGGCAACTAAGAGGACTTTAGCCATATCCACTTCCTGGGTCAATTTTTACTCCCTTTGTTTGGCTATCCGTTCATTAAGCCAGGACGCCATATCTGGGTTCGGCCCCACCTTCTTTTCCTGTATAAAATAAAAACTGGGTTATTTCTACCAAGGACGCCAACTAAGTGGCAGTGGCGTCCTCACAAAAACCCTATTATAGGTAAAGCACTCTACACTCACCTAAGACTGAATTGCAAGAACCCCAATGCATGTCAACACAATTGGAGAGTGCTTACCTCGCTGAGCCGGGGAAATGTGGGCATCGGGTTCTAGATCGCCGCCGCCATTTTTTGGGAGAGAGGCACACCCTGCAAAACCATCATGGCTCCACCGGCTCTGGATCATTTTATTCCACGATAATGAGTTATAGAGGAGGAAGAAGAAGAAGATCAAAAAGATGATGATGAAGAAGAAGAATTCGTCCTAGTACCCGGATGCGCCCTCGCCTGATTGAAGTTTTCCCTTCTCCATCAGGGAGAGCAAAGATTGTGCCTCTATGTGAGGGCTTTCTCTAATGGATGGAGCAAGTTTGTTCCGGCGGTGAGCTCTCTCCATTCTCTCCGCTTCCTGAGTCATCAGGGGGCGGTTTCTCTTTGGAGGCATGGCTAGACAGAGCGGATGGGGGGCCGGGCAGGAGGAAGGAGAAGGAAGTAGGTGAATGAATAATATGGCAAGATAGTCAAACAGCCCAGCCCGTGGTCCAACCACTGCTCTCTGTCTTCTAGCCTTCTCATGCAAGCTATATCCTCCGTAAATGAAAAAATAGAGCCCCCGCCTGGCACGCGGGTGGATACGTGGCGCCGATTAACTGACGCTCACTGCCTCGTCCCATCGTGCCAGTGCCAGGGTCCTGGCTAGACCCTTCGACGAGAAGGAACCGGTCCGCATACATGAGAAGGCATGCCAGGACACGCCGAAAGATAAAATGCATTATATTTTATATATTAACTGAAAATGGAAGGGTCAAATCTTACGCAAGATAAATTGCATTGAACAGAAAATGCTAGCTAATATGCATGCCATTTGCATTTTCTTCATAGATTACTAACTTAACCACTAGCTAAACCCAGTACATGACGTCGTCGGAGTCGTCGGAGTCGACCTCCGTTGGGGCCTTGTCCTTGCCCTCTGCTTCATCCTCCATCGTGGTTGCCTTGCCCTTCCCCCTGCCCTGGGGTTCCAATGACCTAGTCATGGCCGTCTTCATGTCTCGCGCAAACTTTGCGGCGGCGGATCTTGGCTGCTCAGTGTTGACGCCGCCGTCCTCATTGTCCGATTCAAGATTGATGAACGGTACGGGTTTGAGGGCGGTCTTGAACCGGCCTACACTGCGAGGCCTGCTGGAGCCACTGCCAGACCTGCTCGAGGTTGAAGAAGTAGGAGTTGGAGTAGATGCATTGCTGCTCGGTTCAAGCCACCATGGCCATCTCATGCGGTGGCGGCTTGACCTGCCGCGCTGTGCACGACCGGGCGTGGAGTTCCCGCTGTGGTAGTATGTACCGCCGTCGTGGCTGAGGCCTGGGGTGGCGTGGCTGAGGCCTGGGGACGAGCTTCCGCATTGTGCGCGGGAGGTGTTGTAGTGGCCAGTGCGAGGCATCTGAACTACGGGGAGGGCTCGCTCGTGTGAAGAACAGGAGGCGGAGGCTAGTGATCGTGGTGTTAGCCTAGAGGGAAATAGATCTTTTTGACAGGGTAGCTCTCCATGGAAGCACATGCCCCCAGCGACTGTGCATTGCTTCCACGCTTGTAAACAATACATTTTCTTTGTGTCCATGATGGCAATTTCATTGGTGGCATAGTTGTGTTGCACGATCCCACCTGTCATACTCAAACGGTCATATTCTGGGGGGCGCGCAGGTATAACTGCCGGATGCAAGAGCAGCATCGTCACTCTGATTCTTCCTTCTTCCCATCTCCCCCTTGCACCTACGATTCTTTTCCGGCTAGCTCACATCTGCTGTTCTAGTTCCCCACCTAGTCCCTCTGCTGTGCTCTCCCTTGGGTGCAAGGCAATGGTTCGCAGCTACTGCAGTTCTTCGCGGGCGGAATCAGGGTCGGCTCGCCGATGCCCCCCTATCCCATACCGGAGTAAGCCCTACGACTATTCGCCGGACAAAATCTGTGACTGTGGAGTAAAGATGCCGAGATGGATTGCGTGGACGGATGAAAACGCTGGGAGAAGATTCTACAACTGTGGCATCCGCGCGGTATTATTGTAAACTAATCAAGTTTGTTTGCCAGTTTAGTTATTTTAATTCTCACATCTTTCCTCTTCCTTTACTATGTTTTTGGCAAGAAGGCAAGGGCCGAGGCTGTGAGAAGTATGAGTGGATGGACGACCCGCTGCCAGTTTTCCAGAGAGAGCTTGTTCGTGATCTTCGTGATGCTGTATGGGAGAAGATGGAGGAGAATCATGCGCTGCTTGATGAAAACAAGGAGCTTCTGGACCAACTTCGGAAGCTCGAGCAGAGTGGTGGTGTGCATGCTCAGTTGCAGAAGTAAGCAGCTGAAATAGAGCAGATCAAGGTTAGGGCAGATGGTGGAAACAATCTGCTTTTCATATGGATATGTTCCATGGCATTTGCAGTTTATGTTGGTATTATGATGTCTAGCACCTGAAAAGCAGAACTATAAGGACCCAAATATTGTGTAATGTGAAATGTTATCATATGCCATTTATTTTGCCTTTTCTGACTGTCCCTCTGAACATTACCACCGAATAAGAACATATGCATAATGTCAAACAAGGCTTATTAAAAATGAGTACATAGTTCACAAATTACAAATTCTATAACAAATACAGTTCGGACAGAATTTCGGGCAGGTCCAGGGCCCCTGTTTTACAATGCACACACAAACACACATGTTCTGGAAAAATAGTTTTCACAATTTTGTTGTATTACAGAGACAGAGCACTCAGAAAAAAGACTGAATTAGTCTTACTCCGACCTAGCTGTCTTCTTCCTCTTTTGGGACAGTTTTCTCGCCTTCTTGTATGTTGGATCAGAAGGTTCTGGAATGTCCGGCCAATCTGAATCAGATCCCGTGTCATCATCACTCCACTCAACTTCCTCGTGAAGCACATAGACAGCATCAGCAGTCTTGCACCTTGTCTTGCGCTTCCTGACAAATGTTAGAAAGCAGGTAAGCCCCAGGTAAGCATAGATATTACTTAATTATAAATAAAGATCATACACGCAAATATTTCATACCTAGGCTTTGGTCCGTTCAAAGGACACCCCGCTGCTCTATGTCCAATACATTTGCATTGCTTACATCTGTTTTTGCCTTTCTTGCTACCACTAAAAGGCATGCCCTGCTTCTCCATGAAATTCTTGAACCTACTCTTCTTAGGTCTTCCTTTGCCTCTTTTAACATTTGGCTGGCACAGCTTGAAAGGTAGTTGAACCACAGGCCACTGTGACTGGTCTGTGCAAGGAGGGACGACACCAGCGTAGGTAGCTCGAAATTTAGCCAAAGAGAAGTACTCACTCACATATTGATCAAGGTGTGGCAGAGTTCTTTTGTGAACCAAGAAGATTAACGCGTGTGGGCATGGCTTCCCAGTATGCTGCCACTCTAAGCAGCTGCATTCTCTACTGTCAATCTTCACGACATGCCTCAGGCCATTCCGGCTCAAATCTCTCACCTCACAGCTGTGGTCATTAGACTCTCCAACTCTAAGGTAACCAAAAACTCGACTTCTCTGGTTTATTTGCTGAATAACAGCGGGTAGAATGTGCCCTCTTAGTCTATCCCCAATATCTCTTCTTACTTTTATCAGCCTCATCAACATACCTCGTATGGTGTCCATCAACATATGAACTGGAAGGTATTTTGAGTCTTTGACCCAGTTATTTACGGTTTCAGCAAGGTTGTTGTTTATGTAATCACAATTTATTGCGGGATTAAAAGCACTCCTCATCCATAAAAGGCTGTGATTCCTTTCCAAGTATACGACAAAATCAGAGTTCTCAGCATGTATCTTGTCCATAAAAAATTTGTAGCTCTCAGGCTTGTAGGCCCTAGCAGCAGTCCACATGTAGCGATATACAGTGCCTGAGTAGTGCCTGTACAGGTTCAGCATCAAATGAGCATGGCATTCTCTTTGTTCAGCATGTGGAAATACTGTTCGAACTGAATTTGCCAATCCTTTGCATGCATCAGTGCTTATGGCCAGTGGTGAAACATCACCTATTGATCTATGCAGTTGCCTCATAAACCACTCCCAGTTCACCTCTGATTCCGACTGAAACAGGCCGAATGCCACCGAGAACATCCAGTTGTGCCCATCCAGTGTTGTCGCTGATGCTAGACAACCATTCCATCTGCTAGTGAGGACAGTGGAGTCTATACTTAAATATGGCCTACAACCCTCCTTGAATCCTTGAATACAGGGCTCAAGGGCCATAAAAATGGTTAAAATATATGTTCCCCTCCTCCTCTTTCGTGTCAATCTTGACAACACTACCTTGAGACCTAGATTATATTTCAGCCTTGAAGCTGTACAACAGCCTGAAACTATTTTTCCAGTCCCCGTATAGTGTTTGCAAAGCTCTCTCTTTACCTTTCCAAACTATGTGATACGGTAGCTCGACGTTGTAATCAGTCATAAGCTTTACCTGAATCGCCTTGGCAGTCTCATTTGGCATTTTCTTAAGAATGGCCAAAGCATGCTTCTCAACCCATTCTTGAGTTGCACAAGAAGATCTTAGTTTGCAGCCTGTTGGATACCTGTATGCAGGTCCCATCTTGTTCACCTGCATCGGAACATTCATTTTATACATTAGTTGCTTCATAATAATTCCTAAACTTGCTTCACATATGAAAACCCGAACCCGTCAGTTCGAAATAGATATTTGTGTGCGAGGAAAGCTTGTCAGTACCCTAACTGTTTCTCCACCAGGAAGTATCCTAATGGAGATCTTCCATGGGCATTGATCATTCACCCTCTCCCCATTGTAGTAGTCTAATCTGCACCTCGCCTCGTACCGTTTCCTTGTGTTTCTAGTTCTGAAGACGTCAAACTCTCCGATGATACAATATTGCGCAAATGCTTTCCTGAATTCTACCATGTTGGCGAAGTATGTGCCCACCATAATTACAGGTACCACTGGATCATACGTTATCGCTAACTCGCTAGTGACCTCATCATCTACCGGGATGGCAGCTTCCTCCATTAGTGATTCATCGATTACATCATCACCTGTTTCTTGTTCCACCACCTCTATTTCACTGTCCTCGTCTTCCTCTATGTCCGAAACGGGAGGACCTTCATTGTCTTCCTCTACATCATCATCACTAGGTTCACTAGCGATGCCAAGTACATCACACATTATTTTCTCTGCCATGGGTTCGTCGATGCCATCACCTCCCATGGGTTTGACATTGACATTCTGCCAATCTACTTGCTGTGCTGAGAAATTTTCTCCCACATCTGTCTGTACTAGTGATGGTGGTTCTGCCCTTTGTTCCATAAAATCTTCTTCTATTTGGCATTCCCATTGACAAGTATCCTCGTTATCTGAGTCTGCTAACGTCCAGTCCTTTGTAGGGGGGGTGGTGTTTTTGTAGGGGGTGGACTCCTTGTTGGTGTTTCCGGTGGGGGTGGACTCCTTGTTGGTATACTTCTTGGGGGTGATCTTCTTTGTGTTTGACTTCTTGGGGGTGTTCTCCTCGGTGGTCTTCTTTGTGGTTGACTTCTTGGGGGTGTTCTCCTCGGTGGTCTTCTTTGTGGTTGACTTCTTGGGGGTGTTCTCCTCGGTGGTCTTCTTTGTGGTTGACTTCTTGGGGGTCTTATCCTCGGTGGTCTTCTTTGTGGTTGACTTCTTGGGGGTGGTTTCCTCGGTGGTCTTCTTTGTGGTAGACTTCTTTGGGGTGTTCTCCTCGGTGATCTTCTTTGTGGTAGACATCTTGGGGGTCTTATCCTCGGTGGTCTTCTTTGTGGTTGACTTCTTAGGGGTGGTTTCCTCGGTGGTCTTCTTTGTGGTAGACTTCTTTGGGGTGTTCTCCTCGGTGGTCTTCTTTGTGGTAGACATCTTGGGGGTCTTATCCTTGGTGGTCTTCTTTGTGGTTGACTTATTGGGGGTGGTTTCCTCGGTGGTCTTCTTTGTGGTTGACTTATTGGGGGTGGTTTCCTCGATGGTCTTCTTTGTGGTTAAGGGGGTGTTCTCCTCGGTGGTCTTTTTTGTGGTTGACTGGGTGTTCTCCTCGGTGGTCTTCTTTTTGGTTGACTTCTGGCGGGTGTTCTCCCCTCGGTGGTCATCAACGACTCTACCATAGACTGCGCGGAGGCGTTCTTTCTGGGACTGGTCCTCTTGCATAGGAGCTTGCGGTTCCGCTTCAGACTATCTGTTAGAGTAACCTTTGCAGTATTCTTTGGACTAAAATTTCGAGTACCAACCTTACTAGGGCTGATCCAATCCTTCATGGAACTAGGAATGTTCCCGTTACCTTCAGTTAAACCATACCCCTCTGGATCAGCACGGGTGCTTACGCTTGCGAGAAACAGTATATGGTCGGCCATTCCATATTTCTCCAATGCCACATCTAAATTAGGTTGACTGTTAACGCCAATCTCAATGTAATCATGGATTCTTCTATTCCACCACATATATCTTACTTTTTGGTGAGATCCTAGCAGCAACTTCTCACTAAACTTTCCAATCAGTTCAGCTACTTGTATCCCCTTCTGGCGATCGACGTAGACATCAACATCGTGTTTTTCAACGAGAACATCTGAGCCATCATCCAGTTCTGCAGTGTAGGGGTCGAATGTGGCCACCATTCTCAAAAGAGGAGGAGGTTCAGCAGCAGCAGGTTTTTCAGCACCAGCAGCAGCAGGTTTTTCAATACCAACAGGAGGTTCAGCAGCTAGATGATGTTTACCAGGAGCAGGTTTACCAATATCAGCAGATTTACTGCTAGGATGTGTAGCAGCTTGAGCACCAGCATCAGATTTTCTTTGATTACCAGCATGACGAACAATATCAGCAGGAGATTTCTTGGATGCCCGGGCAACAACACCATCTCATGTTCCACCAATAATTTTAGCATGCAAAATGTGGCCAGGAGAGTCTGCAAACCTTTCCAATTGATCTTCTATCTTTTGCATGTCCACAGGTGTAACAACCCCCCCCCCCCCCCCCCCCCCCCGCGGTGATACCCATTCGAATTCTGCAGTTTGTGCGGAGCCCATTGGAACAATTCCACGAACAAGTTCAACCATCCCAGATATAGACTTGAAGCTTCTTTCTGCAACGGGCACGGTTACCTTACAACCCTCCACAACTATGGATTGCCCATTGTCAAGCATAGCAAGGTACTGATGAATTTGTAGAGGGACGCTGTAATCTTTGCGAATCCTACTCGACACAAAGTTGGAGAAATAAGAAATGCTTGTTAGTGTTCGACTAACAAACATCTCTCACTAAAATATATCTTGATTTCCTACATCCAGCTAGCAGATACCGATGAAGAAGGGTAAAATACATAAGAAAAGAGAAGGTCACCTCCTCCGACTGCTCAGGGTGAGACATGATTCTTGAGTTGCGGGCCCTTCCATCCTCTATGCTGCTCAGCTCGTCTCCCGACGATGGCGATCTATCTCCGAGCAACGGCTCGCTCGACATTCGGCATCACCGCGGGCCGTCGGGCGCGGGCACGAGAGCTTTAAGCAGCGCTATCTGTGTCGCCGCCGCCGCCGCCGTCCTAGGGTTCAGGCAAGGTTAAGGGCAGAGGAACGAACTAGATCTTGACCGTACACCGCTGCGGAGTGACCCCATTACATCGAATTGCCACGCAGATTGACACGTTGGAACTAACATGAAACGGAGAAATACTGACATGCGGGACCGCAATAGGCCCAGAATGGGAGAAGTCACGGCAATATTTAATTTGCCCTTATTTCGTTCAGAATGGGCCCTCTAAAAAATTACCTACCCAACTTTTCAAATGGCGTCTATTACAAGCAACAAAGGTACTTGTGAGCCTGTACCAAGAAACTCAGTGACCGCAAACAAAATCGGGCACACAGACTAGTCACCAGCATGGGCATTAGCCCAAGTCTAGCCCAGCCCACGACTTCCGAGTCGGAACATCATGTGTTGCATATCCAATCATACGCCGTGGTGATACGACTCCTCGTCGTCCTCGATTCCATCTGCTGCCCTTCCCTGCGCGCCTCCATCCATGCATCGCCCACGTCCCGGCGCCGCCATCCGTCGGAAGCAACGCTCTGACCTGCGCCGGAAGCAGTGGTCTGACATCCCACCGGATCTGCTCCGCCAGATCGCCGGCCGCCTGCATGTCGCCGCCGACTTCGTCAGCTTCCACGCCGTCTGCAAGCCCTGGCGTAACTCCCGCGATCTGCTGTCCCGGACGACGACCCCCACGAGCCAGTTCCTTCCCTGGCTCCTCGCGTCGACGGAGGGGCACGGACACTTGTCGTCCTCCCCGCTCAAGCTCAGATGCGTCTTCTCCAAATCCACCTACCGCGTGCTGCCGCCGCCGTACCCGGCGCGGAGGAACTGGGTGTGCAGCGCCGACGGCGGCACCGTCCGTTACCTGAACGTCGATAACCGCCTCCGCAGTCCGCCCTAGCCTCCATGACCCTATCACCGGAGCCGTCACCGGCCTGCCTTGCTTCCCGTACATGCACTCGGAGGAGGAGACTCCCTGCGGCATCGTCTACGGCGACGGCACCATCCTCCTCTACGGCATCTCTCACTTCGCCGATGGTGGCACGGCCAGGTTCCGGGCGGCGCTCCTGCGTCCGGGCGACGAATACTGGACGATCCTCGACAGGACCTTCGAAACCACCGGCAAGAAGCTGGGCGAGTTCTGCGCCGCGTACCATGGTGGCAGCATCCTGGTCACCGCGGAGGCCAGCATGTGGCACATCTTCGGGCCGGACGGCGGCGCCGAGGTGCTTGTCCCAAGGCCGTGGATGCCGGGCGAGCACGACAGCTTCTCGGAGCGGTACAGCTACGTCCTGGAGTCCCACGGCGAGCTGCTGTGGGCGTGGGTCAAAGTCCGGTGGCGTTTCTCTTATGATCAGTACGGGATTCGCAGGCGCCACCTTGGCACCATCTCGGTGTCGGTGGACGCACTAGAGCAGGCGTCGGTGCCGGAGAAGGTGAGTGGGTGAGGAAAGAAGGCCATTGCCTGGCCGATCGTGTGCTGTTTCTAGGGTCGCCCAATAGCTTCGCCGTAGACGCTTCGCTGCTAGACGGCCACGGCGGCTATGCCTACTTCTCATGCCAGACCAGTAAGGAGGATTTGACAAGTGAGCTTTACAAGTTCAGTGTGTTCAGGTACAACCTGGTTGACAGCGAGGCCGAGTTCATGGAGCCACTGCCTCGAGAATGGAACGACGACAAGTGCACCTGGCTCGTGCCCAAGCCCTCCGTTTCTCCAATTCAAGTACACACTCCTCGACACATCTCAAAGTTGATTTCTTTTCGCTGCTCACTAATTTTATCATCGCATCAAGCTAGCAGAACTATATACTACTACTAGTCTATTCATAAGCTTCTCAACTGACCAAGTGATCGATAACGAAATTACACTGATTATGCTGGATGATCAGGAAATCATTACAAAGAAGCTGGAGGCTCAAAGACTGAAAAAACAGCAGCAGACAGATCCAATTACTAGCCCATCACGCATCATCCACATTGAGAGATATTATGAGCATGCTTTCAGAGTGTTCGTACATGATCTACCTCCTGAGGTGGACAAATCCCAGCTGCAACTCTTCTTCAGCAAGCAGAGTTAATTCCAAAAAACCACCACATTTGTGGGGGAAATTCGGAAAACCACCACAATTCGGCCAGATTGCAAAAATCCACCAGTTTCGTGGAGATTCGATGCAATGTGCACTGATTGTCTAATTTCTGCAGGCTAACACGATTTCTGCCAGGTATGGCCCACTGTCAGGTGCTGACGTGGCTAAGTGAGACGGCCGAAGCAGTTTGCCGTTGGGTGGGCGTTAGCTGACGGGTGGGTCCCACCCTCGAGTGGGGTAAGTACCGGTTCGCCACGTCCTCACTCTTCTTCCTCCTCAGTCTCTGTCTCTCTCCCCGAGCTCAGCACTGGAGCACCGCCGCCGCCTGGGTATCTGCCGCCGCGTTCCTTGCGGGCCGCCGGAGAGGAGAGGGATGCCCAGCTGGGGCGACGGCTCGTACTCGAGCAACTCCATCCTCGGGGTAAGTTGGCCGCCGTCGGTTTCTAGGGTTTCAGATCTGGGAGTTCACAGAGTTGTTGGAGTCATTCGATTTCTTGTGCTCCAGCTAGGATTTGAAATTTTCCCTTGACTAATAGGACCTAACCCCCATGGACTATGCTCCGGAGACCACTGAGGACCCCTCATTCACCGGCATCGCTGTAGGATCTGGCACTGTTTGCAGAGTGCACAACCTGGAGCCGCGGAAATGTGTGGCCTTTGAAGGATCTGACACTGGGCGTCGATTCCTGATGTGCCAAGTTCAGAATGTGAGTTCCTCTGTACCAAAATGATTTAGTGCAAGTTTGGATGGTTGCATAATTAGATTAGGAGACAGTGAACTAGGAGACTGTGAACATTATTAGGTATAATATAGTGCTAGTTAGGATCTGGAGATAATAGTGATAGTTAGGATCTAGAGATAATTAAGTGAACATTCATAGGTAGCTGAAATAATAGTGGTAGTCTTCACTGAAAGAAGAGGTCACTGAAATAATAGTGCTAGTATTCAGATTATTTGATATAATATAGTGCTAATCTTCACTGAAATAATTATGTTCTGTTCAGTACTATATATGTTTGTATTGAATGTTTATGTTGTAATTTAATTTGTAGGATCTGGAGAATTGTGGTTTCCATTCTTGGGTAGATGATGAGTGGTGTGATACAATGAAGCATTGTCTGCTGAAAGTTTGGGGAATGTATCATAGCAGCAACAGTATTAGGATTGATGAGAAATTAGAGCATGGCAAGTTCATTGAAGAACTTGCAGCAGAGAAGAGGAAGCTAGAGAAGAAGCATGCATCTCTGCTGGAAGAGGTAAGGACTTGGGCAGATGGTGCAGAGAGGAAGGTGATGCAGAGAAACTATGAGAAGATCAAATCTGGTGAGCTTGATGAACTTGCACAGCTGAGGAAGGAAGTGGCTGAGTTGAAGAAGGTGCAGAAAACACAGGCTGACATGATGAAAGCCAACAAGATGGACTGGGAGAAAGAAAGGCAACAACTGAAGGAAGAGAAGAGGAAGGTGGAGTATGCACTATATGATGTTGTTCAGGTGAACACTGTCAACAAGTCCAAAGTGGAGAGGATCACTGCTATCTGCAATGAGTAATCAAAATATGTAATGCTATGTTGTAGTATTATCTGCTTAGTGGACTCTGTAAACCTCTGTATATGGAGGTAGAATCTCTAAATTAGAACTTGTTAGCTGTAAACCTCTTTATAATGAGGTAGCTGGTTAAATGTGAACCTGATGGTTTAATTTGAACCTGTTGTTTAAACTTGAGCTGTGAAGGTCTTTGTATTGAGGATGAATGTCCCAAGTATGAACCTGTTGTTGTGATTTATTAGAATTATGAAGGTTAGTATCTTGTGGATTATGAACCTGTTGTTGTGATTGTTGTCGACGAGTGGGATCGACAACCATCTTTAGGTTTTATAAATAAATGGTTGTCGACGAGTGGGATCGACAACCATCTCTAGGTTTTATAAATAAATGGTTGTCGACGAGTGGTATCGACAACCATCCAAACCATCTATAAATCAATCTTTAGGTTGTCGAGACCCGTCGAGGGTTCTCGACAACCATCCAAACCATCTATAAACCAATCTTTAGGTTGTCGAGACCCGTCGAGGGTTCTCGACAACCATCCAAACCATCTATAAACCACATAATAGACTGAAACCACAAGATTCACACATAATAGACTGAAACCACAAGATTCACACATAATAGACTGAAACCACAAGATTCACACATAATAGACTGAAACCACAAGATTCTCACATAATAGTTTTAAACAGCAAGATTCATACATAATAGTCATAATTCAAACAACAGGATAATGCCAGGATAGACCACACTTAGTCTCACATACTGCCAGGTTAGACCTGGTACACAAATTAATAGTCTGAAAATGCAAACAGCATTTAACACAACACACAGTCTTCATACATGCCACAGATTGTGAAATTACTCCTTCATGAGATCCTCAACTGACTTCTCATTGATCCTACTGGCAGTGAAGTATCCATTTAGCCTGGGAGGGAGCTTTCTATTCCTTGTAGGCCTCCTACTGGCATTGTAGCCCTCACCTGGGCTGCTCCTTGGTGCAGCAAATGGAGCTCTTGGCCTTGCACTCGTGCTAGGAGCAGTCCTTGGTGCAGGAGTGGACTGTGCAGTCCTTGCTGCTGGAGCAGTCCTTGCTGCTGGAGTAGCTCTTGGCCTTGCACTTGTGCTAGGTGCTGGTGCTGGAGTGGACTGTGCAGGCCTGGGTGCTGGAGTAGTGCTAGGTGCTGGTGCAGGAGTGGACTGTGCAGGCCTGGGTGCTGGAGTAGTGCTAGGTGCTGGTGCAGTTCTGGGAGCTGGAGTAGTCCTTGCTGCTGTAGCTGGTGCAGAACTTGGAGCTGGTTCTGAGCATGCTTGCCTTCCTGTAGGTGCCTTGGCAGTGCAGCTAGAAGAACTACCTGGGGTAACTGGAGATGCTGCTGCTTCTGAACCCCTACTTCCCTACAGAATGGTTGTCACATGCATAAGATAGCAATATATTGAACAATTGCAAGTGTTGTGAAATATATTCATGAGTTACCTGATGCTGGTTTTTCCTGGCTAGGAGAGCTGGCTTCAAAGGTTGACTGCAGTTAGTATATCTGTGTCCTGCTAGTGCACAGTTACTGCAAGTTATTGTTGCCATTCTTGAAGAAACCCTGGGCTCAGGTGGTTCAAACTTGCCCTTCCTCCTCTTGTATTGCTTCCTGCCCAAGTACTTCTTCAGCTCTTCTCCCCTATAACCAGCTGTCTGGAAATTTGCATAGATATGCCTAAGGCAATATCTCTGTGGGCAACTAGGAAAAACCTTGTTGATTGCATACAACAGACCCTTCTGCCTATCAGAGATGATAGTGTAGTTGCCAAATTTTCCTGACTCCCCTCCAATGGCTGCCTTCAGTTGGCTCAGGAACCAGCACCAGCTAGCTTTATCTTCTTTGTCAACTAGACCAAATGCA
The DNA here is from genome assembly GCA_007115705.1 of Dactylis glomerata. Lineage (NCBI taxonomy): Eukaryota > Viridiplantae > Streptophyta > Magnoliopsida > Poales > Poaceae > Dactylis > Dactylis glomerata. The sequence continues at coordinate 1,886,320 of QXEO01000234.1, read as the reverse complement.
ATTGGAAAAATGTTGTTATTGCCATCTCTCCCTGTTGCAGCAAGGATTTGCTGTCCTGTAGTCAATTTGACAAAACAGCCATCCAAACCTGAGACATATGTGCAAGACAGATAAGCAATGCATTCAAGAAAACAAACAACAAGGAAACAAACTTGGACCAAACAAAGAAGCATACAACAAGGAAAGAAATTGTAACTTACCAATGAATGGTCTGCATCCATTCAAAAACCCTTCAATTGATGCATTCAAGCACATGAACAGCCCATGAAACCTAGGGTTGTTGCTAGGGTTTTCAGGTTGCATCCTGGTTGTCACAATGCATCTGCTGCCAGGGTTGGTATGAATGACAGTGTTCAGATAGTCCCTAATCCTCCTGTACTGCTCTACATGATCACCAAGCACAACTCTTACTGCTTCATTCTTTGCCCTGTAGGCCATAGTTCTTGGGACACACACACCATGCTTGTCCTTTGCATTCTCAATTATGGTGTCTACTTTGGTTTGTACATCAGTTCTGATTGCTTTTTCACAAGCTTTTGCTACCCATTTTGCACTGACTTTGCATGCTTCTCCTACTGGCCCACATGTGTGCTCCAAATGCATCTTCCTCAAGCAAAATGTTCTCTCAGACCCTACTTGAGAACCAACCATGAAGAAAGGACAACCTTTTTCCAGGCATTTGGCAATAACTCTGTCCTTGCAGTTCCTGTGCAAATAGTAGTTCCTAAGCTGTGCTATGTGTAGCTGTTGGACTGCCCTTCTGAACTGGTATACATCCACAAAGCACAGTTTCAAACATAGCTGCTCCTCAGGTTGCAACCTCTGGTCATCATACCACATTCTTGCTTTCATCTTCTTTGCTCTGCTCTTCTTGCCATTTGGAAGCACAAAATTCATTGCTTCAACACCATCATCATCATCTGATAAAAATTCTTCTTTGCCTTCATCACTAGAGGGCACATAGTCAGGAATTGAGCTTGTACCTTCCTCATAGTGAGATCTAGATGTAGGGCCTGCATTTCTGGCCTCCTTCTCAAACTGCTCTGGCTCTATAACAAAATCACTATCCTCTGTTTCTGTGTCTGAATCATTGTACAATTCTTCTTCCTCTGAGAAATAATCCTCCTTCTCCTCTGACATTGTTTCCCTCTTCCTCTTCAGGTTTATAATAGTTTCATTAAGGTCATCATCTTGTTCTAAATTTATTGGGATAACTGGAATGTAGCTTTGCTGTGACAGCAAGTACACCTCCCCTGTCTCAACATTAACTATCTCCTTCCCTTTCTCCTGGTTCATGCTCTGTTGAGTTGGCAGATAATGCATTGCTGAATCTTGACTATCAAACAAAGAACCCTCCCCATCAACAGAATATACTACAGGCTCCTCTCCTATGTCAGACACATGGACCAGGTCTTCATATGCACTCTTATTAAAGCTATCAGGTAAACCACCTTTACCCTTTATGACAGTAATTGAAACACATTGCACATCTTCATACATGGAAATCATTTCTTCAACATCTTTCATGCTTTTAATTAATGCCACACCAGAAATGCCTACCCCCTGCTCTCTGATATAGTACATGCTGTCACCCCATCCAAACCCCTCTTGCTCTATCATTGCTAACAGGTTCAAATAAGTGATGTCTGCTCTACCAATGGTCCTCTCCAAGTTGTCATTTCCATCTAAGTGGAACCTAACATCCCAGATCTCATCATCCAGTCTACAGAAATAAAACATCTAATTAACCTATGCATCCTTAATGCAAACCACTACCAACTACACAGAAACCCTAAAATCTGAAGCAGAATCTGACACAGGAGAACAGGAAACAGATACTTACTCCACGCCACCCAGAGATGATGTCCACCGGTAGCTATCGGTGGGAGAAGCCTTCCAGGCCTTCGCCAGCGCCGACGCAGCCGCCGGGAACAGAGAGCAATCGCCGGCGGTCGGATTAGAGCTACCGCAGATCTCTGCAGCCACCAGGGGAACATCATGCAGCTCTCCAGCTCCGGCGCCGCCACCCAACACATCTCCGGCGCCGCCGCCCACCACTGCTCCGGCGCCGCCGCCACCCAGTACATCTTCTCCGCCTCCGGCGCCGCCGCCAGCTCTTGTCGCCATGGGGGAGAGGGGGAAAGAACGGGCGCCACTGAACGGTTCGGACAGACGCTAGGGTTTTCAGGGGCCAGGGTGGGACCCACCCGTCAGCTAACGCCCACCCAACGGCAAACTGCTTCGGCCGTCTCACTTAGCCACGTCAGCACCTGACAGTGGGCCATACCTGGCAGAAATCGTGTTAGCCTGCAGAAATTAGACAATCAGTGCACATTGCATCGAATCTCCACGAAACTGGTGGATTTTTGCAATCTGGCCGAATTGTGGTGGTTTTCCGAATTTCCCCCACAAATGTGGTGGTTTTTTGGAATTAACTCCAGCAAGCACGGCAAAGTGTCCAGCACCAAGATGATCTACCACAGCAATACCAAGACCTCGCAGGGGATCGTCAACATGGCGACCATGCATGCCCATGAAGACGATGCTATCGCTGCTCTCGAGGAGCTGCGTTTTGATGGACGCAGGCTCGAAGTTATCTTGGTCAGCGACATGCGGCGACAGCGGCGAGAACGGCAACGCAAAGCAGCATAGCTACATATAGCTCGGTCTTCTTGGCCGTAGATATAGTGAAAACAAATTCATGCTTGTGACTTGCGTACTCCTTAAACATTTTATCTTGGAATTTTCACAACTATCAAATATTTTGAATATAAAGGAAACTTGAGTCTTTTTTAGCAAGTTGGCATTTAAAATAAAATTGATTGTACATGATGTATGCAAGTGCAGTAGATCGCCTCACCTGTGGACTGTCCCTTGTCCGGAAGTTACATCAAAGCCGTCGCAAGAGCTCGGATGCAAAGGACTGGCGGGCTGCAGACCAGCAAATGGGCTATGCTGATAGGATAGGTCCGTCTTCTAATCTAACTTGGTGCAGTGTATGCTTCTAAGTAATGTCCTCTTTGGCTGGACAAGCAGATCACGCCTTTCAGAGTAGCTAGCAGACACAACAGCTTGAGTCTCGTTGCCACACCCAAGCAGACCAAGCCTGTCAGAAGAGCTGGATTTCCCAGTAATTCTTGTGTTCTTGGTTGATTCTTGTGGCCATGAGACAGAATAGTGATACTTCTTGTGAGCACCGCAACATATCGCTTCTCCGCGTATTTGGTCAGCTTCTGCTAGCTCCTCTTTTTTCTGAAACGGGGACAAAAAGATTTATCACAATCTATTAATTAAGATAAGGATGTCCAGTAAATTAATGGAAAACCCGACGAAAACCATTAGAACCAACCACAAACAAAAACAGCCAAAACATGCAACTTTCAGACCGACTAAAAAACAAATTCTCTCAACCTACTTCAACCACAAATGACGGCTCTAGAAGGCAGAAGCACCACTGAACGGACGCAACAACCAAGAATAGGTCTATCAAGCACCTGCAGACAGCTGCTATCAGTTTCAGCACCCAAATCTTTCTATCCTTTAATCTGGCAATCGGTTATGCTCTGACAACAGCATCGATCTTTGTGCCTGGCATGACTATGTCACTATGAAGGGGATAGCTGCCAGGCTGAGTCTAGTCTCGGCAGCAATTTTCGTGCTTCTCATGGTGACCACAGAGCTAAAAACATGTTGCTGTGCAAATGGAGCCCAGTCCCTCAGATGGTTTGGTTAAATGAATCATTGTATCAGATTGCCGGTATATGTAAGAAATCTGGACCGGTATCTTATATTATGCAAGAATGCAAATGTGGCATGTAAAGTTAGTTACATTTATTATATGCGGTCAACTATCAGATGATTTAGTAACATGTTCCAAGTAGTTGGTGGTATTCTGGTCTCCCTAGAGAACACATTTGAGCAAAATCTAGACAGATGTTGTCAATGCAAACGGTGATCTGTCTCAAATACACACCTGGTACTAATAATCCTCTGTTAACTGAATTAACCTGTATAATCGCCAGAGAAGTGCTCTTATTGTTGTGAGCTGACACGACAACTTTCAAAAGTCAACTATTATAAACAAACAAAGATTAAAGAACTGGTCTTGAGAGAATAAAACCTGTGATGTAACTAACTTCAGCCTTATGATAATAACCAGAGGATGAAACTTGCAGCTTAATCCAGTCACACAAAGGTTAAAGACTGCTAGTTCATACACTTGCTCCGTACAATGAAAATGTCAATCCGCTCTGGATAACCTAGTGTCCCTAAACTGATCAAAAAATTAACGTGCTGTACACCTCTAATAAGCATCGCTGTGGGAAATTTGAGTCAAGGAGTACTATCAAGGAGCATCTCCAAGGCGTATTCTTACAGGCGAGGGCCTGGCAATCAGACCATCCATCACCCAGCCACTGTTTGAACCATCAAGCTTGACATGTGTAAACTCCCTCTGAACATAGTCCAGTGATGCTTCAAGCCGGCCACCTGGCCTACACTCTGCGGCAACATTGAATGGTTTAAAACCCATATATTTCTCCAACCAGTACAGATAGTTAACGTGGAATATGGATTTGAGCATATCTTCTGGGGAGGATCCCTCTTTGAGAACAACCTATAAATGACATTTAACATGTTAATACATTACAATATAACAAGATTTAGGAAACAGTTGTTTCAAGATGAACTCACGCAAAATTTCCCCTTGTAATCTGTAAGAAGGTATTGCTCATCTTTGTATAAATCAACCAGTGCATGTGCATCTTCCTTATTCTCAATTATTTCACTAAGCTTAGAACCCAACTGTATCCGTCGACAGATTCTGTCTGCAGCATCTTTTGCTTCTGCAGATAAAATCTCGCTTTGCTGGTAAACAAATCAAAGGAACCAAACATAGTGAGATTCATAAAATAAAATCAAGTAGGAAACATTCTTTGAATCAATCATGTGCAATTAAATCAGTTCACTGTGCTGAATCAAAAGAACTAGTGTCTACTTATAACTAATTCCAATAAAAAAAGCAAGATTATATACTTGGACATGAATGACCACGCGCATGTAAAATGTAGTCCTCACTCTCTATTTTTTCAAATAAAAAAATCTTCTTGAATAGATCTGTTAGTTTAGTATTTATTGATTAAAATAATATCTCAGAAAGGTTAAACATTAAGAACTAGGCACTACACTGGAGAGAAGGCGGAAATGGTTAGTGATAATACTGATGAAAGTAAAAAAAAAATCTTGACTTACTTTAAGTTGAGCACCCACGGATGAATTCGGGAAAAGTGGTTCCTCATCATTAACCTCTTTGACTGAAGGAACTTGTCCACTCAACAAATACTCACTAAATACCAAACCTACAGAAAAGAATTATTATGTACTAAAAAACATCCTTGAGGACTATTAAATGCCAAAGAAAAACGTGATGCGTCCATCCGCTGAGCTAATATGTACAAATATACATGTATGCTGGCATGCTGTTCTGACATGTAAGAAGTAGAAAATAAAGAAAAGAATGTGCCATAAAGTGTAAACCCGAATTATGGGAGTGGAAGAAAATAATGTATCTATGGTAAGCAGCAACATCAAGCCATGTTTGATTTTATAACACTAAGATTTCTGTATGGAAAGCATCAAAGACCCAAAGCTCGTCATTCAAAATAAGCGTTTTCCTTCCAAACTGGGTGCATACAAACAAGATTAACATTTTCCATGAAAGATTTCCAGCACACAAAGAAGATAAGTATATATTACATATTTTGCTCTAACTCGACAATTTTCAGATTCGATTTCGTGATTTCCATATCAAGTTTCGTAGTTGGGAACAGGGAGGCGCGGGGAAATTTTTAATCCTTATGTGTTCTTGATAATTTCTTCCTCTCTCTCTAATAATTATTGCTCGGATTCAAAACTAGAATGGCGACGGTGAGCAGGCAAGTGCCAGGTGGGCACGACTGTTATTTGTATCTGAGGTGGTGATTTATTTTCATTAGGACGGGGGTTGCTTTTAACGGACAACTAACGGTGTTATGCGTGCGTAGCTATCACCCCGGGTAGAAATCCACATTGTTTTTTAAAAATGGTATGCACTCCCTCCATGTCAAAATATAGTGCGTAGTAGTTTTTCCTAAGTTAAATTTTCTACACTTTGACCAAGTTTACAGAAAAATATCAATGTATTAGCAAAACAATATCACTAGATCAATCATGAAATACATTTTTCATGTTGATTTTTTTCTATAAAATTGCTCGAATTTCACAAGGTTTGACTTGGGGTAAATAACTTCATTAATAAAAGTACTCAGTTACATTGATGAAAAACCAAGATGTGTTGCAGCAAACATAGTTTACTGAAAATACACTGGGTCGTGCCAGTTTTTTATATGCTGCCACTGCCAAGCGGATTTGTGGTTTGTCTTCCATGAGAATCACTTTACCATACCTTGATATTGAAAATTTTGCATGGACTGCTATGATTCCAAACTAGATTTCAATATTTTTCCCAAAAAAAAGTGAACACTAAGTGGGTTTTTGCTTAGTTCAATGAAGTCTGACGTTTTTATGCATCACAAAGATGCTGACTATCTAGATAAGCATTTTAAATTTTAGTAAAGAAAATATGTTGACATATGAGGATTCAGGACTATGAAACATAAACATGACATAATGTAGTTCGGCAGCAGAGGAGAAAAGAAAATTACTTGCACGGTAAGGATTCAGCGTCCTCAGCTGAATTGACTGATAAGACTTGAGGTTGCAGTACATGTGAACTACAGTAACACCAGCAAATGAAATAAGAGCTAATGGTACTGATGAGCCAATTCGGTTAGCTAATGCTATTCCAAGCATTATGCCAATAAACTTGCTAACCATTCCCTGAGCTTCACCCTTTGCAATAACCTGAGACATAACTCAATTCATTTCAGTCACTCAAGCGAAAATACAAAGTGAGACAAAGATGTAGTATTGACTATGTTCAAATATCTTAAGAGGTAAAGGTCATGCGTGCATCCTTCTAGGATTAAAAATGGCAGGAGTTGCAGCCTAGAAGAAAAACAGTACTATACAGCTATACTGATGCAACTGGAAAGCAGGGCTGATTAATTCCAACATCCAAACAATCAGAAAAATTGTGTGCGCACAATCATACAATGCGTTCCCTAATATAAATAACATAAATATAAAAGGTTAGAAAGATCTGAGATAGGTTCGTAGAAACATATTTCTTGCAGGATTTCGGAATATCATCTTCTACTATAAATTCAGATACATAAATAAAGTGAACAAAAATATTAAGGTACAACCATGGGTGTTAGTGGACAGGGTAAATACTAAATATCACATGCAGGGACTTGCCCGGCTTGAAGGATTCTTAGACACTAGATTAGGGCAAGGTTCAAAAAAAATAAGCAAACCGTATGCGGCACAGTGGCCTTCAGCCTAGCGCTTAAGCGTTGTTGACTTGGTCAACAGCAGGACCAAAAACCAGCAGAAATTGGGAATTTTAGGGCTATAATGAAGACTTTCAGGCCAAACAAGACATGGGAAGGGCCAGCAAGACCAAAAACCAGTAGAAATTAGGCACTGATTGCTTCAGAAATCCCTTTGCCCTAGAGGCCTACACACAACCCAGCCTGTGCATGCAATTTTTTTCTCCTTCGCCCTAGTTTCCCACGTGCTGCTTCCCTCCTGCATCCAAGTTCCCCGTGCAAATGGAATTTTGCCTCCTGCGCAGAGCGTTCCAGCCCGCTTAGCCAACGCTTTCTCCCCTTGTGTGCTGGTTAATCGCCGCTTCGTGGTTAAGCGGTCTGCTCAATCACGCCTACACATAATAAGGTGCTTAGGCCTTAAGCAATGCTGAGGGCTTGTGCATTGCGCTTAAGCACTTATAGGCACACGCTTTTGACCTTTTTTCGAACCTTGGGACAGATAAGACTTTTGGGAAGAGTAAGACTAACTGTTTGTTCTTTCACCTCTACAGTTACAGTGTGTCGGCCTCCACACGTGTGACTTCGCTTGTCCCTATAACTCAAAACACCTAATCTCACATCCAATCTAGACGAAGAAACCAACTTGAGATGACAGCATTAATCTAACTAAAATTCTGAAAGGTACGTTCCTAATCAACATAACAGATCAAAAAGAAACAAACCAATAGATAAGAGGTGACCCATGCTACATTAACTCTATGAGGGCCAATGCCCATGACACTGTGAGGCATCAGCTTACATATGATAATAACATGTCCCAAAGACAGATCCATGAGTAAAAGAAAAAATTCTAAAGAACGTTGTGAAAATAAATGTTGAGCGAAATTTGCTCACAGACAAGAAATAGATAGACTTCACCTCAGCAAAGTTTCTCTGGGCAGCAAAACCAGCATAGAAACAACTTCTTGTGGCAGCCTGCACATAGAAATGGTACAAGCTGGTTATCAGAGGACAATATCTAGAACAAATTAATTGCATTTACCTATTGAGAAATAATAGCTAGTGTCTGCATAGTATGCTATATAAAGTTTGAGAACAGATATGAACTAGAGCAGAAGTAAATAACACTCACTTTTTTGCGCCGAGTAGTATATAATACTCGGCAATGCTTATTTATTCACTCAATTTGAACGTACAGATAAATGCTCCAAGCATATACAGAAACATACAAAAAAAATTATAGGCAAGTAGGCAATATTATAAGTGGAAAATAAGAATGTGCAATGTATATTTATTTCCTTCAATTTCACAGAATAGATAAACTCTAGAAGTGTAGATGGTCCAAAGCTGGAACTGGATCAGTGTCCAAATCCAAAACACAGGTGTCCAACAGATATACACTCCAACGTGCTTTCATCCAATTCCAGTCCATGCTTCGTTGCTAGTGTCCAAATCTATCCAGTCCGAAGAAATTGTAACACTGGATATCCAAGGTCCAAAAGGACTTTGATCCGTGAACACACACTGCCCTGCATGCGTTCATGGGGAGACAAGAAGCCGACGATGGATGCGAGACAGGGGCGACTGACGCGTGCGACGGGGAGCTGCCAGCCGGGGGTACAAGCAACAGACGCAGGACGGATAGCCGGCGGCAGTGGACGCGAAGCTACGCTGCGGTAGTGGCGGCAACCAACTCGTGCGATGGTGGCGTGGAGGATCGCGTGGGGTGGATGCACAAAGCAGTGGCCACTGGATATTCATATTCTATCCAATCTTCAGGTCCGAAGTCCGGTCAATATTATTGGACCTACTGTCCACTGATATCCATGTCCAGTGAGGCCCAGTCCAATTAGATCCAACAAAAATTTAGTCCAAAGCTCATTTAATGGTACATAGTTGTTAGAAACATCAATAAATTAACTAAGTGTGTGCAGAACTGCAGATCCGATATAGCATATTTTTTCGTCTCAATGAATAATGGCCACATAAAACATAAGACTGTTCGATGAATCGGGCAGGCAAAGTATACTTCCTCATCAGCCAAGAAAGAAAGGCTCGCATATAAAATGCTAGAAGAAATTACCTCTAACGGACGCAGGCTTAATCTGTATGGTGCATATGACATAAGACATACTAACTATTTAAGCAGTTTTGATCGTTACTAAGAATGATGCAATCATGTCTGAGCCTGGAACAACATAATCCTTATATAGAATTTATTATGGACCTTGGTCCACAAAAGGAAAAAATTGTGCAGGATAAATATCCAAAGACCAGCGATAAGGTGTTCGCCTCTATTATCTGGCGACAGGGCTAGTCCCCGGCATGGAACAGACTGTGAAAGATTCTGGAACTTGTGTATATGATGATCAACGGGTTACGCGCTAGTCCTTTATATATAGGACAACTGACTTCATCCACAAGTTGGATCTCAATTCAAACTCAAGACCAAATCACACTTATGTAGAAACTTTTTTTTTTGAAATCTAGAAACTATATTATTTTACTGAGTGGGAAGTATGTAATTATTTATAAATCATCAGAGGAAATGCTTGTTCAAAGAATGTGAAGTAAATTGTATTTATCTGTGCATACAAGACCTAAACAGATGTTTGTAATAGTATGTTCTAGAATGAACTCCCTCCGATCCATAAAATTATCATGGATCGGAGGGAGTAAAATTTATTCAATCGCTAAATTTAGTACACTGGTTCCAGATTGACTGATACGAAGAAAATATGGGGGTTTCACCAATGGCATGTACAAGTTAGGACTCAGGAACATCACAATGCTGATAATCAAATAACCCATACCGCAAACAGAAGTGACAGTCCTGACCTGTATCAGAGCAGCTGCTGATCGGCCAGCTCCCGCTGCTGCACCGATGGGAACAAACAGGTGAGGAAACACCGGAGTCAAAATCTCCAGCCCATAAGCTGTGTTCTCCAGAAGATCTGCAAACAGCCGCCATCCCTTCGGGTTAACATCGAAGTGCCGGCCGAATTTCGACAACAGTATCTTGCTCAAGTAGCCAAGCCCATCTTTCAGAACCCAATTCACCGCCGCGGCAGTGGGTATCGCCCCTTTCCCCAGACCAACCGCATACAGCAACGCCTGCAGAGAACACAGTCAGTCCACCCGATAGATAAAAATGCTGAATTTCACCTTGCAGAACTTAGAATCTGAAGATAGTTAGCAGACGCATTCGAGGATACCTGCGTGGAGAGCACGCCGCTGATCTGGCTGGCGACGCCTTGCACGCCGCGCCAGAGCGAGTACTGCATGTAGTCGCTGCTGACGCTGTGCGGGTACCCGTCAGGCAGCAGCAGCTGAAGAGCAAAATCGGTGCACCGCCGCCACGACCGTTCGAGCTGCCTCTGCAGTGCGGCCAGTTCGCCATGGCCAGCACCAACCTTCTCCGCCCCGTCTTCTTGCTTCCGCTTGTCGTCTCCCGCGACGAGGTACGCGGTCCCGGTCGGGTCCGGCACGAGCAGCGTGCGCGCGCTGCCCCTCACCTCCCACACGGCCCCGCCGGTTGCGGTTGCGGCTGCTCCGAGGGCATCGGCGAGGGCGGACGGGATGGAAGCGAACGCGTCGGACTGGAGGAGCAGGAAGAGAAGGAGAATCTCGGGGTGGAGGGACTGGAGCCACCGCCGCCACCCGTCTCCGGGGTCATCGGGAGGGTCTCCTCTGCCCCCCTGCCACCACCCGCCTCCTCCTCCGCCACCCCCATCCGAACCGCTGCGACTCCCATCGCCGAATCCGCCGGACGAGGAGGTCGCGAGTGGCGGAAGGCAGAGCTTAGCGGCGAGGCGCGGGAGGCGGCGAGCGGTGGTGAGGCGCGAGGAGGGTGGGATGGGGGCGAAGCTGCGAGGAAGCGGAGGCGGGGAGAGAGGGGAAGGTAGGAGGAAGAGGTGAGACTGCGACGAGGACATCGCGGCGGACGGATTGTGGGTGGGTGGCGGCGTTTGGGACGACGGGGCGGAGGTTTCTGGTGGGGAGGCGGCCGGCGGCTTGGAATTTTCAAGCAGACGAGGTTTAGCTGCAGCGTACAGGCAATAGGGGAATTGGGCTGGACTACAAAGGCCAAAAAAGGCCGAATATATTTTGCATTTTTTTACATGGGTAATTTGGCACTTGACCAGTGGTAGGTAGAAAATGGAAATATCAGGTCGCCCGAAATATATTTTGAAAAAGGCCGATATTTTTAAAGGTCCGTCTCGCGCGCTCCCTTCCCACCAAGTGCCGTTTTCTCCAGTCGTATGAATTGTCGTTTCGTCAGGCGTCATCTATCTGCTCCTTCCGCATGAACCATGTGGCCATGTGGGTGTCTCTTTATGCTCGCCAAGTGTCGTGGGAGAAATAAAGTGAGATGAAAATGAGATAACAGTTATAAGAGAATGAAAGAACTACTGTTTTTGAATTTGTTAGAAAAATCTCTAGAAAAATACCGACCTTCTTAAAAACCTGGCTCGCACGACTCTTGCTTTGGCTCCAAGTGTCGCTTTCTTCTTTCATGTCGAGCATTGTCTCATCAAGTGTTATCTTCTCCTTCCGTGTTGACCGTGTGGGTGTCTCCATGCTAACCAAGTGTTGCAAGGAGAAGTAGAGTGAGACGAAAATGGGAGAGAGGGAGCACGAGAGGATAGGAGGACTACAGTTTTGAATTTCAGGATAATGAAAATTTGAAATTAAATATCTTAAGAACCGTTTGCCTATTACGAAGCATTTTCAGGTTGCGTTTCTCATGCCGATGTCTTCAAAACAGATCTCATGTTGATAGATTTGGACAATTTTTTGTGTTATTTGTGTACTTTGTGATTCGCTTGTTAGTGTATTTGTACTTTGCATTTAGATAAACTTAGAATTATGTATGTGATGCATTTGGAAGTACACCGCATTGATCTCATAAGTATGTGCACAATGAACTTTAGAAGTAAGTCGCTCTACGTTTTGGAATATGCATGTGTTACACTTAGAATTATGTCGCTCTGTATTTTGCAATTCAGCCAGTGCTGCACTTGGAAGTTCCCCCGCACTGCTCCGGACTTGGAAGTACAACCACCCGATGTACCTTACAAGTGCGCCGGTGCGATGCACCTTGGAAGTTCGCTGCGTAGGTGATGCTTCACCATGAGACACATGTTAGCACGGGAGCGCTCAAAGTGGTACATTAAGGATCAAATGAAATTTACAAAGATAAAAAAAGAGATTTAGATTTTCAATCCATCTTGTTGGAGTTTCAGTTTCGATATTTTTATGTTCACTCTATGAACATGCATATATTGTGATCTCATGGATATAATCTATTTTCCAAGATCTTTTTTAAGTACACTTAACATTCTAGAACATCGTTTTTTTTTTGTTTCCACTTTTGAAAAGTAAGGATAAAGAACCTCTTCTTGGAAGCAAAACCCTAGCTCTCATTGGATTTACATGTAGTTACATACCCACTGAAACTACAATGGAATAATAGTTGTAACCAATCTTTTGTTAGATGAGAAGGGCACATTAGATACAATGATGTACATTTGTCACATTGCACTTTCTTGTACTCAACATATTTCTTGCGTTTAACCTGCCACCCACCATAGCCAAGCAAATTATTTTATCCTTCACACCAGATCCAAGAGTAAATCTTGCTAGCAATTATATTCTTAAAGCAAGAATGGTAACATCTCCTAGAAGCTAAAGACCATCCTTCCAAAGTGTTCTCTCCACTCATCCTTCTCGAAGGAATTAAGGTGAATGTTGCCAATAGTTAACAGCCTCCAATTGTTGTAACTTCTCATAAGCTTGCTGAACATAGGAAGATCAGATGTTGGGTCTTGACAATGCTCTTAACACAGACAAGAGTTGTAACTTATCATCTAGTCTAGAACAAAAATATAAGATTTTTCGAAAGCTTGTTTGGGGGAATAAACAGTTCCACTTCACAGACAAGAAAAGATTTGTGCCACCAACACCTAGATCTGCAGTGCAAACTGATGTTATACTCCTAAACCAGTTTCATAATGTCTCTCCACCAGAAACATCCACACAACTTCAAATCTCGTGGAGTTCCATCTGGGTAATGTTTCCAAACCAGCGGTACCCATGTCACGCCACCTTTGTTAATTAGTTTTGCATACCCTTAATTAGGATAGCTTCATTCTGCCTTTAAAAATCCAGAATTCACATGCCACCACTACTATTTGGCTCTATCATTTCCCATGATATGGCAAGGATTGCTTCTTTGGATCTGAATTATTTTTCTATTCATACCCTTCCTTGAGGTTTTCCTTTTTCATGAATGAAAATGAGATTAAAAAAAACATGTCGAATAGATTAAACATGGTATTAGACATATGTATACAATGACTAATCCACTATATCCACTATATATAATAAAAACAACAAAAATACACCATAAATTTGAATAACAAATTTCTTCCTAAATATGTGTAAATCGAGGGAGTATCTCCATATTAATAACATGCCTATCTGCACATTGATAACATATAAAAATATTCTTTATTTGGTAGTACTGATCTTATTGTAGGCAAAATTTAATTTCCTTGTCATTTCACCACTTTACTATCGTATATAAAACGACTCCTTGCCATTTCATCAACAAGTCCGCAGCCAGCACCACCAGCAACAACGCTTTTCAAAGTTCAGATGGGGGCTAGCAATACGTTGCTTGTGATTCTAGCCCTCATGGTGGTGCTATCTACTACAGGTATGTACCTCCCGTCGTAACTTTAGAGTTTAGAGCTTAGACCATGCATGCAAGAAAAAACGTGAGCGTTTTCCAGATTTACAAGAGTTGTCATGTCCGATCTTGTGATTCATGTGGAGATCTTCCGCAGATATGTGCGCAGGGGCATCCCCGGGAGGCAAGTACTGTACATTTCCGGTCACTTGGCCGGGGGAGTGCGATGATAACGCGTCTTGCGAGGCGAAGTGCTACAAAAGTTTCAGCAAGCACGGGACTTGTGTTCGCATGGGGTGCTCTTGCTTCACCTGCACCGACCGAGCTAAGCTAGGATGAGGCATAGCTCATCTTGTTTGGATCCAAGTCTGCCCATACAGTCCATGTGCCCATATAATAAGTACTATAATGGAGTACACTTCCTCCGTTTTAGTAAATGTCGCTAATACAAATGTGCTTCGACACATTTTAGTGTCACGATGCATTATTAGTGATAAGTTTTATGAATCTTTTGTACTCTTTGATGCCATGGCTATTCAGATTTCTAATCGGTCCGTGCAAATGGAGTAAATTCCAAAAAAACCCACCATATTTCAGTCGGAAATACGCAAAACCACCGGTATTCGTCTAAATTACAAAAATCCATGACTATTGCGAGAATCCATTGCAATGTGCACTGATTCACAATTTTAGCAGTGTTAACAAAAAATCTGACAGTGGGTCCTACTGTCAGTGGTGATGTGGCGCATGAGACCATGGCCTAGGGAGACAAAAATTAGATAGGCATAAATTCTGGGGTTATCTGAAAAAAATTCAAATCCCTCCCATGACGGGGCGGAGCTCTCCCGCGTCTGCTCGCTCGCTCGCCGGAGCCCTCCCATGGCAGGCCGGGTCTATACGCACTCTCGGAGCTCACTGGAGCCCTCCCATGGCGGGTCGATTTTGGGGACAGAGGCGGGGGCAGCGCCGGTGGTGCAGGAGAGGGCACTAGTGGGAAAAGGCTTATAGATAGATGTTTTACTAGTGGAGCATATTAATCAATATGCGCCACTAGTATTTACTAGTGGCGCATTATCAAATATGCTCACTGATATATTTTTTACTAGTGGCGCATTCTGTTCAAAATGCGCCACCAATAAGTCTGTGGGACCCACCAGAAGGGTCGTCGACAAAATATCTTGACTTATCAATGGCGCATTTGCAATATGCGCTACGCATATTCAACCCTTTAGTGGCGCATATTGTGCATAATGCGCCACTGATAAGTCTGTGGAACCCACCTGGGCCCCACTGGCCTGACCCCTGCCAGTGTTATGCGTGGCGCATATAGCAATATGCGCCACTGATAAATAAAATATCAGTGGCGCATATTGTATCAGTGGCGCATATTGCAATATGCGCCACGCATAACAAGTGGTGCCCACGCATATCAGGCCTTCGACATCAACGCATATCACGCTATCCTATGCCGATGACGAAGCCACCGTCAAGGAAAGATTCTTCGGAAGGATCGAGGAGATCTGGGAGCTCGACTACGCTGGAGAGAAGGTGCCGATGTTCCGTGTCAGATGGGCCAAGAGCGTCCAGAAAGAGGGCCGGTATTTCACCACCATGGTTATACCCGATGCCTCCGCGAAGAACGCCTCCGCACAAAACGAGCCATGGGTACTCGCGAGCCAAGTTGACCAATGCTTCTTCATCACCGACCCGTCAAAGCCAGTCCGTGTTGTCGTGAGGAGGGGCAAGAGGAGCATCATCGGAATGGAAGGACCCGCCAACGACCAAGACTTAGAAAAGAACGGCGATCCAAAGATCGAAGAGGAATTCGACAAGTACTTCGACATTTTTATACAAGATCATGACATTTTTTGTGTATGCATGCGTTTACTCAAAACTATATAGACTATCATAATATTCGTACGTGTGTGTATGGATATCGATGTTCGTGTGACACGACGATATATATTCGTGGTTTTTTGAATAAACTAACTATTATGATACTCGCAAATGAAGTGAGAAAAAGATGTGACATGACGATGATGTTTGTGTTTTTTTACTATTACAAACTATTATTTTGAAGTAACTTGTATTTGTTAGAAATTGTGAAAAAACAATTTAAAACTATTACAAACCAATATTTTGAAGTAATTAACTTGTATTTGTTAGAAATTGTGAAAAAACAATTTAAAACTATTACAAACTATTATTTTGAAGTAACTTGTATTTGTTAGAAATTGTGAAAAAACAATTTAAAACTATTACAAACCATTATTTTGAAGTAATTAATTTGTATTTGTTAGAAATTGTGAAAAAGCAATTTTTTAAAAAAGGTGTGAGGGCAGAGTTCGAACCCTGGATCCCCCCGCTGGCTGCAGAGAACCCTACCACTGAGCTAGTGACCGAATCTTGTCTAAGTGCAGGTGCTCGCGCTATTTGACTAAGTGTCAAATATGCGTGGCGCATATAGCACGAAATGCGCCACGCATAGTTGACACTTAGGGGAAATACCGCTTCATCGCCCACCAGAAGATCTTCCCCCCATTTCCCCGCCGCCGCCGCTCGAAGCCCTAACCCTAGCCGCCGCTCGAAGCCCTAACCCTAGCCGCCGCTCAAAGCCCTAACCCTAGCCGCCGCTCGAAGCCGTCACCGGGAGGAGAAGGAGCACCGGCACCGGACCAGGAGGAGAAGGACCATCGGCATCGGACCAGGAGGAGAAGGAGCACCGGCACCGGACCAGGAGGAGAAGGAGCGCCGGCACCGGACCAAGAGGAGAAGGAGCGCCGGCTCCTGCAGGGCTTCCGCGTCATCATCGTCTACTCCCTCGACAACCCCTCCGAGGCCGCTCTGCACCGCGTCCGCGAACTCGCCAAGAACTCCTACAAGGTGCGCTCCGTTCACCCCCCCCCCCTGTAATCTAGTTAATTTGATTTTCGTCTTCCCTCAAGTCAGAACCAAAGCCAAGAACAGCAAGAATCGGATAAGCCAAAGCCAAACCAATCTTTCTTCAGAACATATTGCGAATCAGCTGCATATAGATGAGTCCTGGAGACGCTACTGTCAAAACATATTTTTCCACTAGTGTACTTTTAACCTGCAATTACTCTATCAGAACATGGAAACAATTCATGCTAGTTGCGAATCAGCCAGATGTGTAGTGAACAATTGTAAAAGTACTAATTCAGCTACTGCCTACTGGAGTACTGATGCTGTTGCTTATGATGCTGTTTATGATGCTGATGCTGTTTATAGTGTATACTTTGCTGCTGCTGTTTATGCTGCTGCTGCTGCTGTTTATGATGCTGTTTATGGTGTGTACTTTGCTGGAATATGTATATATGTGAATTGCTGCAGGTTATTTCTAAATGAGTTGCCCATTTCTCCCGAAATATCGATTTACTTCCGTTTCGGTTGAGAAATGGGCACTCCTAGGTCAAAAAATAGCAAAGGTCATGCCGAATTTTTCGGTCAACTCTAGCTTAATTAATTATTGTACTAATTAAATTATTACATATTTTGTATGAAGTGCCGACATGTCGAGCGGAGACAAAGACGTCGGGGCTGGCCCTTCTCAGCCCATGAGTGTCGAAGAAGAAGCAAGAAAAGCCAACCTAAAGTTTTGGCGGCTTGGCGATGACTTGAGCGGGTCCGACGAGGAGGCCGAAGAAGCTGCGGCCGATGAAGTTGGCGAGGAGGCCGAAGAAGGTGCAGCCGATGAAGTTGACTCGGATCCGGAGTCCGAATATGACTTCGAGGCCAAAGATGGCGACGACGCCGGAAGCAGCAATGGCGACGAGGAGGATGACTTAAGTAGTCATGGTGGCGGCGACCGCATGGACGTCGGTGGATCGGACGCCGCCGCTAAGAAGAAGAAGAAGAAGGAAAGGCAGGATCGGACGCCGCCGGTACTCGGCACCAAGCTCGAAGAGTTCACGTATGTGAAACCGAGTGGCCAACCCGTGGAGCCTGTGAAGCTTGCCGCTGGGTACGGCCTACAGCTCGGGTGCATCGTGCGGGAGAGCATGAGCATCAACCAGAAGAACATAAGAGCTAAGGGCAATACGTGGTTGCGCGAGCTACTCATTGAGAAGCTTCACAACCGGTACCAGTTCCCAGAGCCGTTCAATAACGAGAAGCTCAAAGGGAATAAGGTCAACAAGTTAGCCCTCACGAGGATGAGCACAGCCTTGAGCAGCTGGAAAAGCCAAGTGAAGAAGAGGATTCTCGCCGGCAAAAGTTGGGAGGAGATAAAGAAGGCCGAGCCGATGCTCGACGAAGATGAGTTCATCAAGTTCAAGGATGTGTGCCTCACTCCGGAAGGTATCGAATGGACCGAGTGAGGGAGGCATATGCAGGACCTCAACATAGGTAACCAACGCTGCGGATGCGGCGGTTACCGAGGAAAGAAGGCCATT
Organism: Dactylis glomerata; assembly: GCA_007115705.1. Lineage (NCBI taxonomy): Eukaryota > Viridiplantae > Streptophyta > Magnoliopsida > Poales > Poaceae > Dactylis > Dactylis glomerata. The sequence goes on along the minus strand of QXEO01000234.1, from coordinate 1,867,784 downwards.
TGGGCAAAGGAGGACGCCGAGTATGCCCGTCTAGGGAAAGAGAACCCGTGGCACAAATTCACGGACGAGCAGGTGATGCAGTTTGTCCGTGCCCGCTACTATCTCCACCCCGAACTCAAGGAATTCGTTACCGACGACGATGATGTGAGGAAGTTCCAGAAAAAGCTGGTAAGGAATTTACCGCGCATCTCGATCAAGTCGATATGCGTTCTAAATTTCTAAATGGCCATCTCTTTCCTTCTCTGCAGAGAATCGAAGAAAGATCTTGTGCTTCAAGTGCGAGCTCGTCCCAGGGGTCAACGGCGGACCCGCGGTGGGACACGCCCTTCAACAGGGCGATAAACGTGATCAAGGGGAGAGCCAAGTCCTTGCCGCCGACTTCAGCTGGCCGCGTGGCCGGCTATGGTACGTACGACAAGGTTGGCGACTTCAAGAAAGAGGACCCCGAGGCGAAGAAACAGAGGAAGGCCGCGGCAGCGGCGGCGGCGGCCGCCGCCGCCGCAAATGAAAGACGCAAAGTTGATAAGCTCCGGGAGCAGATGCCGGACCTGATCGCCCAGCAAGTGCAACAGAAGATCCGCGAGATCATTCCCGATGAGCTGTGGGAGGGGCTTGCTGCTTGGAATGCGGCAGGTCGACGAGGGGCGCTAGTGGTGCCCAGCATCTCCGGCAGCAACTCTATCCAGCACATGTCGCCGGATGTGGTGACTCCCGATACCGCCAACGTCGAGGAGGCGCAGCCGGCGGCCGCTCCGGTGCCCCCTCCCGCCGTCGCCAACATGAACGCGCACCCGGAGGTCGCTCTGGTGACACCACCTCCCGCCGACGCCAACACCGAGCAGCCGATCGCACCGGTGCCTCCTCCCGCCACAGCTAAGGCGCAACCGACGGTGCTTCGTCGTAAGGCATCTCGGCGGGAGAATGATACCGGTGTCTCGACTTTAGCCGAGCTCAACGCCATCTCCAAGGTAATGACTCCGGCCAGCACATTTCATTTCCTTTGCCTTTGATGACTATAGCTAGCCAGCGACATCTCACGATATGCATGCAAACTTGTTTTCCCACAGGACACACCTTGCACACTTTTGCATTTCGTGGACGGCGAGCTGAAGGATGTTGCCAAGGGCACAATCATTCAGCCAAATAGCACAGTCATGCATCATAAGGAGATGGTCTCAGCGGTGTTCAAGGTCCGGCTGGCTCGGGTGTTGCCGGGATGCGAAGACATTGACCCCCCAACCCAACCTCAAGGCGCCGATGAACATAAGACCCTTGCGGGTTGCTTCGGCTGGGTCTTGACATGGCCGAAGACCCAGATTCGGCTTGTGAAGGAACAACAAGTTACTCAGCCTCCACCACGCATGGAAAAAGTTACCGAGCTGCCGCCATGTTCGGCACCAGTTACTGAGCCGGCGCCGCCACGTATGGCGCCACCGCCTCGGCGGCCAAAACAAGTTGTCTCCGCCAACACCTCCTGACGAAGGAATGACAGATGGGCCCCCGACATTCGCCTACCTGGTTTTCGGTCCAGGTGGGTTGTCTCAGGAAAGGCTTTCGAGGCCCGTCAAGGCAGTGTTTCGATGCGGCCCAGGAATATTACTTGGTGTACAAGCGAAATTTCGAAGAGTCCAAGCTAGATTAGGTCTCGGTTGATCCGATCTGTACTTGGCTTGAGAAACACTCCTGAGACCTAGCCTTATCTTATAAAAGGCTGGGAGGGAGGTTTTGAAACCCTAGAATCGCTTCCACCCACCTCACGCCGGAGCGCTCGAGAACTTAGAGCTCTCTGCTTTTGGCCAGATTCAATCTGCGCCGCCATTGTAACACCATCATCGTCGCCACCACCTCAATACAAAAGTCAGACAAGCAGGACGTAGGCCTTTTACCTTTCGAGGGGGCTGAACCTGGGTAAATCCTCGTGTCCTTCTGCTTTCGTCTGATCGCCGTCGAGTTCGCCAAGTTCCCAATACGCTTCCTAGATCGAAAGCCCTTCGACATGGGCATTGCCGGGGATAAACCTCGTCAATTGGCGCCGACCGTGGGGACGACGGGATCTGGATCTACGGATTCGCCGGCTCCATCACCAACCGCAACCAAGATCGGCATCGACACCGCCGTCGGCATCGCTGCGCCGACCAACGTCGGCACCCCCGTCAAGATCGACGCTACCATCGGCATCGCTGCGCCGACCAATGACGACACCACTTCCAAGATCGGCATCGACACCCTCGCCGGCATCGCTGTGCCGGCCATCGTCCACACCAGCCCGATGGAATTCGAGACTGGCGCCGTCGAATCGACTGTCGTCGATGGCATCTCGCCAAGCACTATCAACCTCACCTCGACGATGAGCGCCATCGACCCCGTCCCGAGCGCGGCAAGGGCAGCGCCCGAAGGCTACGACATGGCCTTCGGATTGTTCAATTTCCATGTGGACAGCAATGGAGCAATGGAACTGCTCTCCATCGGCGAATCGGCTCCGCTCGTGGCCGAAACGACGACACCACCATCCGTCGGGGGCAAACCCTTGGCAAGCGCGTCACTAGCGCCGTCGAAGGAGGAGCTGAGACTGAAGATTTCGACCCCATCAGTAGGGTCGAACGATTTCGAAGATCCTCCTCCATCCCCGACCACCGCATACTGCGTCGACTGCGACGCATACCACTACATAGGCGCCGGAGATTTCTCACTCCATGAGATCGCCGGCTGTGAAGATGTCGTCGTGGTGAAACAACATATGCCATAGGATGGCTTAAATGGGGGCCGAACTAGATGCTGGAGGATTCGGGAGAGGGGAACGAGCTAAAAAGCACGACAGAAAGAGACACTGATCTACCCAGGTTCGGGGCTCTCGTAAGGAGATAACACCCCTACTCCTGCTCTACTGATTGTATATATGGGTCGATGTAGTACACCACAATGGTGCTTCCAAGCTCTCTGCTAGAGAAGGAAGATGAACTGCTAAGTGTAGGAGTACAGAGTGATCAATCTACCTTTAACCTTCCAACCTTCTTCCAGTGAACCCCCCTTTACCAGGGCTCCCTATGCCACCTTATATAGTGGTGGCCAGGGTTACAACGGTCATAGAAGACCAGGAGACACCAACTACACTCCAAACAGGACTTGCTGTCGAGGGCAGACGCCCACGACTTTCTCCCTGATTGCTCTCGATGGGACTCCCCTTGCTGTACCTTGTACCTCTTGAACTGTGACCTTACCATTCTGAGGTAAGCTTGTACTTGTGCACAGTGAGGGTAGGTAACCTCCACTGTGCACCCTGCCATCTTACTCTGCTACCATGCTTGGATGTTTTCTTCCTTGATTGTAGGGATGTGACACCTTGGTTGACTTAAGTATCCCGGATATGACCGTTGGCCATACCCAGGACTTATATGCCGGACCAACGACCTACGAGGGTCGGGTAATCCGGCCTCCCCTGCTCCTGCACACCACACAAAATAATTAGGCCGGCATATCTGAGTATATGCCGGCACACCTATACTAGTATTCCGGCTATACCGGCATATCCAGACACCAGCCGGGATATACATATATGCCGGCCTGGCCGATGCTCCTATATTCCGGCCAGGCCTTTTCTTGGTCAACCGGCATAAAAGTCAACCATAAGCCTTGTGTCTTTCTAGTCTCTTGACCCTACCGGGGGTCATCCCCCCGACACTAGTCCCCGAAGCTGCCGAGGTTCCCCAGTCATAACTGTGGAGCCTTGACAGGTTCAACATACCTTTCTTCATTATGCCCCGGCGATCAGATTTATATGCCGGCACATCTGCACATATCCCGGCCTCTGTTCCTGTTCCAAAACTTATTCCGGCCGGTCCCTAGGGTATTCCGGACGGAACATATTCATCGGGCAATTAATCCGTCATATAGACGAGTCTTCCTCGAGAAGCCATGCCTGACAGCTTTGCATCGAAACTTGTAACTGCCCTGCCACCTCGAACGGTCACCCACGATGCGACGGTTCACAGTGCAGCAGTTACTTCTTGCCATCATTGCGTCATGGCACGGTTACAGGAACCGCCGCCCCACTCTGTGCCGCCACGTGGCGCCTCGCCACAGAAACGGTCGGGGGAGTGGAGCACTATCCTCCCCACGACCCCCACGACCGGCCTCCTCGGTATAAATACGGGGTGGGGGTAACTTATTCTTTTTACCCCCGCCACAGTGCCTTCTTCCTCAGATCCTCTGCCCCTTGCGCTTCGCCGCCGGACCAAGAAACCGAGAAGGGAAGCTGCCGCCGTCGTCCACCTGCACGCCGGCGCCTCCGCTTGCCGACGTCCGGCGTCATCGTCGACGACGCCACCGCCGCCTCTTCTCCCCGCAGCCTTGCAGGGAGATTGGATCTTCCTCTGCACACTTGCCGCCGCCGCTCCATCGCCGTAGGCCAAGCTCCGGTGAGTTCCTCTTCCTCTGTTCTTCCTTTCCCTGCTCTTCTGCAACTAGGCTGCGGTAGCCTCACTGGTTTGTATCCGTGGTAGTTCCTTTGCTGGATATTTCGTTGCTTCGATTAGCATTGCTAGCAGTGTTTCGTAACAGCTCACAGGTGTTCTTCCGCAGAAATTATATCCCTGATTATTTCCGATTTTAACTGCCTCGGTAGATCTTCTATTCCTGCTAACATCTGTGAGAGTGGTATGCCGGAGAGACTAACCTCCCTCTTTTCTCCGGCCTTGATAGGAATAACATCACGGGACTCCGGCTCTCACGCCTTATCCCGGCCACTAAGATGGCATCTTCAAGCATGACGGCTACCTCGGCCTCTGAGGAAGATACCTCGGCCCGAGCCCAAGGACGCTCCGGCTGGGAGGGGTCGGAGGTTACTCCGGCCGAGATATCCTGGGTCACCTCCACCAGGAGAGTCCCGGAGGGCGTAGCATGCCGGCTACCAGCAGGAGAAACTGTGCCGGCACCTGAACCTGGCGAACGCGTCATCTTCATCGCCCACTTCGAGCGGGGCTTCGGTCTGCCGGTATCGGACTTCTTCCGGGACTTCCTCAACACCTATGATCTTCAACCTCATCATATCCCGGCCAATGCCGTGATGATCCTCTCCGCCTTCGCTGCTTTTTGCGAGGGCTATGCCGGCATAGAGGCCCTTACTCAAGGCTGGGCGAAGTACTTCCAACTGCGGAAGCAAGTCGTCCAAGAGCCGCCCCGGAGCAAGGACGACCCCCCGGAGACGGCCCAGGAAAAGAAGGACCGCCCCATGACCCTCTGCGGCGCGGCCACCATCATGTCCCGAAAGGGCTCGGACTTCCCCAAGGTGGAACTCCTGGAATCTTGCAAGAAGTGGCAGAAAAGCTTCTTCTACGTCAAGAACACCACCGACGAGGATCTGCTCAACCTGCCGCCATTTGTGGACGAGCCACCCTTGGCCATGACGAACTGGACCTATAACCCGAAGAACTCGGTGATGCCGGTGAATGCGCTTCACCGGGTTAAGGGCGAGCTCCTGGATGCCGGTCTTACTCCTCAAGACCTGGTGGCCTGCTATATAAGCCGGCGCGTCTCCCCTCTGCAGCGCCGGTCGCACAAGATCTGTCAGATGAGCGGGCCAATGGACCCCACCCGGCACTCCACACATGAGCTGACTCCGGCCGACATTCTGCGCCGGATTAAGGATGTCTGCAAGTCCTCTCAGGCCACTTTTGCCTGGGGGCTAGAACCATACAGCCGGGATAGGCCCGCCCCAACGGTAAACCATCTTATCCGATACATAAAGTCCATGTCCGGCACATAGATACTTAAGCCGACACATGTCTATTTGCCGACACATATCATATTGATCCGACATACCTCTTCCACCGGCATATTTCCTTGTCTGAATACTTGACTTTGCTGTTTATACAGAAATTCAGCTTCCAAACCATGGAGAACTCCCGGATCAAGATCGCGGCGGATCGCACCGTTGCGGATGTTGAAGATCCGGATCATTGGGATAAGCTTCCCAGGAGCACCCGTGCTGCAGCTGCCATGGGTAAGGGCTCTTCATCCCGGCATTATACTCAAGACCGGAGTGAGATTGATTCTGACGAGGAGATCCTGCTGTTCTATGACCCGATGCCACTTGCGTACGCCTTTCCAGAAACACCTATTGCTCACGAGTTTGCAATGCCGTCCTCAGCTATCCCGGACGATATGGTTATCGACGCCGCCCCTCTGAACCAGGGACCTCCTTCCACCGGCGGACGTGCCGGCCGGAAGCGAGGTGTGAAGCCCCCGTCCGACATACCTCAGAGGTCGAAAAGGCAGAAGGTCGGCGTGCCCAAACAGAAGAAACAGAGGCCTGTTGCTTCGGGGTAAATTTCCTTTTCTTTGCATTTCCTCCGACATATCTCTTGTTTGTATTACTGACTTGGTGTTTTCTCTCTTTCAGTGCTCCTCTTGAGCCGGAACAAGCTTCTGGCTTGAGCGGCGACCCGAAGGTTACCAAGCCCGCTGCCCCTGCTACCTCCGACATTCCCTCTGCCAGTCACACGAGCTCCCCGGCGCCGGCATCCTCGCCTGCGCCCGACAAGACCTCCTCCCCGGCGAAGGACGTTCCTCCGCCGGAACAAGACACCTCTGCCCCCGACGTCCACATGGACTCGGGGGCTCAACAGGAACCTCCGGCTCCTGATGTCCACATGGACACAGGAGCCCACCAAGAAGCACCAGACTCCGGCGCGCCCACCGGCGACGCCGGCACAACTGAAAATGCCGGAGCAGACATCAAGGGTAAAGGCCCTTTAGTGCCGGAAGTCCGGACTATTCCGGATCCTGCCTCTGCTAGCCAAGATGCACCGGCCGCGCCGGAACAGCCCGCACCCGAGACTCCTTCAGCTGACAAGACCCCAGCACCGGCCAAGACCACTGCACCGGCCAAGACCACTGCACCGGCCAAGTCCACTGCCCCGGCCAAGACCACTGCACCGGCCCAGACCGGCACGTTGAAGATTCAGCCGGCCAAGTCCGGCACACCATCTGCCGCAACTGCTCCTCCTAAGGCAGCGTCCCGGACCAGCTCTGCTCTGGCCCTGCATCTTGGCAGGGCAGCAGCCCGGCCGGGGTACCGGACCAGCTTCTTCGACACCCCAGAACTCGAGGGCCTCGTCCCTCTTGCGACGAAAAGTGATCAGAGCCTCGGCTCTCTTAAGGAGCAGTGCATCAAATGGAACGACGCCAGCAACATGGACACTGCGGACTCAAGGAGCAAGAAGCTGGCCGAAGCCAAGACCAGTGGCGACCCAAGCGACTTCCTGGCAGCGAAGCCCATACCGATCGCCAGCGAGCTCCTCAGCATCCAGCAAAGACTTCACAAGTTGGCCTCTGCCACCAACGTAAGTCCTCTCTATTTACACACATATCCCCAGTCCCCGAAAATGTCGACTGTCCGGGATATGGACATCCGGGATTTTCTCATAGTCCTTTAGCTAGCTTCTTTTGAATTAACTGCCGACATATGAGCTCGATCCGAGCTTCAAATCCTAGTCACCGAGGGCCGGGATAGGTGCGCAGCACCTGTGCCGGGTCTTTAACAATTTCACATCTCTATTATCTTTCAAATCCTCTTGACCGGGATATAAGCTCGATTCGAGCTTCAAATCCTAGTCACCGAGAGCCGGGATAGGTGCGCAGCACCTGTGCCGGGTCTTTAAAAGAATGATCACTTGATAAAATCTTCACTTTAATTATCATGTCAAATTTCTCTGCTGACATTTCAAATCCCGGCATTTTTGCAGCTGCATGAACAACACCCGGGCCGACATGTTCCATGAGTTGGTGTGCGAGCACCGGAAGCTATCTGACGCACACAGCAAGCTTCAGCAGGAGCTGTCCCAGAAAGGTAATCTTTGCCGACATACTGCTGTATGCCGGATATCTTTCCTCTCTTTACTTTGCAATGCTTACTCTTGCCGACACGTAACCTTGTGCTGACATTCTTCAGCTGGTGCCGAAGCGCAAGTCACCGAGCTTCTCAAGAGGGTGAAAGAGCTTACTGGTATGCCGGATCCTGCTGTTACCCGGATAGCTACTTTATACTTCAAATCCTTTACTCTTTGTCACTGTTTTCTTTCTTCAAATCCTTTTAACTTGAAATCTTTGCAGATGAGAAGGCTGCACTGGAGGCACGCCACCAGGATTGTGTGTCCTCGGTGGATGTGGCCAAGCAACTGGACGACCGGGATGCCGGTCACAAGGCCGAGGTTGAGCAGTTGAAGGGCCGGATCACCGAGCTGCTGGACGAAAAGGAACAGAGGGAGGGCCTACTGAAGAAAACCCAGACCCTGCTTGTTACCTCCGAGACTGATGCCTCCAACGCCCACGCTGAACTGGATAGCCTGAAGGAGCAGGCCACCAAATGGGAGGTTACAGTTGCACAGCTGAATGCCGACCTTGCCCGTAAGCTTCAAATCCTTTCCCCTTTTATCCTTTCCGACATAGTGTAATCTTTTTCGGCATAGCATCTATGCCGACATATTTTCCTTTTGCTAACATTGTTTCTATTCTGCAGGCATGTTTCCCGCTTCCGTCGCTGACGTTGAGAGGGCTTTGCAGTTGGACCGAGAAAACCGGGGTGTTCCGGTTGACTCGCCCAACTGGGACATGTCGGAGCAGCTGCTGGCCCTGCAGTCCCGGAAGGAGGCCATGACCCTTTACACTGAAGAGCTCTTCTACGGCGCCCAGGAGGCATTCTCTGCCCTCTGGCCGGGACAAAGGACTCCCACTGACCCGGTTGACCTCGGCAACGACCTGCAGCTTGCCAAGGTTCGCCTCCGGGAGTGGCGAGATTCCGGCGCGAGGGTTGGAGCTGACGAAGCCCTCAGCTACTTCTTGTCTTGGTATGAAAAGGCAGACTTGGAGACTTTGCGCACCGTGCGCGAAGGATCCATCTGGACCACGGATCCGGATCATATCCGTCGCCGCAAGGAGTTGGCCCATAGTTATGTGGACTATGCCGACACCGACAAATTCGTCCGGGACATCCGCGAGCCGGAGAGGAATGACGATGCCGGGACATCCGCTGCTGCTGAGGGCTCCGACTCCAGCCAGGATGAAGATGAAGCCGAAGAGGCCGACACTGATGTCCCAGAACAGGCATCTGCCCCGGGCGGAGGTGATGGCTCCATTCCATCTGCTGGGTCCGGCACACCTGAAGCCGCCACTTCCACTGCTACCGCTCCACCTGCCGGCGGCTCTGCTTCTGCCACTGCTCCTTGACTTTGGAGCATAAAAACTTTAAGTTTTATCAGATCCCCGGTATGCCGGGTGCAGATGTAATATACACGTTTAATTTCCTTTGGTTTGCTTCCTGAACAAGTTTTATCTTGGTTTGCTTGTTACTAATGCCGGATCATCTTTTGGCTAAGTCACCGAGTTGTTTTCCTGTTTCCTCAATTTCACAACCTTGGCTACTTGTCTACCTTAATTGGCTTTCGACGTATGAGTCTCAAGGTTGCTTCCTCGAACATACAGTACTTTAACTTTGAGACTTAGACTTCAAATCATCCGACACTTTAAATTTTAACTTTAGCTTTAACGAAAATGTCGGTTCGCTTGCTTTGTATTTCCTTAGCCGTTTTCCATGTGTAGACAATCTCCGGCATCTACTCTTGCTAGCCATGAAGCCGGGTTTCGGACAGCAGCTGAGTCGAAGAGTGGCCTTTGGTGCCGACACATTACTAGGCCGACATAGGAAACATTCAAATAAAGCCAGCCGGCATATAACAAAAAACTGTAAATAAACCACAAATATACCTCGGAGCTAGTTACCCGGCTTCTTCGGGATGCCGGTATTTCATTCATTAGTCTTGTGCCGGCACAACACGCCGGCATACAAAGGAAAATATGGAAATACATACATTGTGTTGCTCAGGAGTAAAAGGGGCGCAGTAGAGCTATGTTCCATGGCCTCTTGGTTTCTTCTCCGGACCTGTCCGCCTTATTCTTCTTGGGGTCCTGCGCATCTATAAGATAATAGGCATCATTGTGCAGAGCTCTGCTCACAATGAATGGCCCCTCCCATGGAGGAGTTAACTTATGCCGGCCTTCTGTTCCTTGCTTTAGCCGGAGTACTAGATCTCCCTCTTGAAATCTCCTTGGATTTACCTTCTGCGCATGATAGCGTCTGAGGTTCTGCTGATATACTGCTGTTCTTGACAGAGTTATTTCCCTTGCTTCCTCTAGCAGATCAACATCATTTTCTCTGGCTTCTTTAGCCTCTTCCTCAGTATATAGCACTATTCTTGGTGCATCATGTATTACATCTGTTGGAAGCACAGCTTCTGCTCCATACACCAGGAAAAAAGGTGTGTAGCCTGTTGATCTATTCGGAGTTGTTCTTAAACTCCACAGCACTGCTGGCAGCTCATCTAGCCAACATCCCGGAGTTTTCTCCAGGGGCTCTATCAGCCGGGGTTTTATGCCGGATAATACTAGCCCATTCGATCTCTCTACTTGGCCATTGGCACAAGGGTGGGCAACCGACGCAACGTCCAGCCGGATTCCCACCTCCTCACAAAATCTGGCAAATGGCCCTTGGGCAAAGTTTGACCCATTGTCAGTGATGATGCTATGAGGAACACCATATCTCAAGATTATATCCTTTAAGAATTTCACTGCTGTGTGACCATCACACTTGCTTATGGGCTTCACTTCAATCCACTTGGTGAACTTGTCCACCATGACCAGGATATGGGTCATTTTCCCTCTGGCCGGCTTAAAAGCCCCGACCATATCCAGGCCCCAAACAGCAAAGGGCCAGGTTATTGGGATAGTTTTCAGGGCAGATGCCGGCTGATGAATCTGGTGGGCATATCTTTGACACCCATTACATTTCCGGACCAAGTTTTCTGCCTCTTGCAGTGCCGTTGGCCAATAGAAGCCATGCCGGAATACCTTTGCCACCAATGCCCTGGACGAAGCATGGTGACCACACTCCCCCTGGTGAATTTCCCGGAGCATCTCCAGACCCTCCGCAGCTTCGACACATCTCTGCAATACTCCGGTGGTACTTCTCTTGTATATTTCTTTGTTGATGATGGTATACGCTTTGGATCTCCTTATAACCCGGCGGGCCTCGGTTTCATCCGCCGGCACTTGACCATCCACCATGAAGTTCAAGATAGGACGTGCCCATGAGGGCACTTCCCTGACAGTGAACACTGCCTGATCTATTTCCATCATTTCGACCGACACATAATCGATCTCCATGGGCTGCGAAGTCCCCGGGACTGAAGAATCAGTCCCCGGGTATGCCGGAGCAGTCCCCGGGTATACCGGCACAACCTCTTGGCACATTTTACCCTTGCCTTTAGTTTTGCTCCGGAATACTGTACTAACAGCATATGCCGGCCCAGTCCCCGGGACTGAGGAAACAGTCCCCGGGTTATCCGTCCTGGCTCCGGCATCTATCTCCATTGGAACTGCTTCGTCTGGACCTGGCGGGACATAAATGGAGGATGACTCCGGCGAGGGTTTGATCGATGGCTTCCTCAGATGCTCCAGCGAAATGCCGGGTGGGATTGAATCTCGGGAAGACCCCAGCTTGGATAATGCATCGGCTGCATCGTTCTGAGCCCGGAGAACGTGCCGGAACTCACAACCTTCAAAGTAACCACTTAACTGCTGCACTAGGAAACGGTATGATGCCATGTTAGCATCATGCGCGTCCCATATGCCGGAACACTGCTGAATCACTAAGTCAGAATCCCCGAAGCACATAATCCGGCGAATTCCTATGTCCTTAGACACCTTCAGGCCATGCACAAGTGCCTCATATTCCGCCACATTATTTGATGCTGCAAAGTGAATCTGCAGGACGTATCTCAGCTGGTCATTCTTTGGTGAACTGAGAACTATGCCGGCACCCAAGCCATGGATTGTCTTGGACCCATCGAAATGCATCCTCCAATAATTGGCATCTGGCAATGGTGGCTCATACTGTATCTCGGCCCAGTCAATAAAGAAATCCGCCAAGACCTGGGACTTGATTGTATCCCTCTTATCGTACTGTGGTGTATATGGTGAAAGCTCTATTGCCCACTTTGCTATCCGGCCGCTGGCATCTTTGTTGCCTATAATTTCCGAGATAGGGGCCTCGGCCACTACCCGGATTGGATGCTCTTGGAAGTAATGCTTGAGCTTCTTAGCCGCCATATAGACACCATAGGTCATCTTCTGATAGTGGGGGTAATTTTGCTTTGAGGTGGAGAGGACTTCACTCAGATAATATACCGGCCGCTGCACGGTTTTGCCTCCTTCCTCTCGCTCTACTACCACCACAGTACTGACAACTCGGTTGGTTGCCGCTATATAGAGCAACATTGGCTCCCGGGGCATCGGAGACGCTAATACCGGCGCTGTTGACAACAATTGTTTCAATTCCTTGAAAGCTGCATCTGCTTGCGTTGTCCAGACAAATGTGTCGGACTTTTTCATCAACTGATATAACGGCAGAGCTTTCTCTCCCAGCCGGCTTATGAAGCGGCTCAGGGATGCGAGGCACCCAGTGAACTTCTGTACTTCCCTCAAATCTGTCGGCGGCTTCATCCTTTCTATGGCACGAATCTTGCCGGGATTCACCTCAATACCCCGGCTGGAAACAAGGAAACCGAGCAACTTGCCCGCCGGCACACCAAAGGTGCACTTAGCCGGATTCAACTTCATCCGGAATCTCCTCAGGTTCCCAAAGGTTTCCCGGAGATCATCTATGAGAGTCTTGCTCTCCTTGGTTTTTATGACGATATCATCGACATATACCTGCACATTTTTATCTATCTGATCGTGCAAACACTTTTGCATACACCTTTGGTAAGTTGCGCCGGCATTTCTTAAACCGAACGGCATAGTGAGATAGCAATAAGCCCCGTACGGGGTAATAAAGGATGTCTTTATTTGATCTGGCTCATATAAAGGGATCTGGTGGAAACCAGAATAAGCATCTACGAAAGATAACAGTTCACATCCGGCTGTGGAATCAATCACTTGATCGATCCGAGGCAGCGGGAATGGATCTTTAGGACATGCCTTGTTCAAGTTGGTGTAATCAACACACATCCGCCATACTTTCACTATGACGGGCTCATCTTTCTTCTTTTCCACCAAAACCGGATTAGACACCCAATCCGGATGAAGTACTTCCTTGATAAAGCCAGAGGCTAAGAGCCTGGCCACTTCCTCCCATATGGCTTTCCTTCTATCGCCGGCATTCCGCCGGAGCGGCTGCTTCACTGGCTTAGCATCGGGTCTCACGTGCAATGCGTGCTCAGCCAGCTCCCTCGGCACACCTTGCAGGTCCGAAGTAGACCATGCAAAGATATCCCGATTCTCACGGAGGAAGCTGATGAGCTCGCTTTCCTATTTGGGATCCAAACTTGCCCCAACCAGGGCATGGCGCTCCGGGAAAGCTTCATCCAGCGGCACCTTTTTGACTTCCTTGCCTACTTGAAAAGAAGCACTGCCGCCGGGATTTGTCATGCCCGGCATATATTTGCCGGCCACGACCGTTTCAGCAATCTCCACTGCTCGCTTGAGCCTCTTCCTCTCCTCTGCAATGATCAGAGTCTCGGCCAGATTGGATCCGGCGGTGGCACATGCCATCGAACGCTTGTAATCACCAATGATGGTGATCACCCCTTTGGGTCCCGGCATCTTCATCTTCAGATACGCCACATGCGTAGAGGCCATGAATTTTGCCAGTGCCGGTCTACCCAGCAAAGCATGGTAGGGGCTCTCCAGATCAACCACCTCGAACATGAGGTTTTCCACCCTGCAGTTATCCCGGCTGCCAAACATGACATCCATCCGGATCTTGCCCATCGGCGCACACGAAAGTCCCGGCACAATGCCGTGGAACGTGGTCTTGCTTGGTTCCAGCATATTTTCCTTGATTCCCAGCTTCTCCATCGTATCCCGATACATGATGTTGATGCTGCTTCCATTATCAATGAGGACCTTGCTGAATCTTACGTTATTAGCCGGCCCGACGAATGTCGGATCCATCACCAGAGCATATCCGCCGGGATTTGGCATGATCCGGGGATGATCTGCCCTGTCCCAACCAACAGCCTGGTCAGACCAGTACATCAGCTTTGGCACAGCCGACATAACGGCATTCACCTCCAGACTCCGCCGGTACAAGCTCTGCTTGTCTGTTCTCTCGGTCTCAAAGACCATATAGCTCTGATCATACTCCTTGTACTCATTCCGGCCCGCTCCTGGGCCTCCGGCGTTATATTCCGGATTATAGCTCTGGTCAACTTGATTTACGCCGGCATTTCCGGCGTTGCTCTGATTCCCAGGATTAACCGGCCTAGGTGGGACTGCAATTGTATTAGCACCTGTCAACGGCGATGGAGCTGCCGGGACAGAGGGTCTAGCCGGTCCCCAGGGACCTGCACGACCTGCTAATATGTCGTCCAGCCACGAACAGTTCCTTGTCAAATGGTTTGCCGGCTTTCCCGGCTGGAATGTGTGAAACACACAAGGCTTGTCCATGGCAAGACCCACAGTATACTTCGGCCACTGCTTCTTCTGGCCGGCGGCTCCGCCGGCATTCTTGTTGGTCCAGACATTCTTCTTCTGGAACGGCTGTGCTTGCTGCTGCGGCTGCTGCTGAGGCTGCTGATAGTTCTCATATCTCGGACGCTGGCTACTGCCGGCGCCCCCTTGCTCTTCCTCCACAGCTGCAACTTGTGCTGCTCCGTACCGATAATCCGGCCGCTCATCTCTCCTCTTATTCCGGTTATCCGGGCGATAGTATTGCCCTGGTCTCCCGGCATTGCTGGTGTTCCCCTGGGTTTGCCCCTGTCCTTGTGAATCGAGACTGGGCTGCTTGGGATCTCCCAGAGCATAACTATCAGCGATCTTGATTGTTTCGGCCAGCGTGGCCGGCATTTGCCTCTGAAGCTTTTGCCACAGCATGGTGCCATGCTGGCACCCATGAGCGAACCACATGATGGCCTGCTGCTCATTGATTCCTTCGCAGGAATTGCGCAACGTGCACCACCTGGTCAGATAGTCACGGTCAGTCTCATTCACTCCTTGCCGGCAGTTAGCCAGCTGCTGCGGACGGTTGGGCCTCTTGTATGTACTGGTAAAGTTCGACACAAACTGCTCTTCGAAATCAATCCAGCCGTTGATACTCCCGGCCGGCAAATTATTCAGCCATATCCTGGCTGGACCTTCCAACATCTGCGGCACATATCGTACCGCCCATCTGAGGTTTCCTCCGGCGATGTTCACCGCTGTGGAGTAATCCTCCAACCAATCTTCCGGCTTCGTACTGCCATTATATGTCCTCGCGCCACGCGCGAGCTGGAAGAAGTAAGGCACCGGCTCCCCCATAATCCGGGGTCCGAAACACATAGGGCCCGGAGCTCCTTGTCTCTCCACCAACTCTGATTGGTGGAGCTTGTCCAGCTTGAAACGTGCATCATTGGCTTCCAAGGACCGAGGTCCAAGCCGGGATGCTATTGGGCCTGCGATCATCTGCTGCTGCTGCTCCGGCTGATGCTGCTCACTATGCCGGCCTTGCTGATGCTGCTGCTGATATCCCGCCCTGGCAAGGGCGGAATTGCCGTCATCCTCTCGATGTCCCGGATGGCCTGCACCCTGCTGCTGCGCTGCCCCTCCGGCGCCCTGTTGCTGACGTCGGGCTGCACTGTTACTCCGGCCACCAACGGCCGCTGCTGCTTCATGCCCGGCCGGCACACTCTGGCCGGGCTTCTTGCTGCCGACATACTTGTCAGCTTGGCCGACATTCTTCTGCACCATCGCCTGCTTTCCGGCGGCAGCCGGATCGTACACCTGGATCTGCTTGTCCCGGCGGCCAGAGGTCACACTTCCGGCACGCCGGGCGCTAGGATGCGGGGACGAGGCTTGGCCCCTCGACCTCGCGCCGGCACCTCCCGCCGACACAATGTACTGGGATGCCCCGGCACCTGGGTTTGCCTTCTTAAAGGCCTCCTGCTGCTTTGTAGCTTCAGACAAAAGTTGGTTAAGCCGGGCTTGCTGCTCACGCAGTGCTTCGCCGGATAAAGAAGATAAATCCTTAGCTACCTCGGCCGCTGCTCTAAGGTTCTTTACTGGCGAACTATAGACTACCTTAGGCACAGTACTAGTTGCAGTATGACTCTTATCTCTAGCATCTTTTCCTATCTCAGCATTAAGATTTCTGCCTCTAGTTCTAACCTCTTCTATCCGGCTAGGCCGGATTACTACAGGAGTAAAACCATGGGCTGCCTCATACTCACGGAGTTGCCGGTTAAACCGTTCGCGCTCCTGGTTCATGGCCAGGGCCTCGTCGACGAGGGCCTGACGAGATCCCTCCAGGACCTCCCTTGTCTGCTCCGGATCAACGCCGGATCGCACCGGCTCGAGAAGCCGGTCGATGATGGGAAGAAGAACCTCGCCCCTAGCCGGCACACCGGAAGTGCCGGCCAGGTTCTCCGCACGCTCCAACGGAGGACGCGCCGACCTCTTGACCTTCGGCGGCTCCGGAGGAGAAGCTCCGGCCGCTGCTGCTTTGCCGGCATCTTCCGCCGGCGGCACGGATGTGCCGGCCATCATCACCTCAGCCGACTCTACTGAGCGAGCGCTACGCCCAGCGTGAGCCAGCCGATGTGACGGAGGATCCGACGCCACCAGCACCTCCTTCCTGCAAATTCTCTCAGTTCCCACGTACACCTCGTGGGAACCGAAAGACATAATCCGGCCATCCCTGGGGAACGGCCGGCCACCGAGACAACCGGCGTTGTCACTGACGAAACTGAGCGAGCCTAGCCTCTGGACGAGGCCAGAGACCACGCGCACTCCCGAAGCTGCTATCACAGACCCCGTCCGAATGAACACTCCGCCCAGCATATCGATCTGATGCCCCACGGTGGGCGCCAAATGTCGTCGTGGTGAAACAACATATGCCATAGGATGGCTTAAATGGGGGCCGAACTAGATGCTGGAGGATTCGGGAGAGGGGAACGAGCTAAAAAGCACGACAGAAAGAGACACTGATCTACCCAGGTTCGGGGCTCTCGTAAGGAGATAACACCCCTACTCCTGCTCTACTGATTGTATATATGGGTCGATGTAGTACACCACAATGGTGCTTCCAAGCTCTCTGCTAGAGAAGGAAGATGAACTGCTAAGTGTAGGAGTACAGAGTGATCAATCTACCTTCAACCTTCCAACCTTCTTCCAGCGAACCACCCTTTACCAGGGCTCCCTATGCCACCTTATATAGTGGTGGCCAGGGTTACAACGGTCATAGAAGACCAGGAGACACCAACTACACTCCAAACAGGACTTGCTGTCGAGGGCAGACGCCCACGACTTTCTCCCTGATTGCTCTCGATGGGACTCCCCTTGCTGTACCTTGTACCTCTTGAACTGTGACCTTACCATTCTGAGGTAAGCTTGTACTTGTGCACAGTGAGGGTAGGTAACCTCCACTGTGCACCCTGCCATCTTACTCTGCTACCATGCTTGGATGTTTTCTTCCTTGATTGTAGGGATGTGACACCTTGGTTGACTTAAGTATCCCGGATATGACCGTTGGCCATACCCAGGACTTATATGCCGGACCAACGACCTACGAGGGTCGGGTAATCCGGCCTCCCCTGCTCCTGCACAACACACAAAATAATTAGGCCGGCATATCTGAGTATATGCCGGCACACCTATACTAGTATTCCGGCTATACCGGCATATCCAGACACCAGCCGGGATATACATATATGCCGGCCTGGCCGATGCTCCTATATTCCGGCCAGGCCTTTTCTTGGTCAACCGGCATAAAAGTCAACCATAAGCCTTGTGTCTTTCTAGTCTCTTGACCCTACCGGGGGTCATCCCCCCGACAGAAGATCCGCGGGGAGGTACAACAGCTATCTACCCAACGATATCCGAGTGCGATCGGGCTCTCAACGCCCTCACGCTTCGCACAGCACCCTATGATCCTGACTACGTCGAAGGATTATACTCGGACTACACGTGCTCCGACGACGACGACGATGTCTACCCCGAAGCTAAGGGGAAAATCGGCAATTCGGTGAGCTCTGCCTCGCTATGCGAATCTAACGCATCTAGCGACGGCTATATGGCTGATCATGACTTTGATTTCATGGTCGAAGTCGGACCCTACATCGAAAGCGACGACGTCTATCCTCCAGCGCTGGGAGAAATCAGCGATGACTCGACCCCGTGGCTCGGGGGCCACTGCATGATGGCATCACACAACGAAGGAAACAACAGCGGCGGTCGAAACCGAGCAGACAGCGGTCGACCAGTGGTCACACATGACCAGATTCGGTTCGCAAGAAGGGTCTATGCGGGCGAATTAAACTTCGGACCCAACCCAAGTCCAAGCGATCTGGCTGCACTCCGATTCGTCGTTCAGGAGCAAAAAGATCAGATCAGCGCTGATAGACGAGTGTTGGAACGACGCAGAGAGGAGGCCGACGCATCCAGCAGAAGGCGGGCAGAAAGATCATCGCACTACTCTTCAAGCGTTCAGCACAGATCAAGATCGCGCACTCAGCAGGGGGCCGATATGCATAATGTCACTCGAAACCTGGAGGCAGAATTCAACGAAGCTGAGTTAATGCCTAAGACCAAGGAAGCAGCAATCATGGCTGCAGCGGCATACATTGCTGCGAACGCGTCTAACGGTGACGAACACATGCGACACCTGCGAAATCTAGCACTCGAAGGAGTAAGGGTGCTGCAAGGCACGCCTGGCTCAGCACATGATGCGACAACAGCAAGAGCCGCTCCACCACCGGAACAGGCTAGGCACCCAGCACCAGCGCCAGCCGTAGCGCCTCGGACGCATGTGGTCGAACCTCTCAACGGAGAGCTTCGGCATGGCCTGGCCCAGCATAGAGTCGACCAAGGGCGAGCACGATGCGAGGCGGAAGCGTTCGGCGGTCCCAGTGACGGACTCTGCGGGGCAGAATGCTTTAGCCTTTTGATCCGCTCGGCACCATTGCCGAAAGGAATCAAGCTCAGCGACGGCGTAGTCAAGTTCAACGGGCAGCAGGATCCCCGAATTTGGCTAGATGATTTCATGACCGCTGTCAAGATCAGCGGCGGATCCAGAGACAACGCTCTCCAGTTGTTATCACTGCACCTAAAAGATAACGCAAGGGCATGGTTGAATAATCTCGCCCAAGACAGCATTCGCTCCTGGGAAGAGTTTCGGCAAGCGTTTATCGCAAATTTCCGAGGCACCTCACGACGCCCTACGTCGTTCGAAGAGCTTCGCTTATGCGTGCAGAAGACCGGCGAAAACCTGAGGTCATACATCTCACGATGGATCAGCCTTCGGAACACGACAGAGAATATCTCGCCCGAAAGGGCCATTGATGCATTTCGGGACGGCTTATTTCGGCGTGACTTCAAGGAGGAACTGGGGCGCTGCAAGCCCAGAACCATCGACCACCTCATGAGTTTGGCGAACGAATGGGCCGATGGCGAGGACTCCATCTCGGCTCCCAGAAGCCGCCGTCGATCAGCAGAACACGATGGCGATGCGAAGGATCAGTTCCATCCCGGATCTCGAAAGAAAGGTCGCCGAAGCCGCTACGACAACACGGAGAACGTAGACATGATAGCAGCTGGCTACGTCCACGAAGACCGCGACGACAATCGCGACTTACCACGACGAGGAAATACTTACTACGGCAGCAACAGCCGTGACTCGAAACCCAGCAAGGAGTGGCGTCGCCGGCAGCCACAGCTGTCGGCAGAAGAGATGCTCGACAGCGGATGCCCAAGGCACACGTACCTCGACAAGGACGGAGTACGAAAACCTGCACACCTCCTCATCGAGTGCAGGGAATTCCTTTGCCTCAACCGAGCACTTCAGGAGAGGATGAATGTCGAGCAACCAGTGGCAGGGGCGATAGCCTACAACGCTCCACCGCCACCACCGAATCCACCAGCAAATGTCGTACAGCAAAGCCATCAGGCCGCTACGATCCAGCAAGCCGAGCAGCGACAGCCGGCCAACGAGGAAGAAGAGTTCCCGCCTCCAAGAGGTTTCGTGCCCATGATTCAGAGGGGGCGCCCGACGAACAAAGTTCGGCGGAAACGCGCGAGAGAAGTATTCCACGCCGAGCACGCGCCACCAGCTACTCCCGAATATCTGAATTGGTCCGAACACCCGATTGGTTTCGACCGGTCAGATCATCCACCGAAGATACCACGCCCAGGACACCATGCTCTGGTTCTTGAGGCGCAGATAGGGGGCTTCACCTCGAAAAAGGTGTTCATGGACGGAGGCAGCAGCTTGAACCTAATCTATGCAGACACGCTGCGAAAGATCAAGATTCCACTAAACAATCTCCTGCCAACAGAGACCTCCTTCCACGGAATCGTCCCGGGAAAGCCAACGTATCCATTGGGGGCGATACACCTCGACGTCATCTTCGGCACTAAAGCAAACTTCAGAAAGGAGAAGATCGAATTCGAGGTGGTCGACTGGCCCTCGCAGTACCATGCCATCCTCGGGCGACCAGCGTTCGCCCGATTCATGGCCGTACCCCACTACGCCTACCTCAAGTTACGGATGCCCGCAAACAGAGGACCACTGACGATCAGCGGCAGCTTTGCGCGGTCAAAAAACTGCGACAAGGACTTCAATGACATGTCCCAGACTTTCGGAGTGCACGAGGAATTGCACCACATTCGAGAAGCCACTGTCATGGACATCGATCCACCGGCGCAGCAGAACGCCCCAGAGCTGTCTTTCGATGCCACCAAAGACACCCGGGAACACCAGATCCACCCGACGGATCCAACCAAGACGGCGCGGGTGTCGAACTCCCTTTCCCCCGCATAGGAAAGCGCGCTCGTCGAGTTCCTCCGTGAGCACTGGAGGATGTTCGCCTGGTGTCCAGCAGATATGCCAGGCATCCCCAGGGAACTCGCCGAGCATGAGCTTAAAATATTTCCCAACGCGAAACCGGTCAAGCAGTCTATGCGACGGTACAATCCAGAAAAGACTAAGTCGATGGGCGAAGAAATTAATCGCCTCCTCGAGGCTAAGTTCATCATAGAGATCAAGGAAGCCACATGGCTCTCGCCACCGGTCATGGTGGAAAAGAAGGACACCAAGATCTACAGGATGTGCATCGACTTCATAGCCTTAAACAAACACTGCCCGAAGGACTACTTCCCCTTGCCCCGAATCGACCAGATCATCGACTCCACGGCAGGATGCGAGCGCCTCTCGTTCCTCGACGCCTACTCTGGATATAACCAGATACGGCTAAAGGTAGAAGACGAAGACAAAACGGCGTTCATCACCCCGCACGGGGTATACTGCTACATGACGATGCCTTTCGGGCTCAAGAACGCCGGAGCTACGTATCAGCGGTGTATGCAAGCATGCTTGAAGGAGCAAATCGGACGCAACGTCGAGGTCTACGTCGACGACATTGTCATCAAGACATCAAAAGCAGATACCTTGCTCGATGACCTTCGAGAAACCTTCGCCAACCTCGACAGATACAGCATCAAGCTCAACCCGAAGAAATGCTCTTTCGGGGTACCCACTGGCCAACTGCTGGGCTATTTGATCTCCGAGAGAGGAATCGAAGGCAACCCAGAGAAGATAAAGGCCATCATCAGCATGCACCCCCCGAAGACGCTTCGACATGTCCAGCAGTTGACAGGTCGACTCGCAGCGCTTAGCCGCTTCATCAGCAAGCTTGGCGAAAAAGCACTGCCCTTGTATCGACTGCTCAGAAAAACAGACAACTTCGCGTGGACCGAAGAGGCGCAAGCCGCCTTCGACGACCTCAAGCGACGACTATCGACCTCGCCAGTTCTCGTTACACCTCGAGAAAAGGAGCCAATGTTGCTGTACATAGCGGCTACAAATCAAGTTGTCAGCTCGGTGCTTGTGGTCGAACGCGCAGAGGAAGGCAAAGAACACGGCGTACAGAGGCCCGTGTACTACTTAAGCGAGGTCCTGTCACCAACCAAGCAAAGATACCCCCATTATCAGAAGTTGGCATACGCCATCTACATGACGGGGAAGAAACTGCCGCACTATTTCGAATGCCACTCCATCATAGTAGTGGCTTCGAACCCAGTCTCTAGCATCCTCAACAACCCAAATGCTACAGGGCGTGTGTCGCTATGGGGAGTCACGCTGGGACCCTGGGAGATCACGTACCAACGCCAGTCTGCAATCAAGTCGCAAGTCCTTCCGGACTTCATAGCCGAATGGACAGAAGCCCAGATGCCCGAGCTCCCAGACCTGTCGAACAGCTGGACTATTTTCGTCGACGGATCCAAGCGAGTTTCGGGGGCAGGGGCAGGGGTGGTCCTGGTGTCACCAGAAGGAGACAGGATGCGCTACGTCCTCCGAATGCGCTTCCCGAACCCCTCCAACAACGAAGCAGAATACGAGGCCGTCCTCCACGGGATGCGCATGGCGAAGGCCTGCGGGGCCACCCGCATCAAGATACACGGAGATTCGAACCTCATCGCCCAGCAAGTCATGAAGGAGTGTGACGCGACCTGCGCGAACATGATCGCATATCGCGCCATGTACGACAAGCTCGAAGGCGAATTCGAGGGCTGTGAAGTAACGCACATCGGCCGGGAAAGCAACGAGGAGGCAGATAACCTGGCCAACGTCGGCTCAAGGTGCCTCCCAATACCGCCAGGTGTTTTCTTCGAGGAGATATTCGAGCGCTCCGTCAAGATCAAGCCAGTAATTGAACCGGCGTTAGCAACACGTCCGGAAGCTGGGACGGTCAATACCGCCCCAGCGGCAGGAGCAGCAGACCTCCCGAAGGATGCAGCCGCGGTCATGCTTGTCGAAGCAATATGGACAAAGCCGTACTTGGCGTTCCTGACGAGGGGCGAACTCCCAGAAGACCCCATCCACCGCCGACAAATCATGCGGCGCTCTAAGGCCTTCACGATAATCAACGGGGAACTCTACAAGCGAAGCACTTCGGGGGTGCTCCAGCGGTGCATAGCGCAGGAAGATGGAATCACCCTCCTCCGAGAAATCCATGAAGGAACCTGCGGACATCACGCCTGCAGTCGAACCCTCGTAGCAAAAGCCTTTCGGTCCGGATTCTACTGGCTATCCGCCCTCTACGATGCCAGGAACATCGTCCAGCACTGCGAAGCGTGTCAGATGTTCGCCACCAAGCCGCACGCGCCGGCATCGGAACTGCAAACCATACCTGTGGCATGGCCCTTCGCACAATGGGGGCTCGACCAAGTGGGGCCTCTCCCCAAATCATCTCGAGGAGGGCATACGTACTTGCTCGTCGCTGTGGACAAGTTCTCCAAGTGGATCGAAGCCGTTCCGGTCACCAACCAAGAGGCAATCACGGCGGTCAAGTTTTCCGAGTCCATTGTTTATCGGTACGGCGTCCCGAACAGCATCATCACCGACAACGGCACCAACTTCACTTCGGGCGAATTCCAGGGCTTCGCCAAAGACCTCGGCATCAAGCTCAAGTACGCTTCGGTAGCACACCCCAAGTCCAACGGCCAGGTCGAAAAGGCCAATGGACTCGTCTGCGGAGGCTTGAAGAAGCGACTGCTTCGACCCCTCAAGCGCGCAGCAGGCGCCTGGGTCGAGGAACTGCCTTCGGTGCTATGGAGCCTGCGAACAACGCCCAACTCCTCGACAGGCTACACACCCTTCTTCTTGCTCTTCGGAGCAGAAGCCGTGCTGCCCACGGACGTGCGCTACAGCGCGCCCCGCGTCGCCGCCTACGTCGAGGAAGACGCGGACAAGGCGTTAGCAGACGCCCAAGACCTGCTGGACGAAGCTCGAGACGTCGCCCTCGTTCGATCGGCGGTCTATCAGCAGAGCCTCCGCAATTACCACAGCAGACGGGTACGCGGACGCTCTTTCGAGCCGGGCAACCTCGTACTCCGACTCAAGCAAACAAGCACGTCGAAGCTGGAGCCACCATGGGAAGGCCCGTACCTTGTCCACGAGGTCATCCCAGGAGGAGCATATCGTCTACGCAACCCGAAGACGGGCAAAGACGTAGATAACCCATGGAACGCCGCGCAATTGCGCCGCTTCTATCCTTAGCTAGCAAAGCTGTCTCCTCTACCCCCTCTAATATGTAATCAAGTGTCGGCAGCAGTCCGCACCCAACATTATGCCTTCGGCACCAAGCAATAAAATTCGAGTTCCTCACTTCATGAGTTAACATATCCGCATATTCGCCTACGCTCGGGGGCTCAGTCCTTCGACCCACGCTCGGGGGCTCAGTCCTTCGACCCACGCTCGGGGGCTCAGTCCTTCGACCCACGCTCGGGGGCTCAGTCCTTCGACCCACGCTCGGGGGCTCAGTCCTTCGACCTACGTTCGGGGGCTTCACCCACGCTCGGGGGCTCAGTCCTTCGACCCACGCTCGGGGGCTCAGTCCTTCGACCCACGCTCGGGGGCTCAGTCCTTCGACCCACGCTCGGGGGCTCAGTCCTTCGACCTACGTTCGGGGGCTTCACCTACGCTCGGGGGCTCAGTCCTTCGACCCACGCTCGGGGGCTCAGCCCTCCGACCCACGCTCGGGGGCTTCGCCTACGCTCGGGGGCTCAGTCCTTCGACCCACGCTCGGGGGCTTCGCCTACGCTCGGGGGCTCAGTCCTTCGACCCACGCTCGGGGGCTCAGTCCTTCGACCCACGCTCGGGGGCTCAGCCCTCCGACCCACGCTCGGGGGCTCAGTCCTTCGACCTACGTTCGGGGGCTTCACCTACGCTCGGGGGCTCAGTCCTTCGACCCACGCTCGGGGGCTCAGTCCTTCGACCCACGCTCGGGGGCTCAGTCCTTCGACCCACGCTCGGGGGCTCAGTCCTTCGACCCACGCTCGGGGGCTCAGTCCTTCGACCCACGCTCGGGGGCTCAGTCCTTCGACCTACGTTCGGGGGCTTCACCTACGCTCGGGGGCTCAGTCCTTCGACCCACGCTCGGGGGCTCAGCCCTCCGACCCACGCTCGGGGGCTTCGCCTACGCTCGGGGGCTCAGTCCTTCGACCCACGCTCGGGGGCTTCGCCTACGCTCGGGGGTTCAGTCCTTCGACCCGCGCTCGGGGGCTTCGCCCATGCTCGGGGCCTCGACGTCTCGGCCCATACTTGGGAATTGCGCTCTCTAATCCTGAATTCGAGCACTGCGTTGTCTTCGACCTACGCCCATGGATTTTCGTTTTCCCAACCTACGCCCGAAAGCTACGCCTTTTCGGCTATAGATGAAGAAGATATATATATACAGATTAAAGGTACAAACACAGCCACAAGGCCAGGTCATGGCGCCGCAGCGCCTTGGTTCACCCTCTGCCGATCACTTTTGACAACAATTTGTCGAGCGATACAGTCAGCGGTACTTCTACAAGCAGCATAATGGGGCTCCATGTTGTAGCGGCCACTGGGCGACGGAGGAGGTGTCTTCAGAAGCTCAAGGTCGACTTCAGGGTAGTGAGCATGCACGAAAGCAAGTGCGACTACAGCCCCGCTGCGCAGGTGCGCCCGGACAAAGGAATGTATGGCGTTGCCGTTTTCGAATCGATCAAGCAGCACCGGCAAACCTTCGGGCTGATCGTTTAGAGGAAACATCGCCTGGTGCACCAGCGCGAGGGCACCTCGGCTCGTCTCAGCCAACGCGCCAGCCTGAGCAATCCTATCTTGTAGAAGTGTCAGCTTCATGGCTTTCGATCGATCAGCCCAAAAGTTATCGGCAACAGAGTTGGCATGATTCTGGGCAGCAACAATATGCGCATTTACGCGCCGAGCTTCGGCTGCACTATCAAGGCACGCATCTGCGAAAAGAGACCGAAGATCAAAACCTGCATATCTAAGTCAATGCACAGCGAAAGAAGTTCAGAGACTCACACTTCAGGGATTTTCCAAGATTTTCTATCTCCTCGAGAAGAAATTTCTCGCAGTCTGCGGCATGCGACGCTTTCGATAGAGAGACGTCGACCCTGGCAGTAACCATCTTCAGTTGCCGCTGTGTATTTTGGAGCTGGTCGCGCAACGATCGAATTAGCGACAATTCGCCTGAGGAAGGTGCTCTTCGTTCGACGGCACCAGAAGTACTGCTCGCCGTTTCGTACGAAACAGGCCAAGCACCAGCACTCAGGGAAGGATCCTGCACGAGAAACCAGTCATCACACACAAGCATTGGCAACCAGATGACAAGACGATTAACATGATAGCAGAACAAGTTTTGCAGCAGAAAGGAGTTCTAATCGGGGTCACAGCCCTCGATGCGGGACAACCAAATCTAATTACAGATGCGTACTAAGCATCACCGACTCTACACTGAACTACCGGCCCTGCTAGACGGTGCGCCGGATGCTTCACGCTTCCGCGCCTTCGCCGCTGCACGCTTCTCGTTCCTTTCGGCCAGGAAGCTCGTCATTCGGGCGGCCAGATCACGAGCACGGGCAACGTAACCCTTGGCGGATTTGTCGCGCCCGTCCTTGTCTTTCGGGTACGTGCCCGTGATCTTGTCAGCATCGAACTCCACGTCGTGCATCATCATCATGGAGAAGACAGACGTGGAGCCGATAGTTACCTGACAACGAACCGCGGCAAATAACGGGTCTTCGCCGTCCGCCTTCACCGCCAGAGCTTCGAGAATCCCCGCCATTGTATCACTTGTCGAGTCGGGTACAGACGTATCCCGAACACGAACAAGCGTTGACCGCACTCGTCCTAGGAGGTTGACAACCTCTCGACTCAGGCGTTCGGCGAGGCCGACACTGGATTCGATTCCAGAGGGCTCCTTCATAGCTCCGGCATCCAATTCGGCAGCAGCTACAAACAAAGAACAACCTGCCAAGTCAAGATAGGGCGGTGCAGCACACAAGTTAACCCAGGCAGAGCTCGAAGAACTCACCGCGCAAAGCATCAAGCGAAGTTTGCAGGCGTTGGTGCAGCTCTCCTTCTCGGGCTTCGGCATCCAAGCGGCTCTTCTTCGCACGCTCCTGAGCTTCGGACGATTCGGCCTTCAGCCGGGCAATTTCGTCATTCAGCTCGGTAACTTTCGCCTTCAAACCTGAATTCTCAGCGGCAAGATTGTCCAGCTGAGATTTTAGAGAAGTCTTGTCAGCGGCGGCCTGAGCCCCAATCCCTAATCATTCAAAAGACGACATCAGAAAGAGAAATGAGATAACATACAGAGCAAAAATTCGCAAGTGGAGTCGCAATACTCACGCCGAGTCTCCTCGAATTTCTCGGACAACTTTCGGTTCTCCTCCTCCAAGGCAAAGAAGTTTCTGCAAACCTTCGACAGGTCCCTAACAACGGGCTAAAAAGGCAGAACAGAAGATTAACCTTCGAGTCATGATTTGGAGGGCAAGCCTAAGTGTAAACACTTAGACTCACCCTCGGGGGCTGCTAATGGTCAAATACGCGAGGTGCAGGTCGAAAGTCTTTGGACTTACATGGTTGCTAGGACCGGAAGGCCCGCCGGACGAGGATACAAGCACGAATTCTTGTTCCGTCGCCTTCTTCTTGGAAGAGGTCGAAGGCTTCGTCAGAGCAACCTTGGGGGCGACAATATCGGCGACCTTCTCCTGTGAGTCTGCCGTTTGCTCAAGGGCGTCGTCATGAGGTCGAACCTGGTATCGATCTTGATCCCCTGGACCAGTTGACGTTTCCTCGGTGGAAGATCTGAAGCAATCAACAACGTTAGAACCGGACAGCCAAATCAAAACAAAACCACAAGATGCACGAAAGAAAAACTTACGATGCGTCGATCCCGAATTTCGGAAGGATCTTCTTCTCCGTTTGAGGAGGAGGGCGGCGGTTCAAAGGCGAGGCAGGGATCGCGCTGTTGCCATCGTCACCCGAAGTAAAATGGGTGTCGTCGATATCTTCTGAATCTTCGACAACGTCCGCGACTCGCTGTTTCTTCGGAGCCCTCGGCGGCGATGGAGCGGCGGAGGTTGACCCCTCCAGCACTTCGGCAAAGTCGCGCCCCGAATATTCGCCCATCTCGGGCTGGGGCGGATAGCATCGAGCTACGTCAAATACCTGCACGAGGAGAAGGATTGCACTCGACATTGGGCGATCCGGCTAAGAAATAGGGAAGGCATTCGAATAAGAGCAAAGTCATACCTCGGTGCGGGGAAAGGCTTTGCTAAAGGCTACGGCGCCGAAGATCTTCGGCACGGGATCCTTCTTCTTGATGTTCGTGACGGTGCGAACGCACTCGTCGATTTCGGCCTCGTGCAGTTCGTCCTGGGAGATTCGGGTCGAATCCCGGCGATCGCTGTAATCCCACATGCAGTGGGCTCGGGCAGCGAGCGGCTGGATTCGACGCTCGATAAAAGTGCGAATCAGCTGGATCCCCGAAAGCTCCTTCTTCGGAGTAGCTCGGAGCTGCTGGATCCTCTCCATCAGCGGTTCCGTAATCTTCAGCTCCTCATCCGAAAGATCGTGCCTCCAGGATACACGAGGTCGAAGAACGCCGGTGGAATGGAACTCTTCAAGTCCGAAGTTTTCGCCGCCGGAGGGTTTGTCCTTGGCGTAGTACCACTTCGTCCTCCACCCAGGATTATTTTCGGGTGTCTGGAGGTTGAAATACTCGACGTCTGGGCGCACTTGGACGCCAAAACCGCCGGTTTGGTAAGGCAGAGGGTGCCGAATCACGAAGATTCGGCCCCACAGTGCCCAGTGGGGTTCGATCCCGAGGAAGCATTCACAAAGCGTGATAAAGCACGCAATGTGAAGAACAGAGTTGGGATTCAGGTCGTGGAGCTGAATCCCGTAGGCAAAGAGAAGGCCACGGAGAAAAGGATGTGGGGGAAAAGACAAACCCCGCAGCAAAAAGGCAATGAAAATTACCCGGAATCCGAGGGGTGGCCGGGGAACGATCTCCGGGCCGGCGGCAAGCGATTCCGCTGGCGCGTTCTTCAGGAGACCCATCTTCTCGGCCTGGGACAGTTCCTTGTGCCGACCTTGGATTGGACCCAGCGACCGACGGCGGAGCCTTCAGCGTCGGCTGTCCTGGCTTTCTTAGCAGCAGCAGCGGCGCCGGCGGCTGTGGAGCTCCTTTTGCCCATGGTCAGGGCGCAGCAGAGGTCGCGGAAATGGAGACGGAAGGGTAGAGCTACAGGAGCACTGCGCGAGGAAGGAGAAGATGGCGGCGGTGTGAGACAGACTGTTACCCTGCCACCGTCATTTATTCCGGCTCTGGAGATCTACGTCAGATCTCGACCGTCCACGATGAAGTGGAAACGGCCGGACTGATCCCACCGTCCACGTGTCAACACGCGAGCACCGCGACGTCCACTACGCACGGTAATCAAGGAAACCGCGCCGGTTATTTCTCACCCATGCGCAGGACGTGCGGTCAAACTCTGTCAATGGCCGCGATGCGCGGCCTGAGGGCCCACCGTACGTCTCGTCCTAGCAGGGTCAGGTCTGTCCTGCAGGAGATGAGGTGACGACTCGATGCAGCTTATCGTCAGCAATGACGCGTTTCCTTGGGAAGTTGGTTTCCTTTTCGATTCAAAGGGTAAAAACTGGCGAAGGCTCTTTCGAGTCCCAAAGGTATGTACCCCTTGCACTCAGTTGATCTCTTGATCGGGTTTCTTTCGAGGTCTTCTGTGCTTTTCTCTTTTGTGCCATTCGAATAAGCATTGAGTTTTTCGACGACTCTGTCTTTCGTTCCTTCGAGGGAATTTTCCGGTCCCTCGAATTATCTTTATCGGGCCAGCAGCGCCTTCGACATGTTCGGGTTAGGGTTTTGATCCCTCGAATTATCTTTATCGGGCCAGCAGCGCCTTCGACATGTTCGGGTCAGGGTTTTGATCCCTCGAATTATCTTTATCGGGCCAGCAGCGCCTTCGACATATTCGAGTCAGGGCTTTGATCCCTCGAATTATCCCTTTCGGGCCAGCAGCGCCTTCGACACAATCGAAGACAGGATTTCGGTCCTTCAGGCCATTTCTTTCGGGCTAGCAGCGCCTTCGAGACATTTGAAGCAGGGCCTTGATCTGTCGAGTTGCTTCTTTCAGGCCCAATAATACCTTCAGAGGATTCAGGTTTGAGCTTCGAACCTTTGAATCATTTTCTTCGAACCCGTCTTTCGAGCTATCAACGCTCCTCAATCAACATACCCGAATTTCGGTGGCAATATACCAGTTCGGATGCCGTATGTCAAATACGAAGGTAAGTCCACGATTTGCAACATCGGATGGCCCGGTATTCGTATCAAACGCGCTCTGCCGGAAATTTTCCATACCTACGGTATGAAGCTTGCACCGATGGACGCATCGGATGCCTCACAATGAACTGGGCTCCGACCTGGTAAGTCCGACGCGGCTCGGGTCGGAGTAGCACCAGCCCACGCGGGTTCGAGTCGGGGGACTCGAATCTGAGTAAGCTAACCGTATGTCTTTGCAGCAATGCAATTAACTGAGACCCGGCGTGAGTCTCAGGCCGGTTATGCGCATCCCTCTGCAAACCCAACTTAACACTTTCGAGGCTCTACACGAGAGCGGCTTGAAAATCACGTATCGAAACGAGCATATTATTCGAATGACCCCTGTACATTTGCAGCTTTGCAGGCCAAGTGCTCATGTCGGGTGCGGCTGGGAAGACTTTCGGGAGGAGTCCCTGCCATAGTCTTCGGCTATCCCAGGCACTCGGGGGCTACTGACGAAGGAATGACAGATGGGCCCCCGACATTCGCCTACCTGGTTTTCGGTCCAGGTGGGGTGTCTCAGGAAAGGCTTTCGAGGCCCGTCAAGGCAGTGTTTCGATGCGGCCCAGGAATATTACTTGGTGTACAAGCGAAATTTCGAAGAGTCCAAGCTAGATTAGGTCTCGGTTGATCCGATCTGTACTTGGCTTGAGAAACACTCCTGAGACCTAGCCTTATCTTATAAAAGGCTGGGAGGGAGGTTTTGAAACCCTAGAATCGCTTCCACCCACCTCACGCCGGAGCGCTCGAGAACTTAGAGCTCTCTGCTTTTGGCCAGATTCAATCTGCGCCGCCATTGTAACACCATCATCGTCGCTACCACCTCAATACAAAAGTCAGACAAGCAGGACGTAGGCCTTTTACCTTTCGAGGGGGCTGAACCTGGGTAAATCCTCGTGTCCTTCTGCTTTCGTCTGATCGCCGTCGAGTTCGCCAGGTTCCCAATACGCTTCCTAGATCGAAAGCCCTTCGACATGGGCATTGCCGGGGATAAACCTCGTCACCTCCCGTCACCAGAAGTTGTTGGCCGCCGCTTTACTGCAGCCACCATCAGCACCACATGGCAAGGCCGTCGCTGCATCATACCCAGTACTGGTTGAGGACATCAACGATGATGATGATGACAACCCAGATGACTGGCTCAACACCGGCGCCACCGACTCTTTGTTCATGCCAAACATGGAAGAACCCTACCGTGTCCATGAAGATCAAAATGCTCGCACCAAAGCATGCACGCGTTTGGACTTCCATGGTGCCCTAGAGGAGATGCCTCCGGATGCTGGCGCCGCTGATCCTAAAGTCAATACGGGAAATATTTTTAGCCCCAACACACTCCATAAGGTGGTGACCAGCGGTGATCAGTTGGCAACCGACTGTGGTGAGCAGTTGGAAATCGGTGGTCCCATCCAGAAGAAGCACCACCGGAAGAGGACCAAGAAGGATAAGCCGTCTGCGAGCCAGCAGCCGATCGGTCCGAAGAGGCCCAGGGTTCACGACGACCCGATGTCACAACCCGCTAAGGGCACCTTGCAGGGCATAATTCATGAAGCTGGAAAACCGATTATGACTGAGGAGCAGGTCGCCCACGCGAGTGGAGCGATGGTGAGCCTTATGCACGGTATTCTGTTTCTGGAGGAGGGCCTTCTTAAGGAAACAAATCCATCGTACCCCGTTTACACGGTGAAGGTTCCAGCGGACGTGGGCTTCGTCGATGATCACCCCGCGGATATCTTCTTCTTATCGTACGAGGACGTCTTCAAGCTTTTCAACGCCAAACGGCTGGACTATAACTTGGTCCGCCTATACGCGCTCCAGCGGGCGATGAAGGTCAATAGAGAGGAGAACCCTGGCGTCGCGATAACAGACCCCTACTACATGCGTGAAGGCATGTTGATGAATCCAGCGAACCGTTCCAGAGCAAAGGAGTACCTCCAAAAGTTCCTGCTGGACAACAAGAGTACAAAAGGCATTCTTCTTCCTTACTTTCCCGAGTAAGTGCACACTCACTCGGCCGCCATAATAACTTGTCATTTCTTAGCTCCTTTTCCAACATTCTTTCGTTTCAACTGTTTTGCGTAGAGACATATACTGCACATTGATCCTCGTTGCCCCGAGGTACTCGGTAGCCGTCTACTTAGACTCGGGGAGTGAGGCAAAGACAAAAAACTACGCCTACATCAAGGGTGTTCTAGATGATGCTCTCGAGGGATACGCCAGGAAGGGAGGCGACTTCAGGAAGGGGGCGGAAAATATCAAGGACGGCAGACACATGTTCAAGCACGTAATCAAGTTCCCCTGCGTCAAGCAGCCGCCTAATAGTGTCAAGGAGGCCTTCTACGCCCTCCATCACATGCGGGCGATCATCCAGAACGAACACAGGCTTACGACGCCAGCTAGTGTCCGAGGATGGGCCGAAGAGCATGCAAGGATCGAGGACGCTGAACTTAGGGACGACTTCTTCCGCATCCAGAATGAGATTGCGACTATCTTGCAAGAAGATGTCATCACAAGGGGCGGAACCTTGTCCTACGCCAGACCGTTGGCTAAGCGCGAGATCGAAGACCGGCTCCGGAAACAGCGTGACACTAGGACATGGACAACGAAAGATTGCTACAAACCGTTCCCGGAGCCATGTCAACCAAAGTCTTCATGATTCTTCCTAGTCGTTTTCGCGTGTATGTCAATCGTCTATGCTTGAGTCATAAACTTTACCGTATCTGCAACTCATTCTGGTGTGTGTATGTGTGTGAGGTGTAAACTTATAACTTGCCTTAGTCGAAAGCATCGTTGTTGGACTTATTTACTTTTGTATGCGGGATACTTATATATAACTCTTTTCTTAGCTCGAGTACTTTCCTTTGTCAACATGCATGTGAATCCTTTCATTCTTTCGGTTGCATATGATATATGGCTTTGTCGACATATGTAACTCTTTT
Source organism: Dactylis glomerata (assembly GCA_007115705.1). Taxonomy (NCBI): domain Eukaryota; kingdom Viridiplantae; phylum Streptophyta; class Magnoliopsida; order Poales; family Poaceae; genus Dactylis; species Dactylis glomerata. Next base: position 1,834,645 of record QXEO01000234.1, on the reverse strand, counting down.
CTTATAGCTTGAATACTATATATGGCTTTGTCTACACAGAGATGCCGAGATGCTACGTGGTGTACAAAGGATGGGTACCAGGAGTCTACGATGAGTGGGAGGATTGCCAGAAGCAAGTGAACAAGTTCAGCGGCAACTCCTACAAGGGGTATCCGACGAGAGAGCTAGCGGAAGCTAGGTGGAGGATCCACCTCCTAGGAGAGCGGAGAAACAACAACCGGATGAAGACCTCGATGATCGTGCTCCCGGTCTTGCTCACCATTGCGGGTGTAGTCTACTCGGTCTTTGGGTGAGATGTGTAGTGTGTGTAATATGTGTAATGTGTGTAATGCATGGACTTGTGCTATATATGCTCTAACACTTCTAATATTCGGGAACTTTGTCACTATTATGGATCTAATTGTTTGTGATGATGATATATTTGTTTTATACTGCATGCTGTGTATTCTGCAGTTATATTGTATACCTATATATATTCTTGTGCATTGCTGTGTATAAATACCAGAAAATATCAGTTTTTTTTGGACCTGTACGAAATATCAGTGGCGCATATTATAGGTGTTTAGTGACACATTATGTATTGGTGGCGCATATAGCAATATGCGCCACGCATAAGACACTAATGGCGCATATTCTATATGCGCCACCAATATTCAACATATGCGTGGCGCATATTGACATGCGCCACCAATAAACTGTTATTAGTGGCGTGGCAGTGGTGGCGCATCCCATATGCGCCACGCATATGCCAAAATGGTGCGCCACCAATAGGCTTTTTTCCACTAGTGGGGAGACGACGACGCGTGCATCAGGTGAGGCCGGCGGTGGCGGCGCACACAACAGGTTAGGCCGGCGGTGGCGCGCAACAGGTGAGGCGGGCGGTGACGGCGCACAGGCGCACACAACAGGTTAGGCCGGCGGTGGCGCGCAACAGGTGAGGCGGGCGGTGACGGCGCACACGCCGAGCCGCCCTGTTGAACCTTGCCCAGGGCCGCCCATGCCGGTGCCCTCCATGGCGGGCCGGAGCTTGCCCACGCCCTTCCCTGGACGCAGCTCCCGGCCAGAGTGGGGAGGGGCGGGGCAGCCAGAGTGGGGAGGGGCGGGGCACCGGGGGCCAGAGTAGGGAGGGACGACGCCAGAGTAGGGAGGGAAGGGGAGGGGTGGTGCACCGGTGGCCGGAGTGGGGAGGGCAGCGTGTACGGGGATGGTGATGAGGATTTAGGGAATAAAATAAAAGGAAAAAAATTACTGATAAGTGGGTCTCACAAAAAGTTTACAGATAAACCTAAAGTAGATAACAGTAGGCCCTATTGGTCAGAAATCGTGTTAATCGGTCTCAGTTTTACAATCAGTGCACGTTAAAACAAATCTTCTCAAAATTGATGGATTTTTGCAATTTTTGCCAAAAAAATTGTTTTGCGTATTTCCCACTTAATTGTGGTGGTTTTGGGAATTTACTCGTGCAAATGAATCGGCATACAGTGGATGGAGAAAGGGATCGATCGAGCAGATCGATCGTGGGGAGAACAAACTGAGTCGAGGAGTTCGTTCTAAATGATGACGAGCTGATCGCCTTCTTGCGGATCACGTATTATTCGATTATTACCTCAGGTAGCTTCCGTATACAGTACAGGTCAATTCAGTAGGGCGGCACGCCGGCGTAGTTCCCCGGAGGGAAGTACCTGCACACGCCCACGGTGTCGGCGCTTCCCCGGCAGGTCCGGCGGGCGCAGCCGAGCTGCGTCGTCGTGTTCCAGACCACCTGGGTGTACGAGCGGCATTCGTTGCCGGGCGTGCACGCGTTGGCGCGGTGGTCGTACCACCGCCGCTCGTACACCCAGCTGCCCGCCACCGCCGCCCCGTCCTGGAACCCGCTGCCCCAGTAGGTGTTCCGGCCATAGAACCGGTCGTTGTCCCACTTCAGCGGCGTGAGCTTGCAGCGGACGCCGAGCTGCTCCGCGTACCGCTTGGCGTCCAGCTCCAGCGTCGCGTTCCACGCCAGGGGCGCCACGCCCACCCCGCGCCGGGCGTCGTTGTGCACCTGCAGGAACTGCGCCGCCGCGGGTATGCGTCTCGGGGCCGCGACGGCGTTGCTGCGTGGGGTGTCGACGGCGGAAGCCGGCGATAGAGAGGCCAGCGCGAGGAGCAAGTTGGCAATGCCGGCGGCGGCGAGAGGAGACATGGTGACCAGCTGCTGCATCTGTGGCTTGCGAGTTCGGTTCGATGATTTTTACAGTAAAATTGCCGTGGTTATATAGGACTTACTGAAGGGGTGCTCAGTTAGTTATGTGCAGGTCACGTAATTAACTTGCAGAAGCGTTTGGAAGATGTTACAAGTTTGATGGGCAAGCGTCAGTTTGGACTCGGGGGAGTTAATTTGAAGCGTTCATCTTTCAGTAATGGCTTCCACTAACCTGCTAAAAAAATTGAAGATGGTTTATTTAGGGCTGAATTTCTATTTTACCGTCAGGTTTGTTGTTCTGGCAAAGCCTCTATGCCAGGGAAGTTCATTAGTACGAGTGCCAATGCAGTCTGAAACTCGGAATACTAATCCGAAATACTCGTGTTATCGTGAACAAAAGCTGCGGCTGAAGGTACTGCAGAACCTTGTCCCGAATAGAACCTTGTCATGAAGCAGTTGACTACATCAAGTTCACGCAGCTCTAGATCAAGGCTTGGTTTTTGAGAGTGGACAAATGGCTTCCGAGCTACATGGAGGCTGTGTTTTAAAAAAAATCAAAAGTGATATTTTAAAGTTTTGAAAAAATTTAGAATAAAAAATCTTGATGTAGATAATTATGAGATCTAGCTCTGTGCAAAAATTTAATCAAAAAACTCGCTATATTTTAGCCTCAACAAAAATGATAAATCTGCCAAAATTTTAAACTTTATAATTTGTAACTGTGCATTGTTCATCCACTATGTTGGAAATAAGCAATCCACAAGAGAAAACTTCTCAGCCTCCTGTTTTTGACCTAGCCGCCGCCTCTCTTCCTTCTCCTCCATAGATTGGTTCCCCCTCCTCCGACCGGCCTTGCGATGTCAGGAGGGGTGGGGAACCCGATCTATGGGTGGAGTTTTCAATTAAAATAGTGTCCTTACAAGATTAGATTAGGGGTTTGGTAGCCAATTTCTTTTGGCCTCAATGTCAATGGAGATGGCATCGTCTACAATAGGTGATCTTCGGCCCTTCGTTTGGCGATAAGATCTTCTTCTCGGCGTTAATGGTGGTGTTGTTAGATTACAGTTCTATAGGTACGGTCTTCCAGATCTTACTTTGCCAATTTAATTTTGGAGGTTTTCTCTTGGTTGCCGCGAGGAGGATTATCCTCGTAATATTTGTCCCGGCTGCTACGTCCTCGACAATGGTGATTCATATACTCGGCTCTCCAACGACGTCGACCAGGAAGTTCGGTCTCTTTTCCCTGAAATATTGGTGTTGGTACTCTCGCCGATGTGGATTGATTATTTTAATGGTTACGTGCGTGCACGTAGCCTTGGCATTGCGGCTCAAATCAAAAATATGGGAGCACCTCTATTCGTATTTGCAGGTATATGGTATTATATTTATGCCATTATCTTTTGGCTGCCTTCAGAAAAATACAAGATTATGTCATGGAAGAAGAAGAGTTTGAAGACCTCGAAGATTAGCTCGTTTTCTTTTAGACTTTATTTTGTAATAGTTGGAGTCAGCTCTATCATGTACTATTTACTATAAATATATGTGGTATTGATTTTTTTTAAAGCAATCCACAAGAGAAAAAGTGATCCATAACTATAAGGAGTCCATATACATAGTGGAGGCTATCAGTAAAAAGTCCACAAGCGCTACAGCTTACAGCCAAACCATTAAGCTTCTGGACAATCATAAGCAATATAATACTAATAATTTTACATCAAAAGTACACAAAGTAGTAAAGCAACAATATTCCCTACAAAACTATTGGCCACAAAGTTGCCATTCATACTACTTTTTCTGATACGTGGGGCCTAGCTTAAGGTGTGCTTTTGCAATATACATAGTGGTAAAATCTGTTTGATACAAGCCTGCTCAGTGGGACCCATCTTATGGCAATTTCGACCATATACATAGGTGATGCCCACTTGATCCAGATTCATGCATTTGTTGTTTTTGCTTAGTCTAAAATACAACGAGTTTTGGATTGAGTTTTTGCACACTAGTAGATCCCATAATTGTTAACATCAATATTTTTTGTATCAAAATTTTAAAACGTTCAAATGCAACTATCGAATTAAAAAAAGACTTCCATGGAGCTCGAGCTCCATTTGAGGTTTTCGTTTAGTTCTTGCGATATATAACAACAATCTGCATTAATTACATACTTCGTCTGTCCATAAAAAATGTCATAATTTTATCTAAATTTGTATATCTATACATTAAAATATGTTAGATATGTAAATTTAGACAAAGTTAAGACATCCTTTTATGGATAGAAATACACTATAAAAAATCTAGCAAAAAGTTTTGATGACTGCACATTTTCTTTAGAAGATTGTTTTTGTATTCACATTAAGTGAACATTAGTCATCAAAAACTGCACCCATGTTTTGAACTAATTTACACTGACTATTTCTCGGCGTGTACAAATTTTGGACTCCGACGAGACGTGGATATTTGCGCCGATCGCCTACAGGCTACAACGGGTTCAACGTCGAGCTTGACCTCAAGATCGCTCCACTGCAACAATGATCGACTCTGGAGCTAACCAACGACTGAGAAACTTTCTTTGACATCAAGTTCATGTATACATACATATACTATAGTTTTTCATTGTTTAGATATTTTTTCCTCTTGAATACATTCTAGTAAAACATTACAAACAACGGGAGCAACGGCCTATATAATAACATCGTGTATGTCTCGTCGAGATGTGCTTCACCCAGATTGTATCATATGCTCCAGGTCACTGAGTACTCTTGCGCTGCACATGAGCTCTTACAACCGCATGATGGGCCAACAAGTGACATGATAGCACTTGGTGGTGTTTTTTTCTCTGATCTTCACCGGTGGAGAAGTTTATGTCTTTGTTTCCATGGTTTTTCTATTTGCTGCCGCCTTCTCATGAACTTGCAAAATAAAAAATTATATAGATGATTTTAAGTTAAAACGAAAATGCACGTGAAAAGTTTGCGTCAATTAGAGGTCAGAGACTAGATCCACCCTCTGGTTGCGCCTGCCCTCCTTGGGTGCGGCAAGGAGGTTATCTAGGCATTCCGTTGGACTTTTTTTTATCTCATTCTGCCACATCCTCATATCTTATGAAAAATATCTCTCCAAATTTTTTGGGTCACTTTGAGTCCGAAAATGCTTATGAGAGTAAAAAATATGCAAATACAGGAAATCACATAAATCATTGTACATAGTGAAGGTTGCCAAACTTTTCCTCCTCAAACCGAAGGGGTATTTCTGGGGACCGGCTCCTACAAATTTGAGAAAGAAGTTAGAAAAACGATAGTATTCTAACTTTCCTTCTTCAAGTTCATACTAATTAGTAACTAATTCTAATATAGTTCAAATTAATTTATATATTGCAAATTTAAGGTATGTATTCATCGTTATTACTAGCAATCAAAATTATGGTAAAAAAATACGGAAAAAGTCCAAAACAAACCTTGAATTTGTAGGCAAAAGTTAAATTGAACCCCAAACTCCCAATCCCTGAAATTGGTACTCTAAACTCAGCAATCCCGGTCTATTTTAGACCTTGGATCTGTTTGGCTCACCGGGAAAACAACAATCCCGGCCGGGATTACTGACTACTCTCACTGACAGTGGGACCCGCATGTCATTATTCATCCTCTCTTTTTTGCGGGTAATCTCTACAAATCTCTACAAATAAAACGGCGATGCAACCGTCTGTTGGTACGTCCGTCGCGGCATTTTTGCGTTTAGCCCCCTCAAAAACTTATTTATCAACCCGCAGTACATGTTGCGACTGCCCACCCGGTAGCGTCATCCAGCCTCGAGGCTTCCGTCCCCCCTACCTCCGAGCACGTGCGGTGGCAGCGACTAGGATTCAAGATGGCCACCGAAGGTCGTCGTACCGCGCCGTGATGGGGGGTGGTCCTTCGAGCTGGGAAGCCATAAGGCAGTCGCCATGGATCTCACTGGTTCAGCCATGGCTGGGCCTCTGCCAAGCTGCCATGGACCTCACGGACACAGCTTTAGTGACTTGCTCTAACCAAGTCTGTATGCGACTTACCCCTGGTGAATGCGTTCCGATCAAGATCTAATAGATACGGTTGGTCCAAATCTAGATATCAAAATTCAAACTGTTCAGAAAAATTTAAAAAAATTCCAGTAAATCGTGGAAGTTTAGTTGAGCATTCTGATAAAGTTTCATGTTATTTGAATGGTTGGTTAATGATTTAATTACAATTTAAGATTGAAACGTAAAAAGCTATTTAATCATAATTCCGTTCATCAAAATGAAACATAACTTTCACAGAATCCATAGTTAATCATGTAAAACGTACTAGAATTTTTTCAATTTTTTTTGAACAGTTTGAATTTTGAGATCTAGATTTGGACCAACCGTATCCATTAGATCTTGATCCAAGGACATTCAGTAGGGGTAAGTTGCAGTGAGACTTGATTACATTAAGTCACTGAACCTGTGTCCGGACCTCACTGGTTCGTTCCTCCCGACTAGAAAACAAATCCCCAATCGACGCGCCTGATGGGGGCGCGAGCTCGATTGGATAGATGATAGATTGAAACATGGCCGCGAGACAGGAAGATTTGGAGGAAATCCACTCCAATTTTGGGTTTGTTTATGTCGCTGTCCCCATCAAATCAATCTATTCCGGCAATCAGTCACGGTTCAAATCAATTACTAGGCGGAATAGAAAAAATGCACTAATTATTCTGGCAATTAGTCATTTAAACTTGGCAACTGATCCTAATTAATCTGATAATTATGCTCCTAATCAATCTGGCAACGCTATTTTCTTCCCCAAATCTGAAGCTCACATCCGCACATGCATAAGAAAAGAAGGATGTCAGACTTGAGATTCGCTACTTGCAGACTTGTGAAGCCAACGAATCCGTCATGGACGATGGATTGCGGCGTCGACTTGGATGATCCTGACCGAGCAGCGATCCGGAGATCTACTCTGCGATGAACAAAGAACACAGATGAAGACGCCTCCTCCCCTCTGCCTGCTCGTCGTTGTGGCGGCCTCATCCTCTGGTACCTCCATGTTCCTCCACCTCCCCACCCTGGCGCGGCGCCTTCCATCTGCGTAGTCGGCAGCGGCGACCCGGTCCTCGTGCGCCGCCCGGTGCGGCGCCTCCCCACAGCATGCTCGGCAGCTGCGGCGGCCCTCTTCTCGTGCCTCCCGACGCTGCGACTCACCGCAGCATGCTCCGTGGAGGCTGCCCCATCTTCTGTTGCCTTCCGGCGGGAGCACACTGCTCGCCCATGGTGGTTTCTGAGAGAGAGGAGAAATGTATGGTTAGTAGTAGGAACCCGTGGGGAGTGAGGGACAACGGATAAGGTGCGGGTGCGGGGTACGCAGTGTAAACGGAATCGGTACGTTGCACGTATCTTATCGCACTAGACGAGTTCGTTGCGGCGCCTCTCAGTAGAATTTCCCTTCAATCTTTGGGCTGAGCAGAGCCTTGTTTGGGTCCTGCGAACATCCAGATAGGCAAGCTCGCACTAAAACCGCGCGGCGTCCAGGTTTGCACCAGGCAGTAATTCATATTGGATTTGTTGCTGAATGGTTTGTCCACAACGAGTTATGTGCGACGCATGTAGTGATTTTCTTTTTTGAACGGTCGACGCATGTAGTGATGACAGCAGATGCGGGGGCACGCCGTCGAGTGGCCTCCTGCTACGTTGTGTGGCCGCTGGTTTCCTGAATTTTCCGCGCCGTCGTGCTCCTGCTATGTTGCGCTACCGCTATTTCTTCCTCGGTCGTTTCCACTCTCATTTGGCATGATTAGCAAATTCTATGTTATAAGCTCTGATCAGGCACAAAAGTATTTTGATTTAATTGGATTTGCTTTTATGATTTGTACACTGTAGTTAAGGACTTTAGGTATTGCAGTAATACATCCTTGTTTTTTATAGTTCGTAGCAGAGCACGAGCATTTTGCTAGTATTCATCATCTTCTTATCTTTTCTTCTCACGTTCGACATCTGCGGAAAGCAGCACGCACAGATGGAAGAGGAGCGAAAAGGCGCGGCTGCTTTGGTTCATTCGCTGAACTTCAGCGGCTTGAAGGCCGAGGGCGACCTGGCTGGGCGGACGCTGGCTGCTTCGATCACGCCGTCCACACATAGCAACCTGGTGCCGTCCCCGCTCGTACCACCCACTCGTAACAAGGCGGAGGACGTGCCTGGCGACAGTAAGCGGAAATCGACCGGCCGGTACGGGATCGCCGCGCACCGCGCCAACGATAAGGACGGGATCTCTCGGGAGATGTGGCAGGTGCTGAAGCCCAAGGTCACGTACAGGTCGCTGGGTGGGTCAGCAAAGAAATTGATAATTTGGGATTCGGTATAAATTCAGAAACTTCAATCCAAGTTTATCCTGTAGAGGTTTACAAACTGGAGCATTTTCAATTACATTGGTCATCGGGAACTGACGGCTGACTACAATTCTGACCAAAAGCACACCATTCCTCCATCGCCGGAGAGCACAAGAAAAGAAATCTCGTGGAAGAATCTTAGGGCGTGTTTGGTAGACCGGCTGAGCTCAGAGATTCTCTCCCCAACCTAGCTGAGAGGCCTTTTTGTTGTTTGTTAGCCCGGGTCGGGCCTTATCAGCACTGCCCACCTCACCCGGAAAAAGGCTCGCAGCCGGGCTGAGGAGAGAAGCTCGAATCGAGCTTCCCAACTCGCCCGGGCTGAGTCCATCCCCGCAGTCCACTGTAGCACTGCGGGCCCCACCACCCGACCCCAAGCCCCACTCTCTCTCTTCGCTCATTTTTCCCAGGCGCTCCGGTCGTACCAAATCGCCCCGCGCCGCCGATGCGCTCGCCGCCACGATGCACCCGGCCTAGACGTCGCCGCATCGCAGTGAGCAGCAGAAAGTCACGCCGGCGAGTCCCCATCCTCGTCCCCATTGAACTCTCCGTGGCGGCGTCGAGATGGAGTTCGATTCGAGCTCGGCCTCCCGGCGGAAGAGATGGAGAGGCGCTGCCCCCTGGCGGCGGCGGCGGTGAGTCAGAGCTCGGCCTCCCGGCGGCAGGGATGGCGAGGCGCGGCATCCTGGAGGCAGACGCGCGTCTCTCCGGCGGCGGCGCCGACTCCTCTCGCCGGCAGCGGCGTCGACGACCTCGCAGGGATCCGATTGCGTTTTGGTTTTTTGTCTAGGGACCCGAATGCTTATTATTTTTTCAGATAGGGACCAGATTGTTGTTTAATAGTTGTCTAGCCTAGCTCATGTTATACGGGCCACCAAACACAAACTCAACTGAGCACAGCTCACCTCACCCAACCTACCAAACACACACTATAAAACACAGTTGTATGTACTTAACATAGCTATACTCAGCATGTATGAGGTGAGATAAGACAACCAGGCTACCAAACATACCCTTAGCTTAGCCTCACCTTTCTAGAGAGGCACCATAAGGAGGGTTACGCAGGTGCAACACAAAGGACAGTGAAGTGGACACCACCACGCCGCGGCCGCCGCAAGTTGGCTTAGGCACGGAGCCAGGGACGATGTTTCGGCACGGCAATCTCAGGGACCGCGGTCGTTCAGCCCATGGAGTGGCTAGAGGTGGAAGAGAGATATAACACTGGGCCAGTTAGATTAGTGTATTATTTATTGAACAAATGGTGTTAAAAACAGATTCAGGGTTTAAAATAAACCGGGATTAATAAGTTCAGAGTGCCAATTTCAGGGATTAGGAGTTTAGGGTTTGATTTAGCTTTAACCTACAAGTACAAGGTTTGTTTTGGACTTTTTCCAAAAAATACTTATTAGTTTGGATGATGTAATCTTCTAAAATAATTAGGTACTTAAGGGCATGTATAATGGGGGTGACTTTCAGCCTTCTCTTAGAGGTGCTTTATATGATTTTTGCTTAGTGGAGGAGAGAAATAAAAAGGAAAGGTAGCCTTCTCTTAGCTAAGGGATGATCCCTTAAAAAATAAGAGAAGACTATCTTATTTATTATTAAGGATGACAATAAGAGATAATATATTGTACTCCCTCCATACCGGATTATTGGGCAATTATGTATTTTAACACAAACTTTAACTATTAATTTTAGTCAAGAAAATATGAGATATTTGACATAAAAATTATACCATTGTAAAGTTCTTTTGAATATGAATCCAATGGTATAATTTTTGTATAATTTATTTTATATTTTTTGACTAAATTAAAAGTTAAAGTTTATCTCAAAGTACGTAATTGCCCTATAATCCAGTATGGAGGAAGTACATGTTATATCTTGTGTTTTCTCTAAATAATGTGAAGGACTAAGAGAAAACATATTTCTCTACCATTGTATACATGCCCTATCTTTTCTTCAATACTTTTTTCTGACTTTCCTTCTCACAAGCTAGAGGAGCCGGTTCGGTATTCCTCTTCCTCACGGTCAGACCGGATTATACTTAGACCGGATGGCCCAAAAACAAATCGAAAAAAGATCCTGTTAGACACAGCGACGAGCGTAGGGTTCTCCGCAGACCGCCGCCACGCTTGCCCGCCTCCGGCCGGAGCTGGTCCACCACCCCTCTCCTCCGCCGTCTCTTTTCTCCCCACCCCTCTCCTCCGTCGCTTCTCTGCTCCCCCACCACCAGCCGGCGACCGCGATTGGGCGAGGAGCAGCTGCCGGAGCACGGGGCTCTGCGGACCGCACGACGCCAGCTCCAGCAGGTTGCCTCCTCCTCCCCCCTCTAAAACCACATCCCTAGCCTGTTTTTTTTTTCAATTTCAGTGCCATATTTGTTGTTTCTCGTAGATATGCTTGGTGACCACGGTAAAAAAAAAATGCTTGGTGAGATTCGATTTTGATCTGATAACCTGTTAGGAACCTCATACGCGTCAGTAAATAATAACAGTACATTTTGTTTTAACCTGTTTATCCATCTGAAACCAAATTTGGAGCATCTAAACTAGAGGTTACCAAGGAACCATGCATAGCACTAAATAGGGAGCCGCCGAATACACCAGCTACACCTAACATGTGGAATGGATGCATAAGGATGTTGTGCTCTGCCTGGAATACAATCATAAAGTTGAAAGTACCAGATATTCCTAAAGGCATACCATCAGAGAAGCTTCCTTGACCAATAGGGTAAATCAAGAAAACAGCAGTAGCAGCCGCAACAGGAGCTGAGTATGCAACAGCAATCCAAGGACGCATACCCAAATATAAACTAAGTTCCCACTCACGACCCATATAACAAGCTACACCAAGTAAGAAGTGTAGAACAATTAGCTCATAAGGACCACCATTGTATAACCACTCATCAACAGATGCAGCTTCCCAAATTGGGTAAAAGTGCAATCCGATCGCCGCCGAAGTAGGAATAATAGCACCAGAGATAATATTGTTTCCATAAAGTAAAGAACCACAAACAGGCTCACGAATACCATTAATATCTACTGGAGGGGCAGCGATGAATACTATCAATATCATCTCAATGAGTTGCAACCATAAGTTTCATTCAGATATCTAAAACTCATATCAGTCTTTGAAAGCAGACGTATGGAGGATTTCGCACATGGTGGCACCTAGAATTCTCTAAATAACACAATTGCATTACATGTGTCACACGGGTAGTGACTGTCTGATGGACATGTCTAACTTCATTTGAAATGATTATCTAATAGGTCAAGTAATTTGAACCATGTGTGTTTTTTATCTAGATAACATAACTTGAAATATAGTATGTGTCATGCATTTGTAGATTTGATTATACTTCATACACAGGAAAATCTGCTAGCTGGATTTGTTGATTGTATTATACTCCCTCCGTTCCTATATATAGGAGGTATAGTTTTTTGAAGAAAATTCAAAAATATAAGACTCCTGCCAAATATGGGGAGAGATTTGTGGGATTTGTTGACATATTCCACAAAAAAGTCTCATTTGGAGAGAGATGAGATCGGGAGTTTCCTTATTTTCCTCCAATTTCACGTCTAAAACCAAGAAAAATTAACTTCCTAACCTGTGCGTTAATATTCGTGCGAAAAACTATACCTCCTATATATTGGAATGGAGGGAGTATAATTTATCTAGAGTACCCAGGTACTAGTAATGCTAATTGCTACAGATATGTGTGCCAGTGACTATCTAATTGATTGAGTATGAAATTTATTTCCTTACTACGTAGTTTGCTAGCAAGCGTTGTTTTTCTTCTGTTTTTGCCTATTTCGTGATATCATAAGCACGAGACTTGAGGACCATACTAGCTGCTATGTACTTTTGCTATGTTCAGTTCACAACTTGATAGTAGACACAGCTGGTCAAAACCTGGTACGAATCCTTGTTTATTTCTGGATATGCACTGTTGATAAATTTTTTATAACTCCTAGCATGATCTAAAATGATTGTCTAATGGGGCAAGTAATCTGCAGGAAGCAGTGTAAAGTTGTTTGGTCATAATGGAACCAAAGCATTCTGCTGAAATGTCTAGGTACAACATCTTGACTATCCTTCAGCAACAAATGCATTGTAAGGATTTCAATTCATTATATAACAGAAATGATCTGCAGGCATTTGGACAAGCAAAATCATGCCCTAATGGAAACATATCGAGCAATGTCCCATGAGTTGCATAAACTACAAGTGAGCCTTAGATACTACTTAGCTTTTATTTTAAGGGATCTCAGGGGTAAACTTTTGTAGTAATCAATTGCTATCATTTTATATAGGTTGAAGAGGAAACAATCATGAAGAAGTTGTATGAACTGATGTCTGTGGAAGGGCTAATTCCAAAGGTGCACACTGGTGCTATTGTTCTGAATTTGGACCATTTTGTTGGAGCTGTTGAGCTTAGCATAATTTACCATTAAACTAACTGTGAATTTTATTTATATACAGTACAATAGAGGGCTCAGCCAACAGTTGAAATTTCACTAATAACTGAAATTTACAGTGCAGAAAATAGATGATAAAATGTAAGAGAATGAGGAATGTGATGTTAGGACGAAAATACATGTCATACAGCTCAGACTTCCCTTTGGTAACAGTTACTTATTTCTCTATATTAATCAATCTTTTATATCTTAAGCTGGAAAAACAACACATTCTTTGGTAAATACGGGTCATCGTAAAAAAAAATTAGAATCTATGTTAATGTAGGGGTGGGCAGAAAAACCGAAAACCGAAGCCCGAGACCGAAAAGACCGAGACCGAAACCGAATAGACCGAACCTGAAAAGACCGTTTAAAAATTTGGGTAAAAATATTTTTAGACTGAAATTTATAGATTAATTCGGGCTTTACAAGTAAATAGACCGAATACCCGTATAGACCGACTTTGCGAGCTCACTAGTAGGGAAAACCTCTTCTGTGGCGCACCAAAATATGCATTCTGTGGCGCATGGGTGGTGCTCCACAGAATCTTCGCCACAAAAATAAGCATTCTGTGGCGCACCAGCACATGCGCCACAGAAATAAGGAATTCTGTGGCGCACCAAGCCCTAATGCGCCACAGAATTAAGAAATTTTGTGGCGCATTATGGTTTGGTGCGCCACAGAATTAGGTGCGCCACAGAATTGCATTTTAGTGCGCCACAGAAATATTACAGGTTTTATACAGAACTTATTCTGTCTGGTGTATATATACAGGTATTAAGAGATATAATATAGCAGTATACAGATATATCAACAGATTTCATATAGCACAATTATATATCTCCATATACAACTCATTTCATATAGAATATTAACAGATTTCATATAGCTCCATGCATATACAACTCATCATACATATATATCTCCATACAACTCATAATCCATGCAAATTAAGTGCATCATCACAAGATACAAATGAAGTGACACCGGCCGCCGCCTACACTAGGATGAAATAGAGTACCGCTCCGACGATGGTGAGCAAGAGCGAGAGCACAATGAAGGTCTTCATCTTGCTCTTGTTCGACTGGTGCTTCCTCCACTTGGCAACCGCCTCTTGTTGAGTCGGGTAGCCTTTGTAGCAGTTGCCGCTGAACTTGTGCACCTGTTCCTTGCAGTCCGTCCACTCCTCATAGACTCCTGGAACCCGCCCCTCGAACACGACGTACCACGTCATCTCTATGGACACAAGGCATATAACAACACCTTTCTCTATAGACATGTAGAGAAAGGTAGCTCTACCTGTAGCTCTATAGACATGTAGTATATATGTTATGCAACGAAAGGAATGACAAAGTGCAAAAACATGCTTGCATGACCACAAATACAATGGCAAGGATTCATAAGCCTAGAATAAAACATAGCATGGATGACGATCGATCATATATAAGCAAGTCCAACATCGAAAAAAAAGTTCGAATAGATCACACCGGCGACGACGATGAGCAGATCGAGACCATGATCAAGAACTTCATCCGATTCTTCTTCCACACGTGTCTCCTCCACTTGGAGACCGCGAGCTCTCTTGTCTTGTACCCTTTGTAGCAGTTGCCGCTGAAGCTGGTCACCTATGCCTGGCAGTCCTCCCACTCCTCGTAGACTCCTAGAACCCGACCACTGTACACCACGTACCACTTCGCCATCTCTGTATAGACATGAAGTATATATGTTATGCAACGAAAGGAATGATAAAGTTAAAAAACATGTTTGCATATGATCACAAATACTATGGCAAGGATTCATAAGCCTAGAATAAAACATAGCATGGATGACGATCGATCATATATAAGCCTAGAATGGAGTATATATGTTATATATGCAACGAAAGGAATGACAAAGTTCAAAAACATGCTTGCATGATCACAAATACTATGGCAAGGATTCATAAGCCTAGAATAAAACATAGCATGGATGACGATCGATCATATATAAGCCTAGAATGGAGTATATATGTTATGCAACGAAAGGAATGACAAAGTTCAAAAGCATGCTTGCATGATCACAAATACTATGGCAAGGATTCATAAGCCTAGAATAAAACATAGCAGTTCATATGATCATATATAAGCAGTTCATAATACGAAAAAAAAGTTCTAGCGCCTAGAGGGGCCCGCCTCGTCGTCGTTGGCCCTCACGCGCTTCTTCGTCGCCGCTAGGCCCGATCGAGCATCTCGTGCGGCGGCGGGGGCGGGGAGGAAGTCATCCTCCACAATCTTGTGGAGGCGACCGGAGTCCTCCGCGAGCAGCGCCAAGAGGCGCCGCCGCTCCAACTCCATGAAGCTGCGCGCTCCCTCCTCCGTCGTGTGGCGGTCGCGGGACTCCTTGAGCCCCGACTCAAGAAGCAGGCCGTCCAACTCGTCGTCGCGCGCCGCCTCCTTGTTCTCCATCCGCAGAGAACGCCACGAGGCGTGGATGGCCGCCTGTTCTTCATTCTCGGGGTCCGAGATGGTCCACTCCATGTCGTCGATCTCCGCCTGGACTTCCGCCTCCAGGCGGTCGTTCTCCTCTTCGTCCTCCGGGTAGTCCACCTCGGGGACTTCTTCCTCCTCGCCGTCGGACGCTGGAGGTGGCGGCGTTGGAGGCGGCGTCGGAGGGAGAGGGGGTGGTGGTGGGCGTCGGCTCATCATAGCGTAGGTGGTGATCTTGCGGCGCACCATGGCGTACCTAAAAGCAGAGAGAAAAATGTTTAGTACAACAAATAATCGATCAAAAAAAGAAGAAGCTAAATTAAAAACACAGGGCATACTAACAGAGCATACTAACCAGAGCATACTATAACAGAGCATACTAACAGAGCATACTAACCAGAGCATACTATAACAGAGCATACTATAACAGAGCATACTAACCAAAGCATACTATAACAGAGCATACTAACAGAGCATACTAACCAGAGCATACTATAACAGAGCATACTAACAGAGTATATGACTCTACACGTGAGCATACTATAACCAGAGCATACTATAACCAGAGCATACTATAACAGAGCATACTAACAGAGCATACTATAACCAGAGCATACTATAACAGAGTATATGACTCTACACGTGAGCTCCAAGCTAAGCTTGTGACTTTATCTAGCTATAATAATGCATGAACATTCTTAAGAGCGCCAGCAATTTCTACCCCTGTAACGTCACTGAAGCATCACATGTCACATTCAAATATTGTTTGTAATATTAAGTCTAACAATCACTGCACAATAATATATCTTATAACCCATCACGCGTGTCTGGGAAATCTTGAAATATAGCATAGTACAATTAGGGAAGGTAGCTTTATGCCTTTATCTGAGAAGAATTTTTCCAGTGCATAAGATATAACTGAAAGTCTGAAACTACTACCAAAACCCAGCGTGATATATAAATTAAAGCTACTGTTCAAACCCACCATTTTAATGAATAGTAGTAGCTAATGGATGGGTCCAGCAATCTGAAGACAAGCTGCATGGTACTCCAACACACATTGGATTCATTTTCGTGAATAGAACCAGATCTTCGTATCATTCCATTCCAAGAAGGAAAAAAATACATGTGGTCTTATGGCTCTACAAATTATTATGCATTCGCAAGAGAACACAAGGAACTACTCTACAAAATTACAAAAGCTTATTCTGACTACATGAAAGCAAAGCAAACATACTTTTTTTTGCGAGGAAACATACATCTGACCACCATACCAAGAAAGGAGTTGTTACCTAGGCTGTGAACCGAAATGAGTTAATTGAATATACTGTCTGTTTATCTAAAGTTACTGGTTTCGCTAACATGGCATGTGTTTTTTACATGGTTAGCTAAAGCAATTGTCCAGTGGGCACATAGATCATTCTATGCAAAAGAACTTTCAAAGCTGTCCATCACAGTATCCTATCATTGAACCATGTGGGAGGCTGGTGGTAAACTATTTTTAAGAGAATGGAAATTATCTCACAGTACCAAACCATGAATCGAATCATGAACAGATCTAACAGACCCACGAATCAGATGGCGGATGATACCGGAGCAGGAAGAGGAGAGGAGGGCGTGAGAGAGCGCGACGAACCTTTGCGGAGGGTGAGGGGGGGGCGGCTGGACGCGGCGGCGAGAGCTCGGCGATCCCCTGCGGCAGGGCGGCGACGGGGCGCCTATTATAGCATCGACGCGTGGGGCGCGGGGGCTCCGGTAACCGTAGGTGGACGCGAACTCGGCGACGCGGGTATCCGCCTCCCCGGCCTCCTCCTGGCTGGCGGCGCTGTCGACGAGGAGGGCGGACGCGGCGGTGCGGAGGAGCGCGGAGGCGCGTTCGAGGAGGGCGGACGCGGCGGCTATCTAGGGTTTGCGGCCGGCTCAGTGGAGGGGAACAGAGGGGAGCTCCTATGCTCCGCACGTTAGCGGAGCGAGGGAAGCTCCGCCCACGCGCGCTCGTGTTGGGCCGACCCACGAGCGAAGTTTCTACTTTTTTTTTCTTATATTATTTTAGATTTGAACAAAAATTTGAATTTGAACAATTTCGTATTTGAACAAAATTCATATTTGAACAAAAATTTAAATCTGAACAAAACAAATCTGAAAACATTTCAAATCTTAGCAATTTCTGAAAATTGTTCAACTTGAAAAAAAATGTTCAAAAAAAATATTCAAACATAAAAAATGTTCAAATTTGAAAATTGTTTAAAAATAAAAAATGTTCAAACATAAAAAATGTTAAATTTTAAAAATGTTCAAATTTTAAACATGTTCAAATTCAAAAAATGTTCAAATTTTAAAAATGTTCAAATTTGCTAACGGGCCGCCGCGTTAACGGGCCGGCCCAACGTCACGCCCACACGGGCGGAGCGGAGTTCCGCCCCGCTAACGGGCGGAGCATAGGAAACGCGGGAACAGAGAGAGAAGAAGCAGTGCGCGGCCGGCCCACGAGACGGAAAATATAAAAAAGCCCGGCACGGCTACTGTTCCGGGGCAGCCCGATGGCCCGAAAGCACTGCGGGCCTGTTAAGCACGACGTGGCCTTATTTGGCCCATCGGACTTTCTAGTTTTCAACTCCCTCTCAACCGTTTTTTCGGGCTTTTCCGTGCCGTGCCGGGCTGGGCCCGTGCTGGGCTTGGCCCAAAATTTATCGGGCCGGGCTCGTGCTAGCCCACGGGTCAAGTTTCTAAAAAAAGCCCAGCCCGTTACGGGCCTCGTGCCGGGTCGGGCCTGAAACAGTACGTGCCGGGCCGGGTTTCATGTCGGGCTTTTTTCTCGTGCCTTGGGATGGCCCAAAAAAGCCCTGTTGCGAACGTATCCTTGGCCATGCTTGCGTCTGGACGGGCCCTGTTGCGAACGTATCCTTTCATGACACAGTTCTGCCTTTCGAAAGACATCATGTTGTGGAAGAACGTCGGGCCGAGCTGCCTGATGTCATCAACGACATGGAGAAGGAGATGGACGCATATATCACAGAATGCGGGCGGGAAGTAAATCTCGAGCTCACATAGTATCACCACGATCTCATCCTGTAGCATCTTGAGCTGCCTCACGCCGATCGACTTCCTGGTGCCAAACAGCGTATCACGGACGTGCTCGTCCATTATCCCTCGGATTGAGTGCTACTCTGGTTGTAAGGCCATACAAACACAGGCCAGGTGCTATGCGTGCTACTCTGGTTGCCGAACGGATTGAGTCTATCGGTGCTCATACCCAGCCTGATGTTCCTTCCGTCGTCCCCGAACCTAGGGAAGGGCGATGTCCAATGCTTCCCACTGGCCAAGTGCTCCACAGAATGTCCTAATTCTGTGGCGCACCAAACCAGATGCGCCACAGAATGTCCTAATTCTGTGGCGCACCAGACCTTATGCGCCACAGAATGTACTAATTCTATGGCGCATCACGTCCGGTGCGCCACAGAATTAGTGGAACCAATGATTGGGGCTGGCAGGGAGTGGGCCCCACCAAAATTCTGTGGCGCATGGCCTTCTGGTGTGCCACAGAAATGTTGTATTTTTGTGGCGCACCACGCCAGGTGCGCCACAGAATTATTTTCTGTGGCGCACTGCTGGCTAGTGCGCCACAGAATTGCATCCCACCTATAAGGGTTTTCCTACCAGTGGCTGCTCAGGGTTAATTTAACCCACTCGCCAACTTGTAAGCCCACCGGAGTCAATGAGTCATTTACTGTACATCTTCCCGAGGGAGTCCAGAGGGCGATACCAGTTCCCGATCGACCGCTCCATCAATTCCCAGCAGGCTAGCAGTTCTGACGCGTCCACATCTACTCGCGAGATGGCGAGAGCGCGTGTCTACCTTCGTCCGCTGCTGCGCCTCTTACCCATCCTGCTAGCCGCTTTCCGTTTCTAGAGATCGGCACAGATCCTGCAGCACGAGCTGGCCGCCGGTCGGGCCCGTCGTTGTTGAAGCAGTGCTGCACCTGCACGCGGGCGTGGACACCTCAGGATGGACAAACGACAACGGCATCAGGCAGCTCCTGCAACGATACTTCGCAATGGAAAAGTAGGATTCCTTTCTTCTTAGCCTGTCGATCTCCCTGTAGATGAAGCAGAGTTTTGAGAAATTCTGATGCCCGATGATCTCTAATAATACCGCCCATCGTAGCTTGGTTAGTTTCATGGATAAAAGAGGAAAAAATTCAGCTTTAGCATTCCTTGCATAGGAGCAGTCCAGCGATACTTGGCACTGGCAGCAGCTGGGATATGTTACTGGTTTTCATTCGCTATGTGAACTAACTGTGTCCTATTCGCTCACAATTTCAAGTTGGTATATTATGATTACCTGCTGATTTGATATCAATGTACGCATTGCAATTTCTCAAAACCAGTACGGTCATTGATATCAATGTACTTGGAATCGGCCTCTCTTGCACAATACGGTCTGACCGAACTAAAGACCTAAATGTCGGGTACCCGAACCTTTCGGTTATCAAAATTTGTTAGGTAAATTCGGTTCTGAAATTTTAGAGACCGAACTCAAAAAAGATCGAAAAACAAAAACCGAATTTTCGGTCTAGACCGAACGCCCACCCCTATGTTAATGAACATCAAGTGATATTATTGAGGATATCCAATAATTCTTACTCCCTCTGACCCATAATACTCTTCGTAATATGGATGTATCTAGACATATTTTAGTGTCTAGATACATCCGTATTGACGAAGAGTAATATGGGTCGGAGGGAGTAACTTTAATTGCTACCAGCCATTTCTTGTGAGCTTTGCATCTTTTATTGTTCCAACAATTTGACATCCATGTCTAAGACTATAAAGAGATTCTGACTAACTAACATATTCTCACAGTTAACATTTGTACCGAGGATTGAAGCAAAAGGTAGTAATAGCATTTTTTAGACGCCATTGTGAACTGACACTTTAAGAGACAAACTACCTAATTTACTAACCAAAACCTACTGTCTCCTCATTAGTTTCATGTTTTCATGAACTTAGGCCATAAAATGCCTTTCTCCTTTTGCATATGTTGTTTGTTGTTCCTTTAAAAAAAAAATTGTGCTAATTGCTACTTATTTAATCCACTTTCCCGTCTTCAGCACCTCAGACTTAGGCAATCAAGCTTCATTTCATGTTGGTCTGCCTCATTTAATCTGTCTCATACCTATTACTGCAGGGCAAGAATGAAAGACAGCTGGAGAAAGCAGGGGAATCAACAGAGGAAAACGAAGAAGGGGAGCCATAGAATGTTAACGGTGAATCTGCGATATGGTATTACCTACATGGGGTGCATGGCCGAATAGCCACCCAACAAAGCTTGCGAGCACTGCTTTTAGATATCGACTCTGATGGATATATACAGTAGAGAAGATGTGTCGCCATTCCAACAGTTAGTGTGTTCTGTAATTGTCCAAATTGCACCACTGAATCTGACTATTGTTCCATGAGGAATCGGCAGTTGACTCCACTCCGTTTTATCTTCCGCGCCTTTGTTTCGTCTGAGTTTTGTAATCTGAGATGGGTTTCCTGTCGAGCTAGTTGTCTGTTGTCTCTAGAACGCTTTGGACATCTTGGGGCGTGACTACCGAAGAATTTCATGCATGACTTCGTTATTAGTGTGTCAGTGGGCATCATGCCAAATGTTCAATAGACCAGGGCACTTCTGTTGTTGCTAAATATTCTTCTCCCTTCACTTGGAGCATTTGAGTTCCGTTCTTCCGGAGAAATGGCATTCGCTAGTACTCTACATTGGAAGGCTAATTTGGCACCACAGAAAGGAGAAACACCTGAAACTCAGCTGAAGTTTCAGTAAGAAAAGGGAAACCTTGTACATACAGGATAAGGATCATGTCAACTATCTTGCGCATATATATCGCACGTGTTATTTGGACATTTTTCGGACGTCGGGTTAAATAATAGATAAATGTTACAATCAGTAGGGCAGCACGCCGACATAGTTTCCGGGAGGGAAGTACTCGCAGACGGCGACGGTGTCGTGGCCGTTCAGGCACGTCCGGCGGGCGCAGCCGAGGTGCGTGGTGGTGTTCCACACCAGCTGAGTGTAGTCCCCGCAAGTCTTGCCCTGCGCGCAGGCGTTGGCGCGGCGGTCGTACCACCGCCACTCGTCCACCCACGCCGCCGCCGCGTGCGCCGCCGTGTGGTGCCCGCTGGCCCAGTAGAGGTTCCGCCCGTAGACGCCGTCGGTGGGCCAGGGCTTCGGCGAGAGGCTGCATGGGACGCGGAGCTCGTTCGCGTACTTCATGGCGTCCAGCTCGATCGTCCAGTTCCAGGCCAGCGGTGGCACGCCAAGCGCGGCCCGAGCTTCGTTGTGCACCTGCAGGAACTGCGTCCACGAGGGCACGACGGGTGCCTGGACGGCGGCGCCATGGTTATGGCGGGGGATGCTGATGGCTACCGCCGGCGAGGATAGCGAGGCCAGTGCGAGGGACAAGGTGGCCAGGCAGGCGAGAGGAGACATGGTGGTGATCTGCTGTGTTTTATGTGTTCGGTTTGGTGAAGTTTTTAGGGGAAGTGCAGTGTTATATAGGAGTGCTTGATTAACTGTGCGAGGTCGATCACATTACTTGCATAAGCGTTTAATTTGGACTTTTTAAGGGACATAATAAGCGTTTGGACTTGATTGCAGGGGCATGCGTCAGTTTGGACAGCGAAGAGTTAATTTGAAGCGTTCATCGTTGAGTAATGGCTTCTCTGGATCTGATTGACTTATATCCCGCCATGATTTTTTTACAGTCTACTTTTTATGCAATTTCATAGGAAAATTTCACTTAGTTAAAATGTTCACTCCCTTCCTAACAAATGACATTCACACAATTAACCAGAAATTATCTTTTTCTCCTGCAATATGTATTAAAACCTTTTGTATTTTCAATTCCCGTACAATTAGGACATTTCATTTTTATATTTTTCATGTTTCTGTATTAATAAAATATATTGGGAACCGAAGAGACCGGATGTGTTAGAGAAGGACACTGCTAAGTCAACCAACTGTCCTCAAATTAGACTTTCGTCCGCTTTATAAATAAAGCCACAACATCCACACATAGTTCAAAAACAAGTCATAAAACAAGAAAGAAGTCTGCTGAGTCAACAACACAAACATGCCATACACAAAACAAAAAAATGAAGTTCCTCAAGGGATGGCATATCTCAGCGGCTAGACGATGAGAGAAGACGACACACCACATCTAGCATAGCCCATAACATGCCATCCACCCACTCATAGCAGGTAAACAACAAGAAGAAAGCTAAGAATTTGAACACCGCCTCACAAGCACGCCGTAAAAAGACTTTCCGGTAACCATCTTATTACAAATATTCCAAACGGTCAAAGATATCATGGCAAACACCAACTAGAAGAGGCGTCACCTTGTTCCGGTACGGTTTGCCTCGGTTCCTAGGAACTAAACCAAGATTTTAGACGGAATCAAAGCCTATTGGATAAAACTCCAAAAAACCAAGCCACATGACATGTGAACATTATGTGGGTCCCCGGGGGATCCCACATAATGGGCACAAGCCATCCCCCGGTGCATGTCTTTTAGCCACTTCGACCCTCGAAAATAGCCGATTTCGTTGCATATCACAAATAAAGATTTTAGTCTTTAGGGGTAAAGGAGCATACCACGGTGGTGCGATCCACAACAAAGATGACCCTCTAAATAGGACCCGACCAAGCCAGCTGTCAACGGTGGAATGTGAATTTATTTATTTTTGAACAATACAATTTACGAATCAAACAAACATACATTTGCATAATTGATGGTATAGTAATAGTGAACTTTCATGCACTACGTACGTAGTGGAAAGCTATTGAGTAGCTTGCATGCATGGCGTGATCAATCAACGGCGCGCGCGCGACGATCAGTAGGGCGGGCCGGTGCCATAGTTGCCCGGCGGGAAGTAGTCGCAGACGAGCAGCGTGTCGCCGGAGTCGCAGACGATCTTACCGCACCCGAGCTGCGTCGTCTTGCGCCACACCACCTGCGTGTACCCGGCGCACCCGGACAGGCCCTCTGGCGCCGTGCACGAGGCCGTGGCGTAGTCGTACAGCCCCCCCTCGTCCACCCACATCGCGACCAGCGCGGAGGCGTTCCAGCGGCGCCCTTTGCCCACCACCGCGTTCTCGCCGAACTGGAACAGCGAGGAGCGCCGCGGCGAGCAGTCGGCGCGGCGGGAGCGGGCGTAGCCCTTGGCGAGCTCCGCGATCCCCGTGCTCCACCTCAGGGGCTCTATCCCGACAGCGCGCCGCGCCGCGTTGTGCGCCGACAAGATGTCCGCGACGGTGGTCGCCGCGTCGCGCGCGCGGCGGACGTCGTCGGCGTTCGTGGCGTGCGTGCACGGTGGAGCCAGTAATGCGAGGAGTAGCAAGATGGTGAGGTAGGACGACGTCATGTGAATAGTCATCCTTGTGTTCGCCATTTGCGGGCGTGTGTTTTGTACAGTAGAAATCTTTGTTGTTTTGAGAGGGATGGAGCTGATTGGATTGAGATTTCGGTGTGGCTACTTATATAGGGGAGTAGGTTTCGTGTCAATCCTCTCCAGCCTGATTAGCTGTGGGTTTCTTTGAACGCTCACATGGCGGCTAATGGGTACTTGTGCGTTGTAGACTTCTAGCTAGCTCATGAAATCTTTGTATCCAAGCCACGAAGGAATCTTTCATATTGTTTAGAAGATAAATCCATGGGGGTATGGCACAAACAAGATCGACGAGTATGTGCTTAGCAGAGCAGCAAATGCAGTTGAACAAGTTCCCATATGTAATTCGTTGAGTGTGTGCGCATTGTGCGTGGCATGTTGCTGATTTTAGGGACTGATTATGCCGTGTATATCCTGACGATTCCTGAGCGGCTAGGGATCGATCCTGTCAAACATGGGGACGAAGATTAAGGAAGAAGCAAGAGCAGCTGCACGCCAGTTTTTGCCGCCCACACGGCCGTATCTCATGGTGCGGTGAGGCGAAGATTCTCACCAAATAGCTGTTCAGTTTCTTAGATGAACTTGAAGAGGTTACCCATATTTGCTCTTGTTACTTAAAAAAACGTTGTTGGGCTCCAACATTATACCCATGATCCATGTAAAAAAAACATTGTACCCATGATACCTGGTGGAACAAAGTCTGCCCCCTCCCCCAACTTTTCATGTGCCTCTTTATCCCTAAACTTTACCTAAGCTCACTAAATCTCCCTAAACTATCACTAACGGTCCATTTAACCTCCTTAACCTTGATTTTGATGAAAACTTTTAAACCAGGTTGGAAGTGTTAAACAAACCATTATTCGTAGTTTAGAGGGGTTTAGTGAGCCAGGTCCGTCGATAGGGGCGTGGAACTGTACTCCCGCATAGGGCCCCGATGATTTGGGCCCCCCGATTACCGATTAGCTATGTCAATCAGGCTGCAATGCATTTAGTTTTTCTGATCGTTTATTTTTCCATCACGAGCGGGCCGCAAACTAAGGCAGCTAGCTAGGATCCAATAATTTTTCTCCTCGCTCTGCTACATGCATGCCCAGGTCTATCATGCGATCGTATATGGTTGTACTACTATACTAGCTAGTGTGGAGACCTAGGTTTACCCCCTCGGATACCCGTTATGCATCTAATTCACGATTCTAGGTAGACCGTCGTGAATTCACATAACAAAGTTGACATTCAAAGTACATCAGCCATTACATATCGAATTTAAATAAGTCTTACATAGCCACTTGGCTGAGTTCAAATGCCACGCAGGGCATGATCATACACATACTTATTTAGTAGCAGCGGAGACACAAGTAACATAGCTGACCTGAGTCAGGCCTACTACCCTACAAGCGACTGACCGGGAGACGGAACCTAGTTTGCACCGGCGTCGTTAAAACCAACGTCGTCTTCCTCATAGTCGTCTCCATAGTCTGACCAAGTTAATAGCCAGGGACAAAGCCGTGAGTATATTTTGAATTATACTCGCAAACCATCTAAGAGAATTTCATCGGATATGCATTTGGTTGTAGCAAGGGAAAGGCTCTAGTCTAGTTTATCCTATCTATCATAGTTTTTCTTGTCGATATAGCATGTCCCACGACATCTCTATATCATTGTTGAAAAACATTTTTTTAGAACAAGTTTTAGTAAACTCTCTAGGAAAGGGGGAAACACTCTTAAGTAACACAGGGTAAATCAAACATGACCAACTCCCAACTCCTCGGCAGTACCCTCCAAGTACTTTGAAATTCTCTCGTGCCACGGCAGTACCCTCCGAGTACTCCGTCCGACACCTTTCTCCATTTTTCTGAAACAACATTTTGTAAAACCAAAACCCGACACAGGTTAAGTATGGCCATTCCAACCGTCCTTGACCGAGGACTCGGCTTTTCGAATAGATTACACTCTGCAGAGGTTGTACACTTTACCCACAAGATTCGATAAACCCGCTGGGATACTACCACGGCCCGTCATACACAAGTATGCGGGGTTCGGGTAATCGAACAGAGTCTTCCATCCATCTACCTTAGTACGGGTGCCTACCCTGTGGAGTTTACCTTCCCGACAAACCTTGGAAGCCTACCTCCAGCGAGTGTAGCTCCAGTGCCACGGCGGGAGAACCTAAGTGTCTTCCGGACAGGTAGCCTAATGGCGGGCCCACTACACTATTGCACACCTCTTGCGACAATCCGGATTCCGGGGCTCGACGGCCCTTATATAGTACGAGGCTCCCCGCACTAAAGCAGTTCAACTTCGGACTAGGCCCCATCCCATACCGGGGTAATATGGTTGCACGGAGACAATTGGTTTGGAGAACACTTATACACAATGCCCTTTTTATAAATCCTTCTCCTCCTTTTCTCCATTTTGACAAAACACAATTTTCTGAAAACACTTCAATGAAATAAAGCACTATTCCAAGGTTTTCGAAATCCTTTTGTAAAGTCCCAACTTTGTGTTCCCATCCAAGAGTTTTTGGCTCCACTACAAGTTTTCCGAAAGCGTCGATGCTAACCATAAAGCCACTACTAGAGGAGTGATGAATAGGTGTCAAGGGGGTGTCATCTCTAAGGATTATAATAATCGACTTGTGGAGCTTGATACGTCTCAAACATATCTATAATTTTTGATGCTCCATGCTTGTTTATGCACCATTTTCTTTGTGTTTTGTTTACACTTTGTGGCGTTTTTATGCATTTTCCGGAACTAACCTATTAACAAGATGCCACAGTGCCAGTCTCTTTTTTCTGATGTTTTTTGTGTTTCAGAAAAGTTACACAGAAAATATTCTCGGAATTGGACGAAACAAAAGCTGAAGTCTCTAATTACCTGGCACGAAGACGGAGTCCAAAGGAGAGCAGGAGACAGACCAGAGGCCGGCCGCACCTACTGGTGGCGCGGGCCAGGGCCAGGCCGCGCCACCAGGGGGTGTGACCGCCTGGTCCACCCCTTGACATCGCCCTTCTGCCTATATTATCCCCTCGACGGAAAAACCCTAGGGGCCCAAACTCTTTTCCAGAAAACATACTGCAAGCCGCCGCCGTCGTCGACGTGAGATCGGGAGGGTCCACAAGCTCTTCCCGGCACCCTGCCGGAGAGGAGAATCACCACCAGAGGCCTTCTTCATCATCATGCCTGCCTCCGGAGTGATGTGTAAGTAGTCTACCTTGGACTATCCATAGGTCCATAGCAGTAGCTATATGGATGTCTTCTCCTCCATGTGCTTCATGTTTAGATCTTGTGAGCTGCCTATCATGATCAAGATCATTGTTATGTAATTCTACATGTTGTGTTTGTTGGGATCCGATAAATTTTGAGTACTATATCAAGTTGATTTGTGATTTATCATCTCTGTGTTATTTATGATCTTGCATGCTCTCCGTTGCTAGTAGATATCTTGGTCGAGTAGATGCTAGTGACTCCAAGAGAGAGTATTTATGCTCGATAGTGGGTTCATGCCTCTAGTAACCTGGGAGAGTGACAACAACTTCTAAGGTTGTAGATGTACTGTTGCTACTAGGGAGAAAACAACAATCTTGTGTTCAAGAACATTTGTATTGTTTACATTACACGCTTTGCTTAAGGCGATAATCTGTTGCTTGCAACTTAATACCCAACGGTTGTTCGGATGATATCCGGCGGGTGGATTATTAGTCATAGATGCAGTTGGATTACAGTCTATGTATTATGTTGTAATGCCCAAGTGAATCTCATAGTGATCCTCATGACATGTACATGCATTGCTTGTATTCTTTATTCTATCAATTGCCCAACTATAATTTGTTTACCCAGCAAGTTATTTATCTTTATGGAGAGACACCTCTAGTGAACTATGGACCCCGGTCAATTATTTTACATTCATATTACCGTTTACTTTCTACAAGCATTATTTACTTTCTTGCAAAAAAATATCTTTTACCACACGATACATTTAATCCTTTGTTTACGACAAACCGGTGAGATTGACAACCTCACTGCTAGTTGGGACAAAGTACTTTGGTTGTGTTGTGTGCAGGTTCCACATTGCTGCTGGTGCCAGAGCTACACCCAGATAGGCGCTATAAACAAATTGTCTGGAGCCGTCGCCAAGCCAGCTAGCATCAACCTTCGGAAGTGGTTTTTTTCTCCTACTGGTTCGATTAAACCTTGGTTTTATACTAAGAGAAACTTGCCGCTGTGCTCATCATATCTTCCTCTTGGGGTTCCCAACTGGGTGGCTAGCACCACCAATCAAGCAATTTTTCTGGCGCCGTTGCCGGGGAGAAAGAGGATTTCTGCAAGGGGAGTCTCTCGCTTCCAATCTTTTACTTTGTTATTGTTTTGCTTACTTTCTTTACTTTATTTTTGCTTGCATATATTTATCAAAATTACAAAAAAATTAGTTCCTTTATAGTTGTTATTTTTGCTTGTCTGCTTTTAGGGCCCGTTCGGCAACCTACCACTCCGTCAAATTCAATCGCCCCGCTCTGCTCCGCAGGTGTAGTGCTCTCCCAATCGAATATGCGAGCGATCACCGTTCGGCCAACTCCTCTCCGTAAACATTTGGGCTACCGGGCAATATTCAGCCTGTTCGGCCGGTAAATGCTAGCCTAGCCTGGTCAGAGCTATAGAATAATAGGCTTTGAGCCCATTGGTATTATGGACATTACTTGGGCTGAATACATCGGCAGTTCGGTGATGTTTTTTCCGAGAGATATACGAGAGATGAAACCAGAAGGAGTAGCGTACCGCTTCAAAATCACTTATTGGTGGCAGGGGCATGTAATTTCTAGCTGCTCCTTACTTTTCTCTTTCGTGGATCGCCCAATGACTCGATCCGTGTTTTGGCACAAAAATATGGAGCGCTCCAGACTTACCGATCCGCAGAGCGCATGCTTTCGGATTCGCTCGCCTCGCTCTGGCATAGGAGCTAGGAGCTGGAGAGCTCCCGAACGGACCCTTAGTCTTGCTAGAATGGGTACTCCTGAGAACACCAAGTTGTGTGACTTTACTAGCACAAACAACAATGATTTCATCTGCACTCCTATTGCGCCACCTGCTCCCGAGGCAAATTTTTATGAGATTAAACCTGCTTTGTTGAATCTTGTTATGAAAGAGCAATTTTCTGGTGCTAATGCTGATGATGCTGCAACTCATCTCAACAATTTTGTTGAGCTATGTGAGATGCAAAAGTATAAGGATGTAGATGTAGATATTATTAAGCTTAAGTTGTTTCCTTTCTCTTTAAGAGGAAGAGCTAAGGATTGGTTGCTATCTTTGCCTAGAAATAGTATTGATTCCTGGGTTAAGTGTAAGGATGCTTTTATTGGAAAATATTATCCTCCTGCTAAGATTATATCTTTGAGAAGTGATATTATGATGTTTAAACAGTTTGATAATGAACATGTTGCTCAAGCTTGGGAAAGAATGAAATCTTTGATAAAGAATTATCCCACTCATGGACTGACTACTTGGATGATTATCCAAACCTTTTATATAGGACTAAATTTTTCTTCAAGAAATATCTTGGATTTAGCTGCTGGAAGTACCTTTATGTCCATCACCTTGGGTGCCGCAATGAAGCTCCTTGATAATATGATGGTAAATTATTCTGAGTGGCACATCGAGAGAGCTCCACAAGGTAAGAAGGTAAATTCTGTTGAAGAAACCTCTTCCTTGAGTGATAAGATTGATACCATTATGGATATGCTTGCTAATGATAGAGCCCATGTTGATCCTAATAATGTTCCTTTGGCCTCTTTGGTTGCTCAAGAAGAGCATGTTGATGTAAACTTCATTAGAAATAATAATTTCAACAACAGTGCTTATAGGAACAATTTTGCTAGCAACAATTATAGGCCGTATCCTTCTACCAATGGTAATGGTTATGGTAACTCTTATGGTAATTCCTCCAACAACAATAGGGGCGTGCCCTCTGATCTTGAAGTCATGTTCAAAGACTTCATTAGTAAACAAATCGCTTTTAATAAGTCTATTGAGGAAAAGTTGGGTAAATTTGATGTTCTTGCTTCTAAAGTTGATAGCCTTGCTCTTAATGTTGTACTTCTGAAACTAAAGGTTTTGCCTCATGATGTGAAAGAAAGCAAGACTTTGAATGCCATTCGGATTAAGATTGATAATAATGTTAGGATGTTAGCAGAATTGCATTCTAGGTGGGAAAGAGAAGATGAGATGGCTAGAAAAATGAAGGTTTGTACTATTACCACTGACAAGGGTTAACTCGACAAATGTCCAATATGAAGGACTTAGGATCGGGAGAGTAGGGCGTCGGATGAACTCAAAGGTAAAGTCAGTCAAACAAGGTGTGTATCGAAAGTAAACGTAAGAGTAAACTTGGCTTGCTTTGAATCTGTCCCTTACCCTCCTCTCCTGGCCCCTATATATAGGTGGCTAGGTCTCAAGGATCGGGAGGGGTCCGACACAGATTACAGTATCGACATACGACATGAACTCGTATTTCGACTAACATTACAATTGGGCCTAGCTTAATGGGCCTCAGGGGTACTCAACTAACGGGCTCTATTATCTATACCCTTGTCAACCACTGATGAGGGTTAACTTGACAAATGTCCTAGATAAAGGACTTAGGATCGGGGGAATAGGGCGTCGGATGAACTCGAAGGTAAAATCAGTCAAACAAGGCGTGTATCGAGAATAAACGTGGTGGTCAACTTGGCTTTCTCCCAATCTCTCCCTCACCGTCCTCTCCTGGCCCCTATATATAGGTGGCCAGGTCTCGAGGATCCGGCCAGGTCCGTTACATATTACAATATCGATATACGACAAGGACTCGTACTTCGACTATGATTACACTTGGGCCTAGCTTAACGGGCCTCAGGGTTACTCAAGTAACGGGCTCTATTATCTATACCCTTGTCAGTAGCCCCCGAGATTCTACTAGAATTGTAGATTCAGGTTGAATCTCAAATCTTCATATCTTCGACTTGATTAATCTTTCGACTGCTTCTTCTCCCTGTACTCAAAATAAACAACTTTCACTATATTGTCTCACAAGGGGTTTTGGTTAACAAGCCTGACAGCTCTGACGGATCAAGAGGTCAGTTAACTGCCAGAGCAGATATTTGTTACCTACTTCAAACTCAATCCCCTTGGACTTTTTTTGAAAGGTCAACAGTGGGAGAGCATCCCACTACAATTTTTCAATTTTATAATAAATAAAGTGTATGTACAATATATATACAAGATCTCAAGTGAGATCAGTAAGGAAAAAAACAAGAAAACTATACATTAATGTTGTGCTTGCAACCAGATTCTAAAGTTCTTAGCATGTTTCTTTTTCATTCTATAGCTGAGCATTTGCATCTCTTGGAAGAAGATTGCTTTCCAGGCATTGAATATGGGATTATGGTCATTGAAGATCTTATTATTTCTGACAATCTAGATAATCCAATCTCCAAGGATAATTATGTCCATTGAAAAGGGCAGATTTAATTTATCTTTAATTTTAGAGATACTTTCGAGGACTGATGAACCTCCAATTCTTTGTGGGCAAATATACTTCCAGCATCTTAGGGCAAATGGGCAGGACCAGAAAAGGTGGAAGAGAGTTTCTTCATGATTTAAATCACAGTTCACACAGATATATGATTGCAAAACAAAGTTTTTTCTACCCAGAAGGTTTCTTGTGTTTAATATGTCATGCAGAAGAAGCCAAAAGAAAAACTGGTGTCTAGCCTAGCATGAAGACTTCCAAATCTAGGAAAAGTGGGGAGGAGTCTGCTGTTCTCCATTCATTAGGAGATATGCCTTTTTGGTAGAAAAAATGTTACTTTCCCAAATATAAGTCTATGAATCCAGATTACCCTGTTGGATGGAGCTTTCAAAATTGCTACAAATCTCTTCCATGTTCAGAAATTCCTCATAGGCTTGCTGAGAAAGGGGAAGATGAAAAAGATCTTGCAGGTAATCATGACCAATGGCATCCTTGACTGAAATATTAAAATCCTTAGCATAAGTCACCAAGTGGGAAATTTTTTGGTGAAGACAGACATCTTGCCAAAGATCAGTCCAGAACATAACAGTTGAACCACTTCCAGCTTTACATCTAGCTATTCCTTTATAAAGGTCCAGAAGCTTTAAATGAGATTTCCACCAAAAGGAGCCAACATTTAGCTTCTCAGGTAATTTTCCATTGCTGTAGTAGGCCTCCCAGATTAAGTTAACCCAAGGAACATCATGTTTATTATAGAATTTGTCCAGATTTTTTACAACAGGGCTTTGTTCTGAATGGAGAGGTTTCAAACTCCAAGACCTCCTTGATTTTTAGGCTTGCAAACTTTGTCCCAAGATATCAGAGCATTTCCTCTTGCCTGGACATCTTGGTTCTTCTTTCTCCAAAGGCAGTGTCTCATATATTTGACCATTTGATCAAGGATTGTCACTGGAATTTCTAGAGTGCACATGTAGAAGATGGGGAGTGAGGAAAGCACTGATTTGACAAGTTCTAGCTTTCTCCCATACTTTAGGAAATCAACAATTCCACACAATCTTCTTTCCACTCTTGAGACCATGGGAAGAAAATACTCCAGAGTTGGTTTGGTAATTCCCAAAGGCAGACCTAAATAGGTGAAAGGGAAACTACTAGTTTTGCAATTCAGAGTGCTGGCAAAGTGAGCTAATCTATCTGAACTTACAAACAACAAGTTCCAGTGGTTCTCAGGGTACCCAGTGCGTCCACCGGGATTTTCTTCGCGTTGTAGACACGGAAAGTTACTAGCATAGCGCATTCAGGTGTGTATACTAGGCCACACAGGACGGATCCTGGGGTCTTACCTTCGTGATTTCTATGACCACGGCATTCAAGCTTTGTCGCGATGACTTAGCCTGAGAATCATTTGACTTCTTATTGCAAGCCTTGTTTGACTGTTGAAATGTGCAAAATATTCGAGTTGTTTTTGAAATAACTTATGAATGACTCCCAATGGGAGTCATCGATTTTTATTTTGTCGACAATGAAGTCAAAGATTGTTGTCAACGAAAGGTAGTCGATTACGCCTTCGATTTTTCTTCAATGTTACCCATTATCATTGGGTGCACGACCAGTGCTCCCCATGGGAGTAGCCCCCAAGGCTATAGCTGAAATTTTTCGGGTATAGGCTCAAAATATACATATTGTCGTCTTATCTTTCTTGTGCGGTACTCTTAGTACGATTTTGCTTAGCTGCTCATCTAGATTTTCTAATGGTAGTAGCCCCTGAGTCCATGAGGGGGTGCGTTGTGATCTTTTACATACTCCAATGCTTGTTCTTTCCGCATTGCTCTTTATCTTGTACAACTTCGCCTGTATTTTTTCCCCTGTCCTTTATATATGCTGCCGTTGCTTTATTTTCTTCTCAGGGCAAAATGTTAAAGCCCGTAGATTTATTTGGACCTGTAACTTGCTGAGACCCACGAAAGGTTGCTTATAAATAAAGTACGCCGGCTATGGAAAAAGCCTAATTCCATCATTACCAACTTCCTCCGCCGCATCGTCTTCTTCTCCCACATCTCATCTAGGGTTTTTCCACCAAGCACATTTTCTCAATGGCGGATGCTGGTGGTGCCAACCTGGATGCCGGTGTGCAGATGGAGAAGCAAGGTCGCGACCGTCCCTGCGGCAGTAAGAACAAACCGAAAGATCCCTCTACGGTGGCCTCGTCGTCCACATCTATGAAGCGGCATCCTGGCCGCCCTGTGGGGAGTAAAAACAAACCCAAGGTATCTGCTGCTGCTCCAGGTCCTAGCGCTGCTCCGCGTGATGCTTCTACTCCTCCTCCTCCCAAGATCTACTCCTTCTTCTGCATCGCTGATACGTCTCAAACGTATCTATAATTTTTGATGCTCCATGCTTGTTTTTACACCATTTGCCTTGTGTTTAGTTACACTTCATGGCGTTTTTATGCGATTTCTGGAACTAACCTATTGACAAGATGCCACAGTGCTAGTTCCCTGTTTTCTGCTGTTTTGTGTTTCAGAAAAGCTACACAGGAAATATTCTTGGAATTGGACGAAACAAGTTTAGAAACTCCTATTTTTCCTGGACGGAGGACGAGGACCAAACGGGAGCTGGAGAGGGGCCAGAGGCTGCCCACAGCATGAGGGGGCGCAGCCCAGGCCCTGTCCGCGCCCACCTGTGGTGAGGAGCCCCTGGTCCACTCCTGACGACGCCCCTTCGCCTATAAGAAGCCTCCCGACGGAAAACCCTAAAAAAATCGGTGAAATTTCCAGAACAGTTCCGTAGCGCCACCGCCGTCGAAGACAAATTTTGGGGGACAAAAGTCTCTGTTCCGGCACCCTGCGGGGACGGGGAAGTGCCCCCGGAGCCATCTCCATCGGTCTCCATCGCCGTCTCCGCCGTCTCCATTGACCTCACCGCCATCTCCACCAACCTTGCTGTCTCCTATGATGAGGAGGGAGTAGTTCTCCCCCAGGGCTGAGGGCTCTACCGGTAGCTATGTGGTTCACCTCTCTCTCCCATGATGTGATCTTTATGTGATCGTGAGCTTTGTATCTAGTTGAATTGGTAGATGTTATTATTCAGATATTATGCTACTCCCGTGCTTATTATTTGTAATCTCCGGAGATACCTTGTATCATGGTGTGAAGGTGACTAGTGTGCACATCATGTGTATCTTTTTGGTTAATGTCTCTATGAAATGTTGGTGTTTGTTGGAACCATCTAGTGCGTTCATGGTGATAGTGTGGGACAATCTAGTTTGGGTACATACGGACTTTGAGGAGTGCTTCGTAGCCCTACGCATGATTAGTGTTCATTTTCCATTGGAGAATTGTTTTGAGTTGCATATTGATGATAGTATCTATTGGTTCAATTATGTTATATTTGTTGAGAGTGTGTCCACTAGTGAAAGTATGACCCCTAGGCCTTGTTTCCAAGCTTTGCACACCGTTTAGATTCAGTTTTGTTACATGTTTGCTTGCAGCGATATTTATTTCAGATTACATTTACTACTCATAATCATCACTATTACTTGTATTTCACTATCTCTTCGCCGAACTAGTGCACCTATACATCTGACAAGTGTATTGGGTGTGTTGGGGACACAAGAGACTTTCTGTATCGTAATTGCAGGGTTGTTTGAGAGGGATAGCTTTGACCTCTTCCTCCCTGAGTTCGATAAACCTTGGGTGATTCACTTAAGGGAAACTTGCTGCTGTTCTACAAACCTCTGTACTTGGAGGCCCAACACTGTCTACAAGAACAGACGCGTGCGTAGATATCAATCTATTTTCTAGCGTTGTTGCCGGGGAGATAAGGTAAAAGGTACTCGCATCCTCCTGTGTGAGTGCTCGGAGTTATTTCCTTTAGATTCTGCAATTATATCTTTTTGTTTCTTGTTTTTATTTTCACTAGTTAGGCTTAATGGAAAGTAAAGAGTTCTTTAGTCTTTTTCCTGAGTTTAGATTTGAAGAGAAAATTGAAAAACCTTTGGAGCTTATTTCGCATAGCAATGTTATTAGTACGAATGCTTTGAATACCGTTATTACTAATGCTATAGAAAAGTCTAAGCTTGGGGAAGCTGGTTTTGTTAAGCATGATATTTTTAGTTCCCCAGCTTTAGTGGAGAAAGTTTGCTCTGATGATATTTTATCTCCCATATGTGATGTTTCTAATGATGCGTGTGCTCCTCATCCTTTTAAAATACCTACAAAGATTGTTGAACGTGCTATGGATAACTACTATTTAGGAGATGGAACTGTCCATCCTGGTGATCATTTGCTTTTTATACATGAATTATGCGAGTTGTTCAAGTGTGCAGGTATTTCGACGAACCAAGTTAAGAAGAAGCTATTCTCTTTATCACTGAAAGGCAGAGCTGAGGAATGGTATAAAACACTAAAGGATGGTCGATCTATTGACTGGGAGGAAATTGTACCTCTCTTTTATTCTAAATTCTATCCTTCTAGTGAGGTTTATAAAGATAGGAATTACATTTATAATTTTCATCCGCATGAGGGAGAAAGCATTGCCCAAGCGTGGGGAAGATTGAAGTTACTAATGCACAAATGTCCTATTCATGATCTTCCCCGTAATATTGTTATTAATAATATTTATGCAAGGCTTTCAGGATATTACAAGGACTATCTAGATGCATGCTTTGATGGGTCTTTCACAAGCAAGGATGTTGACACCAATTGAGATCTGCTTGAAACAATTCAAAACAATATTGAAGGTTGGGATAGCGACAAAGGTAAAGGATCAGGTATGAATTACGAGTTTGATTGCATTAAGTCTTTCGCTGAAACTGCTGATTTTCAAGAGCTTAGTGCTAAGTATGGTCTTGATCCTCAAATTATGATTTATTGTTTTAAAGCCTTTGCTTCTCATATTAATGTTCCTAAAGGAAATAGGGACGTGTATCATGAAGCTTTTAAGGACACTTGCATAGAAAGTGATATTGTTATTCATGATTGCAATAAAGATGCTCAAGTTTCTGAAAGTACTACTTCCTATAAGCATGATAATTTTTGTGGAGTACATAGACCTTGTGAACAGAGTCACAACAAGGAAGATTATTGCATCACCCACGGGAATGAAGAGACCAATATGTGGCTCAGGGCTCTAGATGAGCTTGGTGAAAAGGTTTGTGAGCTTTATCCTTTTCTTTGTGAACTTTGCGATAACACGGGTCACTTTAATTTTCAATGCCCATTTAATCGAATGAGTACCATAAATTTGTATTGTGATGACAAGATTACTCTCAATCATCATGATGAGCTTACTTTGTTTTTGGAGTGTGAACAGATATCTAGAAAGATTTCTTTGGTTGATATGAGAGATGTTGATATTAATAGCACCCTTCGTGGTTGTCGTCTCTATTGTGTTAAAGATTGCCTCGCAAATACTTACATACAAAATCTTATAAAACATGATGTTTTGCCAAGCTATGACATGACTGATAGATGTTTTTATCTTATTAATAGAGAGGAGGGATCCTCCAAAGTTTCTTCTGTTGTTTCTGTCAGTAAACCAGATTATGTGGAGAAGATGCCTTTCCCTCCTAAAGGATATGTGGAGAAGATGCCCTTCAAGTCTCTCCCTCCTAAAGGAGAGAGTAAGAAGAGTATGAAGAAGAAGAAGAGGAGTAAAAGGTGAGAGGACATGGTATCTTCCCCTAAGCATTATGATCCTGCTATAGATTATGATAATTCTGATTGGGATGATTTTCCCATGCCTGTTACCTATGTTAGTGATCATGATTGGGAAAAGCACTCTACTTTTGATATTGAAAATCTTTTTGGTACCAATTCTAAGGTTAATAATTGTTGTACCATTAGTACTATCCATGATCCTTCTTATGATGATTTGTTTGATGAATATGCTTTGCGAAATAGTTGTTCTCTAGATTGTGATGATACTGAACCTCTAGTCTATGATGGTTACAATGATGAGTATAATGTTTTCAGTTCACCTACTTTTGAGGAGAAAATTAGTTATGATTACAATATGCCTCCTGTTTTTGATGATTATGGTGATGAGAATAATTATTCTGTTGAATCTGCTCCTACTACGATTGTTCATGTGGAGAGTATTAATTCTTTTATGCATGTGGCTCATGGTAGGGATGCTTTATGTGATAGTTATATTGTTAATCCTATTCATGATGCTACTGAAAGTTACTATGAGAGAGGGAAACATGGTGTGACGCCCCGAAACCGACACCTTGCAGATGATAGCGATCACGCCACAATCTACATGATGTCGCTTTGGAAACGCACCACAAAGCGACTCGTGCATGTGCAACATGCACGCGATGCGGGTGGAATCAAGGTAGCAACAGTTACACAAGTTCACGATGGAACCCACAAAAGAATATATTATAACCACGAAGACTCCACGAGTCAAAATATCCAAATATACAATACAAAGATCCCAAATCATACATAAAGCAAATAGCATCCGAGTACGGACAAGAATACAAATGGGCCTAAGAGGCCTGAAGATAATCGATGGCGTCCAAACCCTGCCCAGGCCAAGCCGGAAGGGTAACCTTGCTAATGTCGGTGCTCCCATACCTGTCAAAATTGTCGGGCCAATGGTTGCCGAACAAGGAGGGAGAAAGAGAAAAAGCAAAAAACGAGGGTGAGTACCGAGGCACGTACTCGCGAGACTGGAATTCAGCTGTGCTCGCCTACAGGCTATATGGTGGACTTAGCGGCAACAAAAGAATCATACTACAGAGACACATACAACTTCCGTCTAAACAGATAAGATAAGAGAGCACATAAAAGTAACCAACTAGAAACTAACACCAAACATAACCCAGCCAATGAATCACCTCCTCGTGACCAAACGAAGAAGCAAGTATCAAAGGCACTCACACGGTTACCAAGTTTTATTGCAAGTTTATTGTTGTAGTTGTGCTAGCTTACTACACAAGTTTATTAGTATTGAAATAGCAGGTGCAAGTTGTTCTATGATCGAGTAGTACAGCTCCAAGTCGTCCATAACCGCGGACACGGCTTTTCGAAAAGACTTAACCCTGCAGGGGTGCCCAAATGTACCCAAACGCACGATCAATCCTTCAGGCAGGTCTCGCACCCTTAATAAAAACAGGTGCACCATTAGGATAGTCACGACTCGCACTCTCCTTCACTACAAACAAGTCCAGGAAGCCACCTAACTAAGTTTAACCCGTATCGAGAGTCCGGCCGAATCTCCGAGACGGACCTAGCTATTTGCGACTGCGGCTTCGGTTGGGAACAGTGCCCTCGGGATGATCCCAACTTTAGCATGCGATAAACGCTCGTACCGCACCTATACGGACGTGCAGAACAAGGGGTTACGAGGCACACACGGCTTCCCCAAAGTAAAACGAACCAAAGATACAAGTTGCACGCCCGATAAGAAAACAAATGGAAACACCTCAAACTAGTTGTGGCCACTGGACAAGTATGTAGATTCCGGCAGTGTCAAGGGGCGGCCCAGAAGCATACCCACGTGTGGTTAGAGCGCTCAGTCTCAGAACAGTTCATGCGATCTCGGGGTCCTAGGGGACACAAGTGAGCCGTCGTAAAACTGGCAAAATGACTCACTGATGCCTCTACTTAATTCAATTTTAATTGTTAACAATAAAGTAAGCCATGAATATCTCCAACAACATAGGTCCATAAAGTAGAGCATGTGATAACTTCCCAACCCAATAAGATAAAACAACTCCAACAACCTGAAGATGCCTACGACTCGCAAGGCCAACTCGAACAACAAGCACACGGTTAATAGGATGTATGGAAGGTTCTATGGCTTTACTTTGGGCAAACAGGTGGATAGGACACGTGACTCGAACAAAGCATCGCGACACAAGGCTGGAATATAGAGCTAGCGAGAGCAAAAATGTTAAATGGGTAGAGAGAAAAGGGCTCGCCTGTAAAGAAGGTCGAAGAACACCCGAAGAACTTGTCGTTGCTCACATCACCACGAAGCGTCCTATTCGCGAAGAATCAAATCGCTACAACAAACAACGGATGCAACACTTACTACTACGGCAAAAGAATCGGCATGATCATGTGAAGCATGTATGCATGGCATGGCAAATATGATGCAATGCAACTTACCCAAATTAAGCGAGATCGGAATCCCGACACACACATATATGGTTCAAGTTGTTTAACTATACGACAATTTAAATGTTGATTAGCATGGCAAGACAAGGCATGGATGAGCTACACAAAATTAAATGAAGTGGACAAACCATATTTGGTAAATCCTAATTACTCCATATGTTACTTATTAGGTGTAATGCAAACTATCACGTCACTACATGATGCGAGATGCAAACAGTAGTATGGATGGCATATTCAGATTCTTCACATTTTTCTGATCAAAATTCATATAGAAAACATTTTATTTCGAGTTAGGGTTTTAAAGATATGATTTATGCAAGATTAACACACTTGCTGGAGTTTTCAGAAAAACAAAGAAATGTTGGGACTTTTCTCACCGAATCAGATCCCAGCCCAGGTAGCTGACCGGCGGGGCCAAGGGACGCTGACGAGGCAGAGACGCTGAGGTGACCTCCGGCTGAGACGGACGGGCGGGGCCCGGCTGTCAGTTGAACAAGGAAATAAATTGGTCAAAAAGGGTTGGCTATAAGCCGGTACAAAGATTCGAACACACGATCTCAACAGGGAAGTTTCAAGGAACTGACCAACTAAGCTAGGACCAGATCTTGCAGAAGTACACGTAGCGCCGAATATGAACCAACTCTTCGGCATGGATTGCATTACCGAGACAGAGAAGAACGGCCTCTGCCATGGCGTTGTTTGGGACGACGAGGCGAGATCGGGAGGCGACCTGGGCGTCTAGGACGGAGCGCTTGGCGACGCGGCTTGGACGAGGGCGAGCTTGCGAGGACGGAGGCGTGGCCGGAGCTGTTGAAGACTGAAGTAGCCACGTTGTGGGAGCAGAGGAGGCGGCCGGACTGGTTGGTCGGGGACGCGCGGCCGGAGACGCACGACCGGGGTTAGACGAGGGAAGTAGAGCGCCGGCTTGGAGAAGAATGTCGCGAGGATGCAAAAGGCGTCAGCTTGCTAGCAGGGTCGATGTACAGCCGGGCGGTGGCGTGCGCGTCAGCGGCAGGACGTCGAGCGTGGTGCCGGCACACATGATAGAGACGACGCCGAGGAACGTGCGACGGCCAAGGGAGCTTGAAGGGACGCGCGGACGCAGGCGAGGTTGGGGTAGAGCCTGTGCGTCGGGTGCGTGTATAGGAAGACGTTAGAGTGGAAAATAACAGGGACGAGCTGCAGATGAAAGCTCGCAAGCTAGCACCTTGGAATTGACTGAATGGAACGAGGACGACGGGAAAGAGCTCGGGAACGAAGTGCTGGGCACCGGGCTTGGAGAGCGAACGGCGAGGTGCGCAGGAGTGGCTGAGGACGCGGACGCCGGGGATGCAGGGCGCACGCCGGCGAGCTTGGCGGGATCGGGAGGTAGGAGAGCGAGGCACTCGCTTGAACAGAAGCGGCGGCGCATAGAGGACTCACTAGGGTTGCAGGCTAGGGTCTCACAGGTTTTTATAGGGGAAGGAGAGCTGCTGGGAGCCGTCCCATCAAACGATGGTTGACGTGGCTACTGCCGATGATACGCCGTACAGCTTCGAGAAAGAAGACAGAATAGAAGAAGAAAGGAGGGCTGCCGGGATGGGCTTGGAGTGGCCAACGGGCCAGATCAGATGGCGGACTGGGCTGCTTTTCTTCTTATTCTCCCCTTTTTTTACTGGAAACTCCTTCTTCTTTTCTTGCAGCATTCTGTAGAGAGAAGAAGAGGAGGGTTTGGAAAGATTTACAAACAGGTTATAAAACTTGATTTTGATTTAAAACAATTCTTCAAAGTTTGCAAGTATTAAAGTTTTAGTTTTAATTTAAACTAAGAAAAGAACAAGAGGGTTTATTAAAACCATACAAGAGAAAATAAGAAATAGTTTGTACCAAATAAATTTAAGTTTTGACAAAAACATGCAAGGTGATTGATGTATGAGGATGCATGACGTCAAGATGACGCGAAAAGAAAATAACAAGCAATACTAATATTGGGGATTTTTCCGGGTCGTTATAATCGACACCACTAACAAGGGATCTCGCCCCGAGATCCACGCTCGTGTTGGGGAGGAAGAGTTGGTTAGACTATCGGATCTTCGTGCGACATGTTGAACTCCGCGACACCACTAACAAGAGGCTCCTTCTCGACACCACCAACAAGGAATGCTTGCTCACGTTGACATGAAGAATTTCCAAAGATCGGATCTATTAGGATAAGGCTAGAGATCGTCCACCCACGCAGAAACCTAAAACTCGGAGAAATAGGTAAGAGAGACGACTCAAAACTCG
This sequence comes from Dactylis glomerata, assembly GCA_007115705.1. Lineage (NCBI taxonomy): Eukaryota > Viridiplantae > Streptophyta > Magnoliopsida > Poales > Poaceae > Dactylis > Dactylis glomerata. The sequence continues at coordinate 1,792,823 of QXEO01000234.1, read as the reverse complement.
GGAAGGTAAGAGAGGAGAAGCACAAAGGTAAGGAGAAAAATTTAGACCTACTTAGATCTATCCAACGCATTTTTAGCAAAATAGTTTTGGCACTAAACTCAACAACGTGCGTTGGCAAGGTTATCCTACAGGCAGACTGGACCCATGGGTATCGACAAAACCTGGCTCTGATACCACTTGTGACGCCCCGAAACCGACACCTTGCAGATGATAGCGATCACGCCACAATCTACATGATGTCGCTTTGGAAACGCACCACCAAGCGACTCCTGCATGTGCAACATGCACGCGATGCGGGTGGAATCAAGGTAGCAACAGTTACACAAGTTCACGATGGAACCCACAAAAGAATATATTATAACCACGAAGACTCCACGAGTCAAAATATCCAAATATACAATACAAAGATCCCAAATCATACATAAAGCAAATAGCATCCGAGTACGGACAAGAATACAAATGGGCCTAAGAGGCCTGAAGATAATCGATGGCGTCCAAACCCTGCCCAGGCCAAGCCGGAAGGGTAACCTTGCTAACGTCGGTGCTCCCATACCTGTCAAAATCGTCGGGTCAATGGTTGCCGAACAAGGAGGGAGAAAGAGAAAAAGCAAAAAACGAGGGTGAGTACCGAGGCACGTACTCGCGAGACTGGAATTCAGCTGTGCTCGCCTACAAGCTATATGGTGGACTTAGCGGCAACAAAAGAATCATACTACAGAGACACATACAACTTCCGTCTAAACAGATAAGATAAGAGAGCGCATAAAAGTAACCAACTAGAAACTAACACCAAACATAACCCAGCCAATGAATCACCTCCTCGTGACCAAACGAAGAAGCAAGTATCAAAGGCACTCACACGGTTACCAAGTTTTATTGCAAGTTTATTGTTGTAGTTGTGCTAGCTTACTACACAAGTTTATTAGTATTGAAATAGCAGGTGCAAGTTGTTCTATGATCGAGTAGTACAGCTCCAAGTCGTCCATAACCGCGGACACGGCTTTTCGAAAAGACTTAACCCTGCAGGGGTGCCCAAATATACCCAAACGCACGATCAATCCTTCAGGCAGGTCTCGCACCCTTAATAAAAACAGGTGCACCATTAGGATAGTCACGACTCGCACTCTCCTTCACTACAAACAAGTCCAGGAAGCCACCTAACTAAGTTTAACCCGTATCGAGAGTCCGGCCGAATCTCCGAGACGGACTTAGCTATTTGCGACTGCGGCTTCGGTTGGGAACAGTGCCCTCGGGATGATCCCAACTTTAGCATGCGATAAACGCTCGTACCGCACCTATACGGACGTGCAGAACAAGGGGTTACGAGGCACACACGGCTTCCCCAAAGTAAAACGAACCAAAGATACAAGCTGCACGCCCGATAAGAAAACAAATGGAAACACCTCGAACTAGTTGTGGCCACTGGACAAGTATGTAGATTCCGGCAGTGTCAAGGGGCGGCCCAGAAGCATACCCACGTGTGGTTAGAGCGCTCAGTCTCAGAACAGTTCATGCGATCTCGGGGTCCTAGGGGACACAAGTGAGCCGTCGTAAAACTGGCAAAATGACTCACTGATGCCTCTGCTTAATTCAATTTTAATTATTAACAATAAAGTAAGCCATGAATATCTCCAACAACATGGGTCCATAAAGTAGAGCATGTGATAACTTCCCAACCCAATAAGATAAAACAACTCCAACAACCTGAAGATGCCTACGACTCGCAAGGCCAACTCGAACAACAAGCACACGGTTAATAGGATGTATGGAAGGTTCTATGGCTTTACTTTGGGCAAACAGGTGGATAGGACACGTGACTCGAACAAAGCATCGCGACACAAGGCTGGAATATAGAGCTAGCGAGAGCAAAAATGTTAAATGGGTAGAGAGAAAAGGGCTCGCCTGTAAAGAAGGTCGAAGAACACCCAAAGAACTTGTCGTTGCTCACATCACCATGAAGCGTCCTATTCGCGAAGAATCAAATCGCTACAACAAACAACGGATGCAACACTTACTACTACGGCAAAAGAATCGGCATGATCATGTGAAGCATGTATGCATGACATGGCAAATATGATGCAATGCAACTTACCCAAATTAAGCGAGATCGGAATCCCGACACACACATATATGGTTCAAGTTGTTTAACTATACGACAATTTAAATGTTGATTAGCATGGCAAGACAAGGCATGGATGAGCTACACAAAATTAAATGAAGTGGAGAAACCATATTTGGTAAATCCTAATTACTCCATATGTTACTTATTAGGTGTAATGCAAACTATCACGTCACTACATGATGCGAGATGCAAACAGTAGTATGGATGGCATATTCAGATTCTTCACATTTTTTTGATCAAAATTCATATAGAAAACATTTTATTTCGAGTTAGGGTTTTAAAGATATGATTTATGCAAGATTAACACACTTGCTGGAGTTTTCAGAAAAACAAAGAAATGTTGGGACTTTTCTCACCGAATCAGATCCCAGCCCAGGTAGCTGACCGGCGGGGCCAAGGGACGCTGACGAGGCAGAGACGCTGAGGTGACCTCCGGCTGAGACGGACGGGCGGGGCCCGGCTGTCAGTTGAACAAGGAAATAAATTGGTCAAAAAGGGTTGGCTATAAGCCGGTACAAAGATTCGAACACACGATCTCAACAGGGAAGTTTCAAGGAACTGACCAACTAAGCTAGGACCAGATCTTGCAGAAGTACACGTAGCGCCGAATATGAACCAACTCTTCGGCATGGATTGCATTACCGAGACAGAGAAGAACGGCCTCTGCCATGGCGTTGTTTGGGACGACGAGGCGAGATCGGGAGGCGACCTGGGCGTCTAGGACGGAGCGCTTGGCGACGCGGCTTGGACGAGGGCGAGCTTGCGAGGACGGAGGCGTGGCCGGAGCTGTTGAAGACTGAAGTAGCCACGTTGTGGGAGCAGAGGAGGCGGCCGGACTGGTTGGTCGGGGACGCGCGGCCGGAGACGCACGGCCGGGGTTAGACGAGGGAAGTAGAGCGCCGGCTTGGAGAAGAACGTCGCGAGGATGCAGAAGGCGTCAGCTTGCTAGCAGGGTCGATGTACAGCCGGGCGGTGGCGTGCGCGTCAGCGGCAGGACGTCGAGCGTGGTGCCGGCACACGTGACAGAGACGACGCCGAGGAACGTGCGACGGCCAAGGCAGCTTGCAGGGACGCGCGGACGCGGGCGAGGTTGGGGTAGAGCCTGTGCGTCGGGTGCGTGTATAGGAAGACGTCAGAGTGGAAAATAACAGGGACGAGCTGCAGATGAAAGCTCGCAAGCTAGCACCTTGGAATTGACTGAATGGAACGAGGACGATGGGAAAGAGCTCGGGAACGAAGTGCTGGGCGCCGGGCTTGGAGAGCGAACGGCGAGGTGCGCAGGAGTTGCTGAGGACGCGGACGCCGGGGATGGAGGGCGCACGCCGGCGAGCTTGGCAGGATCGGGAGGTAGGAGAGCGAGGCACTCGCTTGAACAGAAGCGGCGGCGCATAGAAGACTCACTAGGGTTGCAGGCTAGGGTCTCACAGGTTTTTATAGGGGAAGGAGAGCTGCTGGGAGCCGTCCCATCAAACGATGGTTGACGTGGCTACTGCCGATGATACGCCGTACAGCTTCGAGAAAGAAGACAGAATAGAAGAAGAAAGGAGGGCTGCCGGGATGGGCTTGGAGTGGCCAACGGGCCAGATCAGATGGCGGACTGGGCTGCTTTTCTTCTTATTCTCCCCTTTTTTTACTGGAAACTCCTTCTTTTCTTGCAGCATTCTGTAGAGAGAAGAAGAGGAGGGTTTGGAAAGATTTACAAACAGGTTATAAAACTTGATTTTGATTTAAAACAATTCTTCAAAGTTTGCAAGTATTAAAGTTTTAGTTTTAATTTAAACTAAGAAAAGAACAAGAGGGTTTATTAAAACCATACAAGAGAAAATAAGAAATAGTTTGTACCAAATAAATTTAAGTTTTGACAAAAACATGCAAGGTGATTGATGTATGAGGATGCATGACGTCAAGATGACGCGAAAAGAAAATAACAAGCAATACTAATATTGGGGATTTTTCCGGGTCGTTATAATCGACACCACTAACAAGGGATCTCGCCCCGAGATCCACGCTCGTGTTGGGGAGGAAGAGTTGGTTAGACTATCGGATCTTCGTGCGACATGTTGAACTCCGCGACACCACTAACAAGAGGCTCCTTCTCGACACCACCAACAAGGAATGCTTGCTCACGTTGACATGAAGAATTTCCAAAGATCGGATCTATTAGGATAAGGCTAGAGATCGTCCACCCACGCAGAAACCTAAAACTCGGAGAAATAGGTAAGAGAGACGACTCAAAACTCGGGAAGGTAAGAGAGGAGAAGCACAAAGGTAAGGAGAAAAATTTAGACCTACTTAGATCTATCCAACGCATTTTTAGCAAAATAGTTTTGGCACTAAACTCAACAACGTGCGTTGGCAAGGTTATCCTACAGGCAGACTGGACCCATGGGTATCGACAAAACCTGGCTCTGATACCACTTGTGACGCCCCGAAACCGACACCTTGCAGATGATAGCGATCACGCCACAATCTACATGATGTCGCTTTGGAAACGCACCACCAAGCGACTCGTGCATGTGCAACATGCACGCAATGCGGGTGGAATCAAGGTAGCAATAGTTACACAAGTTCACGATGGAACCCACAAAAGAATATATTATAACCACGAAGACTCCACGAGTCAAAATATCCAAATATACAATACAAAGATCCCAAATCATACATAAAGCAAATAGCATCCGAGTACGGACAAGAATACAAATGGGCCTAAGAGGCCTGAAGATAATCGATGGCGTCCAAACCCTGCCCAGGCCAAGCCGGAAGGGTAACCTTGCTAACGTCGGTGCTCCCATACCTGTCAAAATCGTCGGGCCAATGGTTGCCGAACAAGGAGGGAGAAAGAGAAAAAGCAAAAAACGAGGGTGAGTACCGAGGCACGTACTCGCGAGACTGGAATTCAGCTGTGCTCGCCTACAAGCTATATGGTGGACTTAGCGGCAACAAAAGAATCATACTACAGAGACACATACAACTTCCGTCTAAACAGATAAGATAAGAGAGCGCATAAAAGTAACCAACTAGAAACTAACACCAAACATAACCCAGCCAATGAATCACCTCCTCGTGACCAAACGAAGAAGCAAGTATCAAAGGCACTCACACGGTTACCAAGTTTTATTGCAAGTTTATTGTTGTAGTTGTGCTAGCTTACTACACAAGTTTATTAGTATTGAAATAGCAGGTGCAAGTTGTTCTATGATCGAGTAGTACAGCTCCAAGTCGTCCATAACCGCGGACACGGCTTTTCGAAAAGACTTAACCCTGCAGGGGTGCCCAAATGTACCCAAACGCACGATCAATCCTTCAGGCAGGTCTCGCACCCTTAATAAAAATAGGTGCACCATTAGGATAGTCACGACTCGCACTCTCCTTCACTACAAACAAGTCCAGGAAGCCACCTAACTAAGTTTAACCCGTATCGAGAGTCCGGCCGAATCTCCGAGACGGACCTAGCTATTTGTGACTGCGGCTTCGGTTGGGAACAGTGCCCTCGGGATGATCCCAACTTTAGCATGCGATAAACGCTCGTACCGCACCTATACGGACGTGCAGAACAAGGGGTTACGAGGCACACACGGCTTCCCCAAAGTAAAACGAACCAAAGATACAAGCTGCACGCCCGATAAGAAAACAAATGGAAACACCTCGAACTAGTTGTGGCCACTGGACAAGTATGTAGATTCCGGCAGTGTCAAGGGGCGGCCCAGAAGCATACCCACGTGTGGTTAGAGCGCTCAGTCTCAGAACAGTTCATGCGATCTCGGGGTCCTAGGGGACACAAGTGAGCCGTCGTAAAACTGGCAAAATGACTCACTGATGCCTCTGCTTAATTCAATTTTAATTATTAACAATAAAGTAAGCCATGAATATCTCCAACAACATGGGTCCATAAAGTAGAGCATGTGATAACTTCCCAACCCAATAAGATAAAACAACTCCAACAACCTGAAGATGCCTACGACTCGCAAGGCCAACTCGAACAACAAGCACACGGTTAATAGGATGTATGGAAGGTTCTATGGCTTTACTTTGGGCAAACAGGTGGATAGGACACGTGACTCGAACAAAGCATCGCGACACAAGGCTGGAATATAGAGCTAGCGAGAGCAAAAATGTTAAATGGGTAGAGAGAAAAGGGCTCGCCTGTAAAGAAGGTCGAAGAACACCCAAAGAACTTGTCGTTGCTCACATCACCATGAAGCGTCCTATTCGCGAAGAATCAAATTGCTACAACAAACAACGGATGCAACACTTACTACTACGGCAAAAGAATCGGCATGATCATGTGAAGCATGTATGCATGACATGGCAAATATGATGCAATGCAACTTACCCAAATTAAGCGAGATCGGAATCCCGACACACACATATATGGTTCAAGTTGTTTAACTATACGACAATTTAAATGTTGATTAGCATGGCAAGACAAGGCATGGATGAGCTACACAAAATTAAATGAAGTGGAGAAACCATATTTGGTAAATCCTAATTACTCCATATGTTACTTATTAGGTGTAATGCAAACTATCACGTCACTACATGATGCGAGATGCAAACAGTAGTATGGATGGCATATTCAGATTCTTCACATTTTTTTGATCAAAATTCATATAGAAAACATTTTATTTCGAGTTAGGGTTTTAAAGATATGATTTATGCAAGATTAACACACTTGCTGGAGTTTTCAGAAAAACAAAGAAATGTTGGGACTTTTCTCACCGAATCAGATCCCAGCCCAGGTAGCTGACCGGCGGGGCCAAGGGACGCTGACGAGGCAGAGACGCTGAGGTGACCTTCGGCTGAGACGGACGGGCGGGGCCCGACTGTCAGTTGAACAAGGAAATAAATTGGTCAAAAAGGGTTGGCTATAAGCCGGTACAAAGATTCGAACACACGATCTCAACAGGGAAGTTTCAAGGAACTGACCAACTAAGCTAGGACCAGATCTTGCAGAAGTACACGTAGCGCCGAATATGAACCAACTCTTCGGCATGGATTGCATTACCGAGACAGAGAAGAACGGCCTCTGCCATGGCGTTGTTTGGGACGACGAGGCGAGATCGGGAGGCGACCTGGGCGTCTAGGACGGAGCGCTTGGCGACGCGGCTTGGACGAGGGCGAGCTTGCGAGGACGGAGGCGTGGCCGGAGCTGTTGAAGACTGAAGTAGCCACGTTGTGGGAGCAGAGGAGGCGGCCGGACTGGTTGGTCGGGGACGCGCGGCCGGAGACGCACGGCCGGGGTTAGACGAGGGAAGTAGAGCGCCGGCTTGGAGAAGAACGTCGCGAGGATGCAGAAGGCGTCAGCTTGCTAGCAGGGTCGATGTACAGCCGGGCGGTGGCGTGCGCGTCAGCGGCAGGACGTCGAGCGTGGTGTCGGCACACGTGACAGAGACGACGCCGAGGAACGTGCGACGGCCAAGGCAGCTTGCAGGGACGCGCGGACGCGGGCGAGGTTGGGGTAGAGCCTGTGCGTCGGGTGCGTGTATAGGAAGACGTCAGAGTGGAAAATAACAGGGACGAGCTGCAGATGAAAGCTCGCAAGCTAGCACCTTGGAATTGACTGAATGGAACGAGGACGATGGGAAAGAGCTCGGGAACGAAGTGTTGGGCGCCGGGCTTGGAGAGCGAACGGCGAGGTGCGCAGGAGTTGCTGAGGACGCGGACGCCGGGGATGGAGGGCGCACGCCGGCGAGCTTGGCAGGATCGGGAGGTAGGAGAGCGAGGCACTCGCTTGAACAGAAGCGGCGGCGCATAGAGGACTCACTAGGGTTGCAGGCTAGGGTCTCACAGGTTTTTATAGGGGAAGGAGAGCTGCTGGGAGCCGTCCCATCAAACGATGGTTGACGTGGCTACTGCCGATGATACGCCGTACAGCTTCGAGAAAGAAGACAGAATAGAAGAAGAAAGGAGGGCTGCCGGGATGGGCTTGGAGTGGCCAACGGGCCAGATCAGATGGCGGACTGGGCTGCTTTTCTTCTTATTCTCCCCTTTTTTTACTGGAAACTCCTTCTTCTTTTCTTGCAGCATTCTGTAGAGAGAAGAAGAGGAGGGTTTGGAAAGATTTACAAACAGGTTATAAAACTTGATTTTGATTTAAAACAATTCTTCAAAGTTTGCAAGTATTAAAGTTTTAGTTTTAATTTAAACTAAGAAAAGAACAAGAGGGTTTATTAAAACCATACAAGAGAAAATAAGAAATAGTTTGTACCAAATAAATTTAAGTTTTGACAAAAACATGCAAGGTGATTGATGTATGAGGATGCATGACGTCAAGATGACGCGAAAAGAAAATAACAAGCAATACTAATATTGGGGATTTTTCCGGGTCGTTACACATGGTTTGATGGATCTCAACAATATTGAGTTTCCCCTCTTTATGTTGCAATTCTTGAAGCTATACTTGTTTTGCCTTCCTATGCTTTTTGCTTTGCGCTTTCAGGACTTGTCTCTTTACAAGACTATTTTTCATAGGAAGTGGTTTAGATTTAAATGTGTTTCATATTTTCTTTTTGATGCTCTCTCTTGCTTCAAGTTCTTATATAGCGCCTTTGCCTTAAGCTTTTATGGCGCCTACATGAGCATCTTTGCAAATTACTGCGCCTAGCTCAAAGGCGTTAAAGAAAAGCACTCTTGGGAGATAACCCATTGTTTATTTTCAGGACTTTTTCTTTTATTTGAGTCTTGGAAGTTATTACTACTGTAATAACCGCTCCTTATCCTTTTTATTTTGTTGTTGTGCCAAGGAGAACCTCTAATTTGAGTGAGGTAAGATTTGGGGATGTTACTGTCCTGAAACAGATTTCGGTGCTGCACCGTAAAAATTTGTGAAAATACTCAGAATATCTTTTTGACCTGAGATTTCTTGTGCATATGCCCCAGGTTATATCCAAACTTTCATTAGTTGAACACTTTTTTATTTGAGCAACAGAAAACCCTCTAAAAATTCAACCTTTGTCAGCTGTTCTGTTTTGACAGATTTCTGCCAATATTTGTGTTTGCCGCTTTATCGCTTTCTTTTTGAGTTCTTTTGATCACGGAACTTTTGGGGAAGTTGCTACAGTAGTATATGCTTTATATGTGGTAGTTTTGAGTTGAAACCTGAAGCAAAAAGGGTTTATTCATTACTATGCTTACACTAATGTTGCTAATAGAATTGTGTTTAGTTTTGTATGAAGGAAGTTTTCAAGTGTAGGGATTGGAGAATGATGAGATGAGATGAAGAATGGACAAAAGCTCAAGCTTGGGGATGCCCATGTCACCCTAAAAAATATCCAAGAAGTACAAGCATCAAAGCTTGGGGATGCCCCTGAGGCACCTCCTTCTTCATCGGCAAAAATCAGGTCACCTTTCAACACACTATATTTTTATTGCTTCATGCATTATGTGTTTTTCTTGGAGCGTCAGTTGTTTTTGCTTTCAGTTTTCCTTTTGTTTTGATTGCTGCAATAAACGGTTTGATTACATCATGTTGTTTTGGAGGGAGATGAACTCCGTTTTTCATTGCCAAGAACACTCTAGTTTTCACTCTTTTCGTTCAACGAGTGTTCTCTTTTTCTAGAGCTGCGTTTAGCTTTCATTTTTCGCCTTGATTTTTGTTTAGATCTTGTTATATCTTTTTATCAAGGTGTATTTTGACCTCTGGTCCATGTTGGTTTTCATCAAAAGAGTTGTTTATAAAAAGTTCGAATGGTGTTGGAAAAGAGAAAAAGTTTCATGCAAAAAAGTGGTACAAAAAGGAGCTTGTGTAGACTGCGGCCTAGGCTTTTGCATGTCGTGCTTGATGTCATTTTGATAGTATGCTTAGTGGTTTTACTGTAGCATGACTTGTCTCAAATGACTGAGATTGCTTAGTGAGCCTTTGAAAAAATCATGCGTTGTTTTAATTATTTGGAAGCATTATTTTGGTTTTCTCCTTTGATGCTTTATTTGGGTTGACTTGGCGCATGCTCACACATGTTTGACTCATACAAAGTCGCCATAAGCCTCTATGATCATTTAGTTTTTGACTTTTGATGCCATCTTATGCTTCTTTTAATGTCTCTTTGTCGCTTTGCATGATTATGGCCATTATTGCTCTCTTAGTTGGTCGCTCCCAGTCTTTTGCTAGCCCTCATTTTGTACTGAGTATGAGCTCTACTCGTGCATCCAACTCCTAAAAACCAAGTTGTTCCAAAAGTGTCCACCATACATACCTATTAGCAATTTGCTATTCCAAAGTACATTTGACTTGCTTTTATCTATCCTTCAAATTAAACTCTTTTTGGTGTTATGCGAAAATTGGTGAGTAAAGCTCTCACGAACCTGATGACACACTTTACTTTTCTTGTTTTAAAATTTTGACATTGTGGATCTCTTATGTTGAGTTGTTATGCTTGCAAGTTGTAAGTTGGAAATTAGCCTAGCCATGCCGTCATGGGGCAAGCTTTCAACATTGCACTATCTTTCATTTGAGTTGATATCGTGATCTTTTGTTTATGGATACTCGTGATGTGAAATGAATTGGGAATCTTGCGGGATCATGGAGTTTGTATATGTGTTAGAGAAACGCCTGGGCCGCTAATCTAAGCCATGCATAATTCATGGTGGAAATTTACAGCATGCCCATAGTGAACATTCGACGACACATCTCACAATAAAAAGATATACCAATGGTAAATAAAAGAGATGCCGAGGTGTTCATTGTCTGTTTGTCCTGTCATTACCCCATTGGCGGTTCTCGATGATACGTGTATACTTACAATGAGAAGAGCTTGCTTGAGACTCTAAATAAAGTAGCATGAGGTTTGAGTATTCGTACTTCATGGGACACGAGGTTTTCAACTTATGATTTGTCAAGCATATGCATCATAAGTGTACTCGCATTAACTTTAACCATTCAAGATGCCTATGATGGGGGCAATGAGAGCTCAAAGCCAGTAAGTACCATAATTTTTGAAGGTTTATAAAACTTGCAATCACTGCTTCCCTCTGCGAAGGGCCTTTCTTTTACTTTTTATGTTGAGTCACCACCTTCTATCTTTATGCACCGTCTAAGAGAGCATAGTTGTCACTCTGAGTATAATGTGCATTGGCCCAAAGTTTTCATTGATTGATTCATGATGTTGGTTTCACTTGTTCTCAAATTATTTGTATCTAGTCGCCCTCTTAAACTTGAAGGTGGCCTATGCATTTATGTTTTGCTCTCTCATGAGGGACAAGCTGAAAACCATTTGTATGTTTTTCCATATGATTTGAACACACGTTTGACTTTCATTGTTTCAATTTCATGACCTTTCGTTTGTGTTCTTTTTCATGTTATAACATGGTTGCTTAGTTTCTATTATCAAGATTATATATTTCATGCCCATGTTTTAAGTTCTTTGATCCCAGCACTCAATGCTTACTTCGTTGATCAAGATTGTGATGGTGCATGTCGCCTCCAAAAATTATTCTTTTGTTATCACTTACCTACTCGAGGACGAGCAGGAGTTAAGCTTGGGGATGATGATACATCTCAAACGTATCTATAATTTTTGATGCTCCATGCTTGTTTTTACACCATTTACCTTGTATTTAGATACACTTCGTGGCGTTTTTATGCGATTTCTGGAACTAACCTATTGACAAGATGCCACAATGCCAGTTCCCTGTTTTCTGCTGTTTTGTGTTTCAGAAAAGTTACATAGGAAATATTCTCGGAATTGGACGAAACAAGTTTGGAAACTCCAATTTTTCTTGGACGGAGGATGATGTGGCACGGTGTTGATAGTTTTTCACCGTCCAGTTGGGAACCCCAAGAGGAAGGTATGATGAATATAGCAGTAAGGTTTTCCCTCAGTAAGAAACCAAGGTTTGTCGATCAGGAGAGGAAGAAGCCAATACATCTGAAGGTGATGCTTGCTAGTCTAGTGACACTCCAACAAGGGTGCCGTTTTACGATAAAACGAGTTAGCAAGAGTTCAACTAGTAGCAACGTGGAACCTGCACACAACACAACCAAATACTTTGCTCCCAACTTACGATGAGGTTGTCAATCTCACCGGTTTGCTGTCAACAAAGGAATGAGCGTATCGAGTGGAAAATAGTAATAGTATGCGAGTAAAGTAAACAGTGCGAGTAAAGTAAACAGGTGATAGTAATATAAAGGAAATAGGACCGGGGTCCACAGCTCACTAGTGGTGTCTCTCCATAAGATAAAATAACACATGCTGGGTAAACAAATTACAGTTGGGCAATTGATAGAATAAAGACAACGTGATACGTCAAGAGGATCACTATGAGATTTACTCTGGGCATTACAACAAGATACATAGACCGCCATCCAACTGCATCTATGAATAATAATCCACTTGTGGCGAATCAATCCGAGAACTCCACAAGTATTAAGTTGCGAACAACAGATAATTGCATTAAGCAAAGTGTGTAATGTAAACAAAGCATATGCCCTCGAGCATATGAATGTTGTTTTCCCCTAGTAGCAACAGCACATCTACAACCTTAGAGGTTTCTGTCACTCCCCCAGATTAATCAGAGGCATGAGCCCACTATCGAGCATAAATACCCGCTCTTGGAGTCACTAGCAACTACTCGGCCAAGATAGCTACTAACAACGGAGAGCATGCAAGATCATAAACAACATAGATATAACATAAGATAAAATTCAGTACTTCAACTCAATCATAACACCAATATTCATCGGATCCCAACAAACACAACATGTAGAATTACATAACGGTGATCTCGATCATGTAGGGCAGCTCACGAGATCTAAACATGAAGCACATGGTGGAGAAGACCACCAAGTAGCTACTGCTATGGACCCATAGTCCAAGGTAGACTACTCACTCATCGCGCCGGAGGCAAGCATGGCGATGAAGAAGACCTCCGGTGGCGATTCCCCTCTCCGGCAGGGTGCCGGGAAGAGCTTCTGGACCCTCCCAATCTTCGAGTCGCGGCGGCGGATCGCGATGTGTTCTGAAAAAGTGATCGGGTCTTTAGGTTTTTCCCGTCGGGGGGTCTTGATAGGCGAAGGGGCATCGTCAGAAGTGGACCAGGGGGCCCACACCACAGGCCGGCGCAGGCCAGGGGTGGGCCGCGCCCCTGGTGGTGTGGCCACCCTCTGGTCCGGCTCCGTCTCCTCTTCGGTCTTCTGGAAGCTCCGTGAAATATCTGGACGTCTGGCTTTGGTTTCGTCCAATTCCGAGAATATTTCCTGTGTAACTTTTCTGAAACACAAAAATAGCAGAAAATAGGGAACTGGCACTGTGGCATCTCGTTAATAGGTTAGTTCCGGAAAATGCATAAAAATGCCACGAAGTGTAACGAAACACTAAGCAAATGGTGTAAAAACAAGCATGGAGCATCAAAAATTATGGATACGTTGGAGACGTATCAGCATCCCCAAGCTTAACACCTGCTCGTCCTCGAGTAGGTAAGTGGTAATAAAAGAAATAATTTTTGAGGTGACATGCACCTACACAATCTTGACCATATATGTAAGCGTTGTGCGCTGGGATCAAAAAAACTTAAAACATGGGCATGAAAGATATAATCTTGATAGAAGAAAATTAGCAACCATGTTATAACATGAAAATGAACACAAATGAAAGATCATGAAAATGAAACAATGAAAGTCAAACGTGTGTTCAAATCATATGGAAAAACATACAAATGTTTTTCAGCTTGTCCTTCATGGAGAGCAAAACATAAATGCATATGACACCTTCAAGTTTAAGAGGGCGACTAGATACAAATAATTTAAGAACAAGTGAAACCAACAATATGAATCAATCAATGAAAACTTTGGGACAATGCACATTATACTCAGAATGACAACTATGCTCTCTTAACGGTGCATAAAGATAGAAGGTGGTGACTCAACATAAAAGTAAAAGAAAGGCCCTTCGTGGAGGGAAGCAGTGATTGCAAGTTTTATAAACCTTAAAAAATTATGGTACTTACCGGCTTTGAGCTCTCATTGCCCCCATCATAAGTATCTTGAATGGTTAAAGTTAATGCGATTACACTTATGCTGCATATGCTTGACAAATCATAAGTTGAAAACCTCGTGTCCCGTGAAATACGAATACCCAAACCTCATGCTACTTTACTTAGAGTCCCAAGCAAGCTCTTGTCATTATAAGTATACACGTATCATCGAGAACCGCCAACGGGGTACCTCCGTGCCCGATGATATGGAACAAGCCCACATCAAAATGACAGGACAAACAGACAATGAACACCTCGACATCTCTTTTATTTACCATTGGTATAGCTTTTTATTGTGAGATGCTTCGTCGAATGTTCACTATGGGCATGCTGTAAATTTCCACCATGAATTATGCATGGCTTAGATTAGCGGCCCAGGCGTTTCTCTAACACGCATACAAACTCCATGATCCCGCAAGATTCCCAATTCATTTCACACCGCGAGTATCCATAAACAAAAGATCATGATATTAACTCAAATGAAAGATAGTGCAATGTTGAAAGCTTGCCCCATGACGGCATGGCTGGGCTAATTTCCAACTTACAACTTGCAAGCATAACAACTCAACATAAGAGACCAAAATGCCAAAATTTTAAAACAAGAAAAGTAAAGTGTGCCATTGATGTCTACGCACGCGTCTGTTCTTGTAGACAGTGTTGGGCCTCCAAGTGCAGAGGTTAGTAGAGCAGCAGCAAGTTTCCCTTAAGTGGATCACGCAAGGTTTATCGAACTCAGGGAGGAAGAGGTCAAAGCTATCCCTCTCAAACAACCCTGCAATTACGATACAGAAAGTCTCTTGTGTCCCCAACACACCCAATACACTTGTCAGATGTATAGGTGCACTAGTTCGGCGAAGAGATAGTGAAATACAAGTGGTATGGATGATTATAAGTAGTAAATGCAATATGGAATAAAAATGGCAGCAAGCAAACAAGTAACAAAACAGCAAGTAAACGGTGTGCAAAGCTTGGAAACAAGGCCTAGGGATCATACTTTTACTAGTGGACACACTCCCAACAAATATAACATAATTGAACCAATAGATACTATCATCAATATGCAACTCAAAACAATTCTCCAATGGAAAACATACACTAATCATGCATAGGGCTACGAAGCACTCCTCAAAGTCCGTATGTACCCAAACTAGATTGTCCCACACTATCACCGTGAACGCACTAGATGGTTCCAACAAACACCAACATTTCATAGAGACATTAACCAAAAAGATACACATGATGCACACACTAGTCACCTTTACACCATGATACGAGGTATCTCCGGAGAGTATAATAATAAAGCATAGGAGTAGCATAATATCTGAATAATAACATCTACCAATTCAACTAGATACAAAGCTCATGATCACATAAAGATCACATCATGGGAGAGAGAGGTGAACCACATAGCTACCGGTAGAGCCCTCAGCCCCGGGGGAGAACTACTCCCTCCTCATCATAGGAGACAGCAAGGTTGATGGAGATGGCGGTGAGGTTGATGGAGACGGCAGATACGGTGATGGAGACCGATGGAGATGGCTCCGGGGGACTTCCCCGTCCCGGCAGGGTGCCGGAACAGAGACTTCTGTCCCCCGAAATTTGTCGACGGCGGCGGCGGAGCTGCGGAACTCTTTCTGGAAAATTGCTGACTCCCCTAGGGTTTTCCGTCCCGAGGCTTTATATAGGCGAAGGGGCGTCGTCAGGGGGCTACCAGGGCCTCCTCACACATAGGGGGCGCGACCAGGGCCTAGGCCGCGCCGCCCTGGTGTGTGGGGCCCTTGTGGCCCCCCTCCAACTCCTCTTCGGATCTCTGGAAGCTTCTGGGAAAAATAAGACTTCAGGAACTTGTTTCGTCCAATTCTGAGAATATTTCCCGTGTAGCACTTCTAAAACACAAAAACAGTAGAAAACAGGGAACTGGCACTATGGCATCTTGTCAATAGGTTAGTTCCGAAAATCGCATAAAAACGCCACAAAGTGTAACGAAACACAAGGCAAATGGTGTAAAAACAAGCATGGAGCATCAAAAATTATAGATACGTTTGAGACGTATCAGCATCCCCAAGCTTAACTCCTGCTCGTCCTCGAGTAGGTAAGTGATAACAAAAGAAATAATTTTTGAGGTGACATGCACCATCACAATCTTGATCATATAGGTAAAGCATTGAGTGCTGAGATCAAAGAACTTAAAACATGGGCATGAAAGACATAATCTTGATAATAGAAACTTAGCAACCATGTTATAACATGAAAATGAACACAAACAAAAGATCATAAAAATGAAACAATGAAAGTCAGACGTGTGTTCAAATCATAAGGGAAAACATACAAATGGTTTTCAGCTTGTCCTCCATGGAGAGCAAAACATAAATGCATAGGACACCTTCAAGTTTAAGAGGGCGACTAGATACAAATAATTTGAGAACAAGTGAAACCAACAATATGAATCAATCAATGAAAACTTTGGGACAATGCATATTATACTAAGAATGACAACTATGCTCTCTTAATGGTGCATAAAGATAGAAGGTGGTGACTCAACATAA
Organism: Dactylis glomerata; assembly: GCA_007115705.1. Lineage (NCBI taxonomy): Eukaryota > Viridiplantae > Streptophyta > Magnoliopsida > Poales > Poaceae > Dactylis > Dactylis glomerata. The sequence continues at coordinate 1,776,188 of QXEO01000234.1, read as the reverse complement.
AAGTAAAAGAAAGGCCCTTCACGGAGGGAAGCAGTGATTTAACATGTGCTAGAGCTTTTCATTTGTAAAACAGAGAGATAAAAATTGGTTTTGAGAGGTGGTTGTCTTTGTCAACGACTGGCAATGGGGTTCTTACTATCTTCCATACAAAAATGAAGCAAGTTTTTGAGAGAGAGATTGGCACTTTTGTGCTCTTTTATAAAGCTTGGCACTCCTCCCCACCTTTTTTCCTTTCTCAAACCATGGCTAACCGATTCTATCGGGTGCCCACCAACATTCACATACCATGGAGGAGTGCCTATTTTCTTTCCTTTTTTTCTCTTTTTTTTCTTTTTGGAATAATACAATATGGAAGATAGCAAATCCGACCACTACGTCCCCATGAGCTGAAAACAGTGTCACAAAATGAGAAGTATTTTGAAGGTTTTTTTGAAAGGTAGCACATGAAAATTTACTTGGAATGGCTTGCAAATACCATGCATAGGAATTTATAGTGGACACAATGGCAAACTTGGTTTTTAGGAGTTGGATGCACGAGTAGAGCTCATACTCAGTACAAAATGAGTGCTAGCAAAAGACTGGGAGCGACCAACTAAGAGAGCAATAACGGCCATAATCATGCAAAGCGACAAAGCAACATTAAAAGAAGCATAAGATGGCATCAAAAGTCAAAAACTAAATGATCATAGAGGCTATTGGCGACTTTGTAAGAGTCTAACATGTGTGAGCATGCGCCAAGTCAACCCAAATAAAGCATCAAGGAGAAAACCAAAATAATGCTTCCAAACGATAAAAACAACGGATGATTTTTTCAAAGGCTCATTAAGCAATCTCAGTTATTTGAGACAAGTCATGCTACAGAAAAACCACTAAGTATACTATCAAAAAGACATCAAGCACGACATGCAAAAGCCTAGGCCGCAGTCTACACAAGCTTCTTTTTGTACCACTTTTTTGCATGAAACTTTTTCTCTTTTCCAACACCATTCAAACTTTTTATAAACACCTCTTTTGATGAAAACCAATAAAGACCAGAGGCAAAAATACACCTTGATGAAAAGATATAACAAGATCTGAACACAAATCAAGGTGAAAAATGCAAGCTAAACCCAGTAGCAGAAAAAGAGAACACTCGTTGAAACAATAAGAGTGAAAAACGGAGTGTTCTTGGCAGATGAAAAATGGAGCATATCTCTCTCCAAACACATGATGTGATCCAAACATTTATTGCAGCAAACAAAGCAAAGGAAAAATGAAAACAAAAGCAACTGACGCTCCAAGAAAAACGCATAGTGCATGAAACAATAAAAATATAGTGTCTTGAAAGGTGACCTGATTTTTGCCGATGAAGAAGGGATGTTTGGCTTTCTCGAGTGGTGCTAGTAGTCTCTTTTTTATGCCATTTCATATCAACCCATCAACTTTTTTGACTTTTCCATTTGTTTGCGGGTGCGCAATGAAGGCGAAGTTTAATTTAATGCCCAAACCTTCATAGTAATCCTTGAACTTCTTTGATGTAAACTTTGTGTCATTGTCTATGATGATGAAATGTGGCACTCCAAAGCGAAAGACGATTGACTTGATGAAGTTCACTGCTACCGTGGAATCTTGAGTGGTAACTGGTGCAACTTTGACCCATTTGGTAAATTTGTCGACTGCGATCAGCATGTAAACATGCCCACCTGGCCATGATTTATGCAGCTTACCAACCATATCTAGGCCCCACTATACGAATGGCCAAGCTACAGGTATCGGCTGTAGTTCAGCTGCCGGAGCATGAGGCCTCGACGCGAATCTTTGATAGGTTGGTGTCTCCAACCGATACTAAAGGGGGGACTTTAGTCCCGGTTGGGGAAACCAACCGGGACTAATGAGCCTGGCAACGGCCGGATTCTATCCTAAACACTTTAGTCCTGGTTAGTGTCTCCAACCGGGACTAAAGGTAGCAAACAAACCGGGACTAATGGGTGCACGCCATGCGGCTGAAAATAGCCGTTGGTCCAGGGGCATTAGTCCCGGTTCGGTACACAACCGGTACTAATGCTCCAAATATTAGGTCGGTTTTCTACTAGTGGTATGTGTCCTTCCAAAGTTAATGACAAGGAACTACCACATTACAGGCGGTCGTGTCTGGAAACTACCATCTTAAGGCTTGGCGACACATAACTACCAGTTTTGAGGCTTGGTCATGACAAGGAGCACTAATTTTGTGATAAAGTCGGCTTAAACCGTTTTCTAAACTTTTTGGCCCACCTGTCAGGTCTATGTGGCAAAAACAAACAGACTCATCTTGCCAATTTTATAAAAAAACCTCCATAAATTATTTTGTTACATTTTTATTTCATTTGTTCTTTAATTTTTTCCCTCACACTCGCGTTGACCCAGACGAGAACTTGGGAGGACGAGACCAGGCTTGAGGCCGACATGCCACCATTGCCCCACCGAGCGCCGCCTCACTGCACGTCGGAAGAGAGGTACGGCTTGAGGTCGACCCACCCTGGAACGACCGTCTCGCCTCGCCTCGTGGCCGACCCGCGCCCGCCCTGGCCGGAGGTCGCCGCGCCCCATCCTGGCCGAAGGTCGCTGAGCCGGGACCTGGCGGATCTCGCCTGCCCTGGCCGGAACTCATGGCTGACCAAACGCCACCACACCTGCCAGGGGCCGCAGGTCGCCTCTGAAGGGTTTCGCAGCATAGTAAATCAAAAAATTTCCTACGGATGCGAACAAGAAAGCCAAGATCTAATCTAGGAGATGTAATCAACGAGAGAGGTAGATGAGATCTTCATACCCTTGAAGAAATCACATAGCGGAAACGTTCAACAGAACGTGGATGATGTAGTCGTACTAGCCGTCTCCTCCTCGCGATCCGATCCGATCCAACGCCGCAAGTGGCGGCGCCTCCGAGAGATGCACACGTACGGTGCAGCGACGTCTCCTCCTTCCTTGGTCCAGCAAATCTAGTGGAGAGATAGATTGGATCTGCAGCACGACGGCGTGGTGCTTATGGTGGAGAGTTTCTGCGGCAGGGCTTCGCCTACGCACAGTTGCGAGAGAGAGAGATGGAGGGGCAGCAGTTGGACGGCGGCTAGGGTTGGAGTGGAGGGACGTTGCGCCCCTGCCCCTCCTTATATAGGAGGCTGGCCGGCTGCCTTGGCCCCTCCTCCAAGCCCTAGGGCGGCGGCCTAGGGGGAAGAGTAGGGGGCAAGTCTTCCCCCCCCCCTCTTCTGGAAGGTTCCCTTAGGGTTTCCCCTAAGGGCTGGCCGGCTGGGCCTTAGGGGCCTTGTGCGCCTGGCCCAAAGTGGCCAGGACACTTCCCCTTAGGCCCACACAGGTCTTCGACAAGTGGGTCCACGTTGGTCCCACTCTAGAACCTTCTAGAACCTTCCGGTACAATACCGATAAACTCTGAAACGATTCCGGAATCCAAAAACTGCTTTCCTTTATATGAATCTTATTCTCCGGACCATTCCGGAACCTCTCGTGATGTCCTGGATCTCATCCGAGACTCCGAACAAAAACTCATAAACCAATTATCCATTCTATCCTAGCGTCGATGCACGTTAAGTGTGTGACCCTACGGGTTCGAGAATATGCAGACATGATCTTCTATCAATAATCAACAGCGGGATCTGGAAACCCATATTGACTCCCACATATTCAACAATGATCATATCGGATGAACCATGATGCCAGGATTCAATTAATCCCATATATGTATTCCCTTTGTCACGCGATATTTTACTTGCCCGAGATTCGATCGTCGGTATCGCCATACCTAGTTCAATCTCGTTCACAGCAAGTACTTTACTCGTTCCGTAATCCGATATCACTTCTTGATTAACTCCTTAACCACATGCTTGCAAGCGGTGTTGATATCGATTACCGAGTGGGCCTGAAGTATATCTCTCCGACTCGGGAGGGACAAATTCCATCTCGATACATACAACCCAACAAGTACTTTCCAATCACCTGAGAGACACCTTTATGATCACCCTCTCATAGGATGACGTTTGATGACCTCAAAGCTTTCTTCCGATACCAGGGAGTTGTATTATCTCATGGTCTAAGGAATACAACACTTGACATAGGAAAATGCTTCGCAAAGATGAACACGATGACACAATCTAATTGCTCTGCTTTATTTGGGTCTGTCCAAGATATCATTCTCCTAATGATACGATCTCATTATTAATTGACAACTCATGTCTATGGTTAGGAAACCTTAACCATCATTAATCAATGAGCTAGTCCATAGAGGCGTACTAGGGACACGGTGTTGTTCATAAACCACACAAGTATTAAAGTTTCCGCTTAATACAATTCTAGCATGGAATATAAACATTATCATGAACAAGAATTATAATAATAACATCTTTATTATTGCCTCTAGGGCATAATTCCAACAGTCTCTCACTTGCACTAGAGTCAGTAATCTAGTTTACATCTGGCAACAATCTAACACCCATGGCATTAAGGTGTTGATCATGTTTTGCTCGTGGAAGAGGTTTAGTCAACGGATCTGCGACATTCAGATCCATATGTACTTTGCTAATCTTCAGATCTCCATCTGCTATATAATCTCGAATTATATGGAACCGACGGTTGATGTGCTTGGTCTTTGGATGATATCTTGGTTCCTTAGCCAGTGCTATGGCGCCAGTGTTGTCGCACAATATCTCTAGTGGGTCCAAGGCATTTGGAACCACACCAAGCTCAGTGATGAAGTTCATGATCCAAACTCCTTCACTTGATGCTTCCGAAGCAGCCATGTATTCCGCTTCTGTTCTAGATCCCGCGATCATGCTTTGCTTGCAGCTTCTCCAGCTCACAGCTCCACCATTCAAAATATAAACGTATCCTGTCTGAGATTTAGAATCATCCGGGTCGGTGTCGAAACTAGCGTCGACGTAACCTTTTACGACGAGCTCCTCATCACCTCCATAGACCAAGAACATTTCTTTAGTCCTATTTAAATACTTTAGGATGTTCTTTACGGCTGTCCAGTGTTCCACTCCTGGATCACTTTCGTATCTGCTCGTCAAACTAAGAGCATTGGACACATCCGGTCTAGTACACAGCATGGCATACATGATAGAACCTATGGCCGAGGCATATGGCACTTTGCTCATAGTATCTCTATCTTTTACCGTAGCTGGACACTGAGCCTTGCTCAATATCTTACCTCACAACATGGGCAATGAACCTTTCTTTGCTTTATCCATTCTGAACCTTTTCAGAACTTTGTCCAGGTATGTACTTTGGCTTAAAGCTATTAGGCGTCTTTGTCTATCTCTATAGATTTTGATGCTTAATATATAAGCAGCTTCTCCTAGGTCTTTCATTGAAAAACAATTATTCAAATAACTCTTCACATCGTTAAGCATGCCGATGTCATTTCCAATAATCAATATGTCATCCACATATAGTACTAAAAATGTCACCGAGCTCCCACTCACTTTCTTGTATATACAAGCTTCGTAGCAATTTGGAACAAATCCAAAACTCTTGATCACTTGATCAAAATGAAGGTTCCAACTCCGAGATGCTTGCTTCAGTCCAGAAATGGAACGCTGAAGTTTGCACACCTTATTAGCATCCTTAGGATTGACAAAACCTTCGGGCTGCATCATATACAACTCTTCATCAATGTTGCCATTGAGGAACGCAGTCTTGACATCCATCTGCCAAATTTCATAATCATGAAACGTAGCAATTGCTAATAAAATCTGAATGGACTTAAACATCGCTATGGGAGAGAAAGTCTCATCGTAGTCAACACCTTGAACTTGCCGAAACCCTTTTGCGACAAGCCGAGCTTTATAGACAGTAACATTACCATCCGCGTCCGTTTTCTTCTTGAAAATCCATTTGCACTCAACGGCCTTACGGTCGCTAGGAGGGTCCACCAAAGTCCATACTTGGTTTTCGCTCATGGATCCCAATTCGGATTTCATGGCCTCTAGCCATTTCTCAGAGTCTGGGCTCATCATTGCTTCCTCATAGGTTGCAGGTTCATTGCTGTCTAACAACAAGACGGTTAAGACAGGGTTGCCATACCATTCAGGAGTGGCATGCGACCTTGTTGACCTGCGAAGTTCAGTAGTAGCATCGTTTGAAGTTTCATGATTCTCGTCATTAGCTTCCTCTCTTGTTGGTGCAGACGGCACCAGAACAACTTCGGGTGCTGCGCTACTCTCCAACTCGAGAGAAGGTTCAATAACCTCGTCTAGCTCTACCTTCCTCCCACTCACTTCTTTCGAGAGAAACTCCTTCTCAAGAAAAGATCCGTTCTTTGCAACAAACACTTTGCCTTCGGATCTGTGGTAGAAGGTATACCCAATCGTTTCCTTAGGGTATCCTATGAAGACGCATTTCTCCGCTTTGGGTTCGAGCTTGTCCGGCATCAACTTCTTGATGTAAGCTTCGCATCCCCAAACTTTAAGAAACGACAACTTAGGTTTAGCACCAAACCATAGTTCATACAGTGTCGTCTCAATGGATTTAGATGGTGCCCTATTTAAAGTGAATGCAGCGGTTTCTAATGCATAACCCCAAAATGATAATGGCAAATCTGTAAGAGACATCATCGATCACACCATATCTAATAGAGTTCGATTCCGGCGTTCAGACACACCATTGCGCTGTGGTGTTCCGGGTGGCGTGAGTTGCGAAACGATTCCGCTTGCTTTAAGATGCGTGAGAAAATCATAACTCAAATATTCACCTCCATGATCAGATCGTAGAAATTTAATTTTCCTGTTACGATGGTTTTCCACTTCATTCTGAAATTCTTTGAACTTTTCAAACATTTCAGATTTATGCTTCATAAAATAGATATACCCATATCTACTTAAGTCATCGGTAAAAGTGAGAAAATAGCGATATCCACCGCGCGTCGAAACACTCATTGGTCCGCACACATCGGTATGTATGATTTCCAATAAGTCCGTTGCTCGCTCCATTATTCCGGAGAACAGGGTTTTGATCATCTTGCCCATGAGGCACGGCTCGCACGTGTCAAATGATTCAAAATCAAGAGACTCCAAAAGTCCATCAGAATGGAGTTTCTTCATGCGTTTTACACCAATATGACCTAGACGGCAGTGCCACAAATAAGTTGGATTATCACTATCTACTTTGCATCTCTTAGCCTCCATGTTATGGATGTGCGTTTCATTGCTTTCGAGATTCAGAAGAAATAAACCATTCACAACAGGTGCATGACCATAAAAGATGTTATTCATATAAATAGAACAACCATTATTCTCAGATTTAAATGAATAACCGTCTTGCAATAAACACGATCCAGATATAATGTTCATGCTCAACGCAGGCACATAATAACATTTATTAAGGTTTAAAACTAATCCCGAAGGTAAAACTAAGGAGAGCGTGCCGACCGCCATCACATCAACTTTTGATCCATTGCCAACGCGCATCGTCACCTCATCCCTTGCTAGCCGCCGTCTATTCCGTAGCTCCTGTTTCGAGTTACAAATATTAGCAACTGAACCAGTATCAGACACTACAACGAGCGCTAGTAAGGTAAACATCAATAACATGTATATCAAATATACCTTTAATGGTGCCAGCCTTCTTGTCCGCTAAGTACTTCAGACAGTTGCGCTTCCAGTGACCCTTGTCCTTGCAATAGAAGCACTCAGTGTCCGGCTTAGGTCCAGACTTGAGCTTCTTCTTAGCAGGGGCAACGCGCTTGCCGCTGCCTTTCTTGAAGGATCCATTTGCACCCTTAGCTTTCTTGAAGCTAGTGGTCTTGTTGACCATCAACACATGATTATCTTTCTTGATATCCACCTCCGCAGCTTTTAGCTTTGCGAAGAGCTCAGTGATCATATCAGTGGAACCAATTTAATTATGAGTAACCACAAAACCTTTGTAGCTAGGAGGGAGTGATTGCAGAACTCTGTCAATCTTGAGCTCTTCTGGAATCTTGCAGTCCAGTTGCTCAAGGCGTTGAGTGTAGCCCGACATCTTAATGGCGTGCTCACTAACGGAACTCCCTTCCTCCATCTTGCAGTTAAAGAACTTCTCAGAGATCGCATATCTCTCAGAACGGGCTTGAGTCTGAAACATGGTTTTCAGTTCCTCAAGTATCTCAAAGGGCCCGTCGAACTCCTCAAAACGATTTTGATGTTCCGGTTCCATAGCAAACAACATGGTATTCTTAATCACTCCATAATCATCTTTGCGTGACTGATAAACAGCTTTTTCATCAGCCGACGCATCAGTAGCAGGGGCGTCACCTAGCACTTTCTCAAGTACATAGGCTTTTTGTCCGCCAGCGAGAATGATTCTCAGATTGCGGAACCAGTTGGTGAAGTTAGACCCATTGTTCTTAAGCTTTTCTTTCTCAGCAAAAACGTTGAAGTTGAAGTTGGACTTAGCCATTTGATCTACAAAATTTGCAAGTACAATTTAGACTATGTTCATGATAACTAGTTCAACTTAATCAAATTACTAGATGAACTCCCACTAAATTCAACATCCCTCAAGTTGTTTAGTGAACACGATCCAAATTCACCACACCTAATCCGATCTTCACGAGAAGAGATGTGGTTTCAATGGTGGACAACAAAGTGTCGATCATATCATTCATATGACTCATGTTTAACCTTTCGGTTCGTGTGTTCCGAGGCCATGTCTGTACATGCTAGGCTCGTCAAGTCAAACCCAAGTATTTCCGCGTGTGCAAAACTGGCTTGCACCCGTTGTATGTGAACGTAGAGTTTATAGCACCCGATCATCACGAGGTGCTTGAAAACGACGAACTTTCGCAACGGTGCATACATGGGGAGAACACAATTTTATCTTGATCTTTAAGTGAGGAATCATCTTATAATGCTACCATCGCGATCTAAGCATAATAAGATACATAAAAGGATAAACATCATATGCATATAATTTTATGTGACATGGTATAGCCAATCTCCGCGCAATTATCTCCATCTTGTGCGCGCCGGCATGATCTCCATCACTCCACTATGATTGCCTCCACCACGAATAACAACTACAACTATTGCTAACTACTTAGCGATAAAGTAAAGCTATTACATGGCGTATAAGAAGTTGACACGCAGGTCATACACAATTTATAAAGACAACCATATGGCTCCTGCCGGTTGTGAACTCATCGACATGCAAGTCGTGAAAGATTACAAAACATGATCATTGCATACATCACATATATCACATCACATTTTGTGGCCATACCATATCACAAAACACTCCCTGCAAAAACAAGTTAGACGCCTCTACTTTGTTGTTGCATGTTTTACGTGGCTTATGGGAGTAACAAGTTAAGAACGATTCTTACCTATGAAAAGCCACAACGGTGATATTATGGTTGCCAACATCCATTGTAAATCCCATGACTACTATAGTGAGAGAAACTGGCATCCACCAGCCGCATGTGTGGAACAAGCCACACGTCAAGTGCGGAGCCGGTCTCGCGAACGAGGTCGCGTAAAGTTGGCCTGGACCGCTTCGATCTCACTATGCCGCGCCATAAGAAATACACAACAAAGAGGTTTGCAACAGAAAACATCAACACCCGCAACAAGCATGTTGCGTTCTACTCGTGAAACACATCTACGCAAAGATCTAGCTCTGATACCACTGAAGGGTTTCGCAGCATAGTAAATCAAAAAAATTCCTACGGATGCGAACAAGAAAGCCAAGATCTAATCTAGGAGATGTAATCAACGAGAGAGGTAGATGAGATCTTCATACCCTTGAAGAAATCGCACGGCGGAAATGTTCAACAGAACGTGGATGATGTAGTCGTACTAGCCGTCTCCTCCTCGCGATCCGATCCGATCCAACGCCGCAAGTGGCGGCGCCTCCGAGAGATGCACACGTATGGTGCAGCGACGTCTCCTCCTTCCTTGGTACAGTAAATCTGGTGGAGAGATAGATTGGATCTGCAGCACGATGGCGTGGTGCTTATGGTGGAGAGTTTCTGCGGCAGGGCTTCGCCTACGCACAGTTGCGAGAGAGAGAGATGGAGGGGCAGCAGTTGGACGGCGGCTAGGGTTGGAGTGGAGGGAGGCTGCGCCCCTGTCCCTCCTTATATAGGAGGCTGGCTGGCTGCCTTGGCCCCTCCTCCAAGCCCTAGGGCGGCGGCCTAGGGGGAAGAGTAGGGGGCAAGTCTTCCCCCCCTCTTCTGGAAGGTTTCCTTAGGGTTTCCCCCCCCTTTGTATGGCAGAAAGTGTCGTACCCCTTTGAATTGGTCAGAACCGGAGACAGTCAGATATTTGGACTTGACATTCTGCAAGAAGCCGAGGAGAAAGTTCGCATGATTCGTGACTATCTCAAGGCAGCCCAGTCAAGACAGAAGAGTTATGCCGACAAGAGACGGAGAGAATTAACTTTTAAGAGTGGAGACTTCGTTTACCTCAGAGTATCACCCCTCAAGGGAATGCAAAGATTCCAAGTAAAAGGAAAGCTTGCCCCAAGATATATTGGACCCTTCAAGATACTAGACTGCAGAGGAGAAGTGTCTTATCAGTTGGAAATGCCCCCTGAATTGTCTGAAGTACACGATGTCTTTCACGTGTCGTTACTTCGGAAATGTCTTGAAGTTCCGGAGAAGCCCGAAATCTTCAAGAATATTGATCATCATTCTGTGGACAACAACAAGGATTTGACCTATCGTGAAATGCCTATTCGTATCCTCGAGGAAGCCTATAGAACCACTTGAACCCGAAGCATCAAATTTCTGAAAGTTTAGTGGAGTAATCACACCGAAGAGGAAGCCACTTGGGAACGCGAAGATTACCTTCAGAAAGAGTTTCCCAATCTTTTCAGTTCTTAGTTAGTGAATCTCGGGGACGAGATTCTTTTTAAGGGGGGAAGATTGTAACAACTCAGAAATTGTAATCCACTTCTTATTAAATAAAGTACCCAATTTTAGGACCCAGATAAAACTTTTATCTATTATTGTATGCATACATGCATTTTCTTTTATTTGTATCCTATGATTTCATGTGTGTTATTTTTGATTGTGTATTGTCTAGTTAATTCTAAATGAACCAACAGAACCAATTGAGAAAGATTATAAGAATCAAAGAAACCAGAAATAAAAATAAGAAAGAAAAAGAGAAGAAAAAGGTGATCTAGGAAATCTGTTTGACTACACCACTTTGAGCCCTTGGATTAAGAAATCTGTTAATCACCTGCATGTTTGGCCAGTGAGTTGAGCTTAACCAAGTTATATACTAACTCAACCAACAAAAATCTACTCAAAATTCAAACTAGAACATCACCCAAACTTGAACCAAAGTTTGAATCTGAATCAGTGACTATATCAAAATTTGAAATAAGATTTCTTCAAAACTTCTTCTTTCTCTGAAACAAAAATATGACAGGATACCTTGGCCAATATGTTGAGTACCCAAACTGGAAAATTTCAAAAATTTGAATTTTGAACTCTTGCGGGCATTTCGTCGAACACTGGCAGAAGCGAATCAAACCAAATCGATGCTACTGTGCCTGCACTGTTTTGGCTCGCTCCTGTGCTGTAGCCATGCTGCTGGACGACGCCACGGTCGAGCCCAGCACCCTTAGCCCTGACCCAAGCCGTGAGAAGAGGAGGGAGGAGGAGAAACGCGCCCAGGGCCTCCTCCCAGTCACCTTCTGCCCTGCTCGATGCCGACCACCTAGGAGACGCCAGAGCAGACACACAGCACCCCGCGGCCGAACCAACCCCCTCCCAGCACGCCCCCGTGACCGCCATGACCGGAGCAAGCTTCAAACGCCGCTAGGGCCCCCGAGCCGTCGAGCTTCTGGTCGCCTCGTTCCTCGTCGCTCCGGCCTATAAAAGGCCCCGTCGATCAAACGAAGCAACTCACCCAGTCCCCAGCTACCTCCCAGACACTCTCGCTTAGCCCCGTTTGCTGTAGTTCGTCGACGCTCGCCACGCCGGCGAGGTACTGGACGAGCGGAGCGCCGCCGCGTTCGACCACCCCGGAGCAAGCTGCTGCAGGGAATCGGTGGAGGAGACGCACCGCAGCCGATCCTGCACGTCGCCGACGAGCTCTGCATCCCCTATGCCACTCCCTCGCCGTCGAACGTTCTTCACTGCAACGCAGGTGAGCTCCCGCCCGTGCTGAGGAAGACGACGCATAGCAGCCGTCCGATCTTGATCCAACGCTAGCATACCGATTCGGGAATGTTAAGTGAGCTGACACCCCGACCCCACCTGTCAGCATCGTTTTTATTTCTTTCCCGCCTCGCCCGAAACGGTATCGGGCCGGCCCGTTCGGGTTTGATTCGAATTGGGCCCAGCCAGCTAGATTCGGTCTGTTTCGTTTTTAATTAAATTCCCGCCTTTTCGAATTAATTCAAAACTGTTTCAGATGTGATTTTCAAATTTAATTTCCAAGAGATTTACAAATCCATTTGTAGCAAATAAATATGCGTTGGAAAGCTTAGAAAATACTCTACACAATAGAACTGGTTAGAATTCAAAATAAGTTAAGAATTAAATCAGATATGAATAGTGTGACCCTAGCTTCATTAACCATAGAATATTTCTAGAAAATTGATTAAGCCATCAAAAATCATAAAAATTAAAATGTGACCTCACCAATGACCCCTCTTACTGTTAGTCAACCCCAAACCCCATTAGTGTTAGCAATTAGACCTTAACCCAACTCTCGTTAGTCACATAAAATGATAGATTCCAATTGCACACTTAGAAATAATTTGCCCTCTTACCAATTCACTTAGTTAATCCCTTCCACTTGAAATAGTCCTAATACCCCTAAATCAATACCAATGCTTAGAAGGTAAACAACCCATGACACTTAGTAGAGAATTTAACTTGCACACTTGAAGAAAACTTACAAGCAAAACTTATAATCCAAACCCATAAAATGCAACATGAAGACTTTTGTTAGCAAACAAAGAGGTGTGCTTGGTGTGTTGTTAGCATTGTGTAGTGATTGTGTGCCTTGTGTTTATTCGTTATTAGACGCTAGTGTTGCCGAGGAGGATATTGGAGGGGATTATTATTATCAAGAAGAAGAAGAAAACCCCGGACACTTTGCCAACCAAGGCAAGCCATCCTTTGATTCATACTCCCAATGCCTAGTTTTAATATTGCATTCTACTTGTTTTAAGTAAATTGCATGATTGAATTGCTAGAGTAGAATGATAGAAGTGTAGTGATGTCTTGTTGAACAAGAGCATCAAGTTGAGTTTATCCAACTCTATTTAATAGCCATCACTCAATGTAGTTGCTTAGTTGCTAATAAAATTGGAGGTCATTTATAAAGGGAATCCTAGTTGAGAATTGGTGACTTGAACTTGAAACTTGATATTGGAGGTTTCTCCTACATGATGGTTTTATGAAAGAAAATAATCTTGACTAAGAACTATGAAATGTATTTCTCAATTGACAACGAGTGATGTACTATGGGAGCCAATTATACCGTACGACCACATTACCCCTGAATGGGAAGGGGCTTATTCCTAGCTTGTTTATTTTAGTATGGGAGGTCTTGTTTCATCCTTTATAGAACCATTCCATGCATGGTTGCTTCCGAACCAAGTGGTTATTGGAAATTTTCCTTCCTGAAGATTTCCATCCGTCCGGCACTCCGGAGTGGGCAAAACTAGAGGCGCCGGAACGGGGGAATCCGTGTCTCGGGCTCTAGGGAAGGATCCCATACTAGGGTAGGCAAGTGAAAGAGTTTGTTTGATTATCTGAACCCCGCATACTTTGGTATGACGGACCGTGGATTTCTCCCGGCAGATGTATCGAATCTTGTGGGTAAAGTGTACCCCTCTGCAGAGGTTTTCAAACTATTCGAATAGCCGCGTCCGCGGTCATGGACGGTTGGCAAGCTGTGCCTGGCTTTTGTCAATAATGAAAACAACTTATGGTGAACTTGGTGAATGACATGAATTGAATTGACTTGACTGGACCCTGATCTTGACACACTTGAAATTCCTCTTTAGATTGAACTTAGAGAACTAAACTTCTTTGCTACCACTGAACATTCTTGGGAAATAAAACTAGCTTTTGCAAATAAACTTAGTGCTTAGTCCACTATACAAACTTTGCATATCTACTTCATCCTTTCAATTATAAGATGGTTTGCGAGTGCATCCAATGTACTCATGGCTGTGTCCCTGGCTATCAACTTGGCCAGACTATGGGGAAGAATACCAGGAGGAAGGATATGAGGAAGAGTACCAGAACTAAGCTCGTCTCCGTGAGTCGCCATTGCCTATAGGGAGAAGGCATGGGCCGAAGACGTTATTTCTGCTGCTATATTGTGTTGTATTATGACTTGGTCTATATGACCATTGTATTTGAACCACCGTATTGTAATGTCTATGGAACTGGTTACCAACTACGTTATGTATATCGCAACAATGGTTTTGGGATTGCGGTGGAATACATAACGGGCACTTCGAATTTGTTATCAAATTTGAGGTCGTCACAAGTTGGTATCAGAGCCTAGGCTGACCATAGGAGACCTTAGTTAGAATGGGCATTAAATGAAACTTTGATAAAAGCAAAGATATAAGTAATGGTTGCAAAAAAATTGCTTAGTCTTTCCTATCTATTTGCAAAGTTTTACACATACTTCAGTTTTTGCCTACTTAAAATTTTGCACACTTGAGCTAATCACTAACTTAATCTAATCTAAAATTTTGTAGATGGCCCCGGTATTCACTGAGCAGTACCAGTTGGGCCATGGTGGCAGCCTTTGTTTCGAGCGCGACCTCACCACCCTGACCTTGTTCCTGAACCGTTTGTACCCAGAGTTCAAGGGAGCCGTGCTCAATGAGCACCCAGATGGAGAGCTACGATGGCTCATCCGAGCCAGTTGCCGTGGCAAGAAGGGGATTTTGGGTTCTCCAAGGGTCAAGTTTGAGCTTGTGGAGAACACTTGGGCCGATGGTTTGGTCCGAGCGATGCAAGAGATGCACGCCCGCTTGTGCGGACTGCACGTTGAGGAGGTTCAGGGAGAGCGCTTTAGGAACTTTGCTCGGCGTGATGCGGACGGGCGTCCCGCAAACATGCCCGGGCAGAATGAGCCGAGTACCTACATCGATCACATGGACTTCTTGCTGTACTCCACTCAGCAGGAGGCCGACCGTGCCCGTACTAGGGCCAACCTCGAGCACTTTGCACTGGTGGAGGCGAGGAGCACTATCAGGATTCTTGCGAAGGAGCGCAAGAGCCTTCGTCGCCAGCGAGATGAGAAGGAACATGACCTTGAGGAGTTGAAGGCCAATGTGGCTGAGCTGACTGAGTACATTGAGAGTCTTGAGGATCACCTTGGTGAGGAGGAAGGCATTGATCTCCGCAAGGAGGATAATGCCCTCATTAGTGATGAGGATGACTTCATGGAGGACCTTGATGATCCGGAAGATGAGGGGCACAAGGGATTCATTGTGAGTGATGAGGAGGAAGACCCCGAGGAGCCCGCTGTTTAGATCCGAGATCCACAAGTTATCTAGCTATGAGTTCCACTTTATGTTCACTTCGTGTAGGTGTGAGTTGTATCCCCCTCTCTAGTAGACGAGTCGCAATGGTTTGATGTAAACCATTTGTAATGTGTGAACTCGTATGTATGATATGTTTGATGAGTGTTGAATGAAATAGGAATTTGGCCCTTAAGGCCTTAGTAAGACAAAATTTCATCATCCATGTTACCTTTAAATCTTAGCAAATTAGCTTTTCCCTCTTGTCTTACACACCTTATCTTCAGATGCCGCGAGCACCCCCACCCCCGAACCCGGAAATGGCCGAATTACTAAGGTTGATCATGGAAGACCGAGAAGCAGCCCGAGCTGAGCGCCAAGCTAACTTGGCCACTCTTCAGCAATTAACCCAGATGGCAACGAACCACAACAATGGCAATGGTGAAGGAGAAAACAATGACAACGGTGATCACCGATCCAAGTTGAGGAATTTCCAGAACACCAACCCTCCTATGTTCACTAAGTCTGAAGAACCCTTAGATGCCGATGACTGGCTTCGCACTATGGAGAACAATTTGGCAGTTGCCGAAGTTGGGGAGAATGAGAAGGTTTTGTACACCACCCACTACCTTGCTGGAGCAGCAAGAGCTTGGTGGGATAGCACTCGTGCAATGCAAGCCCCAGGGTATGTGATGCCTTGGGAGGAGTTCAAGAGCAAGTTTAGCAAAGCCCATGTCCCTTTGGGATTGGTTAAAAGGATGAGGGATGAGTTCAGAAATCTGAAGCAAGGTTCCTTGTCTGTGGTGGATTACCGTGACAAATTCCTTACCCTGTCCAGGTATGCCCCAGATGACACCGACACCACTGAAAAGAAGCAAGAAAGGTTTCTGGATGGACTTCATGATGAGATGCAATGTGTCTTGGTCAGCATTCCCTTTGCCGACCTGGAGTCATTGGTTGACTCTGCCATTCAGATGGAAGGCAAACTCAAGCAAGCTGCAGAGAACCGCAAGCGCCGCATGATGTATCAAGGCAACTCGAGCAACTCGCAGAAGCCAAGGGGAAATGCACCTATGGGTTTCGCCCCTAGACCTATGAAGCCGTCTGCACCTGCTCCACGTCCCAACTATCCCAACCGCCCGCCCGGAAACAACTTCAACCGTGCACCTCCAAGACCTAGTGGCAACAACTTCAACACCAATACTCCAAGGCCGAATGGCACCCCTGTGTTACCCAAGCCCGGTGACAAGTCTGGTGTTACCTGTTATGAGTGCGGACTGAAAGGGCATTACTCCAATGAGTGCCCCAAGAAGCTGAATGATGCATCCAAGACCACTGCTCCTGCTCAGCAACAGCGCCGAATGGGAAATGGCAAGAACTATCCACCAAGGAACCAGCCTCACTCTCGAGGCCGTCTGAATCACATGAATGTTGAAGAAGCTCAGGAAGCAACAGACATCGTGCTTGGTATGTTCCCTGTTAACTCAGTTCTTGCAAGAGTTCTGTTTGATTCTGGAGCTTCACACTCATTTGTTACCCAATTATTCGTTGATAAATGTGGACTTCAACCCACACCCTTGAAAGAGTTCATGTCTGTACAAATCCCAGGGTCGATAACCAGAGCCAGTTGTACCTGCTTGGCAGTACCCATAGAAATTCATGGAATAGCTTTCTTAGCCAATTTGATAGTGTTGGGAACCAAAGGTTTGGAAGTAGTTCTTGGTATGAATTGGATGCCCGCCCATCAAGGAGTGATAGATTGTGCCAAGAAAACCATCACCATGAGGAGTAGCCATGGAGTGGTAGTAAAACATGTGTCAGTTAAGCCCACCCAAAGCCCCAGATGTCATAAGAGTATCTCCGGGTCATCCATAAAGGAAGTTCCCATCGTCTGTGAATACCCGGATGTCTTTCCCGATGAGCTACCCGGAATGCCACCGGATCGGGATATTGAGTTTATCATTGAGCTTATCCCCGGAACTGGATCAATAGCCCAAAGACCCTATCGTATGAACCCAGCTGAACTAGTTGAGTTGAAGAAGCAATTGGATGACCTTTTGAGTAAAGGATTGATTCAGCCTAGTTCTTCTGCTTGGAGGTCACCTGTCTTGTTTGTGGATAAAAGTGACGGTTCTAGCCGACTGTGCACTGATTACCGCAAGCTAAACGATGTGACCATCAAGAACAAGTATCCTCTCCCGAAGATTGAAGATTTGTTTGACCAATTGACTGGAGCAAGAGTGTTCTCAAAGATAGATCTTAGAACCGGATACCACCAACTAAAGATCCGTGCAGCGGATATCCCCAAAACAGCCTTCACTACCCGATACGGATTGTATGAGTACACCGTAATGTCATTTGGATTAACCAATGCCCCTGCTTATTTCATGAACCTCATGAATAAGGTTTTTATGGAATTCTTGGATAAGTTTGTTGTTGTCTTCATTAATGACATTCTTATCTACTCCAAATCCGAAGAAGAGCATGCAACCCATCTGAGATTAATCTTAGAAACCCTAAGAAAGCATCAGCTGTATGCCAAGTTCAGTAAATGTGAGTTCTGGTTGAAGGAAGTTGGATTCTTAGGCCATGTATTATCAGCAGGAGGAATATCCGTGGACCCAAAGAAGATCAAATCAGTCATGGAATGGGAAGCCCCTACCACTCCAACCGAAGTTAGAGGTTTTCTCGGATTAGCCGGATATTACCGCAAATTTGTTGAAGGGTTTTCAAGCATTGCCCGGCCAATGACCCAACTGTTGAAGAAAGACAAGAAGTTCGAATGGACCCCTAAGTGTGAAGAGAGTTTTCAAGAGCTCAAGAAGCGACTGGTGACCGCACCCGTCCTAACCATGCCCGATATCACCAAAAACTTTGATGTCTATTGCGATGCTTCCAAGCTTGGACTTGGTTGTGTGTTAATGCAAGAAGGCAAGGTCATAGCTTACCTCTCTCGGCAGCTTAGACCTCATGAAGAAAACTATCCAACCCATGATCTAGAGTTAGCAGCCGTAGTTCTAGCTCTAAAGACCTGGAGGCACTATCTGATGGGCAACCGTTGTGAGATCTACACGGATCACAAGAGTTTGAAGTATATTTTCACCCAGAAGGAGTTGAACATGAGGCAAAGAAGATGGATAGAGTTGATCAAGGATTATGATCTGGAAATCCACTATCACCCCGGTAAGGCCAATGTAGTGGCCGATGCATTGAGTCGGAAGCCATGCTCATTAAATATGATGATCAAGGAAGAGCAACCTATGTTGCACCAAGAGTTTGAAAGATTTGGATTGGAACTAGTCAGTCAAGGATTCCTAGCCAACCTTGAGTTTCAACCCACCTTGATGAGCCAAATCAAAGAAGCCCAGAAGGGAAATGAGAGTATTGACGGAATCAAGCGCAGAATTAGTTCCGGCAAGGTGCCAGGATTTGAGGAAGATAATCAAGGAGTTCTTTGGTATAAAGGACGTATTTGTGTGCCTGCTGATTCAGAATTGAAGGAAGTGATTATGAAGGAAGCCCATGAGACACCTTACTCCATCCACCCCGGTGGAACTAAGATCTATCAAGATCTGAAGGAACAATTTTGGTGGCATGGAATGAAGCGTGAGATTGCATCGTTCATCTCTAAGTGTGACATTTGCCAAAGAGTCAAAGCTGAACATCAACGTCCTGCAGGATTGCTGCAACCTTTGCAAGTTCCGGAATGGAAGTGGGAATCTGTTGGAATGGATTTCATCACTGGATTTCCAAGGTCTAGCCATGGAAATGACTCTATTTGGGTCATTGTGGATAGACTGACCAAAGTTGCCCACTTTATCCCTATCAAGACCACTTACAACTCGGGACAGCTAGCAGATCTGTATTTATCCAGAATTGTCAGTTTGCATGGAGTCCCTAAAACCATAGTTTCCGATCGAGGAACCCAATTCACTTCGAGATTTTGGAAAAGCTTACATCAAGCTTTGGGAACCAAGTTAGCCTTCAGCACAGCTTACCACCCTCAGACGGATGGACAGACTGAGAGAGTGAATCAAATACTTGAAGATATGTTGAGAGCCTGTGTTCTAGCTTATGGAGCTAAGTGGGAAGATTGCCTGCCTTTCGCGGAGTTTTCCTACAACAACAGTTATCAAGCCAGTTTGCAAATGGCCCCATTTGAAGCTTTGTATGGCAGAAAGTGTCGTACCCCTTTGAATTGGTCAGAACCGGAGACAGTCAAATATTTGGACCTGACATTCTGCAAGAAGCCGAGGAGAAAGTTCGCATGATTTGTGACTATCTCAAGGCAGCCCAGTCAAGACAGAAGAGTTATGCCGACAAGAGACGGAGAGAATTAACTTTTAAGAGTGGAGACTTCGTTTACCTCAGAGTATCACCCCTCAAGGGAATGCAAAGATTCCAAGTAAAAGGAAAGCTTGCCCCAAGATATATTGGACCCTTCAAGATACTAGACCGCAGAGGAGAAGTGTCTTATCAGTTGGAAATGCCCCCTGAATTGTCTGAAGTACACGATGTCTTTCACGTGTCGTTACTTCGGAAATGTCTTGAAGTTCCGGAGAAGCCCGAAATCTTCAAGAATATTGATCATCGTTCTGTGGACATCAACAAGGATTTGACCTATCGTGACATGCCTATTCGTATCCTCGAGGAAGCCTATAGAACCACTCGAACCCGAAGCATCAAATTTCTGAAAGTTTAGTGGAGTAATCACACCGAAGAGGAAGCCACTTGGGAACGCGAAGATTACCTTCAGAAAGAGTTTCCCAATCTTTTCAGTTCTTAGTTAGTGAATCTCGGGGACGAGATTCTTTTTAAGGGGGGAAGATTGTAACAACTCAGAAATTGTAATCCACTTCTTATTAAATAAAGTACCCAATTTTAGGACCCAGATAAAACTTTTATCTATTATTGTATGCATACATGCATTTTCTTTTATTTGTATCCTATGATTTCATGTGTGTTATTTTTGATTGTGTATTGTCTAGTTAATTCTAAATGAACCAACAGAACCAATTGAGAAAGATTATAAGAATCAAAGAAACCAGAAATAAAAATAAGAAAGAAAAAGAGAAGAAAAAGGTGATCTAGGAAATCTGTTTGACTACACCACTTTGAGCCCTTGGATTAAGAAATCTGTTAATCACCTGCATGTTTGGCCAGTGAGTTGAGCTTAACCAAGTTATATACTAACTCAACCAACAAAAATCTACTCAAAATTCAAACTAGAACATCACCCAAACTTGAACCAAAGTTTGAATCTGAATCAGTGACTATATCAAAATTTGAAATAAGATTTCTTCAAAACTTCTTCTTTCTCTGAAACAAAAATATGACAGGATACCTTGGCCAATATGTTGAGTACCCAAACTGGAAAATTTCAAAAATTTGAATTTTGAACTCTTGCGGGCATTTCGTCGAACACTGGCAGAAGCGAATCAAACCAAATCGATGCTACTGTGCCTGCACTGTTTTGGCTCGCTCCTGTGCTGTAGCCATGCTGCTGGACGACGCCACGGTCGAGCCCAGCACCCTTAGCCCCGACCCAAGCCGTGAGAAGAGGAGGGAGGAGGAGAAACGCGCCCAGGGCCCCCTCCCAGTCACCTTCTGCCCTGCTCGATGCCGACCACCTGGGAGGCGCCAGAGCAGACACACAGCACCCCGCGGCCGAACCAACCCCCTCCCAGCACGCCCCCGTGACCGCCGTGACCGGAGCAAGCTTCAAACGCCGCCAGGGCCCCCGAGCCGTCGAGCTTCTGGTCGCCTCGTTCCTCGTCGCTCCGGCCTATAAAAGGCCCCGCCGATCAAACGAAGCAACTCACCCAGTCCCCAGCTACCTCCCAGACACTCTCGCTTAGCCCCGTTTGCTCTAGTTCGTTGACGCTCGCCACGCCGGCGAGGTACTGGACGAGCGGAGCGCCGCCGCGTTCGACCACCCCGGAGCAAGCTGCTGCAGGGAATCGGTGGAGGAGACGCACCGCAGCCGATCCTGCACGTCGCCGACGAGCTCTGCATCCCCTACGCCACTCCCTCGCCGTCGAACGTTCTTCACTGCAATGCAGGTGAGCTCCCGCCCGTGCTGAGGAAGACGACGCGTAGCAGCCGTCCGATCTTGATCTAACGCTAGCATACCGATTCGGGAATATTAAGTGAGCTGACACCCCGACCCCACCTGTCAGCATCGTTTTTATTTCTTTCCCGCCTCGCCCGAAACGGTATCGGGCCGGCCCGTTCGGGTTTGATTCGAATTGGGCCCAGCCAGCTAGATTCGGTCCGTTTCGTTTTTAATTAAATTCCCGCCTTTTCGAATTAATTCAAAACTGTTTCAGATGTGATTTTCAAATTTAATTTCCAAGAGATTTACAAATCCATTTGTAGCAAATAAATATGCGTTGGAAAGCTTAGAAAATACTCTACACAATAGAACTGGTTAGAATTCAAAATAAGTTAAGAATTAAATCAGATATGAATAGTGTGACCCTAGCTTCATTAACCATAGAATATTTCTAGAAAATTGATTAAGCCATCAAAAATCATAAAAATTAAAATGTGACCTCACCAATGACCCCTCTTACTGTTAGTCAACCCCAAACCCCATTAGTGTTAGCAATTAGACCTTAACCCAACTCTCGTTAGTCACATAAAATGATAGATTCCAATTGCACACTTAGAAATAATTTGCCCTCTTACCAATTCACTTAGTTAATCCCTTCCACTTGAAATAGTCCTAATACCCCTAAATCAATACCAATGCTTAGAAGGTAAACAACCCATGACACTTAGTAGAGAATTTAACTTGCACACTTGACGAAAACTTAGAAGCAAAACTTATAATCCAAACCCATAAAATGCAACATGAAGACTTTTGTTAGCAAACAAAGAGGTGTGCTTGGTGTGTTGTTAGCATTGTGTAGTGATTGTGTGCCTTGTGTTTATTCGTTATTAGACGCTAGTGTTGCCGAGGAGGATATTGGAGGGGATTATTATTATCAAGAAGAAGAAGAAAACCCCGGACACTTTGCCAACCAAGGCAAGCCATCCTTTGATTCATACTCCCAATGCCTAGTTTTAATATTGCATTCTACTTGTTTTAAGTAAATTGCATGATTGAATTGCTAGAGTAGAATGATAGAAGTGTAGTGATGTCTTGTTGAACAAGAGCATCAAGTTGAGTTATCCAACTCTATTTAATAGCCATCACTCAATGTAGTTGCTTAGTTGCTAATAAAATTGGAGGTCATTTATAAAGGGAATCCTAGTTGAGAATTGGTGACTTGAACTTGAAACTTGATATTGGAGGTTTCTCCTACATGATGGTTTTATGAAAGAAAATAATCTTGACTAAGAACTATGAAATGTATTTCTCAATTGACAACGAGTGATGTACTATGGGAGCCAATTATACCGTACGACCACATTACCCCTGAATGGGAAGGGGATTATTCCTAGCTTGTTTATTTTAGTATGGGAGGTCTTGTTTCATCCTTTATAGAACCATTCCATGCATGGTTGCTTCTGAACCAAGTGGTTATTGGAAATTTTCCTTCCTGAAGATTTCCATCCGTCCGGCACTCCGGAGTGGGCAAAACTAGAGGCGCCGGAATGGGGGAATCCGTGTCTCGGGCTCTAGGGAAGGATCCCATACTAGGGTAGGCAAGTGAAAGAGTTTGTTTGATTATCTGAACCCCGCATACTTTGGTATGACGGACCGTGGATTTCTCCCGGCAGATGTATCGAATCTTGTGGGTAAAGTGTACCCCTCTGCAGAGGTTTTCAAACTATTCGAATAGCCGCGTCCGCGGTCATGGACGGTTGGCAAGCTGTGCCTGGCTTTTGTCAATAATGAAAACAACTTATGGTGAACTTGGTGAATGACATGAATTGAATTGACTTGACTGGACCCTGATCTTGACACACTTGAAATTCCTCTTTAGATTGAACTTAGAGAACTAAACTTCTTTGCTACCACTGAACATTCTTGGGAAATAAAACTAGCTTTTGCAAATAAACTTAGTGCTTAGTCCACTATACAAACTTTGCATATCTACTTCATCCTTTCAATTATAAGATGGTTTGCGAGTGCATCCAATGTACTCATGGCTGTGTCCCTGGCTATCAACTTGGCCAGACTATGGGGAAGAATACCAGGAGGAAGGATATGAGGAAGAGTACCAGAACTAAGCTCGTCTCCGTGAGTCGCCATTGCCTGTAGGGAGAAGGCATGGGCCGAAGACGTTATTTCCGCTGCTATATTGTGTTGTATTATGACTTGGTCTATATGACCATTGTATTTGAACCACCGTATTGTAATGTCTATGGAACTGGTTACCAACTACGTTATGTATATCGCAGCAATGGTTCTGGGATTGCGGTGGAATACATAACGGGCACTTCGAATTTGTTATCAAATTTGAGGTCGTCACAAAGCGCCTGCGTCCAGTACCGCCGTGGCAACTTCAGCAACTGGGCCGCCCGGTATGGCGAATCCGCTATACCACCCCTGATGGGCCACCCTGGCTTGCTGATTTAGGACTACGTCGCTGGTATACCTATTTGGTATATCCCCAACAGTAGCCCCCAGGAAACTTCAAGATTACCATCTACATCCGCCATGCATGTTCTTGGTGAAATACTTCCGCCATAGCTCTTCTTCCCTTCTGTGCTGGGATGGCGGTCATCTTGATGTTCCTTCTTCCATCTATTAATCCGCCGTAAATAACGGATCAAGCGACGTAGTTATCCTAGCGAGATTTTCGGGATCCATTGGATCATACCGTGGAAATCCGCCGTAAATTCCGGTACGTAGTTCCTTCTAGGGCAAGATTTACAGTGCATGCACTGTTTTCGCCAAGTTACTTTTTTACCCCTAGACACATGTCACCGGATTAGGGTTTCTGCGATCGGGACGAGCGGTGGTGATGGCGGGCACGAATCTCGAGGCCCAGGGTCTATATATACCCCGGCCTCTCACCCCCGGCCGGTTTACCCCTCATTCGCCCCGTCGCTTTCTCTCTCTTCAGCGCCGCCACGAGAGCTCCATCGTCTCCGACGAGCCGCCGCGGAAAATCCTCACCGCCGGCGACGTTTTCCGCCACAAGCTGGCCTCGTCTTCCTCGTCCTCGCTTGAAATCTTGGAAGTTATTACCGCCACGCCGCTAGCCGCCATGGAACCGGAATCGCCTCGCCAAGCCTCCAAGTCCGAAGCTGCTGAGGGCTCAGCGCGGTCTTCTGATATAGAGTCCGCCATGCCCGAGACCTCAGGAGGAGACTGGGACTCCTGTAATATGAATGAGGAGATTCTATCTTCCCTGGAGCAGGAAGGCCGCATAGCTGCTAAGGAGATCTCCAGATGGCGGGTTGAACCTGGTGAAGAAATGCCAGCTCCTTCAGACAAAGAGGTCGTCATACTGAAGTCCCACATTGATCGTGGCCTCAGTCTTCCGCCATCCTACTTCCTGAAAGGCGTTCTCCGGCACTACAGGTTACAGCTACACCACATTGCTCCAAATAGCTTCACCACCCTAGCGGGATTTTTCGCGCTATGCGAGGGGTATCTGGGTATCAGCCCACGCGGAGATTTATTCCGCTTATACTTTAATATCCGCCACAACCGGGATACAAACGGAGATCCTCGCAATTGCGGATCGATCTCCTTTGTTCCTCGGAGCGGGAAATCCTACCCCTACATTATCCCTCATGACTCTGCAAAGGGATGGCGGGGATCCTTCTTCTATCTGGCTGACCAGGCCCCTCCTGAAAGGAAGTTCGGCCTGCGGTCTTTTGTTGATGGCCCCGCCGAGGAGCAGGATAGCTGGGGCGTCATGGACGACTTTACAATGGATGATGAATGTCAGCTATGCTCACGACGAATTTCGAAACTTGTCTTCTCTGGACTGACAGGTGCCGATACCATCTACTGCTGGATCTCACGGCGGATTCAGCCTCTTCAATACCACCCATCCCTGATGTGCGAATATAGCGGAGTTGATGATCCTCAGCACTATTCCAAGGAGGAACTATCTACTGAAGAGATCGAGCTTCGAATCCGCAACATCATTAAGGTGGGGCAGGATGAGCCTTTGAAGTTAAAGATCCCTATGTATGAGAATGGCAGTTGTCCAAAGGTGAGTCCCTCCTTATTCCTCCATAACAGCTGGTTTTTCTTAAATAACTTTGTATTTCTCCGCAGCTTTCTTCCCTACCACCTTCCGAGCTGAGCCGCCTCGTCCGTTATCCTCGGACGAAAGAGCTTACTGATGATGAGGACGAGACATCCTCGTCTCCCAAAGGACAGAAGGTGGCGGAAGAGGAGGTAGTGGCGGATGAGCCCATAACAACGGTTCCTCGTGGCGTTCGCGGTGCTGGCGGGCGCATTCGTGGACTAGGCAAGAGAGTCCTCTCTCGCCATCCGTCCCCTGCTCTTCGCGGCCATCTGGACACCGTGCCCGAGCATTCCGCCACTATCAATCTGCCAGAGCGGAAGTAAGGATAATCATAACTTGCCTTCATACCATATATAACCTGACTATTCTAATCTGTGACTGACTTCTGCGCATAGAAGAAGAAAAGTTCTTGGCCAGAAACCTCCAAGGGCCAAGCCATCTCCTGCTGCCATTCCACCTACACCGGACGCTCCTGCTCGCCCAACTGGGCCTTCCACTTCTTCCCAGCATGTTAGCAAGATGGCGGATGCTCCAGAGAAAAGTGCTGGAGCGTCAGATCGCCCCGCTAAAGGTGCCAAGAAGGTGAGTTTTAGCGGAAAAGCGGTTCAGATGGACGCAGGAGCTGGGGAGGCCTCAAAGTGGAAGAAGAAATCAGAAGCTCTTTTCCGCCTTGACAATCTACAAGAGGAGGCCAGTAACCATGTGTCATCTGCTATGGCAGCGTTTGTTCAGAGAATAAGTCTTGTCAAAGAGGTATGTACTCCCAGTAGCCCCCGAGCGCCATGGCGGATTTGTAAATTCGATCCGCTATGGGGCTTCAAGAGTGACTCCTGTAAGTTGTTGAATAGCACAGCCCTCGAGCACTGGTAGTTCACAGTGCTCTATAGAGAACTTGTAAATTTCATACTAAGTAGCCCCCGAGCGTTATGGTGGATGACCATCCGACATAAAACTCTTAGGAAGACAAAAAAATCAGCATAAGTAGCCCCCGAGCATCATGGCGGATTCTATCTATCATGATGCTCTAAGAGTGACTAAAAAATCATCGTGAGTAGCCCCCGAGCATTATGACGGATACTTATCCGGCATAAAGCTCTAAGAGTGACTAACACTTCAAATTATTTTGCCAGAACTACAAGAAGGTGGTAGAGGACCTGGTCCAGGTTGTCAGCTCGCAAGAGAAGGAGCTGGCAACCAAAAGCGCTCTTATGGCGGACTTGCAGCAACAGCTTGAGAATAGCGGTAATTTACTCAACAAGTTTTAATTCCCTTATGCTTATTCAATCAATGCTGTGCTGATACTTCTGCCATGCAGATGTTGCCAAGCTCAAGTCCACACTTGAGGGGGTGGAGAAGGGCCACGCCATTGCGATGGATGGGCTGCAGCAGCAGCTCCAGAAATCTCTGGCCGCAAACACCCTCCTCGAAGAGCAGCTGAAGGACCAGAAGCGCCAGAACCTCAAGAAGGACAAGGAGATAGAGGATCTCCGCAAAGCCGCTGCTAATTTTGAAAAGCGGCGCGCAGGCTTTAACGAGCTCCTCCATCACTTCCAGGACACCTTGCTAGGTACCATTTCTTCTTATAATGTAAAGTTTTTCAATTCCTGCTATGCCATGCGTGACGCATCTTCTTTTTCCGCTATGCAGTCGCTTTGGGGCAGGGCGAGGCGGATACCGCCGAAGGCTTGCGCATGGCCACCGACGCAGCGAAGAAGGAGCTTGATGGCCTTCTCAACGCTGGTCGCCAAGCATGCGGGAGCCTGTAGATAGCGGGTTCTTCCAACCTCTCCGCCCTTGCGCTTACCCAGAAGCTGCAGCTGGTGCCAGGGCTCATGGCGGACTGGAAACAGTCCTCTGCTCGGGGTGGTGCCAGGACTGCTCTGACCTTGGCGAAGGCCCACTATCTCGAGATGGACCTGGACCTGCTCACCTCCGGTATCCCGGAGAGCGGCGAGGACGGTGCGCCGGTGGACGAGGCAGCCATCCGGCAGAGCGTGCTTGGATACGATCAACTGTGTGCCCTTGGCACTCAGTTGAACGTATACTATGAAGCATACGAGCTGCCAGGGTCGCCAAGCCAGGCTTCGGCATCAGCCTCCGCAGCTACTGCAGGTGGTGATGGCGGTGACGAGGTGTCCTCCAAGGTTCCGCCGTCTTCTTAGGACGTGCCCTGCAATATGGCAGGAAAAAATACTTTGCATTAATTCGGCCCCTGAGTGGGTCTGTAATTTAAACTTAAACTGCGTGTGAATGTTTCTGCACTGTAACTGATCTGTTTGTGGCGGATCAGTGGAATGCCTTTGAACTCTTGCAGCTTGTTTTTTATGAAGTGGTTTTATTGTGCGACGGAACTGCCAGGCCTAGTTTTATGCAACTTGCAGTTTTTTCATGCCCAAAAAACAACACTTTGAAAAAAAAATTCACGCGTAGGATTATGCGATCCGCCATCCGGCTCTCTGTGCTTGACTTTTCGTGAGATGGCGAAATCTTCGCGCGAACAATCCGCTAGGGCGACGATACTTAATAGCAACCGTCCAAAACCCTGAGCAGATGGCGGCTTAGATCGTCAAAAAGTCACTACTCTGGAATCCACACAGAAAACATCGAATGAAGATCAAAACATAAAAAAGCTACGCGGACCGCTTATGGCGGATTTAAAAGAGACGCAAGTGCAAAGCACAATTGCGCAAAAAGGTTCTATACGATCTAAATGAACAATAAAGGAGGTAAAAGACTCAGAAAAAATCAAGAGTGAACCAAATGCTTTATTTCATTGATCATATAGAGGTGCCTATTACATAGCTAGATAAGTGCTAAGTGTAGAAAGGACGTAGCTGTGCGATGTTCCATGGACGATCTGTCTCGTCGTAGATATCGTCAGGGTCTCTTCGTTTGCGCTGCTTACTTGGTTGCTTATCTAGCTCGCGAATATCAACGAGGTAGTAGGAACCATTCAGTAGAGCTTTGCTGATGACGAAGGGTCCTTCCCAAGGCGGGGATAGCTTGTGGGACTTCTGCTGCTTGAGGCGTAGCACCAGGTCACCTTCTTTAAACGAGCATTGGCGAACTCGCCGGCTGTGATAGCGGCGGAGATTCTGCTGGTAGATGGCGGATCTCTGGGCTGCTAGGTCTCGTTCTTCTTCCAGCAGGTCCACAGATAGTTGTCTGGACGCTTTTGCATCTTCTTCCTTGTAGGCCTCGACTCTTGGAGAATCGTACTGAACATCACTTGGCAAGATTGCCTCTGCTCCGTAGACTAAGAAGAAAGGGGTTAGGCCAGTTGATCTGTTTGGCGTGGTCCGTAGACTCCACAGCACAGATGGCAACTCCTCTGCCCAGGCTCTAGCTGCTCTATGTAGCGGTGCTTCAAGGCGTGGCTTGATCCCTGACATGATTAGTCCGTTGGTCCGCTCAACTTGGCCATTAGACTGTGGATGCGCCACAGATGCTAGGTCAAGGCAGATTCCGTTGTGATGGCAGTATTCTTCAACTTCTCCCTGAGACAGATTAGTGCCATTATCGGTGATGATGCTATGTGGGATGCCGAATCTAACCACAATGTCCTTGACAAATTTGAGGGCAGTTTTGCCATCAAGTTTTCTGATGGGCTTAGCTTCCACCCACTTCGTGAATTTGTCTACCGCTACCAGGAGGTGCGTAAATCCCGAAGGTGCTGTTTTTAGCGGACCCACCATGTCCAGCCCCCAGACTGCAAAGGGCCAAGTTATAGGAATCGTATGCAGTGTTGTGGCGGGCATATGGGTTTGCTTGGAGTACATCTGGCAACCATGGCAGAGCTCCACAATACGGTCTGCATCTGCCTTGGCTATTGGCCAGTAGAATCCATGGCGGAATGCTTTAGCTACTAGGGATCTGGCGGCGGCGTGATGCCCACATTCGCCTTTGTGGATCTCTCTTAGTATTTCGATTCCATCCACTTGGGATATGCACTTCATGAAAACTCCCGAGGTGCTTCGTTTGTAGAGCTGGCCATCTATGATGGTGTACGCTTTGGCTCTATGCTCGATTTGTCTTTTTTGGACTTCGTCTTCGGGTAGCTTCTTGTTCGTCAGAAATTCCAGGTAGGGCTCTGCCCATGGCGGATTGCTGGGCAAAACCGCCATGACGGGGGAGCTTGCTAGTTCCGGGTTTTCTGGATCCACCATCTTTACCGATGGTACGCGCAGATGCTCGAGGAATACTCCTGGCGGAACTGCCTTACGGCTAGATCCTAGTTTTGACAAGGTATCGGCCGCCATGTTATCTTCTCGTCGTACGTGCTTTATGTCGTAGCCGAGGAAACTTTTGGCCATCTCATCCACTTCGTCTCTATATGCCGCCATAACTTCGTTCCGAGCTTTGTATGTGCCAGCCACCTGCTGAGCCACAAGGTCAGAGTCTCCACAACACATGATGTGTTGTACGCCGATCTCCTTTGCGACGCGTAGCCCGTGCAGTAAAGCTTCATATTCCGCGATGTTGTTGGTGGTGGGGAAGTGGATCTGGAGAACATAGCTTAGCTCATCTCCCTTGGGAGATTTGAGTGTCACTCCAGCCCCCGAGCCGTGTAGCAACTTTGAGCCATCAAAGTGCATCACCCAATGCTCTGGTTCTGGGACGGGCGTAGTTTCCTGTGCTTCCTTCCAATCCGCCATAAATTCTGCCAAAGCCTGAGACTTGATGGCGGTGCGAGGCTTATAGTCGATGTCGAAAGAGGCCAATTCAATGCCCCACTTCGCAACTCGTCCTGTTGCATCGCTGTTGTTGATGATGTCTTTCAGTGGGGCTTTGCTCACCACCGTGATCTTATGGTCATAGAAGTAATGCCTCAACTTACGAGAAGCTAGGAAAACTCCGTATGCCAATTTTTGGTAGTGAGGGTAGCGCTGCTTGGATTCCGTCAAGACCTCGCTGACATAGTAGACTGGTCGCTGTACGCCATACTCCTGCGCTTCTTCCTTACGTTCTACCACCATGACGGTGCTGACCACCCTGTTAGTTGCCGCCATGTATAGTAACATGGGTTCCTGGTCTTTGGGAGCCGCCAGGACTGGTGCAGTGGATAACACTCTCTTCAAATCCTTAAGTGCAGCGTCTGCCTCGTCGGTCCAGACGAATTCGTCTGATTTCTTCATCAGCTTGTAGAGTGGCAAAGCCTTCTCGCCAAGACGACTGATGAACCTGCTCACTGCTGCCACGCAGCCTGTGAGTCGTTGTACATCTTTTAGGTCTATGGGCCGGGAAATATCGAGGATTGCCTTGATCTTCTCCGGGTTAACCTCAATTCCGCAGTGGGAGACGATGAATCCTAGAAGTTTTCCAGCTGGCACCCCGAAGACACACTTCGTGGGGTTAAGCATCATGTTGTACTTCCTAAGATTGTCAAAGGTCTCTTGCAAATCCGCTATAAGGCCATCTTGCTTTTTAGACATAACCGCTATGTCGTCCACGTATGCGTGGATGTTTCGTCCAATTTGATCCGCTAGGCACTTTTGCATAGTGCGCTGATACGTTGCTCCTGCGTTTTTCAGACCGAATGGCATTGTGACATAGCAATATGTGCCATAAGGTGTTACGAACGACGTAGCGAGCTGATCGGACTTTTTCATCTTGATCTGGTGGTATCATGAGTAGGCATCTAAGAAACACAGCAGCTCCGATCCCGCCGTCGAGTCAATGACTTGGTCAATGCGAGGCAAGGGAAAAGGGTCTTTTGGACATGCTTTGTTCAGGCCAGTGTAATCTACACACATGCGCAGAACTTTTGTGTTTTTCTTAGGAACTAGCACTGGATTTGCCACCCACTTGGTATGGATCACTTCCTTGATGAAGCCTGCTTTCAACAGCTTGGAAATTTCCTTTGCTATGGCGCGGCGCTTTTCATCTCCGAAGCGTCTCATGGCTTGTCTTACTGGCTTGGAGCCAGGAATTATCTGCAGAGCGTGCTCGGCGAGTTCCCTGGGTACACCCGTCATGTCTGATGGCTGCCATGCGAAGATGTGCCGGTTCTCACGGAGGAACTCGATGAGCGCGCTTTCCTATTTAGGGGACAAGTTTGTCCCAATGGAGGTGGTCTTGGCGGTATCGCCAGCGACAAGTTCCACCTATTTTGTGTCGACCGCAGGCTTGAAGGTGGGCGGGGAGGCGGAAATCTCCTGCTTGGATGCCGGCATCTCCGCGGGGTCCGTAGCGGCATGAATTTCTTTGAACTCCTCACCGAAGAACACTGCTTCCGCGAAGGCGGCTTCTCCTTCCTCGCACTCCTTTGCCTTTCTGAAACTGCCATAAACGGTGATTATGCCATCCGGTTCTGGCATCTTCAGCTGATTGTAGATGTAACATGGCCTGGCATGGAAGCTGTGGAAGGCAGGGCGGCCGAAGATCACGTGGTATGTGCTCTTGAACGGGACTACCTCAAAGGTTATAGGCTCTTCACGGTAATTTTCCTCGCTACCGAAGGCAACCTTGAGTGTGATGGACCCGAGGGACTTGGCTTGGCGACCAGGAACCACCCCATAAAAGGTGACCGCGCTATGGCGGAGTTGGGTCTTGGTAAGGCCGAGCTTCGTCAAAGTTTCCACGTACATGATGTTCAGGCTGCTGCCGCCATCCATTAAGCATTTGGAGAACTCATAGCCATGGATTACAGGGCATACCACCATGGCGTAATATCCATCTGGGATGTGCTCTGGATGATCATCGCGGCTCCAGTGCACCGATACTTCGGACCATCGGACATACTGGCGGATTTTGGGCACGGTGGCGTTGAGGGAGCGCATAGCGGCTCTTTATGCCTTGGCCGTGGGAGGTCCGAGGAATGTGTGAAAGGCACCTTTTTTGTCCTTGATTGGGTTGCCCTTGCCAGCGCCACCCTCTGCCTTTTCGGCGGGTTTGGGCGCAGGGTCTTCGTCCATGTCACGGCCATCCCTGGACTCCTTGTCCTTGTCCGCTTTCCCTTTGCCACGAGGCCGTTGTCGTCGGCTGCGCTTGAAGCCAGCCTCTTGATCCGCCTTAAGGTCGTTGACAAACTTGCAGTTCCGGTTGGTGTGATTGCACTTTCCCGAGGCGTCGCGGTGGGCGAAACATGGCATATCGCGGTATTCGTCGTAAGACACGGGGGCGGATGGCGCCGAAGTGGGAGTTGCAGAACTCCGCGGCTGGCCACTGCTAGTACCGCGTCCTCTGCCGCGCTGGCCGTTTTGCCCCTTGTTAGCAAAGGTTGTGGCCACCATGTCCGAAGCCTGCTGCTCTTCTGGCGGATTTTTCCGTTTGTTGCTGCTATTCCGCTTTCCAGTGTTCTGGATGGCGGAAGCCTTCAGAGATTCGCGGGCGTCGTCGTTGGTGGCCGCGTAGTTGCTTGCAATGGTGATCATGGAATTTAGGGTTAGTTTCCCTTCGTTCCTTTCCCGCAACAGGCGATGGCGGAGCAGCTGGCCTCTCTCCAAACTGTCAATAAACGCGAGGATGGCGGATTCGTCAGTAACCCCTTCACAGGAGTTCTTCATATCAAGCCATCGCGCGAGGAAAGTTCGGGAGGTCTTGTCGTCAGCCCGTCGGCACCGTTGGAGGTCACCAATGTTATGGGGTCTCTTGTAAGTCCCATCGAAATTTTTGGTGAACGCAGTTTGCATATCGAATCAGGTTTGGATGAAGTTTTCTGCCAAGTCGCCGATCCACTGCCTCGCAGTGCCGGATAGCATCAGGGGCAAATAGCGGACATCAACATTGGGTGATCCCCCGGCGAATTGTACTGCGTTGAAGTAGTCTTGTAGCCAAGTTAAAGGCCGATCGACTCCATTGTACTGGCGGATATTTTTCTCGATCTTGAACCCATGCGGGATGGGCTCATCATGAATCCGTTGTCCAAAGCACTTTGGGCCGAGGAAGAAGGCTGTTAGAGACTTGGCAATCTCATTTAGATGGGTACGAGCGTCGTAGGGCTTCTGGTTCGGCGGATCCTTGCGAGAGTTGTGTGACCTTGCTGGTCCGCCACCACCACCACCGCCGCCATGGGGGCTCCCTGGTGGGGATGGCGAAGGGTCACGTCGTCGTTTACTCTCGCCGTCCTGCGACTGATCTTTGCAGCTACGATGGCTTCCTTCTGTTCTTCGTGGAGATGGATCATCGTCATGGCGGCGGGAGCCTTGCCCTTTGTCATCGTGGTGGCGAGTGGAGCGATGCTTGTCCTTGTCGCCGCCACGGTGCGCGCCGTCGTCGTGGCGAGATCGGTCCCTTCTCTTGGATCCGCCGTCTCTGCTGGTTTCCCGTCGTGGCGGATCGTCTCTGCGTCCAGCGTCACGGTTGTGTCCTCGCTTGCCATCATTGTCGCGTATGACGATCCCTCCCTTTGGGACTTCGAACGTCTTATACTTTGGTGGCGGCATGTTGGTCTTATGGCGAGGGGCCGCATTGTCTTGGTGGTATCCATAGGCAGGGTAGTTCTTGCGGGGTGGCGATGGATTTCTCTGTGGGCCTTTGCCATTTGGTTTGTTATCGGAGGATATTGGGATGGCGTTCGCCCGGTTGCGAGCTTCTCTTCTTCGGATTTCTGAGGATCCGGTATGAGATTCGTTGTCAGGGCGCGTACCATGGTTGCCAGCCCCCCGAGCCTTGGAGGCAGTGCTGGACCTGCAGAGCATGGGATCAGATTCGAGCCGTCGTGACGACGTAGCCTTCTCCTGCTGCACTAATGCTTTGGTCATCAGTTTCACCGCCGTTTCTAGGGCTGCTGGGCTCTTATTATGCTCCAATAGCTCCTTTGCAGCCACGATATTTTCGATGGGCGTAGCCCTGACTTCATCGCGGTTTTTATCCACGTATGGCAGATTCTTGATGTACATCTTGGCCAGAGTTTCCGCTGTTGGTACGGTGAACTCAAGGTTTCGTACCAGCTGCGGGTCGCCTCCCTCGGTTATCTGGCTCTAGATGAGAGTAACATACTTCTCCTCCATGTTCCTTGCGCGCTTCAGCGTGTCTTGAGCTTTAGCAATGTCGCCATCAAGCTGCTGGCCCATCTTCTCGACTCGCTTTGCTTCCTTGAGGAGTGCTCGCCTCTTCTTCTCGAGATCGTTCACATCTCTGACATAGTCAGGGGTGATTGAATATGCTAGAGTTCCGTAGACGACCTTGTCCAGCGGGGTCGTGAAGTCTTCCGGGTGCTGGTCCTCGGGGATGGCGGGTTGGAGAGGCCTGGGTCCGCCGTGAATCTCAGGAAGTTGCTCCGTGGCGGGATCGGCGGCTGGTGGCGGGTTGCCCTGCTCTTTGCCAGCATCTCCATCGTGGACTGCCTGAGATGGCGGATCACCAGTTGTCTGCCCAGCATCATCTCCTTTATTGGTTACGAACACCTGCTTGGCCGCTGCTTGCTGTTCTTCAAGTGCCTGCTGCTCCAACTCTGCCTCGATTTTTCTCATGGCGGCGTCGTAATGGTCAGAGTCATAGCCCTTGCTGTCCCAATCATCCGATTCACCACTTTCGTTAAGTGCCTCAAGGATGGATTCACCTAGGCTATCTTCTCCTCCATTGGAGGTAGATCCCGAAGTGATGCCTGCGAACGCAACAAGGCAGTATCGTGGTGTCTCTAACGCCAGATTACTCATGGCGGATTCACAGCGGTCTTCCACCACTTCCTCTACCTCTAGGGCGGGCTGGGTGGGATTATTTTTTAGATCCGATCTGGTCAACTTGGAAAGTTCCAGGTCAGATGAGTCCTCCTCCGTCTCCAGCTCAAAAGCGGTCCGTTTGGGGATTTCAGCCATACCGATCCGCTGGAAATTGGTTTCTGTAGCGGGGGTAGGGTTTGTCTCTCCAATGAAGATATGGATATCTCCAATCGGAACGACGGTGAATCGAGCAGGGTCTTCTCTAGCCGGCACCCAGAGGTTATCCGCTGGGACGATGGGGAAGCCGGAATCGTAGAGGACACGCCCGATGGCGACGGTGTCGCCGATGCCTGCAAAGGCGGATCCCGCCTGGATCCGCGCTCCAGACGCGCTTTGCCCCACGGTGGGCGCCAACTGTCGTGGTTTCGTCAACAGATCTGCCATAGAGGTAGGGGTATGTCAGTTTGTGGAAGGGGGTGAACACGGAGGAGCGATCCGGGACGGTGGTAGCACGAGTTTACCCAGCTTCAGATCCCGCGACGGTGGCGAGATCCTACGTGCTGCTATAATTCACTATATGGCAACAAGTGCTCGATTACAATGATGAGGTTGGCTGTTTCGCTATGCGATTGGCCGTATGACTAGAACCTGCCTCAAGGGCTGCTCCACGCCGGGCTTATAAAGGCGCCTGGCGTGGGCTACACGTTGGTACCGGAGCGGATACAACTTGGAGTCCTAGACTAAGTCCTATGCGTGTACGTCAAGGCAACCCGCCATGGGCCGTCTCCGGACCCGCCATGGGCCTGTCGTTAGTAATCCGCCATGGGCCTGTCTAAGGATCCGCCATAAGCGCCTGCGTCCAGTACCGTCGTGGCAACTTCAGCAACTGGGCCGCCCGGTATGGCGAATCCGTCATACCACCCCTGATGGGCCACCCTGGCTTGCTGATTTAGGACTACGTCGCTGGTATACCTATTTGGTATATCCCCAACAACTCGGGAGAGACAAATTCCATCTCGATACATACAACCCAACAAGTACTTTCCGATCACCTGAGAGACACCTTTATGATCACCCTCTCATAGGATGACGTTTGATGACCTCAAAGCTTTCTTCCGATACCAGGGAGTTGTATTATCTCATGGTCTAAGGAATACAATACTTGACATAGGAAAAAGCTTCGCAAAGATGAACACGATGACACGATCTAATTGCTCTGCTTTATTTGGGTCTGTCCAACATATCATTATCCTAATGATACGATCTCATTATTAATTGACAACTCATGTCTATGGTTAGGAAACCTTATCCATCATTAATCAATGAGCTAGTCCATAGAGGCGTACTAGGGACACGGTGTTGTTCATAAACCACACAAGTATTAAAGTTTCCGCTTAATACAATTCTAGCATGGAATATAAACATTATCATGAACAAGAATTATAATAATAACATCTTTATTATTGCCTCTAGGGCATAATTCCAACAGCCTCGCCCTGGCCGGAGCTAGTGGCTGACCAAGCCGGGACCTAGAGGAGGTTGTAGGTTGCCGCGCGCGGTGCGCTGCTGTGTGGTAGGGTGATCTGTGGCGCGGGAATTCCTCGTCAGATTCAACGGTGAGAGCGGGAATTTCTCGCCGAAGTCGACGTCTACGGGAGAAGTGGATGTCCTGGGGTCGCATGAGAGGAGCGGGGAGCTCAGGCAGCAGGGCGGAGCCCTTGGTTGCAAGGCGCGGCGGCCGGCGGCGAGGCGCACGGTGGTGCTGCTAGATGCGGGCGGAGATAGTGCATCGGGCAGCGTGCCCTGTTGGTGGAGGAAGACGACCAAGAGTGCAGAGGATACCAAAGTAGAAGAGATAGTATGTACAGGTCTTTTTTGCAAATTTAGCAAAAACTAGGTATTTGTTTTGCCACGTGGACCTGACAAGTGGGCTCATCTGGCCAGAAACTCTGTTAGACGGTTAAACACAAGCAATCAGTGTTCAGTGTCGCCACCCAGCCTCAAAAGTGGTAGTTAAATATCGCCAAGCCCTGAGATAGTAGTTTCCAGATGTGATAACCTGTAATGTGGTAGTTTTGCGTTATTAACTCGTCCTTCCATCATCCGTTCCATGTCATACTCTAGTTCTTGATTTCTTTCAATCGGTCTAGTCTTGCTGTTGTTCAAACTAAAGTTCTTAGCAAACTGTTTAGACCTACTATTTGTCTATTATCTGCTACTTTGTATGATTAATTTAATCTTTGTTATACTAATCATGCTTTATATATTGTTTTTACGGATTAAATCTTTAGGTAATTTGCTCAAATTTTCAACATATACAATGGTTATGTCTTAGCCATGTCACTTGGATCATTGGTGCGTGTGGAGAGAGAAAGAAAAAGAGAGATTTGTCTTCTCTTAACTAAGAGTTGATCTCTTACTAAGAAAGATAAGTTGTTTTCCTCCAATGTACGAGCTATCGCTCACATGTACTTACATTTTTTTTAACGACACCTAATGTTTAAGATAAGATCATCTTATCAACCATTGTACATGCCCCAAACTAGATGATCCTGGCGCGCTTTGCTACGCTGTCCTCCACTTCTGTCGATGACTATTTGCATTCTATTTTTTGTTCAGTCTGTATGCCTTGTTTGTTTGTTGGCTGATTATTAATTAAAAGCACCAGGGCCTCTTATCCAGGTATAAGCCTCCTGGAATCTAACGTACAGTGCCAATCACAATCTAGTGGAACAGCTAAAACACCAATCCAGTTTAGTATACTTGGAAAAGAACACAAAGAACATCATCTTGAATGAGTCATGCACAATACATAATCCTTTTCAGCCTATAGATAGGGATAGATAGGGAAGTCTTGTATAGACACACCTTTTATTAGCAATGACATCAAACATGAAAGCTAAGAAAAAAATCGATAAAATTTAGAATCAGTCAATTCCATAATCAAAAGAAAGGAACAACGTTCCGATTTCACTTCCGTAGAAAGGACGTGGTCTTGACTGTTGTTGTGGCTGCTGCTGTTCCCCCTCGTCTATACCATGCTCCGCAGGTCTTGCTTCCAGCTGAGTGTGCCCTCTAGCTTTTCTTTTTGCAACTCAGCTGGGGGCAATAGAAGCTGGGGTCTTCAATTTGGGAAATAGATGACCTAGATGGCCTATGGGCCATAGTAGCTGCTAGGAGCGTGCACGGCACGACATCTCTTTGCTCCTTTTATGGAATTTTGTTTTGCAAAGTGTGTGGGAGTTATATCACTGGACATGGCATCATAAGCTATATTTTTCTTCACAACAAACAGAATACCATCAGGTGTAGTGTAGCAACTGACACCACGCTCATCAACAACCCAAAGCTCTATCCTAAGCCAACCACACACAACACAAACACATATACCTTCAGTGTTATCAGCCAAATTTCCTTAAAAAGTAAGATCTGCTACCAAGATCTGTTATCAACACAAACACAAACACATATACAGATAATCCGTAGCAAAAGAAGCCTGCTATGCTGCTTCGGCGGCAACTCTTCACTCTAGACCAGAGGGCTAATGGACACGGGGAGTGAGAAGGCGAAGCATGTCATTCATGACTGGAAGAAAGACGCCAAAAGATTAAGACATGTCTAATTGACTGCTAAAGAATGTTACGCCACATTTGTGGGCAGACAACTTCTGTAGAAGCAACTTTTTTTAGCTCATTTTATATATTGCGCAGATAAGTCAATAAAAATCATGCACAGACAAAGAACAAACCTATTCTAATCTGATTCACACGTCAATTATTAGTTCTCCCATTTTATCACTACACTATCTACACGATTATTTCTCTGAATAGCATCTCTTAATTTCTGGAGTAGGACGTGAGCTACCTATGCTATACAACTCACCACCAACAATATAAGCTGTATCACCAATGAGATCTTGAGCTGTCCAGAAAAGAAAAATATTTCAACTATCCATCCATTACTGAATGCTATAATGGTACTTTGTATCTGTAAGAAATAACAATGGATCAATCATGTGAGCTCAGCTGAGGGTAGACATCAAACAAGAAAATTACAACTTACCATAAACTGGAAGTTTTGTTTTCTCAACCTACTTAGAACATTTCAAGCACTGCTCTTTCCAACAGATTTTCATGTGTACTAACCGCATGATAGCATTAGTAAAAAACTATGATGTCGATGCTAATCTTCCATCTGAACAATTTATTATGTATTAACATAACAATGTTAGATACACAAGAAGAACATGGATAAAAAAGGCCAAGTATAATCACATGAAATGTGGAACAGAACTACCGAGTTCTGCACGGTTGAATCTTCTACTTAAGTACTCCCTCCGTTTAGAAAAAATATAAGATGTTTTAGC
This sequence comes from Dactylis glomerata, assembly GCA_007115705.1. Classification (NCBI taxonomy): domain Eukaryota; kingdom Viridiplantae; phylum Streptophyta; class Magnoliopsida; order Poales; family Poaceae; genus Dactylis; species Dactylis glomerata. The sequence continues at coordinate 1,736,595 of QXEO01000234.1, read as the reverse complement.
TTGGTGAAGCTAATGTATCTAGACATCTTTTAGTGTATAGATTCAAATGAACCTATACACTAAAAGATGTCTAGATACATTCACTTCACAAAACTAAAACATCTTATATTTTCAAACGGAGGGAGTAGTTTCAAATTTGCAACCTTTCTTACTTATCAACTCAATTTTATGGGTGCTACCTGTATCTGGAATTAAGAGAACAAACAAACTAACAGAGTGTGCACAACTGCATAGAAAATAAGCCATACGATAAAAAGGCCACCAGTCCCTCTGAGAGAAACCACTCATGCACTGGCCCAGTGAAACATATTGTTGAAACATAGATGGCTGATAAACTCAGCAATGCTATACTGTGCCGTTTACTTGCAGGAAACTGATATCTTCTTCCATTAAGACTATCAAGGAACTGTCCCCAATTATTGTTTTTACATCTTCGCAACTTGAGTAGGTTGCGCATTTCAGCAATGAGACATCCTCGTGAATATCATCTTATACAGAAATTAAAGCTTTAAATGAAGACATTCAGGTGCTCCTTTTGCAATTCCATCCATATTTGTTTACATTCTGTGAAAAAAAAGTCTTATGGCTTCAAAATTTGTGGTCGATATGATACACTTTGTGAAAAACCAGGAGTCGCAAATGAAATAATACCCGATCAATGATTAGATTAAATAGCAGATAGATACAACATGACTTGTTATTCAGAATACTTTAAACCTGTATTACTTTCACAAACTTAACAGTTTTGTTATTATCTATATAAAATAGTATATATACTTTCTGGATGGAACGGATGGATGATCAAATGAATGTCCATTGAGGTTACCGGACAAGCAGCAAACTGTTGTATAAGTCACAAACATGAAACATGATTATAGGTGAAGGACTAAAAGACATGAACACATCTAGAACCAATGTTAAAGAGAAGAATTAGAAGACAGGTTGCAATGTCTACGAAATAGATGGGTGTATACCTTATATCTACCTATGAAACAAATCTGAAGCCTCGAAAGAAGCTAGAACAACAAGCGATGTATGTGTAATTTTGTGATTTTTTTTTTCTCTCTCTCTCTCTCTCGTCCTAGATTCGATTCAGCCAAACAATAGCTTACAAAATAAAGGCTTGAAGATTACCCGTGCCGGTCGCACATCGTGTTGGAGGCTTTGGAGCTCGATGGGGGAAGCAGCCTGGGAGGCTTGGACTCAACACTGCCCCACCAAATCAATCAGCCTGTATGTGCCAAGAGTAGTAAAGTATCTCAGAAATCGGTGGCACCCGGCGCCGAAGAGAACAGATTGGAGGAGGGAGGTGCATCGTGGTGCCGGCAGCTGGGTATGCGACGGGATCACAGATGGGTCAACAGGCCGTGCGACGCTGCCGACGGCCGACTCCTTTTTCAAAAGCGCTGGCGAGCATAGATCAGGGGCAAGGCACCGTGGTGGCATGTAGGATCTAGGTGACCGTATATGAGGAAGTTTGGTTCCCTTGTTTCCCGCGGGAATGGCGGGAGGCCAGAGTCGCGATGGCAAAAATTGCCTGGTTTCGCAACTGGTTGTTGGGGCTGTCGGAGATGAGCTCGGGGATGAAAGGATCTGACGATGGCGGAGCGGCGGGGCGGCGGGGCAGCAGTGCAACACACGGGACGGGGGCGGTCAAGGACGGGCGGCGTCTGAGCGGGGATTGGCCTGGCCAGCTTGATATCGGCCGGAGCACGGCGGCCAGACATTGAGGATTGGGGACAGAAGATAAAGAGGGGCGGTGGAGAGGTGCCCACGAGAGAGACCGACCTGATGTGTAAAGAGATGTGAACCGACCTCGTGACCGCTTCCAACGCGTTTCCAGTCTCGCGACGCGCTCACGCAATGCGATAACCCTCTGACACGTAGGTCCTGTTAGGAATAAATTACAACCGCTCTAGGCGGTTACTAGTATGCCCAAAGCACCCTTTCTGTACAGACATGTCTCTTGTGTATAGACACCTCTTCTCTCTCTCTCTCAGCAGTTGCATCTCTTGTAAACAGTCATGTCTCTTGTAACAGGCACCTCTTCGGAGGCACCCCAAAATCCTTGTATAAATAGGGCTTTGCCCATAAGCAATAAATAGAAGTTTTACTCTCAATCTTCTGAGTTCTAACACGTTATCAGCACGCTCTTTATCTGAGCGATTTCAAGAACAGAAGAACAAAGAACAGATTCGCAAGAACAATCGTCTTGCTGGATCGACAGAGAAAGAGGCACAAAGCCCTTTACATTAAAAGAATAAAAAGAGACCCACAGGTCTCAATCAAAAACGCCAACAGCCTACAGCTAATTGGTAAGAGAATAATAGGATGGAAATCCTTAACCAAGAACTGTAAGCATCTTCTTTAGATTGGGATTTCCTTACCACTTTGGTAACATCACACGATGGACATGCTCGCGTAGCGCGTGCGCCTTGGCCGCAGCGGCGGCATACTCTCCTCGCCACCACTGCGTTGCCTCGCGCATGCCAGTCAGAGCCGCTTGGCTAGTACGAACGGCCACGCCTCCGTGTTGGCTTGTGCTGCTGACGCCGGCCTGGCTCCGCGCGGCCTACCTCGCCGACGGCGACTTCCGGCGCAGAGGCCTATCACCACAGCAGCGCTCAACGCCGACGCCATCGAGTCGCGCCTACCGTATCCGACCCCGTGGTCGTTGAGGTCAGTACCGGCGTGCCGCGCCTGATGCTGCCATCGTTCATACGCCCTCCGGACGCGCCTCGCGTGCAGGTGCGCAAGGGCGACGCGCTCGCTCCTCAGCATTCGCCGTGCATCGGCGCTCGCCGCCTTCGGGCTGCCGCCGTCGAGCGGTCGCAGACGCCGCGCCGGCACTGAGCCCGGCTGCGCTTGGACTCGCGAACGGCGCCACGCCCGGAACCCGCCTCCCGGTGACTCCTCCGGCGAGTTCATTCGCGACGGAAACATCTCCGTCCGCCGGTGAAGGCAGCCGATGCGGTTACTGGGGCGCTTGGGCTGATTCGTGGAGAAGACCGCCTCACTGAACGAGAGTTGATTTGGGGATAAGAAGGCAGTGAAATATCTGCTGTCTAGCCTTTCCTTATCCTCTCGTGTAGTCTAGAGGCGTCTCTGATATTGGCTGCTATGGGCTGCTCAATCTTTTAACTCAGCCCATGTGCACTGGCTAACCAGATTATGTTACGTATTTCAGTTTTAGCTTTCTGTAAATTACAGCTTATTAGTTTCTGTAATTTATTTCTGTTAGAGTATTTCTAAAAATATATGTGATGTAATATATTTCCATGTGTGTACATGTCGAAATTAATTACATCCATCATTTTGCAATTGAGATTTTAATTTCTTGCAAATAAGGCAATCAATTCATCTTAATTGAGCTATTTTTGGTTCAATACGAGCAATAATTGATATGCAAAATTAGATGACAATTTACCATCAATTAAGTCCAAAAATGCCTTTAAAAGCACAAAAATTGACTTAATTCGAACTGAATTGATATGCAAAATCAAAAAAAAAATGCCTACTTCAAATTTATATATGGGATCACAAGGTAATGTGGCATCTACTGCATAATGTGCAGATTATCCACAATATTGTGAGGTCTACATTTTGTCATAATTGACACAATGACTACCTTCAATGTGCTCTCCCATATATTTAAATCAAATCATAACATAAGGTGCTAAGACAAAAAGCATCTACTGACTTAGGTCAGATTATGCTTCTTAGTACTGAGAGATGTACTCCATAAATATGGTGATTATCTACAATGTGTTATGATAGATGATTTGAGGCCTACACTAAAACCCAAGTGTTCACTTGAGTTTACAAGATTTTGCAATTTTTATTACAACATAACCAAGATGACTTTAATTTACATACATGTAAATTAATCAAATCTCTGGTTCTCGTTCATGTAGGACAACATGGCCGCTAAAGATTTTGAAGAGCTTGCGCTCGACGGACATAACTACTCTACATGGGCAATGGATGTTAAGATTAGTCTTTCATCCCGTGGCATTGCAGGTGCACTCATACCACCTGAGAATCCTCCTCAAGAGGGAGATGCACAAGTAACTGAGCAACAGAAATATACTGCCTTATCCCTTATAAGGCAACATATTCACCCAGATTTGAAATCTGAATATTTGATGGAGGAATCTCCAAGCAATATGTGGCAATCACTTAAAACAAGATATGAACAGCAAAAGGCCGTCATACTGCCTGAAGCTAGTCATGAATGGACCCATTTAAGACTCCAGGATTTCAAATCCGTTGGAGCTTATAACCATGAAGTCCATAAGATTTGTTCTAAATTGCGGTTTTGTGAGAAGGAACCTTCAGAACTGGAGAAGATAGAAAAGACTCTATCAACTATGCTCCCCGCTGACAGGATCCTACAGCAACAATATCGTGCCAGGAATTATCAAGTTTATTCTGAACTTATACATGTACTCCTCCAGGCTGAGAAACATGATGAACTTCTTTTAAAGAATAGTCATCAACGCCCGGTTGGGGCTGCCCCTCTCCCCGAAGTACATGCAAATTTTCAGAAAAACAATAAGTTCAATGGCTCATTTAAAGGCCAAACCAAGAACTTCAAGGGTAAATTCAACCGCAACCGCAACAAGAAGAACAAGCCACACAATTCAGATAAGGCGAAGGGCAAAGCAAAGAACAAGTTCGATAAGACAATTCTTTGCCAGAAATGTGGATGCTACAAGCATGTCACCAAGAAATGCCGCACCCCAAGACATCTGGTAAACCTCTACCTGCAATCCATGGGACGTAACGGACATGCCCAAGGAGCAAGATATGAATCTCACTTCAATCTTCAACCTGATAATAACATGGAAGCGGGATGTTCGCAAGATGTTCAAGGAACACCAAGCAACACCAAAGAATTCCATCTACCACAGGACTCCATGGACAAGGAGAACATGATGATAGAATATGCCTCAAACGACGTGTTCGGGGACTTTGACTAGTCAATCAACTCCTTTAGATAATATATTTATTTACATCCATCAGATTGTTGTAATAAAATAATAATAATATGTAAAGAAAAATATGTATTGTATCAAACATATTATTAGTGTTGTTGGTATCATCACCCTATATTGTAAGGCACAATATGTATTGTATCAGCACTTTGATATTAAGAAAGTTATATGTATTCTATATATTCAATAGAAGTCTTTTCATCACTGAAAATTCTACATTTTAATATATAGATTTCTACGGGTGTCAATCCAAATGGAGGAGGAAATGTGCCTTGTGGACAGTGGTACCACAAACTCTATACTTAGGGAAATAACATATTTTCAAACTCTCAAAAAGTTAAATGGAAATATTTTAACAATCGCTGGACGCGATGCGGTAATTGTTGGCACAGGACGTGCAATATTTACCCTCCCTATGGGTACGCAAATTATAATTGAGGATGCTTTATTGTATCCCGATTCAACTCGTACCCTCATTGGTTACAGAGATATCCGCAAAAATGGATTTCACATTGAAACCCATGAGGACAACAAAGAGGAATATCTCCTCTTTACCAAAGACAACGGATATGGCAAACAAATATTTGAGAAAATTCCTTCTTTATCATCAGGATTGTACTACACATACATAAAACCCGTAGCACATGGTGCGTATAAGGTAATTTTTCAAAATGTCAATGCATTTCAAATTTGGCATGATCGCCTAGGTCATCCTGGTATCGGGATGATGAGAAAAATTATCTGCAATTCCAATGGTCATGACTTAAATGAAGCTAAATTCCCACAATCTTCGGATTTCATGTGCACTGCATGTGCTACTGTGAAACTCATTTTAAGACCTTCTCGTCTTAAAATCCAAGCGGAACCACTCCAATTCCTTGAACGAATTCAAGGTGATATTTGTGGTCCTATCCAACCATTGTCTGGACCTTTTAGGTATTTCATGGTTCTCATAGACGCATCTACACGATGGTCCCATGTGTGTCTATTATCCACACGAAACCATGCATTTGCCAAAATAATGAGACAAGTTATTAAATTACAAGCTCATTATCCCGAGAATCGAATCAAATCAATTCGAATGGACAATGCTGCTGAATTTTCTTCACGAGCTTTCAATGATTATTGCATGGCACTAGGAATTGAAGTTCAGCACTCGGTCCCATATGTCCACACTCAAAATGGTTTGGCCGAATCTCTAATAAAGAGAATTAAGCTCATAGCACGACCTTTGCTAATGAATTGCAACTTACCAACTTCATGTTGGGGTCATGCAGTTTTACATGCTGCTGACTTAATTCAATTGCGACCAACTGCATATTACAGCACTTCCCCTCTGCAAATAGTACGTGGAAATCTACCTAATATTTCCCATCTGCGTAAATTTGGATGCGCCACATATGTGCCAATCTCACCACCGCAGCGTACATCCATGGGCCCACACAGGAAACTGGGGATCTATGTGGGGTACAAATCACCGTCAATAATCAAGTACCTTGAACCCCGTACAGGGGATCTATTCACAGCCCGTCACGCTGATTGCATCTTTAATGAGGACCATTTCCCGGCATTAGGGGGAGATATCAAGTACCAAAAAGAATGCCCGGAAATCGATTGGAATGCCCAAGGCATTTCCTCCTCTGACCCACGTACTCAAGAAACTGAACTTCAAGTTCGGAAGATAATTAATTTGCAACATATAGCAAATAATCTGCCAGATTCATTTACTGACTATAAAGGTGTCACTAAATCCTACAATCCTGCAATAAATGCGCCTGAAAGAGTGGAGGTACCAACACAAACCACTCAACCCCCTATTCAAAATAAGAGGGGGAGAAGTACGGCCATAAAACAGGATTCAGCTCCTCGCAAGCAACAAAGGAAACAGGGGAAGAAACCCTCTGAACAAGTAAATATAAAACAGGATTCAGCTCCTCGCAAGCAACAAAGGAAACAGAGGAAGAAACCCTCTGAAGAAGTAAATGTAAATCAACCTAGCGTTGATAATCCAGTGGAAGGACAACCTCCACAACCCAGCTCAGTTGTGCACTCAATGACTGGGACATCGGAAAACCCAGACTCAACCATATTGGGAAATCACGACGAGTCAACAAGGGTAAATGAAATTTCCACAAACTATATAGACTCTGGAGAATCTTACAACCGTAAGTCTACAATTGTCGACATAAATTTCTCTACTACAATTGCAAACAACCTTCTAAATGATCATGATCCAAAGACCATGGCAGAGTGTGAGAAACGCTCCGACTGGCCTAAATGGAAGGATGCAATCCAAGTAGAATTAGCCTCGCTCAATAAACGAAAGGTATTCACTGAAGCAATACCTACACCTCCCAAAGTTTTCCCTGTGGGATTTAAATGGGTTTTCGTTCGTAAGCGGAACGAAAACAATGAGGTGGTGAGATATAAAGCAAGGCTTGTAGCCCAAGGTTTCACGCAGAGACCAGGCATTGATTTCAATGAAACTTATTCTCCGGTAATGAGTGGTATTACATTCCGATACCTCATATCTATGGCAGTACAAAATCGTCTATCTATGCAGTTGATGGACGTAGTGACCGCTTACCTTTACGGATCACTTGATTCGGACATCTATATGAAGGTTCCTGATGGAATCCCAATTCCGAATCCAAATGCAAAACGCAATGTATATTGTGTAAAACTAAATAAGTCTTTATATGGCTTAAAACAGTCGGGACGCATGTGGTACAACCGACTTAGTGAGTTCCTATTGAAAAAGGGGTACTCCAACAATGATGATTGTCCATGTGTCTTCATCAAAAGGTCTGAAACAGGATTTTGCATTATTTCAGTGTATGTTGATGACCTTAATATCATTGGCAACACACAAGATATTGATGAAGCACGCAATCACCTAAAGACGGAATTTGAGATGAAGGATTTGGGTAAAACCAAATTTTGCTTAGGATTACAACTTGAGCACCTTCCCTCAGGTATTTTGGTTCATCAAACCGCCTATATCCAGAAAATATTGGAGAAATTCAATATGGACAAATCCTATCCATCCAAAACTCCCATGGTTGTTCGATCTCTAGACGTAGAGAAAGATCAATTCAGACCAAGGGATAATGGAGAAGAGATACTGGGATCCGAAGTTCCATATCTCAGTGCTATTGGAGCGCTTATGTATCTTGCAAATTGCACCAGGCCTGATATTGCATTTGCAGTAAATTTACTAGCTAGACATAGCGCAGCTCCTACTAAACGACATTGGACGGGAGCTAAGAATATCTTTCGATATCTCCAAGGCACAAAGGATCTTGGCCTATTCTTTCAATTTCAGAGAAATCTGGACATTGATATGATTGGGTATACCGATGCTGGCTACTTATCAGACCCCCATAATGCCAGATCGCAAACCGGTTTTGTGTTCCTACATGGTGGGACAGCCATCTCATGGAAGTCTTCTAAGCAAACCTTAGTGGCTACATCCACCAATCATTCTGAAATAATTGCATTATATGAGGCATCACGTGAATGTGTATGGCTTCGCAGAATGATAAACCACATACAACAATCATGTGGAAAAGGTTCTATCGAATCTCCGACCATTATTTATGAAGATAATGCTGCTTGTGTTGCTCAAATGCAAACGGGTTACATAAAGAGCAATATCACTAAACATATTGCACCCAAATTGTTTTATCCCCATGAATTACAGAAAAGTGGAGATATAAACATTTTGCAAGTCAAATCATGTGATAATCTTGCTGATCTATTCACGAAGTCACTACCAACTTCAACATTTGAAAAGTATGTTCATGGAATTGGTATGAGACGACTTCGAGATTTGAAAGGATCGGGGGGAGTATCCCTCTGAACCATAACCCATTCAAACATTATATTACACTCTTTTTCCTTTATGAGTTTACTCTCATGGTTCTCATCGAGGTTTTTAATGAGGTAATATCAACACAAGAATATATGTCATACCTCCTATTTTCCCCACCGGGGTTTTTAACAGATGTATACAAGACATATTAATTGTTCTCTAAACTTACCAATGAATTTTATCCTTCCAAGGTTTTCTCATATAAGTTATCAAAGAGACAATAATCATTATATGTTGTACTATTTTCTCCTTACTTTTCCCACTGGGTTTTAAAGGAGTTTTTGACAACATATCAAATTCTAGTCTCCTCATATTTTTCCCACAGGGTTTTTGGGGGAGTTTATTCAAGAAAATTTATCACTTGTGCTCAAGGCCATTACATTCAAGATTATACAAGGAATACAAGACATACAAGAAGAATCTTTGTGCAAGGGGGAGTGTTAGGAATAAATTACAACCGCTCTAGGCGGTTACTAGTATGCCCAAAGCACCCTTTCTGTACAGACATGTCTCTTGTGTATAGACACCTCTTCTCTCTCTCTCTCTCAGCAGTTGCATCTCTTGTAAACAGTCATGTCTCTTGTAACAGGCACCTCTTCGGAGGCACCCCAAAATCCTTGTATAAATAGGGCTTTGCCCACAAGCAATAAATAGAAGTTTTACTCTCAATCTTCTGAGTTCTAACAGGTCCGTCTAACCACAGCGCCACGTCCCGAGCAAGGATAAGTGCTCAAACACCAGGGAGCTTAGAGCTCTTCTAAGATACTGCATTAGACAGCTGCACTGGTAAATTTCCCTGGTTGTTCCCTGGTGAGTCTAGCTCAACACGATCGCTGTGCATGGAGACATCATGTATCCCACTTGTTGCGCAGATGCTCTATTTTTCCAATAAAAGATAAACATGATTCCCTTAGAAACTTAATTAGATGATGCCGATTGCCCCGGACTAGTCCAAAGTTACAGGGTTGAATTTGGACCTAGGCATGCTAGTCCACTTCGTCACTTGTCACTGTCCTTGAATGTTCATGCGCATACATACGCAGAGCCTGTCCATCATTTGTATTTGTAGCAGAAGATGTGGTGTACTGGTCCTAAGATGTCACTCGCAAGTGTTCACTTTCTATTTTACTAGCTCGGTTACAAAATGGTGTATTTTACCAGTTCAAGATTCAGAAAACCGTAAGATCCAGAAAACCAGCAATGGCTGCACTGAAGCCATGCTTGTGCTCAAGTAGAAGAGCGACAACAGATATGCTCGTCTTGTGCCTCTTGCTCCTCCATGTATACGTTCATCATGCGAGCGCTCTTTCCTTCACATATGGCTCCTTCAGCCTCGACAACTTCAAGGCGGACGACGACGCGATGATCACCGCCGGCAGGATCGAGCTCCTCGGCGACGAGGCAGGCGGTCGGGCAAGAGGCCACGCGCTGTATAGGCAGGCCGTGCAGCTCTGGGACGGCGCCACGGGCGAGGCGGCCAGCTTCACCGCCAGCTTCAACTTCAGCATCCAGTCTCTGTCCAACCGGAGCACCACCGCCGGACACGGCATGACGTTCTTCCTCGCGCCCTACACGCTTGACATGCCGCAGGACTCCTACGATGGCTGCCTTGGGATCTTCAGCGAGAGCATGGTGCCCAAAGACGGCGCGACGACGCTTTTCCCGAATGCGTCCGGTGGCGCCAGGTTCGTCGCCGTGGAGTTCGACACCCACCGGGACGCTTGGGACCCCAGCAGCCACCACATCGGCGTGGACGTGAACAACGTCGACTCGGGCAGCAACTACAAGATCTTACCCGACGGCAGCCTCGTGAGACTGGACGTCGGCCTCAGCGTCAGTGGCATCAGTTACGCCCTTGCCGCCACCGTCGACTTGCGGAGCATTCTGCCACAGCAGGTCTCGGTAGGCTTCTCGGCAGCCACCGGCGACGTGTTCGGCAGCGATCATACCGTGCTCTCGTTCTCCTTCCATTCCACCCTCGCGACCAGGAACGACACGTCCCTCCCATCCACCTCGTCGAATAAGAAAGCCACCATAAAACTCGTTGCCGGGGTGGCCGCCGCCGCGGCCGTGCTGGTGCTCCTGCTCGTCGTCATCGTCGCGGTGCTGCTCCGCAGCGTGAGCAGGAGAAACAGGCAATCTGAGGAGAAAGACATGTTTGCCGGAGATATGACCCCGGACTCCCTCGACATCGACAAAGACGACGAGTTCGGTTCCAGCACGGGACCCCGGCCTATCCCGTACGCCGAGCTAGCGGCGGCGACGAGTAACTTCTCGGAGGATGGGAAGCTGGGGCAGGGCGGGTCCGGGTCGGTGTACCGGGGCCACATGAAACAGCTCGGCGGCCGCGACGTCGCCATCAAGGTGTTCTTGAGGGGGGCGTCCACGGAAGGGAGGAAGGAGTACAGGTCCGAGGTCACTATCATCAGCAGGCTGCGGCACCGGAATCTCGTGCAGCTGATCGGTTGGTGTCATGGCCGCAGGCGGCTGCTGCTGGTCTACGAGCTCGTGCACAGCGGCAGCCTCGATGGATACCTCTACAGCAAACAGGAAAATGCTCTGACTTGGCAAGTTAGGTACGCATGCTTGGAATATCCATACCAGTCGTATTCTTAACTTACTTTCTTACATTGACTAAATGACCCTACTCTCTATTATATAAACCGAAATTAATATTACCTCAATTTAGAAATAGTTTGGAAATAAATCTTGTTTAGACAAAACTGAGTCAGTTATTTTAGAATGGAGTTAGTATTATTAAGCGAGAACTTTGTAGTAAATCTTTCTTTAAGTATTTGCTTAGAGCATGTATAATGGTAAATAAATCATGCATTTTCTTAGCCCGTCACATTATCTAGAGAAAGCGCTAGATATGACATGTACAATACATTATCGATTATTGAATTATTAAATTTTGAAATATGTAGCGCTTTAAGCCCAAAACATGTAGTTGGGCCAGGTCTGGGCTGCAAATCTTGGCCCGACAGCTGACTCAGGCCGGGCCTAGGCTGAAGGTTTGTGTGTTTTTCTAAAGGCCCGGCCCATTAGCCCGACCATTTTTTTGCCTGACGGGCCGGGCCTGTGCTGGAAAATGTGGCCCGACAGTCAGGCCGGGCCGGGCCTAGGCAGCCAATTTTTTAGTCGGGCTTTTTACTGGCCCGGCCCAAGATTATGCCCAAGTATAAGTGACCCTAGTCTATTATATAAACTGAAATTAGTATTACCTCAATTTAGAAATAGTTTGGAAATAAATATGTGTCTAGCTAAAACTGAGTCAGTTATTTTAGAATGGAGTTAGTGTTATTAAGAGAGAACTTCTTAGTAAATCGGTCCTTAAGTATTTGCTTAGAGCATGTATAATGATAAAGAAATCATGTCTTTTCTTAGCCCTCCATATCATCTAGAAAAAACACTAGATGTGACTTGTACTAGATAATTTTTAGTAAGAAATTAATTTGGACAATGTATTATCTCTTATTGTCATCTTTAACAATTAATTTCAAGATAATTAATTATTAGAGATGATAATAAGAGATAGTGTATTGTATAAGTCATATCTAATGCTTTCTTTAGATGATGTGGAGGTCTAAGAGAAGGCATATCTTCTCTACCATTGTAATGCCTATGATGGTCACGATGTGAGCCGCAAAATAAGGAGCTTACTTAACAAACTTAATAAGAACAAACTAAGCTCATTAATTTCCTCTAAAATCTACCACCTACATGAGATAGCACGAGATTTCCAAAGTTTAGATTTTCATGTAAACAAGAAATCACTCTAAGTGGATTCATTCATTTCCCCTTTCGGATAAAGGCCGGATTGTTTTTTCAAGCAATCTAAATCCTATCCTACACCAATCAAACATTTTTGTTTAGCCGACAAGTCTAGTAGGCGGTGGTAGAAATTTGTTGATGCCAAAGGGGGGTCATGGCCCCCTAGCTCATCAAAACTTATTGTGATATTAATGCATATACAACCATTTTTCAACCAACATATATAAATTGTGCCCATCGACTCTTTCTAGAGACTTTTGGGAAACTCACCATGACCTCTATAAATTGGGCCTATTTGCATTAGCTAGCTTTGCTGGTTAATTTGTGATCTATAAGATGATATACATATTAAGTATGTTTATGTGTTGGTAGTAATAAAAGGGGGAATATACAAATGAACCCCTAAGAAAACCTACTTCCAACTCATAAAATGTCGTGAAATTCTCTATTTGTATATGTTATATCATCGGACAATTTGTGAATACGAGAAAACAACATAACAGTATGTACTCCTTAACAACATAACATTATGTACGCTTAACATTGTTGTTTTGGGATCCTCACATGATTTTTCCTTTGTATAATATTTCCAAAAAAAAAGGTAATCCCAGCCTCTGCATCAATCGACTTATAGATAACCTTATTTCATTATTAAAATATGTTTTTAAAACTATTAAAATTTGTGGATCACATAGAAAAGCTACATGAATCAATTGTCTAAAAGTGCAAAGAAACATGAAGAGCCTCTGCATCAACATGCTAGACATCTCTCAAGTCACCAGCGACACCAGCTTTATAAATCCCGTGCTACCATTTTCAGACAGTTACACACAATATCTATAGTGTGGCGTTGATCTATGGCTCGAGATAAGACTATATACTGATCCAGTGAGTAGCTAATGATATAACCTGTAGAACTCAGTTTGTTATTGAAAAAATCATTGTGAACCTGTCAATGGTCCATTGTAAAGCACACGCCATTCAACCACCAAAAAATCGTAAAACTAGTTTGTTGGTAAAATTAATATTAAACATATGAACAATCCTCCGCCTTTTTTTCTTATCTAAACCCATTCAACCAATTCCCAAACAAATTCATAAGATTAGTTGTTGGTGAATTATTAAATGTCATAAATCCTCCATAAAAAACTGCAAAACGGCATGCAAGGAAGAGATGTTGTATTGTTTCATATCAATCACATAAACAAAAAAAAATTCTTCCTTGCGAATTCCATATAGTTACGTTTTCCTTTGTAAGAATTACCTTGCGATGAAGGGAACCACATAAATTTCAAATTTTAAGTGGTACCTATAACTTCTAGATGTATATGCATAGAAATAGTATTACTGATTAACAAGTATAAATACATATATTTTACCAGAAACATGCCAGATGTTGCTAAATTTCATTTAAAAACATCCTCTTACTTATAGACCTCAACTCACATTAGTCTACAAACCAAATGCAACCAACTTACTCATTCATTCCCCGTCAAGATCCTCCTGAACTGTATGTTCAAAGAAGGGCTTGACCAGAAATTCGCCACCGAGACTCATTTTTGTTGTGCAATGTAATATAGGGATGGATATTGCTCAGACAAAGGTGCATCCATAGGCAAGTATCTTCCCAAAACCTAGTGTTCATTCCATTAACAAATTTCACGAGCCTTTTGCTAAAAAATAATTTTAACATTCATTAAGCCCCTCTAAAATGTTAAGTCATTTGGTTTGACTTGAGATAAAGTTTTAGAATGAATGTATTTATTTGTAGTAGCTCTTGAAGCACACATCCTCTTTGAGAGGTTTAAATAGCCACTTCCTAAGTAACATTTATTGCTAACATTTCTGTTTTAAAAAAGTAACATTTATTATTTAATTAATTCTAATATTTGGACTCCCAACCTATCCTAATCCCTCGGTCTACAAATGATATTCCACTTCCCTCAAAAAAACAATGTTCCACTTAGTTTACACTTCAGTTGTGGTCATCACTGACCTGCTAGAAAAATCGAGATCTTAAAAAATCTTGTCCTTTACTTACTAGTTTAGGTATTTTCTAGGAAGGATGGCATGAATATAGGTAGAACTGTAGGGACTAAGAATGGTAGTACTAGGTGTGCACCATATGATAGTAACTTGCCGACTCAACTACTCTCTCTTTTTCTTAAAACCGTGTTTCACAGGTTTCAACTATCCATTTCTAAGTTTATAAAAATGAGCGAGTATTTCCAAGTACCTAAAAGGAAGAGATCCTGATTAACAATCATATACTCCCTGAGTTCCAATATATAGGAGATATAGTTTTTTGCACGAATATTAACGCAGAGGTGATAGGCAGTTAATTTTCGTTGGTTTTAGACGTGAAAGTGGAGGTAAATAACAAAACTCCCGATCTCTTCTCTTTCCCGATCAGATTTGTTTATGTAATATATCTCATACGGGAGTCAACTACTCCACAAATACAGCGGTAAATTTGATGGGAGTCTTATATTTTGGAATTTTCCTCAAAAAACTATACCTCCTATATATAGGAACGGAGGGAGTAATAATTTGTAATGTTCCTCTACCTCCTTTGCTTTTCTGAAACAGAAGATTTGACATGTGTAGAAATTTATCTTCAAGCCAAAAAGCTGTTCAAAATGTATAGTATTAACTTCAGTTTTTAAGTCTTCTAAAGATCATGCTCCATAAAAAATTTGGGGCCATCAGTATAATTGAAGTCAGATACTTGGATCAGACATGATAACACTTGCCTGTGACTTATTTTCTATCTCAGATACCAGATAATTCTTGGATTAGCATCTGCCGTGCTGTACCTTCACCAAGAATGGGATCAGTGCGTTGTCCACGGCGACATCAAGCCAAGCAACATCATGCTGGACGAGTCCTTCAACGCCAAGCTCGGCGACTTCGGCCTGGCGCGGCTCATCGACCACGGCGTGAGCCTGCAGACGTTGACGGCCATGGCGGGCACCCCGGGCTACCTCGACCCGGAGTGCGTCATCACCGGCAAGGCGTCCACCGAGTCCGACGTGTACAGCTTCGGCATCACGCTGCTGGAGATCGCGTGCGGCCGGCGGCCGATGGCGCCGCCTAGCGCCGGCGCCAAGGACAGCCAGGTGTTCCGGCTGCTGGAGTGGGCGTGGGACCTCTACGGCAGGGGCGCCGCCCTCGACGCCGCCGACGCGCGTCTCGGCGGCGCGTTCGACGAGTGGGAGATGGAGCGGGTGGTGGCCGTCGGGCTATGGTCCGCCCACCCCGACCCGAAGATGAGGCCGGCGATCAGGCAGGCCGCCGAGGCGCTGCAGTCGAGGAAGTTCAGGATGCCGGTGCTGCCGCCCAAGATGCCGGTGGCCGTGTACCTGCAGCCCTTCGGAGATGCCACCATGGAGTACGGCGACACCACCACGACCGTCGGGTCGGGAGCTACCATGCAGTATTCGTCGACGGCGACGCAGTCGTCAAATTCTAGCGTGCCTGCGGCGGCCAGTGAGCAGCTGAGCCCAAGAGCATAGATCAGGAGACGTCAGTTCGTTTCAGTTGGTGGACTGAAGATGAAAACTGAAACAAGTACAGCTCCGGAATATAGGAGGGATCAATGCAGCCCCTTTGCTTTGCCAATTTTTAAACTACTTGTGATGTAAAATCTAGTAGTCACTCATAAGCGTTACAGTTTCAGATTCGGATGCCTACCTTGAATAATTTCAGTCTTTCACTCAAGTTGTTCGCGTGTCAAACTGTCCAGTTTGAGTTCTGGCTTTCAGGTGCGAAGGGAAACGCTGGATGCTTCAGGCTTTTTTTTTTTTTTTGCGAATAAGACACTGGCATTAAAAGAAACAACGAACAGTACAAAGCACCCCAAGAAAAACGAAAATTACAACGAAATCCTTGAGAAGCCCTTCATCTTCAACCTCCAGACCGTGTCGACGACGCGCCGCCGCTGCCGCTCCTCCCTGAGTCGGCCTGACGTTGTTGGTTGCGGACGGGAAGTCGCCGAACGGGTCAAGGAGACCACATCCGTCCCGGAGACGAAGAAGAAGGAAGAACTACCGATGAAGCTCCTTGACGATCCAAAGATCCCCAAAGCCAGACGAAAACCTCAAAGACCAGACCACTCCCACAAGCCTCTCGACATTATCGCCGAGATGGGGTTGAAGCTGGGGAGACCTTATTGCACGAGGCGCCGCCACCACCACCTGAGCGCCGCCTCTGCAAACCTTGACCCTAAAAACTGAGAACAAAGCCCTCAAAACAGGGGGCGGAGCCCTCCCACCGACAAGGACCGAGATCCACCGTGTCTCCATGGCCCTAAGCCCACAAAGACCGGCGACCTGCGGCGGCGCCGGCGGGAGGCAACGAGATCCAATCGCCCCTGCCTGGAGTCCTAGATAGTTTCAGCTAAATTAGGAACCGACTATGTACAGATGTTTTCAGGTTTATCATGCCGCGGCAGTTAGGACTGATCTCGGATAGTGGATACGGCGTGATTTCGACCTTGCAATATCTCCGAGCTGTGATTCTGTGACGATCTCATCCGTCCGGGCTAATTGAGATCACCATTTGGAACTCGCCGGGAAAGCAACGCCTCCCAAGGCTCCGCGGGATCGTGCAATTCAAGTATGCAACAGGGAAACCAAGAGAGGGTCATGACATGACAACAACAGAAGCTTCAGGTTTTCGACTCCATGAAGGCGCGCAAGAGCAAGGCTGGGTGCTGGACTGATGGTTAGCTTGGCGAAGGGTGGATCTAGAGATGTTAAGTTGAGATTCCAATAAATCGTGTCCTTGTTTACTAGTGATGTAATTTCCTCCCAAATGGACTGAAAATTGGAAGGGATTTTGTGGAACACTTCCTTTCATCCAATCATTTCAAATACTATTCCATCTCAATCCACTAATACGGTGGGTTTTTTATGTGGTTTGCTGATTCTCACTCGACCTCGACTTACCTTAATTATAAGTCGGCTCCTTAACCATTGGGCTTAACTGCATCATCATTCGTGCTAGCTAAGTTGCAAATGAGAGTTTTCCGGTTGTAGACAGGGTTGCAACTGAGATTTTACTTGCAACATGGGTTATAACTGAGAAAAATAACCTAGACTATTGAATTGTTTTGTGGTTCGTGTTAGTCATGTGTTACAACATGAGTTGCAAGTAAAATTCATTGACATCACCTGGTTGAGAATTAGTCACTGCCATTTTTAATGAGGGAATTGCACTTTTCACCACTTTTACGTCTAATCTGTTACACATTTCACCACTTATTTCCTAACGCACTGTTTACTTCCATCGTATCCCGCGTATAAGTGCTCCAGATTTATAATAAAATTCATTAAACGCTTAAAATTAGATAAATATTTGTCCATCCAAAAAATAGTATTTGTGTGTGCATGCACTCTAGGGTGTAATTGAACCCTTTTATTTATATTAAACATCATTGTTTACTAAAAAAATCTAGTTTTCATGCAAACTTATAGCACAGTTGAAAATGCAATCCATAAGTCATGCTGGTCAATCAATGACAATGATAAGCTCTATAAAAAAAACAGAGTCTATTGCTCTTCGACATGTTTTATATCGACTTCAGTCATGCTTTATTGGAGTTATCTTTAATTAATTCTGACAGACAAAATAAATCAAAGGAAAATAATTGCCCATCAAGAAATTATGATTTTTCTTTCTAGGTTATAATGGTTTTAATTTAGATAAAGCAGTTTTAAAATGTGCCACAAAATCATATCCAGCAAACTATAGATAACATGCGTAGACGAAATGGACTTGGGATACGGTTGCATGTTTATGTACACACTAACATATAAAAAAGACGGATTAACTGAGCTAAGATATATATGAGCGAAAAACTAGAGAAATGTTCAACGAATTATACGTAGAAGTGGTGGAAACTGCAAATTTTTTGTTAGAGTTGTGATCCTTGCAAAAGCTTGTTGTGAAGGTGGCGGATAGTGCAATTCCCTTATTTTTTTTATCAGCACAAAAGTAAGAGATTTGTGGGCATTCAAAATTGTCTTAGTAAATAAACTATTTTTGGGATCTGAGATAATCTATATCAATCCTCTCAAATACACTAACAGTAGACAAAACCTGATAGAGTATTGCTTCGTCATAGATCATTTTGCCATTGTTCTTTTGGATTGTTTTAATTGACGTGTTTCCTTTGTACCCCCTTTGTTCCGTAAAACTTGTCACAAAACTAGTTTATCTAGATATATTTTAGTATCTATATATATTTATATTAGCGACAAGTTTTATGAAACAGAGGGAGTATGTCAGAATATAGATTGCACCTCTTAGAAGAGTACTAGAGTGTGCCTATTTTAGTTTCGTTTGTGATCAGTTGAGCGTGGATTTGGACATAATTGCGAGCACGTTGAGCCATTCGCTCTTGCCTTTGGGTACGGCTGGGCCGGTGTCGCGCTATGATTTGAATCATGTTTATATTCAATTCAATTGGAAAAAAATTTAGATAACTTAGTATAAATATTGTACTCAGTCATACTAGATCAGTTGATATTTTTTCTCGATCGGAGGAAGTATCTTTTATGGGGTCGATTAATGAATTTAGCAGGTGAGCAAGCCATTTCACCTCTTATTTTATCTTTATCAATCTTTTTTACCAATGATTCATGTTTTATGATAGAATTGCATTGAATTATTGTTTATGTTGTTACTAGAAATGGAGCAAAGATCGGACAATTTCTCTACTTCACAAATATATAACAAAAAATGAAAATATGGTTTCACGAAAAGATGGACAAGTGGCTAGAGGGGCATGTGGCCTTGGTCCATGCCCTAGGCCATGGTGGCCTCCCGTGGGATGCCCTTTAATCTGTGGTTCGTTCCAGGAAAAAACTACTCCCTCTATCCTAAAATAGGATGCATATAATTTTCAGTCAAAGTCAAACTTTTTAAAGTTTGACCAATTATATTGAAAAATATCAATACTTATATTCCTAAATTAATATTGTTACAACCATCATCGAATATAGTGTGCATTTGGTATTGTAGATGTTGATACTTTTTTCTATATAATTGATCAAACTTTAAAAAGTTTGACTTTGACCAAAAAACTATATCCATCCTATTTTGGGATAGTGGGAGTGTTGCATAGCTCGATCCTTTAACCTAAGAAGTGACAAGCAAGTACGAAATCGCCGTGTACATATGTATATAACCTCTATTGCTGAAGATATATTTATTTTGCTCAATATTATATTATTCCTCCATAGCCATATTGTCGAGCAAAGTGACGCACCACCAACAAGAATAAGAGATCTCAATGTTTTGGCTAAACCACATAATCATCTCTCAAACATATGGGCCACACTACATGGTTGATAAAGAGTATAACTTATTTGAAGTTTTGAACATCACATTTGACTTGTACAAGATTGGACATTTAGTGACATTATAGGACAACAAACTCGCGAAATTCACATTTAGAAATAGTAAAAAATCTACCCAAGTGCTAAAAAGCGTATGGAGGCTGTTTAGACAATACGAACCTCCGATTTGGGACCGTACGATACTCGCCCAACGGAAGGAGATGTCACGCGCGCGTCGGCCGCGTGTCCGACAACGCGGCACCTGATCCCGACAGACTCCTACCTGGGGCCCACGTCGCATGTGTCCGAGCAAGTGGGGCCGTTCCTATCCGTGCGGTCGTCTTCCTCTCCCTCTAGCTTCTGTTCATGTTCATGTTCTGTTCCCCATTTCCCTCCCCCAAATCACCTAGGGTTTCTGAGCTCCGGAGAGCGAGCGAGCGGGAGAGTGCGGCGAGCTCGTCACCGCCGAACTCGCGCAAGAGGGCCGCCAGCTCTTCGCCTCGGGAGGGCGAGCTCGCGCGTCACTGCTAGAGGGCAAACTCGCGCGGCAGGGCCCCGTTGTTGCCTCGGGAGAGCCGCGAGCCTGACGCTGCTGGAGGGCGAGCGCACGCGGGAGGGCCGCGAGCTCGGCGTTGCTGGAGGGCCGAGAGCTCGGCACCGCGGGAGGCTTGAGCGCGCGCCGACGGTTGGGTACTTCACCGGCTACAGAGGTAAAATCCCCCCACGCGATTTTTCCTCAATCATGTGTGATTACTCCTGTTGTAAATCAACTCACACGATGGTTTGAACGGTAGCTGTTCTGCCCTATGATCTCCCTGCAGTCTGAGCTTGCCCCCCAAACGAATCCCCACTGTTCTGTCAAAATTTGGAAGTAAATTGTCATGTAAATCATCATGGTGGTCATATGTTGCTGTAGTTTTACGGTGGTGTAACCAGATCAGTGCTGACCATAGCTCGTACCGATGCAATTTCCATTTGCATGTTCAATTTCCTGCCATGTCTGCGTTTATATAGTACTCTGGATCATGGTGGTCTTTGTAGTGGATGGATTCACTAGTGGAAAAATAGGCTTCTATCCGCCACCTTTAGTCCCCAAACTATTTGGGCCAGGACTAAAGGGGGCATTAGTCCCGGTTCGTGCCGCTGGAGCACGGCCAGCACCTAGTCCCGGTTCGTAATGGACCTTTAGTTCCGATCGTTAACACGGACCGGGACTAAAGGGTTGGCGGGCGGGAACCCCACGGGCGGCGGCCTTTAGTCCCGGCCCTTGTTAACGACCAGGACTAAAGGGCGACCTTTAATCCCGGCCTTTATCACGGACCGGGACTAAAGGCCGTCGCCTACAAAATCGAGCTTCTCCTCCCCCGAGCCTGCCAGTACACTAATGATGGTCGGAAGCTTGGATTGAGTGGAGAGGTCATGCCCAATTTTTTTATCAAAATTATCCAAGATTTTGAGTTATTTTATCTATCTAATTGGTTCAAAAGGTTAGCAACTTTATTCTCTCATCTTTAATTGCTAATTTAGCTCATATAATGCTCTAGATGTGGTGAGATTTATGGCTATAATTTGAGAGTAATTATGGGAGTTTATTTCATTTATATATCATTTGAGCTTAAATTAATTCCTTAGTTTGCACATGTGTAGAGGTGGTGTACTTGTATGTTGACCAAAATGAGTATGAAGTAGAAATTTGTCATGCACATATATAGCTCTTTTTATGCTCAAAAAAATAGAGGGATTTGTGGAGTAATTAATGTTAGAAAGTAATGTGGGAGTAATTGTGAGCTTATGTGATTTATAATAATAATTTTTGAGTAGGATTTATTTGCAATAATAACTTGTAAGTATGAGGCATTTTCTTGATTGATTTCCATGCACATATATAGCTCTTTTTATGCTCAAGAAAATAGAGGGATTTGTGGAGTAACGTTAGAGAGTAATGTGGGAGTATATATGATTTATATGCAATGTGAGTTTATTCCTTGTATTAATTTGGTTTATTATATACTTACATAATAATGCAGATGAACCGGCAATGGATGTACGGTAGCCGAATCTCAAGCGAGTTCATTAAGGGCTTGCAGGATTTCCTCTGTGTGGCTCATGCGAACAGGCGGAATGGTTTTGTTGTCTGTCCATGTAGTGTGTGTAAGAATCTGAAGAATTACTCTTCATCAAGAACCCTTCACGTGCACCTGCTTCAGCATGATTTCATGCCCATCTACAATTGTTGGACCAAGCACGGAGAAAGAGGTGTTACAATGGAAGACAATGAAGAAGAGGATGATAACAACTATCCTGGGTTCCCTGAATATGGTGATACTTTCATGGGAGAAGCTGAAGGGGGAGCTGAAGGGGGAGCTGAAGGGGAAGCTGAAGGAGAGACACATGATGAGGCCCCTGATGATCTCGGTCGGACCATTGCTGATGCACGGAGAGAATGCGAAACTAATAAGGAGAGGGAGAAGTTGGATCGCATGTTAGAGGATCACAAAAAGTCCTTATACCCAAACTGCCAAAATGGTCTGAAAATGCTGGGCAGCACACTTGAATTGCTGAAATGGAAGGCAGAGGAAGGTCTATCTGACTCCGGATTTGAAAAGTTGCTGAAAATGATGAGGAATATGCTTCCAAAGGATAACAAATTGCCCACCAGTACGTACGAAGCCAAGAAGATTGTCTGCCCTCTAGGTTTAGAGGTTCAGAAGATACATGCATGTCCTAATGACTGCATCCTCTATCGTTGATGAGGGTTAACTTGGCAAATGTCCTAGATGAAGGATTTAGGATCGGGGGAATAGGGCGTCGGATGAACTCGAAGGTAAAGGTTTAGTCGAAATAAGTGTATATCGAAAGTAAACTTGGGTATTCAACCTAGCTTGCTTTCAAACTGCCCTACATCGTCCCCTCCTGGCCCCTATATATAGATGGCCAGGTCTCGAGGATCGGGTAGGGTCCGATACAGATTACAATATCGACATACGGTAAGAACTCGTACTCGACTATCATTACAGTTGGGCCTAGCTTAACGGGCCTCGGGGGTATTCAACTAACGGGATCTATTAACTATACCCTTGTCAGTAGCCCCTGAGATTCTACCAGAATTGTAGATTCGGGTTGAATCTCTAATCTTCAAATCTTTGACTTGATCAATTTCTTCGATTTCTTCATATCTTCAAATCTTCGGCTTGGTCTTTCGACTTACTTTCATGATATTTTTTTCGCAAGGGGTTTTGATGAACAAGCCTGACAACTCTGACGGATCAAGAGGTCAGTTAACTGCCGGAACAGATACTTGTCACCTACTTTAAATTCAATCCCCTTGGATTTGAATTTGGATACCGGTCAAACCCATTCTTTTGCCGCATTTAGGTCTTACAAAGAATGAATCCCAGTGATTCTCAGGGTACCCAGTGCGTCCACCAGGATTTTCTTCGCGTCGTAGACACAGATACATACCAGCAGAGTGCATCGATGTGCGTATACCAGGCCACACAGGACGGCTCCCGGGGTCTTACCTTCATGACAGGTCACGGCATTCGAGTTGCGTTGCGATAACATAACTCGAGAATCTTATGTCGCAGTCAAATTTTGACTGAAAATATTCGGGTTTCAACAACCATAGAACTCGCTCCCGATGGGAGTAATCTCTTTGCATTTTGTCGACTATATAGTCGAAGTTTGTATGATATACTTTCTTCATCCTCGATATTGATTATCTCATCCTCTATCGGGTGCGCGTTCAGCGCTCCCGATGGGAGTAGCCCCCGAGGCTATGTTTGAATACTTGTAGACAAGCATAGGCTCAAAATTCACTTCGTCTTCTTCCTTGTAATATCTCCTGTTTACAAGCCCCCGAGCCCAAGGCGAGGTCTTTTATATCGTACAACCACACTCTCCCCTTCTTATTTTTTCTCCTTTGGTGTTTATCGTCTGCTACATGCAGAATTTAAATCTTTTGTAGAATACGTTGATGGGCTTTGCTTATCACGGGGGCCCGATAATACGTGCTTATAAATAAGGGATTTCTATTTTCGTGCCCTCAGGTCGTTAGTTGTACTCAGTTTTCCCCAGCTCGTTGGTTTTTCCTCAGTTTTCCCCTCGCTCTAGTTTGAAACCCCTCGCAGACGCTCGGACGGGAGGGTTGCGGTCTGGTCAGAGGCCTTGACTGTTAGCGGTGACGGCTAGGGAGCCGCGGTGGTTGTGAATTGACCGATGCTTTTGAATGGTGCTGACGGGTAGGGTCAGGAGACACGTCGGAGCAGCCATCCATCTATTGCTGACGTGTGGGCCGTTTTATTTCCTGATTGTATACGCGGTGCTGCCAATGACAAATGGGGCCGCTCTATAGGGCTGCCGCAGCCAATGACCAGTGGGGTCGTGTAATTTTCAGGAAAAGACATATATTGCCGCTCTGTGGGGCTGCCGCAGCCAATGACCAGTGGGGTCGTCAATTTATTTAGAGAAAATCATATATTGCCGCTCTGTGGGGCCTCCGCAGCCAATGACCGCTGGGGTCGTCTATTTATTTAGAGAAAATCATATAGAGCCGCTCTGTGGGGCCGCCTCAGCCAATGACCGCTGGGGTCGGCCTTAGTGAAAAGGCATATATCCCTGCTTTTATTTAGAGAGAAGCAACAAGTTCGCTAATTAATTTTTCTTAAGCTAGACCCAGCAGGTGACTATTTTCGCAGCTTAATCTAAAGTGAATCTTGTGCTAAACATGGCTGGAACCTAGTGTTGTGCATCTCATTAGTCATCGGAGAACCGCTGGCAGCTCGTTCCCCACCCTCGGACGGAGCAGCCATCGCCGGCGCCTCGTCGCGCCGCCGGCTCTGTTCCCCGGCGGTGTCGGACGGACTGCGGCGCTGCACGTCAACCACGGCTCCAGGACTTGTTTCGTCCGCACGCATTGTACCCACCGCAGGAAAGTCCGCTGCAAGCAGATCCGCCGTCCACGACGACCGGGATTTGCTCCGCCGCAAGCAGATCCGCCGCCCACGACGACCTCCGCTTCCGCCTCCCCCGCCCCCTAATCGATTCGGTTCCCGTAATTTATTTGGAGTTTGCAGGTGCGAAATAGTCCTCAATGTCTGGTCGTAGCGGGTACACCGGCGAGGGTGGGGATTCGATCATGTCGTGGCCACGTTCTACTTCTCCTACCTCGTCGGAAGTGCAGGTATCTAGCTTCTGCTCTGTACTACCGTTGAATTTGAAGTGCCGCCATGGCCTGTTGGAGTGATTTCAGTTGTTCTTTTTTCCATTATTGTTACAGTTCGCCAGGCAAGCCGATGATCCATGGTACATTGCATACCAAGATGAATCAACCCAGTGGTGTAGCCAGAGGATGGATTTGGAGGAGAAGGTGGCCAATTTAGGTGATGAATTGGCCCGTAAAAACCTGATGATATTCGAGCTGAAGCGTACTGTGAAGGAAGAAAAGAAGAATTCAGAGCTTATTCGCAAGGAGAAGTTGATACTTGAGACAGATCTTGCCGTATTTGATCAAGTGGTAGAAAATCTAGAACATGAACTTCAAGTGATGGGAGAGGCAAAAAGTAGATTCATCTGGGCAGTTTTATTAGGTGTCATCCCTGTCCTAGCAGTTATGTGGTTATGGTAGATGATTTAGATAGTATAGAATTGTTATTCAGTAGATGGCTCTAACCACTGTATTTTGGTGTGGCTCTAACCACTGTATTTTGTCGTACAATTTCCTAGTTGTGCTAAGTAATGCGCGCGATAATTTTCATGCATGAACATCTTATAAAAGTGAAGGGATCCCAAAAGTGAAAGCATGTACCAGCCTCTCGGATCAAATACATATCAATCTTCCCAATCAAGTTGGGATAGAATTCAAATCATACATTCAGATGTACAGGGACACATCGAGAAAGTGGAGAAGCTTTTTTGACACGGAGGTAGTAGTTCAAACAATTTTATCCCAAATTGAAATTGAAAAATACAAATTTATCATAATTTATCCCAATTTGCGACGTCGAACACGGCTGAGGGGGCTGGATCTGCGCCATCCTCAGGTAGATCCAGCCCCCTCAACTCGGACATGGAGGAGGGCTGGATCTGCGCCGTCGCAGCGATGTTGTGGATGATGGCTTCAATCGTCTTGTCATCGATGACCACAGTCAACACGGCCGCCGTCTTGGTGTCCATCAGCAACAGATCTGAGGAGGGCAACGGAAGTGAGACATTGGCAGGCTCCGACATTGAAGGCTGGATCTGCGCCATCGCAGCGATGTTGTACGTCGCAGCGATGTTGTAGGCGATGGCTTCAAGACGATCGCTGAGCACTGTGGACACGGCCGCCGTCTTGGTGTCCATCAGCAACAGATCTGACGAGGGTAACGGAAGTGAGACATCTGCATGCTCCGACATTGAAGGCTGGATCTGCGTCGTCGCAGTGATGTTGTAGGTCCCAGCGATGTTGTAGGCGATGGCTTCAAGACGATCGCTGAGCACTGTCGACACGGCCACCGTCTTGGTGTTCTTCATCATCAACAGATCTGAGAAGATAAATGAAAGTGAGACAGAGAGAGACATTTCAACTATTTCTGAGGGTTAGATCCTCACCGGCACTCTTAGATCCACGCCGCCGCACGGTTATATCCGCGCCGCCGCATGCACGGTTAGATCCGCGCCGGCACTCTTAGATCCACACCGGCACTCTTAGATCCACGCTGCCGCACGGTTAGATCCGCGCCGCCGCACGCACGGTTAGATCCGCGCCGGCACTCTTAGATTCACGCCGGCACTCTTAGATCCACGCCGCCACACGCACGGTTAGATCAGCGCCGCCGCACGCACGGTTAGATCCGCGCCGCCGCACGCACGCACGCTGCAGATCCACGCCGCCGCGACCGCCAAAGTAAGAGAGGAAGATGCGACTGGAATATGCGACTGCCAGGGTTGGTAGGTATGTGCTATGGAGATCCGCGCCGCCGCGACCGCCAGGGTTGACAGGCCGTCCGATCATAAATGATCCAACGATGCAAGCGTGCGTTGAGCTATCAACCAACCAAGATTCGTGTGAAATACATCTCGACCAATCAGAGATCAGCCAGTGAGTACAAGGGAGGAAAACTGAGTAGAACTAAGAGGGGGAAAAGTGAGGAAATGTTTATCGGAAGGGCAAAACTGAGTAGGACTGAATAAAACAAGTGGACCCGGAGGGGGAAAACTGAGTAAAACTAAGTAAAACAGGGGCACCCAAATAATAAAGGGAGTAAGGGAAATTGAAGCTTTTGGCATAAAAATTGTTAGATTGTGTTATTTGAACAATATAGTACATTTTGGCCGACGTGATATTGTTTGCAATTCAAAGATACACAAGTGTGACGAATTTGGACTCATTTGGACAAAGTTTGTAAGCATTGTGGGCATTTGGGAGGTGTGTTGAGTAGAAAGCCCTGCATCTTCATAGCTAGTAGCTCATGGACTAGGAAGTGGTTTTGGGAAAGGGAAACTTCATATCTCTATATATCCTTTTCCATTATTATTTCTCTAGGTTGTAGGTAACATAACAAGACTCCATGGGAAGGTTCCACCATGTTTTGAATTATTATGAATTAAAATAAACCCAAAACTATATTTTTTGAGTTTAGTCACTAAGAGGGGGAAAAGTGAGGAAACCTCAAGCGATGAACTATAGCTAGTAGCTCATGGACTAGGAACTTATTCAAGCAAATAACACATATATTCCCTACATTATTGTGATTATTCAACATACAAACTTAGGAACGTCACACTAGTTCGAATTCAATACAAAGGGATCCCCAACACAAATTGTTCATACAAATTCAAATTAATTGTTCAAAATAAAATCTTTCTCTTGCTCCTGGTGTGACTCGCTGGGTCCACCACCTTACTCCGGGTAACCCTACCAGGGATATTACCGGTGTCTACCTTCCTTTTGCCATCTTTCTTGTTCTTCTTCTTCTCTTCGGGTTGTGCCAAGACAGAGACAACCATATCATACGAAGCTTGTGCTCTTTCTTCTAATGCATTTTCTTCAAATGCTTCAAGCAGCTGTCGATCCATTGCTTCCAAGGCCTCTCGATCCATCTGTTCCCTCTGCTCTCGATCCATCGGTTCAAGCAGCTCTCGATCCATCTGTTCCCTCTGCTCTCGATCCATCGGTTCAAGCAGCTCTTGATCCATCTGTTCCCTCTGCTCTCGATCCATCGGTTCAAGTAGCTCTCGATCCATCTGTTCCCTCTGCTCTCGATCCATCTGTTCCCTCTGCTCTCGATCCATCAGTTCAAGCAGCTCTTGATCCATCGGTTCAAGCAGCTCTCGATCCATCGGTTCAATCTGCTCTGGATCCATCGGTTCAAGCAGCTCATGATCCATTGCTTCAATCTCCTCATGATCTATTGCTTCAATCTCCTCATGTTGAATTGCTTCTTCATTCTCCTCTGCATTTGCTGCTCCCGCCTGATCTTCCATTCCAAAAGCTAGGTCAACTGGATTTTTACAAAGCCTAGCAATGTGTCCAGGGATTCCACAACGTTTGCACTTACGTCGTTGAATCGGTGGACCACCCTCTGCACTAGCTCTGATCCTATTCTTCCTCGGCCTACCTGCCGGTCTAGTCAAAACTGGAGAGTACAGTTTGAAGCCTAGATCGACTTTCATCCATTGGTCTTTTCCCAACAAGGTAGGAACATTCATAGCATATGCTGCCCTAAATTTGGCAACAGAGAAATACTCTGACACATACTGATCAACTTCACCTTCTGCACCCGCTATAACACTCATGAAAAACAATGCGTGTATGCAGGGTATCCCACGGATCTGCCATCGCCTACAATGGCATGTCCTATCAACCAAACTCACTGGATACCTCCACTGCCTGTTTTTACTGTCAGTGTAGGTTACCTCAGCCTCCATTCCTTTTCTGATGCATTTCATCTTCAATTGTTTTGCCCTGGCATGCAAAGACTTAATCAAAGATGGGAGCATGAGATGGCCAACATATTTTGTGGCTGCAATTCTTTGACGCAGATCGATTTTTATCATGATCATCTGCCTAATCTTATCAAATATTTGCCACAGCATAAGCCATTTCAATGACTTGACCTTTGCATTGAAACTCTCCGCAAGGTTACTTGTTACATAGTCTACCTTGCAAATTTCATTGAATTGGCTTCTTGACCACACCCTACCATGATGTTCATCCAAGTACTCCTTCACCCCAGTTTTTTGTTTATACAACACTTCCAAATGAAACAGATGCTTCCTAATGCTGCATGTGTATGCAGCTGGCCATAGGTTGTCAGTATAAACTTTACCCTTGAATTTCTTTGTAAAATTCTGTACCAAGTGTCGCATACATTCCCTATGCTCCACTCCAGGGAATACTGCTTCTACTGCACTCTCCAAACCTTTGCAAGCGTCTGTGTGGATAGTAAGTCCTGGTGGATGACCTATAAGGTCATGCAAATTCTGCAGAAACCAAGTCCAACTTTCCTCCGACTCAACCTCGAAAACTCCATAAGCAACAGGGAACATCCAATTGTGTCCATCAATTGCAGTAGCAGCAACTAGCTGTCCTTTAAACCTGCCATGAAGAGCTGTTGCATCCACGGCCAAATAAGGCCTGCAACCGTCCAGAAAGCCTTTCCAGCAAGCTTTGAAACAAACAAAAGCCCTTCTAAAACATTTCTTCTGCATCATCCTCCCGCTTTTCAATTTGTAGGGAACTGTATGCTTGTCTATCGCTACAACACTGCCTGGACTAGCCATCTCCACTTCAGCTTTGAAAGTGTAAAGCAACTGAAAGCTTTCATTCCATGGACCATTTATCCTGTCAAGAGCCATTTCCTTTGCATAGAACATCCTCATGTAAGGTATGTTTATAGTAAACTTATCAGATATCAATTTTATGAGTGCTGTTGGACCAAGTGTTGGAGTTTCTCTCAGCCAATCTATGATTGCATCTGCCAACCACCTAGTCTTCGCTAGCTTTGATTTCTCCTCTAGCGCTCCCGCTCGAGGTGGACAAGTATGGTCGATCGAGTTCTTCTTTATCTGAAACATAATTATAAGGGATGTCAGTAACAGTTAACAAATTTTACACCGTAATCTAAAATACACAACTGGTTGGCGTAGTACCTGAACCACGGTGCTTCTGAGCATTATGGATGCATGCAGCCTCCACCTACACCTCTTGTATGGGCACTTAACTGTGAACCTACCTGGCTCACTTTTAATAACCTCATAATCATTCTTGGTGAGAATGCAATATGTAGTAATTGCATTACGACAGTCCATCATCGTTTAAAATACGGTGCCTTCTGCAAGCTGAGGATCCTCCCTGTTCCACTCAATTGTTGGCAAGTCATCGTCTTCGTAATCGGCTAAAACAAGGCTGTCATTGTTCTCATCCTTCTCTTCATCATCAGTGTCATCAAATCTAGCACCTTGTGCAATATCTTCCATGTATTGATCCTCCATTGCCTGCTTACTGCATCGATCTACCAATTCAGGAAACATCAACTCATCCTCATCATCTTGAGGAGATGGATCCTCAATCTCTGCATCGTCCTCCACATCGATCGCAGGAACAATCTGGCTACCACTAGCACTGGGGACAGATGGTGCTGCTGTGGACCTGCAAGGAGCGGGGCGGCGCACACGATTAGCAGAGGCAGCAACACTAGAGAGACATGATGCCCGACCACCTGATGATGCCCCAACACCAGATGATGCCTGCACCCTGTCCACATGGATTCGAATTTTACCGACACGGGAAGAATCATTTAAAGCAAAAAGAATTCCCTGATCGTCGTCGGAAATTAGTGGAACAAATCTTCCCTCCGTGCTGTTGAAATATTGGAAATCAATTGAATCGCCAGCGCCCCAGGGGTACCGAGCGCAGATGTTATCTTTTAAATCCCTCAACGAGATGGTAGTTGCAACCATCGCTGGGATGTAAAATCCGGTCACATTGCGTTCAGAATCACGCAAAAAGCTAGTATCCAGCCTAACCACCAGCCGAAAAGCCAGCGCTGGATCAATCCTATTCGAAAAGCAACGCAGTTAGTTGAGCAACAGCGATTCGCGCTCAAAAACTGCGTACTCTTAATTCACATAGGCAGACGATGCTTACCCAGATGGAATCCATGCGTTAGATCCCTCCGATTCCCAATCTTCTCCGCTGTTGAGGGGCATAATTGGCACATTAGACGGATATACAAACTCTACCGCCATAGGGGTAGATCTAGATCTAGTGGAGGCGGAGCCCTCTCCGCCTCCCGGGGGTGGTGGTGGGGGCGGGGGCGGCTCGGTGGCGGACGACGCCATAAGGTAGGAGGGCAGGATGGCGTGGCGGCGGAGGGGCGGTGTGTGAGCTCTTCCAGTCTCGGGTGGAGGGGAAAGCTTTGGGTGAGTGACAGACCGCCAGTCCGACGTGTCTCATTGGGTCAACAGTCAACACAATTCAAAAGGAAACGGTCCATTCACAACCACCGTGGCTCCCTAGCCGTCACCGGTAATGGTCTAAGGCCTCTGACCAGACCGCAACCCTCCCGTCCGAGCGTCTGCGAGGGGTTTCAAACTAGAGCGAGGGGAAAACTGAGGAAAAGTTAAGCGGCTGGGGAAAACTGAGTACAACTAACGACCTGAGGGCACGAAAATAGAAATCCCTATAAATAAAGCACCTTCTGGCAATGGGTAAAAAACCCTAATCAGATTCCTCCTCCGCCGCATCATCTTCTCTCTCTCCATCTAGGGTTTTCTAGCCTTTTCCCTTGTCCACATGGCTGACGCAGATGGTTCACGTCTGAACCTTGGCTCTCTGGTGGCGCCGCGAGGTCGGGGTCGCCCTCGTGGGAGCAAGAACAAGAACAACACAACTCCGGCCGCCGCAGGATCGTCATCGGCCGCTCCGGTTAAGCGTCGTCCCGGCCGCCCACCTGGTAGCAAAAACAAGCCCAAGGTGACTGGCGCTGCCCCAGGTCCGAGCGCTCCTCCTCCTGCTGCTCCCGCTGCTCCTGCTGCTCTTCCCAGGATCTTCTCTTTCTTCTGCATTGCCATGGCGCAGTGCCGCGAGATTCAGCGTATGCCGCTGAATTTCACAAAGTTCATGGATGGGCGTGAACTGCGAGAAGCGGTTCTTCGCGAGCAATCTGGCAGTGGGACTCCATACGAAGTGGAGGTTTGGTATGATGGCAATGGCGAGCGGTACTTTAAGGGTGGCTGGTCGCAGTTTGCAGAAGACCACGACATCCACCAAGGCTTCTTCATGACCTTCGACTTCCATATCGGCACGTCAAAGTTTGACGTGAAGATCTACGACGGCACTCAGTGCCAGAAGAAGTATGAAGCTGAAGTCCACTTTCATTAGGATATGCTTTATATGTAATTTCTTTTGATAATATCCTTGCTGTCGTGCCATATGTAATAAATATCCGTACTTCGTTTTGATGTTTTTATTAGTACCATGAAAACAAATCATTGTTCTGAGGTATGCTTTCTATATATCGGGTTCTTTGCGAACCAATTAGCATGAAGAATATCGGGTTCTTTTGTGAACTAGATTACTTGAAGAATATCGGGTTGTCTGCACAACCTTATAGTGAAAAAAGATCTCCATGTCGCGATAAAAGTTTCTTTCGTACGACCCGAGGATTGAAGCCCCCGAGCGGAGAAGTAGAAATACTTGTACAATTTTGTCGAGTTCAACCCAAGGAACCCGACCTATGGCCTCATGTTCTGGGTTCAGAAGGTGAACTCGAATTTAATGATACCACTAGAATTATTCTACGTGTAAAAATGACGTAGCTGCTCCGCATTCCACGGGTTGCCCTCATCTTTTCCTGTCTTCTTGTCTTGTAGTCGATAAGCTCCTCCTGGTATGACTTCTGTAACGATGTAAGGTCCCACCCAAGGGGACTCTAATTTCCCGTGGCTGTCTTGCCTGAGTCGCGAAACTAGATCTCCCACCACAAAGGATCGTGGACGAACTCGACTACTGTGGTAGTTTTTTAGACTCTGTTGATACTGCGTGGCCCTTTCTAATGCCTTATCTCTTGCTTCATCTAGTGCATCGACATCGTCTTGCAATGCTTCTGTTGATGTTGTTTTGTCATATGCCGTCACCCTTGGAGCCTCGTGCGTAACTTCGACTGGAAGCACGGCTTCTGCGCCATGGACCAGGAAGAAAGGAGTTTCTTGAGTTGATGCGTTGGGCGTGGTTCTTAGACTCCAAAGAACGGAGGGCAGTTCATCTACCCAAGCGCTCTTGGCTTTCTCGAGAGGTGCTAAGAGCCTCTTTTTTATCCCACTACATATCAGGCCATTTGCTTTTTCGACTTGCCCATTTGTCTTTGGGTGCGCCACAGATGCGAATTTGAGTTTGATTCCTAGTCCTTCGCAGTAACTCTTGAATTCCCTGGAAGTGAAGTTTGTCCCATTGTCCGTGATGATGCTATATGGTACGCCAAAACGGAACACTATTGACTTGATGAAGTTGATCGCTGCTGTCGAATCTTGAGTTGTTACCGGGGCTGCTTCCACCTACTTGGTAAATTTATCGACTGCCACTAGCATGTAAACATGTCCTCCTGGCCAGGATTTATGCAACTTTCCCACCATATCGAGGCCCCATTGTGCATAGGGCCAGGACAATGGTATTGGCTGTAACTCTGCTGCTGGTGCATGTGGCCGAGATGCGAATCTTTGACAGGCTTCACACTTCCGGACTATATCTTTCGCATCTTCGATGGCTGTTAACCAATAGAATCCTGCATGGAACGCTTTTGCCGCTATTGCCCTCCTGCTTGCATGATGGCCGCACACTCCGCCATGTATATCTTTTAGTATTACTTGTCCTTCCTGAGGCGTTACACAACGCTGCAAAACGCCGGTAATACTTTTCTTGTATAATTTCCCCTGCAACACGACAAACGCTTTCGATCGCCGAGTTATCCTCTTGGCTTCTACTGATCTTCTGGTAACTGCTTATTCATCATATACGCGAGATACGGCTGCATCCAGGTTTCTTCTATCATCAGGACTTCCTCGGGTTCCGGTGCAACCCCCGAGCCTGCTGTAGTAGTCGAACTTTTGATACTTTTTATTGACCTTTCTACTATTTCCTCCCAGAATACTCCAGATGGCACGGGTAGACACTGGGACCCGATATTCGCTAAGTTATCGGCTTCTTCATTGCTGTTTCTGCTGATGTGCGAGACTTCGCATCCATCAAATGTTCCTTCGAGATAATGATATAAGTTCTTGTAGGCCATCATGTTGTCATTGATTGTGTCACATCTATTCATAACTTGTTGGACGACAAGATTCGAATCCCCAAATATTTTTAGTCGAGTTGCTCCACATGCTTTGGCCATCTTCATTCCATGTAGCAGAGCCTCGTATTCTGCTTCATTGTTAGAAGCCTGCGGGAAACTCATCCTTAAGACATACTTTAGTTTGTCGCCATGCGGCGATATCAAGATTACTCCCGCTCCTGCACCTTGTACTCTTTTAGAACCGTCGAAGTACATTGTCCAGACACTCGATAGATCTGGCGGTCCCGTGCTCTGCAGCTCCAGCCATTCTGTTGGGAAATCTGGCACGATTTGCGACTTGATTGCCTTCCTTTTTTCATACGTGATGTCCATGGGAGATAATTCGATTCCCCACAAAGAGACACGTCCTGTTGCTAAAGGATTGTTCAATATGTTTGATAGTGGCGCTTCATTGACCACTATAATTGGGTGCACCGCAAAGTACTGCCGCAATTTTCGTGCAGTTGTAAAGACACTATATGCGAGCTTTTGATAATGCGGGTACCTCTGTTTTGTTGGGGATAGCACTTCGCTGATGAAATATACCGGCCTCTGGACGCCGTGGGCTTTTTCTTCTTCACTTCTTTCGACTACCAATACTGTACTCACCACCTGATGGGTTGCGGCGATGTAAAGTAGTAGTGGTTCTTTTTCTTTTGGTGCGACCAGCACTGGTGGCGTGGAAAGCACTTTTTTCAGCTGTGCAAAAGCCACGTCTGCTTCTTCTGTCCATTCAAATTTATCATCTGATTTCTTCATGAGTGCATAGAAAGGAAGCGCCTTTTCTCCCAATCGAGCAACAAAACGACTTAATGCCGCGACGCGTCATGCAAGTTTCTGGACGTCGTTTAGTTTCGTGGGTTTTCCCATTGTTAAAATTGCTTGAATCTTCTCTGGGTTCACCTCTATTCCTCGTGCTGATACCAGGAACCCCAAAAGTTGTCCTGCTGATACGCCGAAGGAATATTTTGTCGGGTTAAGCTTAAGCTTGTACCTGCTCAGGTTGTCGAAGGTTTCTGCCAAGTCGCTGATTAAAGATTGCTCCTCTCTTGTAGTGATGACCACATCATCAATGTAGACTTGGATGTTGCGTCCTATTTGGCTTCCGAGGCAGTTTTGCATCATCCGTTGATAAGTTGCTCCTGCATTTTTTAGACCAAACGGCATTACTTGGTAGCAAAACACTCCGTACGGTGTGATGAAGGCCGTCTTTTCTTCGTTTTCCTTCTTCAATTTGATCTGATTGTAACCAGAATACGTGTCCAAAAAGGAAAGCCTCGCGCATCCCGCTATTGAATCAATTATCTGATCGATGCGGGGTAGAGGGAAGGGATCCTTTGGACAATGCTTATTGAGAGATGTGTAGTCGACACATACTCTTTGTACGTCTGTGTTCTTCTTGGGTACGATAACTGGGTTCGATACCCAACTCGAAGTTTTGATTTCTCTGATAAATCCGGCATTTTCCAGCCTGTGCAATTCTGATGCTATCGCCTTCCTTTTGGGTTCATCAAATCGTCGTAATGGTTGCTTGACTGGTTTTGCCTTGGGATCTACATTTAACGCGTGCTCGACGAGTTCCCTGGAAACCCCTGGCATGTCTGATGGACACCAGGCGAAGATTTCCCAGCGCTCACGGAGGAACTCGACGAGCGCGCTTTCCTATGCGGGATCCAAGTTCACTGCAATTGATGTTGTCTTGTTTGGATCTGTAGGGTGGACCTGGATTTTCTTCGAGTCCTGAGTTGTGTCGAAAGCCTGATTTGGCAGGGATCGTCCAACGTCGGGTAGCACATTATGATCTGTTTCTCCTTTTAGCCTCTCATATTCTGCTGTCATGCCGAAGGTTTGCGCCATCCTATTGAATTCTCTGTCACATGTGTTGGCTACTTCAAATCTCCCTTGCACTGTAATTGTTCCTTTGGGTCCTGGGATTTTTAGCGTAAGATACGCGTAATGAGGCACTGCCATGAATTTCACAAATGCTGGGCGCCCCAGGATTGCGTGGTATTGTGACGGCCAGTCCATGACTTCAAATTCTAGCTTCTCTCTGTGGTAGTTGCTGCTACTGCCAAAGCAGACGTCGAGTTCTATTCTTCCTAAAGGGTAGTTTGCGGCTCCTGGTACTATTCCATGGAAGGAGCAGTCTGTTGGCTTTAAACTCGATAGCGAGATACACATTGCCTTCAGTGTTCTAGCATATATCAGGTTGATGCCACTCCCTGCGTCCATAAATACTCTTCCGATGTCGTACCCTCCTATTTGTGCCTTTAGAACCATAGGCGAGTGGTCTGGCCTGGGAACTTTCCTTGGGTGGTCTGCTCTACTGAACTTAACTGGTTGATCTGACCACCGCAGGTATTCTATCGTAGCTGGTGGTGACGATATTGCTAGGTTTACTTGCCTGGATATGCTCTTTCGCTCTTTCTTCGACTTGGGCACCGGTTGAATCATAGCTGATATGTAAACTTTTGACTATAGGTGCCTTGCTAGCCTTTGCATTTGATATCCTTGAGTTGCGCGCTTCTCTTCTTGCCATCCTCCTTGATTTGAACCCATGGCGCTTTGTAGCCTCAGAAACGTTCTACAATCCTTCATCTCATGATTTGAGACCCTTTTCCCATCAAGGTATGCGTAGTGGATTCGACAAGGTCCGTATAACATATCCTCGGCCGAAGGACCGGAGTATCTCGATTTTTCTACTCCCTTTGCCTGAAACCTCCTGTTTACATATCCTTCCTCTTCTTCTGCCGCGTAGCCCGCGGCTACCTGATTTCGTCTTCCTTGGTTATCTCTGCTACGGTGTCGTCTCCTCTGTCTGCTTATTCTATCGACTTCTGGTGAACGTCCCCTTTTGTTATTATATGCGTCTTCTCCATCAGCAAATTTGTTGGCATCTTCCATTAGCTCGGCTACTGTTGTAGGTCTTGTTCTTCCTATTTCTTCCACGAGATCTGAGCGACGAAGTCTAGCCGAAAAAGCGTCTATTGCTCGTTCGTCAGAGACATCCTCTGCTGAGTTTTTGATTATACTCCACCGTTGTATATAAGAACGTAGAGTTTCGCCTTTCCTTTGCACACACGCCTTAACTTCCTCCAGTGATGCTGGGCGTTTGTATGTTGAACGAAAATTCCTTGTGAATTGGCTTTCGAGTTCTCCCCAACTTCCAATGGATTCGTTGGGTAGGGTATTCAACCACGACCGTGTTGCGCCGGTGAGGTGTAGCTGCAAACTTTGCATTGCAGTCGCTTTTGTTCCCCCTAATATCTGCACTGCCTGTAAATAGTCCGATAACCACAGGGTAGGCTCTTGCGACCCGTCATACTTATGTTGATCACGTGGTAATTTGAATCCTTTGGGTACCCGAGTTCTGCAAACCCTGTGGGTAAAGCATAATGCGCCCATCTCTTTATCGTCGTCTTCATAATTTTCTTCCCTCCAGGCGTGGCGTGATTTATTTACTCGAGCCTGTGCTATTATATTTCTTGCGTCCTCCTTCCTCTTTTGTTGCATTTCCTCTTCTGATGACTCACTATACTCGCTATCTGCGAAGTTGTATCTGAGCTTCTCCTTTTGCTTTTACTTGTAGCTTGTCGACTTTGTGTCTGAACCTTTTTCCCTGATCTTGCTCTCTACTATTCCGAGGTTTCGCATCGCGGCTCGGTGCATATCTTCTCGCGGATCCCCGGGTTCTGGCCTTGTAGTTAGTAAATACGCCTGTGCTGCTATCAACGCTGCTTCTGGCGTTTCTTGCATGAAGTCATCTTTCTCCTCTTCTAGCTGTGGGGTAGGGCTTCTCGAGTACCTTTCTTCTCTGCTGCGTGCTCTTTCCCCCCTGTTGTGTTTTGGGTCTCCGCGCCTTTCTCTACTGTACTCGGAATCCTCACTATAATCATCCCAGTATTCCTCCCTTGATACACTGTTATTGTTTTGAGGAACCGTGTCTCTTTCCTCCCTTAGTTTCTTCCTATGTTGGTATAATGCATACTGGTATCCCATTAGAACTTCTCTTCTCAATTCTTCGGGTACTTCTGTACCATGATTGATAGCTGACTTGATCATTCTCCATTCGCCAGCCGAAACGTGGACTTTCTCCTTATCCTTTTTGTTGTGTTCTTTTATTTTGTCGACTTGCCTGTCGACCTTTTTACTTCCTTCGTTGTTGTTCTCTTCTTCTGCCTCGGTGATAATGACGCATAGCTGATGTACTTTGGAGACGCCACTGCTTCCAACGGCGAAGTCCCTTGCACTGTTGTATGTTTGACTTACCCTTTCTTCTGAGTCGAAATTTTCCCGAATTTTGTCGCCTTCTGCGATTGGTGCTTTTTCCAGGCTGACCGGCGAGTTTACCTCGCTGGAAGAGCCTTCCGACGATTCCAGTATTACCTCTGCTCCGGGCTTACTTGCCGACGGATCTGGTTTCATCGAATCCGAGAGGCGGGATGAACCCGATGGTCCGACGAAGATGCTAAAACTTCCAATTGTTAACTCCATCTCCTGACTTCCGTCGAGTTCTGAACTGCTGTTGGCTAAAAGCGAAAAAGCCGTCGAATTCATGACTCCATGCCCAAATGTCCCCATGGTCGGCGCCAATTGATGAGGGTTAACTCGGCAAATGTCCTAGATGAAGGACTTAGGATCGGGGGAATAGGGCGTCGGATGAACTCGAAGGTAAAGGTTTAGTTGAAATAAGTGTATATCGAAAGTAAACTTGGGTATTCAACCTAGCTTGCTTTCAATCTGCCCTACACCGTCCCCTCCTAGCCCCTATATATAGATGGCCAGGTCTCGAGGATCGGGTAGGGTCCGATACAGATTACAATATCGACATACGGTAAGAACTCGTACTCGACTATCATTACAGTTGGGCCTAGCTTAACGGGCCTCAGGGGTATTCAACTAACGGGATCTATTAACTATACCCTTGTCAATCGTGGTGACTATGAGAATTTGACTGAATGCCCGATATGCACTGCATTGCGGTATAAGATCGGAGGAGATGACTCTGGTGATGTTGAGGGCGAGCCCCACAGAAAGAGGGTTCCTGCCAAGGTGATGTGGTATGCTCCTATAGTACCACGGTTGAAATGTTTGTTTCGGTGCAAAGAGCATGCCAAGTTATTGCGATGGCACAAAGAGGACCGTTTGTCAGACGGGATGTTGAGACACCCCGCTGATGGGTCTCAATGGAGAAAGATCGACAATAAGTTTAAAGATTTTGCAGGTGACACACGGAACATACGGTTTGGTCTAAGTACAGATGACTTCAATCCTTTTGGGGAGCAGAGCTCCAGTCATAGCACCTGGCCCGTGACTCTATGCATCTATAACCTTCCTCCTTGGTTGTGCATGAAGCGGAAGTTCATTATGATGCCAGTGCTCATCCAAGGTCCGAAGCAACCCGGCAACGATATTGATGTGTACCTAAGGCCATTAGTTGATGAACTTTTACAGCTGTGGGCCAAACCAGGCGTACGTGTGTGGGATGAGCACAAACAAGAGGAATTTGACTTACGAGCGTTGTTGTTCGTTACCATCAATGATTGGCCTGCTCTTAGTAACATTTCAGGACAGACAAACAAGGGATACACGGCATGCACACACTGTTTACAAGAGACTGAAAGTATATATTTAGCTAATTGTAAGAAGAATGTGTACATATCGCACCGTCGATTTCTTAGCAAAATTCATGTCGTAAGAAAAAAAGGCAAGCATTTCAACGGTAAGGCAGATCATCGGGAGCCACCTAAGGAAAATACTGGTGATGATGTATTCGATATGGTCAAAGATATAGAAGTAATCTTTGGAAAGGGTCCTAGCGGACAATCTGTTCCGCATGACGCAGACGGACACGCACCCATGTGGAAGAAGAAATCTATATTTTGGGAGCTTGAGTATTGGAAATTCCTAGAAGTTTGCTCTACAATCGACGTGATGCATGTGACGAAGAATCTTTGCGTGAACCTGTTAGGCTTCTTGGGTGTGTATGGGAAGACAAAAGATACAAAGAAAGCTCGACAGGACCTGCAACGTGTGAAAGACCCAGAAGACCGACATCCGGAACTGTTTCAAGGTCGCGCTAGCTACGCTCTTACTAAAGAAGAGAAGATCACCTTTTTTGAATGCCTGAACAGTATCAAGGTCCCGGCTGGATTCTCATCGAATATAAAGGAAATAATAAATATGGCAGAGAAAAAGTTCCAGAACCTAAAGTCTCATGACTGCCACGTGATTATGACGCAATTGCTTCCAGTTGCATTGAGGGGGCTTCTACCGGAAAATGTTCGACTAGCAATTGTGAAGCTATGTGCATTCCTCAATGCAATATCTCAGAAGGTAATCAATCCAGAAGATCTACCACGGTTACAAAATGATGTGGCCCAATGTCTTGTCAGCTTCAAGCTGGTGTTCCCACCATCGTTCTTCAATATTATGACGCACCTCCTGGTTTACCTAGTCAAAGAGATTTCCATTCTCGGCCCTGTATTTCTACACAATATGTTCCCCTTTGAGAGGTTCATGGGAGTCTTAAAGAAATATGTTCGTAACCGTGCTAGGCCAGAAGGAAGCATCGTCAAGGGATATGGAACAGAGGAGGTCATTGAGTTTTGTGCTGACTTTGTTCCCGACCTTAAGCCGTTTGGTCTTCCTCAATCGCGTCATGAGGGGAGACTTAGTGGAAAAGGCACGATCGGAAAGAAACCAATGATATGTAGGGATGGTCATTCGTTGACTCAAGCACACTACACAGTTCTACAAAATTCCCTCTTGGTGGCTCCGTACAATGAGGAATATAAGAATATTGTACGCCAAGCAAACCCAGGGCAGCCTGAGTCCTTTGTTTTACAGCTCCACATGGCGACTTTCGGTGTTTGGTTGCAAAGACGTCTCATGAATGCCTTTGTTGTTGAAGAGCAGCTGTACTTGCTGGCCAAATTACCATCTTCGACTATATTGACTTTCCAAGGGTACGAGATAAATGCGAATACATTTTACACGGTCGCCCAAGATAAAAAAAAGCACCAACCAAAACAGTGGTGTCCGCTTTGATGCAGTAACCGACAAAGGGCGAACGGACACATATTATGGTTACATAGAGGAGATATGGGAGCTTGATTATGGACCTAACTTTAAGGTTCCTTTGTTTCGGTACAAATGGGTGAAGATGACATGAGGCGGGGTAAAATTGGACGAGCAGTACGGAATGACAACGGTGTATCTCAACAATCTAGGGTACCTTGATGAACCATTCGTCCTAGCCAAAGATGTGGCTCAGGTTTTCTATGTGAAGGACATGAGTAGCAAACCAAGAAAAAGAACCAAAGAGGATACATCATGTGATGAACCAAAGCGCCACATAGTTCTTTCACGGAAAAGAACCATCGTGGGAGTGGAGGACAAGACAGACATGTCACAAGATTATAATCAGTTTGGTGAAATTCCGCCTTTCAGAGTGAACACTGACACAAGCCTCAAGTTAAATAATGAAGATTCTCCATGGTTACGCCACAATCGTAAGCAAGGGACACTAGCGAAGAAATGATGTGTAATCATGTGTAATCATGTATTGTTCTAATCATGTATTGTTCTAAT
Source organism: Dactylis glomerata (assembly GCA_007115705.1). NCBI lineage: Eukaryota > Viridiplantae > Streptophyta > Magnoliopsida > Poales > Poaceae > Dactylis > Dactylis glomerata. Next base: position 1,694,702 of record QXEO01000234.1, on the reverse strand, counting down.
CATGTATTAAACATTTTATGTAATGTATTGTTCTAATCATGTATCACAATAACACTCATGAGAGGCGGGGAAACGATTGAACTGGAATTAAAGTACATGGGCAGATTAAGTCACAATCGGCCGAACTTGTTTTTGAATGTTGGAGTGATTCAGTCATAGTCGTGCCTAGCCCTATAAACGTCGCCACTGTAGTCGTCGTAGTCGCCGACGTCGTCGTCGCTGGCATCGGGGTCGTGGTAGTCGAACCTCGGCGGGTGAGCACGCGTGGGCTGAGACTGAGGGTAGCGCAGGCAAGGGCCACGGTAGGCCATGATGCTCTGGAGAGTCCGGCCGCGCCACCACAGCCGACGGCCGGCCTCGTTGAAGTTCGAACAAGGCGGGCCGTCCTCCTCGTGCCTGGCAAGCGCACTCTCACGCCGATTGGTGAAGAAGGCGTCCCAAGTCGGGCTGTAGTCGGGATGCCACTGGGGATTCCTCCGCTGCTCTGGCGTGAGCTCGAAGTAGTAGTGGTTCGTGATGGCCATCTGGCGCGCCACACCTAGAGGGACAGGAGGGACCGGTACGCCTCCGACGCGGTAGCCCGGCGGGGACGCGGTAGCCCGGCGGGGACGCGGTAGCCCGGCGGGCAGGGGTAGTTTGAGGCGCAAAGCGCCTCCGCCTCCTGGGGGTTAGAGATACGATGGAAGCCATGGAAGAGAGTGATGAGGTTTGCAGATATGAGTCTAGATGTGATATGTAAATGGAGGCCAAGCCTACATATATATAGTGAAAAATGGCGGGAAGACGGAGGCGGGAAGCGGTGGAAAGCGCGGGAAGAAAATAGGCGGGAACGCAGTGGCGCGGGAAACCATCTAACCTTTAGTCCCGGCTGGTGGGTACAACCGGGACTAAAGGTGGTTTTTGTGTCATCTAACAAAACTGTCGGTGGGATAAGGACGTCTGGGTAACCTTTAGTCTCGGCTGGTGGGTGCAACCGAGACTAAAGTTGTTGGCAGGATATATAAGGATGCGTGGGTGGATGCACTGCTCGATGAGATAAAGCATGTAGCGCACGACACCCCTGTCGGAGGAACAAGACAAAAGTAGAAGCGGCGCCTTGCCTATAAAAGGAGCATCGATACGCCATGGCAAGCACAGCTCGAAGGCAGGGAGAGTTTCATCCCCATGGATGGAGGAAAGGGTTGGGAAATCTCCCGTGGCAGAGCTTTTCGAAGATGTCGTTGGTGCTCACGACCTACAGCATCTTCAGAAGCTCTGCCTCAGAAAAATTTCCCTGCAAGCCCGCGAAAGACTCCATCTCCTCTAACAGTTATGGAGGAAAGGGTTGGGAAATCTCCCGTGGCGGAGCTTCTCGAAGATGTCGTTGGTGCTCACGCCCTACGGCATCTTCGGAAGCTCCGCCTCGGAAAAATTTCCCTGCAAGCCCATGAAAGACTCCATATCCTCTAACAGTGTTGGGTAAAGGGTTGGGAAATCTACCGTGGCGGAGCTTCTCGAAGATGTCGTTGATGCTCACGCCCTACGGCATTTTCGGAAGCTCCGCCTCGGAAAAATTTCCCTGCAAGCCCGTGAAAGACTCCATATCCTCTAACAGTGTTGGGTAATCTCAAACTTATTTTAATCTTCTGGTTTTGAAAATAGAAAATGGTTTTGAATTAGTTACTCAATTTCAAACAATTTAGAATTGTAAATCTTTAGATATGAATTTTCAAAGTTTCTATAAGCATATTTGGAGTATTTTAATTATGTAAAATTATTGGATTATCATACAAATATGGGAACAGTGGAATTTGATAGATATTTAAATTTGTGATTTGTAGGATTTTGAATCACTCGATTTGCAGTTGTAGATTTCTCAGAAATTCAATTCGAATATTCAGTCAAGCTAAATTGCAATTTGTTAAGTTTATTCAAAAGACCATTTAGTCCCGGTCGAGAAAACGGCCCGGGACTAAAGGTCCCTGTGCGCGCAAATTTTGGGAACCGCCCAAAATGGGCCTTTAGTCCTGGGCCTTTTTACCATCCGGGACTAAAGGGTGACCTTTAGTCCCGGTTGGTAAAACGACCCGGGACTAAAGGGTCTTTAGTCCCGGATCACATTACCAACCGGGACTAAAGGTCCCGGGGTATATAAACGCCGCACCGCCCCCTGCCTTCTCCATCCCGATCCAGACGAGGAAGACGAAGGCGCGGCAGTTTCCAGAGCAAGCTCCGGCGGAAACGAGGTCACGCCGCCCGCGCCGTCGCCCGCCCCGCGCCCGGCCACCTCCACCGCCAGTACCTCCGCCGATAGCACCTCCGCCGCCCGCACCGACGCCACCCGCACCGACGCCGCCCGCACTGACGCTGCCCGCCCGCACCAGCGCCGACACCCTCCGACGCCACCACCGCCGCCGGCGCCCTCCGACGGCACACCACCGCCGACGCGCGCCCTTCTCCGATGACGCGCCCCTGCATGCCGACGCCACCACCGCCGCCCGGCGCCCTCCGACACCACCGTCGGCGCCCTCTGACGCCACTGCACACCGCTACCACCACCGCCGCCGGCGCGACGCCCCTACAGGTATGCCCCCTCCGACGCCCCCTGCAGAAAAAAAGTTAGAAGAAATATTAGAAAAAAAGGTAGATGATTAGTTAGAAAAAATGTTAGATGAATTAGTTAGAAAAAATGATAGAAAAAATGGTTAGATGAATTAGTTAGAAAAAATGGTTAGATGAATTAGTTAGAAAAATAGTTAGAAAAATATGTGTACTAAAAGGGGGCGTTGGCCGGGCGCCGACGCGGTGAGGGGGTCTTCCCCCCACCGCGTCGGTGCTCGGCCAACGCTCCATTTTTTTGGTTATTGATCAAATAGGTGTACTAAAAGGGGGCGTTCGCTGGGCGCCGACGCGGTGAGGGGGTCTTTCCCCCACCGCGTCGGCGCTCGGCCAACGCCCCTTTTTTTTGGTTATTGATCAAATATGTGTACTAAAAGGGGGCGTTGGCCCGATGCCGACGCGGTGAGGGGGTCTTCCCCCCACCGCGTCGGCGCTCGGCCAATGCCCCCTATTTTTTTGGTTATTGATCAAATATGTGTACTAAAAGGGGGCGTTGGCCGGGCGCCGACGTGGTGAGGGGGTCTTCCCCCCACCGCGTCGACGCTCGGCCAACGCCCCCTTTTTTTGGTTATTGATCAAATATGTGTACTAAAAGGGGGCGTTGGCCGGGCGCCGACGCGGTGAGGGGGTCTTCCCCCCCCCCACCGCGTCGGCGCTCGGCCAACGCCCCCTTTTTTTGGTTATTGATCAAATATGTGTCACTAACTTGTTTTACCTGTCTTTAGAAGAGACATGGACGGTCAAAATGACCCACGCCACCCTGAAGAATTCTTATTTGGCATGATACGTGAGAATGTATATGTGCATGAAGAAGGTGCCGATCGAGAAGACCCCGGAGTAACCCTTCCGGTGACGGAATGGAGATAGAAATGTTTGACGACGAAGGGCAAACAAACACCGATGCCGAACGACAATTGCAAACAAATGCCGATGGCGAGGTATATAGATTTAGCTTTTGGTGATACGAAGGGAATATGCATATATGTATTAACGACTCTTTCTTTTTTCAGCCCTCCGGATCGAGCAAATCGTATTCTAAATGAGGTCCAAGCCAAAAGTTGAGTGCGAATCAGAAGCTGACCATCGATTTAGTATCTCCAGATGGCAAACCGTTGGAGCCAAAACAGCACGCAACAAAATTTATAAATCAATGCGGAGTGATTGTTAGGGACATGATCCCAATCACGGTTCAAGAATAGCACGAGCCAAAGAAGGCACGTCTTGGAGCTACTTTTGTGAACAAAAGATCCAAGAAAGACCTTTGGAGGAAGCTCATGGAAAATTTCATTCTACCTCCGGAGTACTCCAAGAAGGATGATGATGGTAATGAAATTCCGGGTGGACGTGAAAGGAGAAGGAGAGTTAAACAGTACGCTCTCAAGAAGATGGCTGAAGCATTCCGGGGCTTCAAGAAAATGTTATACGCGAAGTATATCGCGAAAAAGAAAACTCCAGTGTTCGAAGGAGCATACGAGAAGTTGAGACAACAGTGGCCTGAATTTGTGGCATTCAAGGCATCTAAGAGAGCCAAGGAAATGTCGGAAAAAAATAAGAAAAATGCTGATAAGAAGGAACATCACCATATTTTGGGGCCAGGCGGCTACGTGAGAGCAGTGCCCAAGTGGGAAGCTATGGAGAATGAATTGAGGAATAGAGGAATCACTCCAGGTACAGAGGGATGGCCCAAAAGGGCCAAGCACTGGTGGTACGGACATGGAGGATCGTTAGACCCGGCAACAGGGGAGTGTGTTCATCGGAAACAGACCTTTACTCCCACAGTAAAACTTGTTAAGGCAATGGAGGATGATCAAGCGGGATTGATCCGTGTCGACCGAGAGAACGATGAGCTGACACACGCCCTCGGGAATCCAGAATACACAGGACGAACAAGAGGCAAAGGCGCCAGTGTTCCATGGAAGGAAGGGTTTTCTCGGCACGAAGATCCGTACGGTTACAAAAGCCGTAAGAGAAAGAAGGATCGGGAAGCAGATCGCATCGGCAAGGTAGAACGTGAATTAGCCGACATGAAGAGTATGATACATCAACTTAGCCAGGGAGGCGGATCTCGGCTGCAGGAAGATCCAGCATTGGATCTTAATAGTCAGCGGAGAAGGAGCGTGGCTTCCACGGAGGTCCCAGCTGATGAGCATGAAGCACCGGGGTCTCGCTACCCCGTGGATGATGTTAGGGAGATGACAAATTGTGAGCTACATCAGCCAATGAAGAACATGACCTTCAAGGTGGCGAGCGGCGACGCTTTACCTTGTCTACCTGAAGCACTCCACCATGGGAACCCGATACCAGCTGGCTATGCTCGTGTCTCGGTGCTTGTCATAGTCAGCTCGTTCGAGGACCTAGAGCTTGATTTTGCTACACCTAAAGGGGATCGGAGACTTGGAGATGTCAAGCGCCAAATCGTTTTATGGCAAAAGAAATACATCAAGTTTCCAGGCTCAGCGCCAAGGCCACCGACTCCGAGGAATCCAAGTCCACCCTCCCCCGGTGAACGTCGTCCACCTACGCCGCCCCCAAGTCCACCTCGGGCGCCGCATCAGCCGACGCCACCCCCGAGTCCACCTCCAGCGCCGCGTCAGCCGACGCCACCCCCGAGTCCACCTCGGGCGTTGCGTCAGCCGACGCCGCCCCCTAGTGCACCTCTGATACTCCAAGTTGATGTGGGAGATCAGAGGTCCTTGTGCGTGGTGAATGACCAGCCTGTTGGGAACCCCAAGAGGAAGGTATGATGAGTATAGCAGCTTGTTTTCCCTCAGTTAAGAAACCAAGGTTTATCGTTCAGGAAAAAAGCAGACAATGACGACTGAAGGTGATGCTTGCTAGTTTGCGACAGCTCCAGACAATTTATATATGGTGCCTCGTCCAAGCTTTGCTTGCTAGCTGCAACGCGGAACCTGCACACAAACAACCAAGTACTTTGTTCCCAACTTGCGATGAGGTTGTCAATCTCACCGGTTTGCTTGAAACAAAGGTTATGAGCGTATCGAGTGGAAAACAGTAGAGTATGCGAATAAAGTAAACAGTGCGAGTAAAGTAAACAGTGCAAGTAAAGTAAACAGGTAATAGCAATATGATGGAAATAGGACCGGGGTCCACAGTTCACTAGTGGTGTCTCTCCATAAGATAAATAACACATGCTGGGTAAACAAATTACAGTTGGGCAATTGATAGAATAAAGATAAACGTGATATGTCAAGAAGATCACTATGAGATTTACTCTGGGCATTACAACAAAATACATAGACCGCCATCCAACTGCATCTATGACTAATAATCCACTTGTGGTGAATCAATCCGAGAACTCCACAAGTATTAAGTTGCGAACAACAGATAATTGCATTAAGCAAAGTGTGTAATGTAAACAAAGCATATGCCCTTGAGCATATGAATGTTGTTTTCTCCCTAGTAGCAACAGCACATCTACAACCTTAGAGGTTATTGTCACTCCCCCAGGTTAAATAGAGGCATGAACCCACTATCGAGCATAAATACCTCCTCTTGGAGTCACTAGCAACTACTCGGCCAAGATAGCTACTAACAACGGAGAGCATGCAAGATCATAAACAACATAGAGATAACAAAAGATAATATTCAGTACAGCAACTTAATCATAAACACCAATATTCATCGGATCCCAACAAACCAAACATGTAGAATTACATAACGGTGATCTCAATCATGTAGGGCAGCTCATGAGATCTAAACATGAAGCACATGGTGGAGAAGACAACCATCTAGCTACTGCTATGGACCCATAGTACAAGGTAGACTACTCACTCATCGCTCCGGAGGCAAGCATGGCGATGAAGAAGACCTTTGGTGGCGATTCCCCTCTCCGGCAGGGTGCCGGGAAGAGCTTCTGGACCCTCCCGATCTTCAGGTCGACGACGGCGGCGGATCGCGATGTGTTCTGGAAAATTGATCGGGTACATAGGTTTTTTCCGTCGGGTGGTCTTTATAGGCGAAGGGGCGATGTCAGAGGAGGGCCCAGGTGGCCTCACGCCATGGTGGCGCGGGCCAGGGGCTGGCCGCACCACCTATGTGTGTGGGGCCCTGGTGGCCCCCCTCCTACTCTCCTTCGGATCTCTGGAAGCTTCCGGGTAAAATAAGACTTCAGGAACTTGTTTCGTCCAATTCCGAGAATATTTCCTGTGTATCACTTCTGAAACACAAAAACAGCAGAAAACAGGAAACTGGCACTGTGGCAACTCGTTAATAGGTTAGTTCCAGAAAATGCATAAAAGTGCCACAAAGTGTAACGAAACAATAGGCAAATGGTGTAAAAACAAGCATGGAACATCAAAAATTATAGATACGTTGGAGACGTATCAAGAATCCCCAAGCTTAACTCCTGCTCGTCCTCGAGTAGGTAAGTGATAACAAAGAAATAATTTTTGAGGTGACATGCACCTACACAATCTTGATCATATATGTAAGCATTTGTGAGCTGGGATCATAAGAACTTAAAACATGGGCATGAAGATATAATCATGACAATAAGAACTTAGCAACCATGTTGTAAACATGCAAATGAACACAAACAAAAGATCATGAAAATGAAACAATGAAAGTCAAACGTGTGTTCAAATCATAAGGAAAAACATACAAATGGTTTTCAGCTTGTCCTTCAAAGAGACCAAAACATAAATGCATAGGACACCTTCAAGTTTAAGAGGGTGACTAGATACAAATAATTTAAGAACAAGTGAAACCAATCATTATGAATCAATCAATGAACTTTGGGACAATGCATATCACACTAAGAATGACAACTATGCTCTCTTAATGGTGCATAAAGGAAGAAGGTGGTGACTCAACATAAAAGTAAAAGAAAGGCCCTTCGCAGAGGGAAGCAGTGATTGCAAGTTTTATAACCTTCAAAAATTATGGTACTTACCGGCTTTGAGCTCTCATTGCCCCCATCATAAGCATCTTGAATGGTTAAAGTTAATGCGGGAACAATTATGATGCATATGCTTGACAAATCATAAGTTGAAAACCTCGTGCCCCGTGAATACGAGTACCCAAACCTCATGCTACTTTACTTAGAGTCCCAAGCAAGGCTCTTGTCATTGTAAGTATATGCATATCATTGAGAACCGCCAATGGGGTACCTCCGTGCCCGATGACATGGAACAAGCCCACACCAAAATGACAGGACAAGCAGACAATGAACACCTCGACATCTCTTTTATTTGCCTTTTATTTAGCTTTTTATTGTGAGATGCGTCGTCGTATGTTCACCATGGGTATGCTGCAAATTTCCACCATGAATTATGCATGGCTTAGATTGGCGGCCCGGCGTTTCCCTAACACATATACAAACTCCATGATCCCCACAAGATTCCCAATTCATTTCACACCGCGGGCATCCATAAACAAAAGATCACGATATCAACTCAAATAAGAAGTGCAATGTTGAAAGCTTGCCCCATGACAGCATGGATGGGCTAGAATCCAACTTACAACTTGCAAGCATAACAACTCAACATAAGAGACCACAATGTCAAATTTTTAAGAATAGGAAAAAGTAAAGTGTGCCTTCCGGTTCGTGAGAGCTTTACTGACCGAATTTCGCATAACACTGGTAAGAGTTTAATTTGAAGAGAAAATAAAAGCAAGTCAATTTTACTTGGAATAGCAAATTGCTAGTAGGTATGTATGGTGGACACTTTGGAAAACTTTGGCTTTTAGGAGTTGGATGCACGAGTAGAGCTCATACTCAGTACAAGGTGAGGGCTAGCAAAAGACTCGGAGCGACCAACTAAGAGAGCAATAATGGCCATAATCATGCAAAGCGACAAAGCGACATTAAAAGAAGCATAAGATGGCATCAAAAGTCAAAAACTAAATGATCATGAAGGCTATTGGCGACTTTGTAAGAGTCTAACATGTGTGAGCATGCGCCAAGTCAACCCAAATAAAGCATCAAGGAGAAAACCAAAATAATACTTCCATACAATAAAAACAACGCATGATTTTTTTCAAAGGCTCATTAAGCAATCTCAGTTATTTGAGACAAGTCATGCTATAGCAAAACCACTAAGCATACTATCAAAAAGACATCAAGCATGACATGAAAAAGCCTAAGCCGCAGTCTACACAAGCTCCTTCTTGTACCACTATTTTGCACAAAGCTTTTTCTCTTTTCCAACACCATTTGAAATTTTTAAAGACACCTCTTTTGATGAAAACCAATAAAGATCAGAGGCAAAAATACACCTTGATGAAAAGATATGACAAGGTCTGAACGCAAATCAAGGCGAAAATGAAAACCAAAAGCAGTAGCAGAAAAAGAAGAACACTCGGTGAAATTGTAAGAATAAAAAACGGAGTGTTCTTGGCAAATGAAAAACAAGGCAACTTTTCCAAAAGAAATTTGTTGGGGTCCAACCATTTATTGCAGCAAACAAACAAACTAAACTAACTAAGAAAACTAAAACAACTGACGCTCCAAGAAAAACACATAGTGCATGAAGCAATAAAAATATAGTGTTTTGAAAGGTGACCTGATTTTTGCCGATGAAGAAGGGGTGCCTCGGGGGCATCCCCAAGCTTTGATGCTTGTACTTCTTGGATATTTCTTGGGGTGATGCATGGGCATCCCCAAGCTTGAGCTTTTGTCCATTCTTCAACTCATCTCATCATTCTCCAATCCCTACACTTGAAAACTTCCTTCATACAAAACTAAACACAATTCTATTAGCAACATTAGTGCAAGCATAACATATAATCAATCCTCTTTTTGCTTCAGGTTTCAACTCAAAACCACCACATATATAGCAAATACTACTATAGCAACTTCTCTAAAAGTTCCGTGATCAAAAGAACTCAAAAGAAAGCGATAAAGTGGCAAACACAAATATTGGCAGAAATCTGTCAAAACTGAACAGCTGACAAAGGTCGAATTTTTGAGGGGTTTTCTGTTGCTCAAATCAAAAAGTGTTCAACTAAAAAAAGTTTGGATATAACCTGGGGCATATGCACAAGAAATCGGAGGTCCAAAAGATAAACAGAGAATTTATACGAATTTTTACGGTGCAGCACCGAAAACAGTTTCAGGACAGCAACATCCCCAAATCTTTACCTCACTCGAATTAGAGGCTTCTCTTGGCACAAAAACGAAATAAACAAGATAAGGAGCGGTCATTACAGTAGTAATGACTTCCAAGACTCAAATAAAAGAAAAAGTACTGAAAAGAAATATTGGGTTATCTCCCAAGAGTGCTTTTCTTTAACGCCTTTGAGCTAGGCGCAGAAAATTGCGAAGATGCTCACATAAGAAATATGAATTGGAAGCAAAAGAGAGCATCAAGGAGCAAATATAAAACATATTTAAGTCTAACCCACTTCCTATGCATAGGAATCTTGTAAGAAAATAAATCAAAGAAACACATAGTAACAAGTATGGGTAGATAAAACAAGAGCAACTTTAGAACTTTCAATATAAAGAGAGGTGTTTTAGTAACATGAAAATTCCAACAACCATATTTTCCTCTCTCATAATAATTTTCAGTAGCATCATGAACAAACTCAACAATATAAATATCACACTCACCCTCCTTTGTTAAGCATGGAGGGCGATCAAATAAGGTATTAGTTAAAGAGTTACTCTTATTCGGAGGTAGACATGGGTAACTCCATTCTTCCTCCTCTTGATCATCACTCTCCTCCTCTTTTTCATCCAATGAGCTTCCAATTTCTTCTTCCATAGGCTCCTTCAAGGCATTAGTCTCTTCCGTTGGAGAGCATCTATTAAGATATTTAAGAATATAGCCATTTCCTTCCTTGTAATTATCAAAGCAAAATGTGAGTATATCATAAACCTCATATTTATAAGGTGCATCATCAGTATTTTCAAGCAAATAAGCAAGTTCGAATGCACCCTTCCAAGCAATAAATTCTTCAATTTGTTCCACATCATAAAAGTCATAATTTCCATTAATATAAGAAGATATGGTAACATCATCATTATACTCACATTGAAAAGGGAGGTGTTTATACCTCCTACATCAACAAGATTCATCAAAGCAATAAGTAACATTATAAGTAGAGCACACATTTCTAGCAATGATATATAATCTATTGATTTGTTCCCATAAGTGTTTCCCTTTTTGTGACAAGCGGTGTTCATCATAATAATTTTGCTGCTCTTCCGTGAACCCACCTTGCCAAAAAGATTTAGTTTCAAAGAAACCAACCATTGATAGAAAGCATGATAAAGCAAGACAAGTAAAAACAACTACAAAGGATTCTAATTTTTTTGGGTTTTTGATATAAAACGATGCAGGTAAAATAAATAAAGTAAAGCAAAACAATAAAACAAAGTAAAGGATGTGCGTGCGAAAACTCCCCTCGCAGAAGTCTTCTACTTCCTCCCCGGCAACGGCGCCAGAAAAGAGGCTGATACTCCAAGTTGATGTGGGAGATCAGAGGTCCTTGTGCGTGGTGAATGACCAGCCCGTTGGGAACCCCAAGAGGAAGGTATGATGAGTATAGCAGCTTGTTTTCCCTCAGTTAAGAAACCAAGGTTTATCGTTCAGGAGAAAAGCAGACAATGACGACTGAAGGTGATGCTTGCTAGTTTGCGACAGCTTAAGACAATTTATATATGGCGCCTCATCCAAGCTTTGCTTGCTAGCTGCAACGTGGAACCTGCACACAAACAACCAAGTACTTTGTTCCCAACTTGCGATGAGGTTGTCAATCTCACCGGTTTGCTTGAAACAAAGGTTATGAGCGTATCGAGTGGAAAACAATAGAGTATGCGAATAAAGTAAACAGTGCGAGTAAAGTAAACAGTGCGAGTAAAGTAAACAGGTAATAGCAATATGATGGAAATAGGACCGGGGTCCACAGTTCACTAGTGGTGTCTCTCCATAAGATAAATAACACATGCTGGGTAAACAAATTACAGTTGGGCAATTGATAGAATAGAGATAAACGTGATATGTCAAGAAGATTGATCACTCTAAGATTTACACATATATCTGAACCTTGCAACCATAAAACTCGTTTGTTTTACCTCATTTCTACCTATGTTGCACCAACATTTTACATCATTTGATCCTTTGTCACAGATCAGTGCGCCAAGGCACTTAATTCTACAAGTCAGAGCAATTCAAACATCAGACCAAGCCACCAGGAAAGGAAGAGTACATCTTGAGGAGCAAGAAAGAAGCCAACGGCAGAAACAGGCTGCCACGGCACAAATGGACAAGAAAAACGGAAAAGCAGACTAGCAGCTGCCGCCACCTTTTTCCCTCTACTCCTCTACGCTTCAGCATATACACCATCCCATCCCCGCATCCATCAATCGCCACACAGCCACTCCATCCATCCTTCACCACACAACCACTCCATCCATCCACCACTCCACCAAAACCTTCCTCCTCCATAGTCCAACACACCGAAACCTTCACCTTTTCCACCCACTTTTCCCTCTTCTCCTCTTCTGCAACAAGATCAGATCAACGGCGAAAGCAAGAACACCAAGAAGACCACCAAGAACACCTCCAAGAACGTCAAGATGGACAAGGCTCGAAGGATCTGAAGGCCAAGCTCTTCCTCATCCCTCTTCATTCTCTGCCACGACAGCAACATCTCTGCCTTCTCCAATTTCTCTGCCACGGCAAGCCTTCGGTGACCAACAACAACCTCTCTCTCCTCTCCCCCATGCTCTGTGATCTGATTTGTGTTGATCTTGCACTGTAAAACGGTTTGAACCTTGTCCTGGATCTTTGCTATGGTTTGAGTGACACACTCCATTGTAAACTCCAAGATTACTGTGATTTCTGTGTTGCATCTGCCTGATCTGTTAGGTGCAAGACTAGCCTCTGCATCTAGTCCCAAAAATGCATCCCTGCCTCACTTGCTCGTTTGTCCTTTGTTTCCTTGCCTGACAAACAAGAAACATTGGATTTGTTATGTTAAAACTTCCCTGCCTCACTTGCTCGTTTGTCCTTTGTTTCCTTGCCTGACAAACAAGAAACATTGGATTTGTTATGTTAAAACTTCCCTGCCTCACTTGCTCGTTTGTCCTTTGTTTCCTTGCCTGACAAACAAGAAACATGGGATTTGTTATGTTAAAAACTTCCAACCTAAAACCTCCTGTTGCTTTTCTGTTTACAACACCAAAAACCCCACTTTTCTGCTTAGCTTCTGGAAATTAGGAAATAGTCTCATTTGTGTTGATCCCTGTGGAGACGACTAGAAAAACCCCCCTATAATCTCAACTAGATCAAAGATCACTATGAGATTTACTCTGGGCATTACAACAAAATACATAGACCGCCATCCAACTGCATCTATGACTAATAATCCACTTGTGGCGAATCAATCAGAGAACTCCACAAGTATTAAGTTGCGAACAACAGATAATTGCATTAAGCAAAGTGTGTAATGTAAACAAAGCATATGCCCTTGAGCATATGAATGTTGTTTTCTCCCTAGTAGCAACAGCACATCTACAACCTTAGTGGTTTCTGTCACTCCCCCAGGTTAAATAGAGGCATGAACCCACTATCGAGTATAAATACCCCCTCTTGGAGTCACTAGCAACTACTCGGCCAAGATAGCTACTAACAACGGAGAGCATGCAAGATCATAAACAACGTAGAGATAACAAAAGATAATATTCAGTACAGCAACTTAATCATAAACACCAATATTCATCCGATCCCAACAAACCAAACATGTAGAATTACATAACGGTGATCTCAATCATGTAGGGCAGCTCATGAGATCTGAACATGAAGCACATGGTGGAGAAGACAACCATCTAGCTACTGCTATTGACCCATAGTCCAAGGTAGACTACTCACTCATCGCTCTGGAGGCAAGCATGGCGATGAAGAAGACCTCCGGTGGCGATTCCCCTCTCCGGCAGGGTGCCGGGAAGAGCTTCTGGACCCTCCCGATCTTCGGGTCGACAGCGGCGGCGGATCGCGATGTGTTCTGGAAAATTGATCGGGTACTTAGGTTTTTTCCATCGGGGGGTCTTTATAGGCAAAGGGGCGATGTCAGAGGAGGGCCCAGGTGGCCTCACGCCATGGTGGTGCGGGCCAGGGGCTGGCCGCGCCACCTATGCGTGTGGGCCCCTGGTGGCCCCTCTCCTTCTCTCCTTCGGATCTCTGGAAGCTTCCGGGTAAAATAAGACTTTAGGAACTTGTTTCGTCCAATTCCGAGAATATTTCCTGTGTATCACTTCTTAAACACAAAAACAGCAGAAAACAGGGAACTGGCACTGTGGCAACTCGTTAATAGGTTAGTTCCGGAAAATGCATAAAAGTGCCACGAAGTGTAACGAAACTATAGGCAAATGGTGTAAAAACAAGTATGGAGCATCAAAAATTATAGATACGTTGGAGACGTATCAACTAATAACAAGTAACATGTACATAAGAAGCTACAGTATTGTAATATGCATAAATGATATGAAAGAGTGGTATCCCGCTTGCCTTTATTTGTGGAGCAAAACATAAATGCTGAGGCACCTCTGAAGTTCAAGAGAAGACTAGAAGTAGAAATATCAAAGATACAAGCATCAAAGTTATACCACAATTAACCGTGTTCTGGGACAAGCACATTACACTAAGAATAACAGCTATGCTCTCAAGAAGTGCTTAAAGTTAGAAGATGGTGATTCAACATAAAAGTAAACGAATGGCCCTTCGCAGAGGGAAGCAGGGATTTAACATGTGCTAGAGCTTTTCATTTGTAAAACAGAGATAAAAATTTATTTTGAGAGGTGGTTGTTCTATGTCAACGACTAGCAATGGGGACTTGCTATCTTCCATAATAAACAAGTGAGAGCGGTTCCGAGTTCTTTGAAATTTGGCATATTGGTGCTCTTTTATAAAGCCTTGGCACTCCTCCCCACCTTTTTTCCTTTCTCAAACCATGGCTAACCGATTCTATCGGGTGCCCACCAACTTTCACATTCCTTGGAAGAGTGCCTTTTTTTAGAATTAGATTATAATGGTCTGACCAGCTCTCATGCAAATTAGTGACGAGCAGATGAAGCTGCCTAGTCGAGGGGTACTTAATTTAATATGGAAGATAGTAATTCCGACCACTACGTCCCCATGAGCTAAAAACAGTGGCACAAAATGAGAAGTAGTTGAAAGTTTTGAAAGGTAGCACATGAAAATTTACTTGGAATGGCTTACAAATACCATGCATAGGAATTTATAGTGGACTCTTTGGAAGACTTGGTTTTTGGTAATTGGATGCACGAGTAGAGCTCATACTCAGTACAAGTGAAGGCTAGCAAAAGACTGGGAAGCGACAATCGAGAGAGCAATAACTGTCATAATCATGCTTGCGACAAAACAAAATTAATATAGGCATAAAAATGATACAAGAACTCTGAGGCAATTTAGATCATCGAGGCTTAATTGACTTTTTGTTCAGTCATATGCATGCTTGAGCATGTGCCAAGTCGATTCAAATGAAACTTTCAGAGGTGGATACCACAATAACATACCATATTATGAATAAAACAAAGCATGCAAGCGTCTACATGACATGCTACAGGCTAATAGTAAATTAAAACTAATCATATGAAAGCAAGAACTGCAAAGCATCCATTTGATAACATATACCTTACATGAACCGACTAAGCATGTCCGCATAGATGAGTATATGTACAAAAATGAAAACAAATAGAGTTCATACTAGCCTCTTACCACATCTCGGATTGTCGTATGTCGTCATCATTGCTCTTCACTTGTGTGGCTTGAATAATATAAAGTGAATACCAAGCTCCAATGGAGTAACGGGAGACTGAACTCTGCAACAAACTTTACAAAACCGAAGAAGAACAACAAATATTTTTGGGGTTTTCAATTTTTGAAACAAAAGCAGAAAGAAATAGCAAACAAAGCAAAATATTTTTGGATTTTTCAAATAGCAAACCGTAAAATAGCAAGTAAAGCAAACCAAAGGTAGAAAACTAAAGAACCAAACAAAGAGAAACAACGGAAATATTTTTGGTCTTTTTGTGTTTTGGAAAAGTGGAAACAAGAACAAGAACACTAGAGAAGGCGAAACATGAATATACAAAGGTCCGACAAAATATGATATGTAGATGAGTGAATCGTCGGCGTACCTCCCCCCAAGCTTAGGCTTTTGGCCTAAGTGGAGATCAATCCCAACTCGGCCAACTCGGCCATGAGGTGGCGCCTCCGTAGTGTGACAAACAAGCACCATCGTCCTGATATGAGCTCGAGGATGCCCCGGAGTGGTACGTGGTGAAGTGATAGGCCGGCTCCTCCTCTTCCTCCTGGACCACTGCACCGTGTTGGATATTGAAACCAAGCAACCTAAGCTGATCGTCCAACTCCACCTTTGTGCGCGACCATGGCCTCATGTGAATGCTGAACAAGTTAGGCTGAGGGAAGGGAACTTCCCTTTCCTCTCCATCAATAAATAACATCCTGTAAATTAATTTCCCTGCACAAGAGTTAGCAGTAACAAAATGATGGAGTTTCATAGCAGCAAGATCAAGCCTTTGTGGAGCCAACAATACATCATTAGGAGCAATAGAAAGTCCTAGCTCAGCAACAATGCGTGCGGCAATAATACCTCCATAAATAGGTCCCCTAGCGGCTAGGCGACGAGCAATAATAGCACCAAGGTTATACTTCTTACTAACATCAAGAGCGGTAGCTAGAAAAGCTGAATGATAGTTGGAGATATTGCTAGTGTTTTCACTACCAAGTACACTAGTTACAAGATAGTAAGTGAAATATCTAATAGCTGGGAGCTGAATGTTTCTTATCTTGCCACGCTGTGCGGTGCGGTCATCATCATTGGTCACTCCTCGGTAAAGCTCCACCAAATCAGTGGGGTGATTTTGTATCCTCTTGGCCATTCCAAACATGGGAATACCTAAAATAGAACAAAACCTCCCCAAAGGCATGGTGATAGACTTGTCATAAATCTTAAATGCAACAGAAGGATTGAAATGAGCGTTAATAAATTTAAAACTTTCAACGAAAATCTTTGTAAGCATAGCATATTGGTCTCTTTCATCTGTCATATAAGCAGTCAACCCAACCCTGTTAATAAGGAGCAAGAAATCATCAAGAATCCCTGCATCACTCAAAAAGTTAATACAAGGGAAGGTGGATGGATGTGCATCTCCATCGTCCCCTTCAAGGTTTGGTGACATGAGATCCTCATTATAAGACATCCTATATTGAGCAGTGGATCTTGAGGGCCTTGATGACCTTGGTGCATCACTTTCAAACACTTCTCCATATGTGAAGTTGTCCATCTCCCTTTTCTGAAATTTTTCAACAAACTCATAAAAAGTGATTTAAAGACAAGCAAGTGTAGGAAACTATTATAGTGGGTTACTAGAGAGCTAACATGCATCAAAATAACAATTCTAAGCAATAGAACAAGCATGCATACTCATTTATCCTGCCACCTACAATGCTAAAATACTCAAGAAATACTCCACCAAAAGAAATTCTACTTGGACAAGTGGAGGAGTCACATACCGGAGAACAAATGCTCCAAATTTCAGCAGAAATGTTAGGCTGAGCAAGGAGATCGAAAAATCGAGGTGAAGAACAGCAAGAACTCGGGTTTGAGCTGAGTGTGTCGTTGTTTTCGGGAGAGAGAAAGAGTAGGGGAGGAAGATATAAGTGAGGGGCCAGGTGGGGCCTTCTCACACCTGGGTGGCACGGCCAGGGCTGGGCCGCGCCACCTATGTGTGAGGTGGCGTGGCAGCCCCTCCTGGTGCCTCCCAGGTGTCTCTCTGCCCCATTTTTGACATAAAAATTTATAAAGAATTTTCTGGAATTTTTTGAGAAACTTTATTTTCGAGGATTTTTCAGGAATTGGCATATCGATAAAAATTCAGAAAAACAAGGATAAAATGATTTCAAGCAAATCAAAACTAAGCATGCAGCAGCTCTGAGATACTCTTAATCATGCAACTAAACTGAAGGAATAAAAATTGATGAAAGTAAATACAAGTGAGGTGGAGTGGATGCGGTGAAAACGAAGTTTCGTTCATATAAAATCACTTTGTTAACAAGGTTGATCAAGTCTTGTTCCCAAACTAACTTCATATGAGGCAAAACTTTGCACTTCACTTAATGCTTATGTTACCTCAACTTTGATAGGTATAGTCCCAACCATAACAATTTGATATTCTTCCTTGGGCTTTCACTCTGAACAAATAATTTGACCAACTTTGATGGTCTCAACATGCTTGATTGAACTTAGAGCATTCTTCCTATCAATCTTCTTGGGAAAATAAACCGTGTACTCTTTATCATTGACATTGAAAGTCACTTTTCCTTGATTGCAATTAATAACAGCACCTGCGGTGTTTAGAAAAGGTCTTCCAAGAATAATAGACATATTATCATCTTCAGGCATTTCCAACACAACAAAGTCAGTTAAAATCAAACAGCTGTTAGCAACTTGAACAGGAACATATTCACATATACCAATAGGAATAGTAGTAGACTTATCAGCCATCTGCAAAGATATATCAGTTGATACTAATTTTTCTAGATCAAGTCTCTTATAAAGAGAAAAAGGCATGACACTAACTCCAGCTCCCAAATCACATAAGGCAGTTCTAACATAGTTATTTTTAATGGAGCAAGGAATAGTAGGTATACCTGGATCTCCAAGCTTCTCTGGGACTTTACCATCAAAGGAATAGTAGGTATACCTGGTATCAGTCTGCAGTTACCACTGGATTCTGCTAAAGATTCAATTGTACACATCAACTGTTCATATCTTGGACTCATTGGTTAAGCCCGACGTCCTGTTTAGCGACATGAAAGAAATGCTGCAAAAGTAATTTCAATCATTACCCGACTATATCAGCTCCTTTCATTAATTTCCTGATATCAAGTATTTAATAACTCATTTGCTCATTTTCTTTGCCCTGTAGCGTTTGGACACGTTTCAGAAGGTCGGTAATAGGTGAATTCAAAGAATAGCTAACTTTTAAAAAGATAAAGGGTTTGCAGCAACCACCGGGGACCAATCTCTGTGGATTCTACGTCTGCGAGTTCATCCGGTGGTACACCAGTGAGCGGAGAGCACGTTCCACGGACTTTGATGTACGTAAATAATATTCACAGTTTTCTTTTATTATAATCAATTGTGTTGAGTTTCATCCAACTTATATATATCCATATCGATCTTCTTAAAGTTGTATGTGATGCGAGAGAAGCTCGTAACAACCCAGCGCCTAAAAGCAATTCAAGAGGAGCTGGCAGGATTCATCATGAGAGAGGTCCTCTGTGAGAAAGGAGAACACTATGTGGAGGACGAAGAACGCTATCTGTAACTTAGTGATCTCCATATAACTTAGTTTGTTTTGAAACTTGTTTAAAAAATAGTTGTACATACACTTGTTTGAAATTATAGTATATACAGTCGCAAGACATCGTATAATATTATATATGCATGCACCAACGTGTAATGTGTATATACTAGTCGTAGAATATAGGTACGGAAACTCGTTTGAAATTAAAATGAACCCTAATTAAGCATAAACCCTAAACCTATAATCTGAAACAGCAATAAAAACAAAAACAAAAACAGAACACTTTAGTCCCGGTTCTCATTACGAACCGGGACTAAAGGTCCCCGAGACGGCGCTCCCAGCCGTGCCCACGTGGACGGCCATTAGTCCCGGTTCGTTTGCAACCGGGACTAAAGGGTGAGGGCCTTTAATCGTGCTTTGCTAGTCCCGGTTTGAAAACCGGGACTAAAGGCCGTTACAGACCGGGATTAATGGCCTTTTTTCCACCAGTGATTAGCAGAGTTGTGCACACCTAGTTCAACTTGGGGGATTTTTTGGTAACGAGGACACACCATCTCAGTTATTTTCTGTATATCCCCTTTTTTGTGATAAGGGTTACAAATGTACAGGAAAGTACTTTTGGCAGTGTTGTATCTGGGAGGTTTGCGCCTAGTGTTCTGCATCCTGATGTATCCTTTTGCATTTTTGTGCACTATGCATTCTAAGTTGCGGTAGCATACATAAGTAACTTGGATATCGATGTTACTTAAGTTGGTTTAAGAATTTAACTAAGTTGGGTATCTACAACCATATGTAAGCAACAGGGGCATGTGTTGGTCACTGGATCTTAGTTGAGGTATCTTCACATTATGCTTAAGTGTGATACTGTTTTAAGCTGGGTTCTAGTACCATAGCTTTTTAGTAGTTGGGTCTCTCTACTCAACTAGTAAGCACGATGCACATGTTTGCTCAATGGTTTTACTTAAGTTGTGTCGATATCAGGCCTAAGTTGGCTGCTGATAATTATTTAAGTTGGATCTCTAGGATTATGTTTTTTATCTATGGGTCAGTGCTTTTAAATGTATAAGTTGGCCAGTTGATATATCATATCATACCATGCTTTAGTTTTAATTCCAAGCAATACACAGTAGTTTGCCCTGTGTTTACTCATTTCTCTGTAAACTGATATAGTTCAACTTGGTAAATGGTTAACATTCTATAGTTTGATAATGAGTTGTAGGAAAGGGACATACCATTGTTTTTTTTGTAGATCCCCATGTGTTAAGGTACATAAGGTACCTTGGCAGTGCTGTATCAAGGGGGTTTTCGCATAGTGTTTACAATATGATGTTTTTAATTGCGCACTCTGCATTCTAAGTTGCATTCGCAGACATACATAAGTTGGAAATTGATGTTAATTAAGTTGTTTTCCAGACAACACGTTTTTTGTGTTGATTCTGATATAGGGTACAATATATTTTCGCAAGAAACATGCGCAAGATCAATTAAGTTGCATTGTAAAGCATGTCTACAAGTTGGCCAATGACCTAATTAAGTTGCATCCCTCAATATTATTAAGTTGGGTACTGATGTTTATTATGTTGGTTTCTGAACTCCATGTTTGCGCTGATTTTTTGGTTTTTACATATCGTTTAGGTTTTTTTTACGAATAATGGTTCTAATTAAAATGTTGCTCTCTGGCAGTCAACTTATTCAAGCATAGTAAGCAGAAATGACAAAAGAGATGACCTAGTGTTCCTATTTGCGTTTGCAGGAATCAACTTAGAACAAGCAAAGTGGACAACTTAAGTATGTTCACATGAACAACTGTAGTAATTGTGTTTACAACCAACTTAACTGGTTATGCCATGTCTTGGTACTGCACCCCCTTTATCCTACAAAGTTTGTTTTATGTTCTATAGAAAACTAGTGGTGCTGGATGGATGCAACTAAGCCTGTAACAGATGCTACTCAATATATTATGATTTATGCTTAAGAACCTTATTGAGTTGCTATCATTATACCTTATCAGTTGGTATTGATGCTAGTTAAGTTGGTTACTGTCAGTAATATAGTTGGTTCTCACATTTTGTAAAGTTGCTTCCTGCCTAATCACTAAGTTATTCTGTCAACATTCCTAAGTTGGCTCACTTAATGTGTTCAAGTTGGTTTGTAAAATGCCTAAGTCAGGTTGTTGGTTCTAGAATTGGCTACTGAACAAACATAAAGGCATTTGTGTAAATAAGTTGTTCCATTATTATCATTTAGTTGGTTACTGTAAGTAATATAGTTGGTTCTAATATTTTACTAATGTTGATCCCTGCCTAATCACTAATAAATTCTGTCAACATACCTAAGTTGGCTTACTTAATGTGTTTAAGTTGGTTTCTAGCATGCCTAAGTCAGGATGTTGGAGGTGCTTTTTAAAATTGCCCAATGATCAAACATAAATACATTTGTGTAAATAGATTGTTGCATTATTACCATTTAGTTGGCTACTTCAAGTAGTATAGTTGGTTCTGATAATTTACTAAAGTTGCTTCCTGGCTAGTCACTAAGTTATTTTTCCAACATACCTAAGTTGGCTTACTTAATGTGCTTAAGTTGGTTTCTAGCATGCCTAAGTCAGGATGTGCTTTTTAAAATTGGCTGCTAAACAGCATAAAGGCATTTGTGTAAATATGTTTGTTCCATTATTATCATTGAGTTGGTTACTGCAAGAACCAAGTAAATGTAAGATAAATAAATGACTATCTTATGTAATTTTCCGCTGCTCAAAACAGGTTTTTATAACTATTTGTTCCTGATATTGTTCGCAACTTTTTCAGATTGTAGTAACAAGAACCATTGCGTGGCGCATCAGCATGGTGAACACAGGAGTACATCTTGTATGACGATGCTATGCTACTATGTTCAAAGTTAACAGAGACCTTGGGCTACCTTATGGTATCTAGTACTGCTCTCGCTTTTGGTGTTTGTTAAACTACTGGATGTTGTGTTGTTGTGTTTGGTCCCTGAAATACCTTGATATGTGGTGATAAAGTCACCTGAAATACCCCCTATATACATAATGTAGTCTACAGGTTACACAATGAAGAAGCAACTAGATGATGTTGGTTCTTAATTGGTTAACTTTCTGGTTCCATGCATGCTTTTTTCATCAGGTTTTATTGCTACTTTTGTCTACCTAGTTGTGTCCAGCCAGGTCCTGGATTTTTTGTAAGTGGCTGGTGAAGCTACTGATTCTAGCATTTTTACTGGGTTTTTTTTTGCTCTTTCTCTCTACGTCGATTCCATGGTCAACTTCAACAAATCAACAGCACAACTGCACAAGGGAGAGGCTTTGAGGTGCTGGAGGCGTCAACCACATAGGGAAAGAGAAGGGTAAGTTGGACGAACTACTACTTTTTTCAAGCTCTCAGATCAATGGAGGTCTGGGGGGGATGAGATAGCTTTGAGGCTGACTTGCATAAAAAGATGGAGAAGGGGAACTGGGGGTAGGGTGGGACGGCAGGAGAAACGAGATCTGGGGATAGCTGGGCAGTATGTGGGAGTTGGGTACAGCTGTATTAGGGAGGAGGCGGTGCGGGTGTGTGTGGGCGCCGGTTACCTTTTCAGGAAAGGCTATCGCACAAGTACGTTCGGGTGGGCTTTTCATTTTCGGGCGAGGGCTGGCTTGGACAAACCAGCCCCGAGGGCTAGCTAGCCGCGTCCAAATATCTATTTTTTTGGCAGAACTTACCAGCAAGCTGTAGCTACGAGTCAAAATCCCAAAAAAATCAAGACCGCTCTCTGAAAAACAGGAAGTAGGTGTTGCTGAAAGAAGAACAATTGCTCATCGTGGCTTTATGTACACTCAAATTTTCTTGGATAGTGTTAGCTTTAGGTGAATACTATTTCAAGCTAAAAAAAAACTTTGTTCCATAACTATTTGACGAATATTCAATTTTTTAGAACATTTGAACGTGCTTTGTATTTTAAGAAAGTTGCACTCACTCTCAGGGATCCTGATCCTACATTTCCTGGTCAATCTGTGAGGTTTTCGATTCGGTTTACTTGTATGAATATGTGTACCTATTTTACTTGATTTTATCTCCTAAATCGACCAGGTGGAAAAATAGGAGGTAATTTGATGAACTGCGTGCGCACTGGCACCATGGCAGAAGATCCAGTAGCACATTCGCGCCAAACCGGACAAATACAGCTGCACTTCCCTCCAACAAAACAATCGAAATCGATGGAGAAAAGATGCCCTTTTGACTTTGGCTGTCGACCCACCGCTATTTCCCTGGCTTTTCCACATCAAATCCAAGCCAAATCGAACCGAGTCTTAACCGCAGTAATCCAAAACACAAGATGCCAGGGCCACCGGAGCGAGTCTTAGATCATCTCCAGCCGTTGAAGGCGCCAAGGCTAAAATCCGGTGCTATTTAGCGCCGGATGGATGAAAATTCCGGTTTGGGGAGGCCCATGTTTCCAGCGGTGAGCCCAGGGCACTATTTGAATTCAAACAGAAAGTAGACGAAAAGTGGCAAAGTTTGATGAAATTTAGAGATATTTATATTAATAGGGCGAAATATATAGATATTTTATATATATAGGCCGAATTCATAATATATTCGAATTCGGCCTAAACCTAAACTAAAACACGTGTTCTACATGCCGAAATGGCGGTAGAAACGCGTGTAGTCACCGCCGTCGTCGTCGGAGAAGTCGCTGTCGTCCTGCGGCGGCGGCGCCTGGCGGCTCGAGCCCTGCCCAGCATCGCCGAAACGTGGCGGCGTAGGGCGGTAGAGCTCGTCGTCGCTGGACTCCTCCAGCTTGACGACCGGCGCGCCGCGTCGAGGTAGCGCGGCGGCGGCGGCGCGACGCTCTGCGGCCGCTAGGTCCAGCAGCCGCCGCTGCTGTTTCGCCTCCTCGCGCTCCCACTCCCGCCTGGACCACTCCAGCGCCGCATCGAGCGGCATGGTGTTCTCGACGGGGACGACGTCGCGTAGAGACCAGGCGATCGCCTCCGCCGTTGCCGCCTCCTCGGCGCGCCCGGCCTCTGCCTCGGTGAGGTCGGACGCGGCCTTGGTAGCGGCGTCCTTCCTCGGCTTGCAACGACGCGGCGGCGACGCAGTGCGCGCCCCCTCGCGGATGACGAGGGCGCCGCTATTGCGTCGAGGCGGACCGGACGGCGGCTCCTGCTTGACGGTCCTCGGCGTGGATGCCGAGGACCGTGATGCCGACCTTGTCGCCGACCCGGAGGACGCCGAGCCGGAGGAGCCGGATGCCATCCGCCGTGGCATCCAGGAGCTCCCGCGGCGGCGGGAGAGCGTTGGACGCGGAGGCGGCGGCATCTCCAGGACGGGGTCGTTGCCGCGCTCGATGTGCTCGAGGACGAACTCCAGGGTGCGGCCGGGCGCGCTCCACCAGCGGCGGCGCCCGGCAGCGTTGTTGCGCGCCGGAGGAGGGGGCGGACCGTCGTACGCCGCCAGCTCGCGCTCGTACTGACGCCGGAAGAACGCCGTCCACGCCTCCCGGTTGTCGGGGTAGAAGCGTGGATCGGCGCGCTGCTCGTCGGTCATCGTTTCGATGACCTCGTCGATGGCGGCGTCGAGGGCGGCGCCCGTTGGCGGCGGCGGGATCGGGATGCCGCCGGCGCTTAGGCGCCATCCTCCGAGCACGCGGAAGTCCGGCGGCGCCATGTAGCCGGCCGCGTACAGCAGCCGGCCCTCCCACTGGTGTAGGGAGCGCCGGCCGAAACCATTGTTCGTCGCGCCGTCCTCGTCCGATTGGTAGCCCGCCATTGCTCGAGGAGGTGGGTGGAGGAGTTGGAGAGGTCGCTTGGGGGAGATGCTGGCGAATGTGGCTGGCCAGGCGCGGTAGGCCGCGATATATAGGCGGGCTGGCATTAACTCGCATCGCCGCGTGGCTGGCCATCCATCGGCGGCAGCTTTTACAGCGCGCGGAAGACGATGCGCGGGGAAGGCAACGAGGCGCGGAAGACGAGACGATGAGGATGACGACCGCCCACTCTCGCCGACAAGTTGGGGCCACACGACGCGCGGGAATTTTCCTCGCCGTTTCACGCGCGTTTCTTTCGTCCGGAGTCCCCGAGCGCGTCTCGGAAGGCTGGGGATGGCCTGGGCTCGCCGGATGGATGAAGGTTCAGATCCGGGCGAAAACGAGGATCTGAGGACGCGACTGAACCGATTTACGCCGTCCGGATGAAAAAAAACAGATGTCAGGGATCTCGTCGGACGTGTGAGTGGAGATGCATTTATTCACATAGAGAGGGATTAGGGGAGTGTAGATTAGATGGGATGGAGTGAGTCAAATAGCACTCCACCTGCCTCACTCAAAAAACAACACTCAAAGTGCGACCCTTGTCGGTATTCCATCAACTATTGTTTTCGCGTGACGATACGTACAAAGTCTCCCTTCAAGTGGTTGAAGAATTCGATGCCACACGACACGACAGCGTCGCAGATTTAGTCGCGTTAAACAAACAGGCCCCTCCTTAGCTAATGAAAAGATAGTGCTTGCTGCATAGTACTTCCTCAGTTGTATAATGAGACATATTATAAGTGGGCAAATGAATGCTCAGTTATACGTGCCTTTCTTATTTTCAAATATCTAAAAATTATATTTTAAAGTTTGGAAGAACTTCCACATACAATTTTTGCTGGAAGGGCATTTCTTCTACGGCCTTTCCCACCGATCTCCTTCTCTAAGTTTCCCCCGCACTTGCTGCGGCGCTCTATGGCCGTCATGGACACCTCCGAGTCGCCGCCCGTCACTTGCCAAACAGCGTGGTCCCATTCGAATCAACTTGATGCTGACACAAGCGAGGCTCTCCAGTTGTCGGCTTGACGGTGCCCATGTCGCGTTGTTAGGCTCCGACACCACGAAACGCAAGTGTCAAGGTAACCACTCTGTCTAGGGAGGCAGAGCCCTGCTGCTGTGTCCACGGACACCCTACCCGAATTGCCGAATGGAGTGGGTGCGGCGGCATGGGCGGCAAAGAAGAAGCAAGTGGCGGCGAAGAAAGAGAGTGACGCCACGAGAAGGAAGCTGGCGGTTCAACAAAGTGGCTTGCCTCCTCCGGCGGCCGTGGTTCCCAGTCCACCAGACAGCGCCGCCGGCACCGACCAATCATTCAGCGACGCCCGCAAGGTACCAATTGTGACCTCTCTCCGGATGTGTTTCAATTTTTACTCAATTCTTGTAGGTAATTCACACAAAAAATGTCCTTCTAATTTAGATTTGAACGAGGCTCCTAGTTCTTTATTGGATTTTTTAATGAGAACTTGGTTAATTTTGATGTTATTCCACTTCTTGGTGCATTCAATGTTGAGGAGGGTGATGAGGAGGGTGGTGAAGAGGGTGATGATGTGGAGGAGATAGAGGATGGGGTGTTCGATTCCTCCCAACCTACTCAACGTAATAGAACTATGAATTACACTGAGGTTGAAGATGCTTGTTTGGCAAAGGCATGGAAGAGTGTGTCACTCGATGCCGTGTCTGGCAATGATCGCACTAAGAAGAGATATTGGCAAAGGATTGAGGATAATTTTTTCACCGCATGCCGAGGATTGCTTTCACAGCACCACACATATATAGATTTCTCCAAGTCTATTGGGATGTGATCCAAGCGGCTTGTAGCCGTTGGAGTAGATGTATGGAGAAAGTGTGAAATGCACCTCCTAGTGGTACCGCCATTGATGACTATGTGAGTATATTGTGCATTGTTCAAGTTTGCTTGCAATTGCATTATTTGGTTTACTCATAATTTAATCTTCATGAGTTGTAGGAAAGCATTGTTGGGGAAAGATACAAGCAAATGCCCTCATCCAAGAACAAACCGTTTGTGCTTTAACATGTTTGGAAATTGCTTGAGAACTCTGAGAAGTGAAAGTTGAGGGAGCAAGAAGCACCACCAAAGAAAGGGGTATTGATCCAATTGGACGATGATGATAGTGGTGTGCCAATATGAGGAAGAAATAAGTCCAAGCCCAATGGAAATAAAAAGAAGCTAAGGAGAAGCTAAGGAAGGAAGCCGAGGCATCAAGCTTGAGGGACAAAACTAATTACATGATGGGATCGAAAGAGACTATTGCAAACAAGACATTGGAAACAAAGATGCTCATGCATGAGAAGAAACTTCAAGAGAAGCAAGCAAGGTGCCAAACACTTCGGGAAGATGACAAGCCCAAGGCGGCATTGGATGAGAAGAGAGCCCATGCGAGGAGAAGAAGGCAATGTCAGATCTTATTGCCAAGGAGAAGAGGACAATGATGATGGACCCAACTATCATGAACGTCTTCATAAGAGAGTGTTGGGTTATGACAAAAATGGAGATCTTGGAAAGGAGAAGGCAAGTGCTTCAAGGGGGGTGTGTGGGGGGGGGGGGGGTGCTCTGTCTAGGGGTGGTGTGGTTATGCCCAAACAAGTGGTGCTGACGGTCAGGGTGCTTCCGTCTAGGACGGTGATCTTGCTTTATTCCTTGTGGTGGTGTTTGGTTGCCGCATTTTTTTTGGATCATTTTAGATGTGAACATGGTTGTGAACTATTTAGTATTGTCACACCGGATGTGAACTTGGGTTTATGGTATGTTTATTGTTGTCATATTGCATTATGTTATCTTTAACTACAAATGTGTGTTAAATTGCTAAAAAACTGGTCATAATTACAACTAAATCTGACAAACTTAAACTGTAAACAAAAAATATTTTTAACAGTTTGACATTGCTGGATTTGTCCATAAAAGCCCGTATAGGTTTACCGCAACTTGTTTTAAAGGCCGAGTTTCAAGGGGTCTGCTAGAGATGCTTTATCTCTACTAATAATCTCTACTAATAATATTGCTACAGGTATGGTCCGTGACCGTCACAAGTACGCTTTCAATTCACCTAAATACGTTTTCATCCTTCCCACGTCCTAAGTCGCACCTGTCCGGCCTTCCGTCTTGATTGGGAAGGAGATTGCTCGATCCGATCAAGACTCCAACTCCGGCAGAAGAAAGAAGTAAAGATGAGAAGTTGACTACTAGACGGAGCGCTGGCATAGCCCTAGCCGTCGTCAGCGCCGTGCGGGCCGGGAGTCGCTGAGAGGAAGCCGAGAGCTGAGGCCGGTGTCTCAGATGGGTCATGCCAGTTGGGAGGAGCACATCATCCGCAGCTCTGGCTCCACCGTGCTGCGCTCACAGGTGGTGAGGGGAGACGGCGGGATCGGGTCGGGCTCGTGTTTGGAGATCCTTGCGAGAAGATCTACCAAGCTATCCATGACATCCCCATGAGCTGACTGGTTTTAGGGAGCAGGCGCCTTCGCAAGCTCAATAGGTTGTCCTCAGGGATTAGTCTTGAGGCATATTGCTTGGTTGTTCATAACACAGTGCAAATCTTTTGCATCTCTGAATTGTAGGGTGCTCTTAGGCAGCGCCAGCTTTTATGTCGTGAACCACCCATGAGCGAATTGAGTTCGCAGATGGGCTTGCTCGTGGCCAGCGCCTCCACGGGCAGCATCTGTCGAGAGAAGTAACGCGGAAAGGCGTCGAGAGGAATAGAAGCAATGTGCGGTGGATGTTGGTGGGGGATAGTGGTGTTCTCTCTGAGATTAGCAAGCAGCAGAAGGGAGATGGCCCTGGCAAAGAATAACTTGTAGCCTTGCAGCCTCGAGGATGTAGAGATCTTAAGCTCAAGCAAGTTGCAAAGTTGTCGAGGTATGGAATTGCTAGAAGCATTGAAGCAGCATAAAGTCTGAATATATTCAGCGCAATGACATAATCAGGTTATGCTCCAAATGCAGCGCAAACTCTGAATATCCAGTACAATGACATAATCTGGCTATATGCTTGCAAACGAGGAGGCACAAGAACATAACAAGCTGCAGTCCAATCAGTGTACCTCTGAGGCTCAGTCAAACATCGTTCTGAGCACCTGCGGACTGCCTGCATCATGGCTTTTGGATTTGGTTCTAATACTTTTCTGGTAGAACTGAGGCCATCCAGGTTAATGTTCTTGGTGAAGCAGATTTTTGTGTCACCTACAACAAGCACATTTATCACATATTCCCGATGTATGCCGCAATGAACCTGCTCCGTTTGTGCACCGATGCATTGGGACGTGTAGCTGAATCCACGCTTACTCATGCTGGTAAAAGGGGGGTAGATCGTTATCCTGCTTTAGTCCAGTTCAGTCAGCGACCCAGTATACTTAGGTTTGGCAGGAGCTGGTTCTTCTGAAAGCTTCTGCATTAGAAACACGGGCCAAGTCGATGCTCGGAGGAGATGACCAGTTGACCATATCCGGAAGGCCATATTCACGCGCACATCCATCTGCAGCTATTCTGGAAATTCTGAAGAGTGGATAGGGTGCAACCATGGGATATCATTATTTATATTACTATCTGTCAACATGTTCTGCAATCAGAAATTAGGCTTGGAAAGGAGTTGGGGCGCTTGCACGGCCGCAACACCAAGAGCGTGTATGATTCTGAATGAACATGTCGAGGGCAAGCTTTTAAAAATTGGCCCAAACTTGCACAAGCAACCTGACCAGAGTTAAGGTAAAAATGCGGTGCTACTTTCCAAATTAAGATTGCAATACATTATTTCACCTTACCTGACCAGAGATGAGAGATATCAATTTTGTACTAACATATTAATTTTAGCTCTTTAACCGAAGAATAATGTGGGTGCTTCGTTGAAGCTAGCTTGAAGCACTGATAATTTAGAGAGAAAATAGGTGAATAAAATTCTAGATAATTAACATAAATATTTTAATTTGATGTACACTTGATAACATGTTTCATTGAATGTATTTTACATGTTTACGTGGAATTAATGCACAGGTAAACTTTCTTAACAACATATGAATCTTATGTTTCTGTGCGTTGCTATGGACACTATTATGTTTTTCGATATGTTTTTGGGATTATTTTGGATCTAGCTCGTTGCCACGACCACTATTATATTTCTCGATATGTTTTCAAAAATCTTTTAAGAACATACCGTCGTGTTTTATGTTGGTTTTTCTTTTAAAGGGTTGAGAATATGGATTTTTTGTCAATGATCTACAAAAGCATAATTTTTATTGGGCAACCCGGCCTAAACATCCAATCTAGAGATGGAGCACCACAATGAGCATGGCGGCAAGAGAGGTTTGTAGTGAGAGGAGAAAGACCATCATCAGGTACTCGCGATAGTGTCGCCCTAATAGAAAAAAAGGAAGAGGCGCTGCATGGAGGAGGCGTGAGGGACAAACTTGACATTCAAAACTAGCATAGAGATGTTCATGGCCTATAACAAGATACCACAAAGTCAAACATTTGAGTTTTTTGAAATTTTAAAAGCTCGTAGCAGCGCACGAGCATTCAGCTAGTAGGTACTACTTCTGACCAGAACAAGTTATTGAATAATTTAGTACAACTTAAAATAATTTTTTTTTCAAATATTACTAACTTTTAATTCAGTTCTCATAAATAATACTCCCTCCGTTTATAAATATAAGATGTTTTAGGTTTGTGAAGTAAATGTAATTAGACAAGTTTTAGTATCTATATTCGAGTGAACCTACACACTAAAAAAGTCTATATACATTTGCTTAACAAAACTAAAACATCTTATATTTATAAACGAAGGGCGTACATAGATTTTGAGTTTTATAAAAAATAATACAGTGTGGTCCATTCTTTTTAGAGGGTACGCCAAAGGCGTTATTCCTTGTCGCACATGGCCTGGATGAGAGGTGCTTATCAACCATGCAATCGTCTATAGGCGGGTTGTTAGCCATGCAATCGTCCAGCCTTTGCACGATTGCAGGACTGACATGGTTAGCTTAGCACCGTCCATGCCATGGCCAACAAGCACTAATCGTTGAAGAGATGGGAGATGGTGCATATTTCTGTAAATTTCAAAATCCATATATTATTTCCTATAAATTGAATAGAAATAAATAATATTTGAAAAAAATCGAAGTTCAGGGTATCATCTTTCATCTAGAGTGAAGGCGGCCACACGGGTCCACCCAAAGTGCCGCATGGCCGGATGGACACGAGCCGAAAGAAGTTCAACACTACTACTGGTACCACCAGCAGCACCCCGCGACCAGAGCTTTTAAAGCTGGACGCCCGAGTTTCAACGACACCGCTGGCGAACCAACCGAGACGCAATTGACCACCGCGCCGAGTGTGGACGCGGACGCCAGCCGCACCGCACGCCAAACGAGCCGAAACAAACGAGAAAAATCCAGACCAGAGCACCGCACAGGCTGTGTCCGCGGGGCAACACGAGTCAACGACGCCAGCGGCGCCGGTGGGGACCGCCTGCCGCGTTCCTTGACTGCTTCCCCCCACCCGTCCCTGTCGCGCGGGCCCCGCCCCAAAGCATTTGCCCGTTCAACCACCGGGCCCCGCCCCCCACTCTTTTGACCCACAACCCGAGCCACGGGATCAAACCCACCTCTCACTGCACTGCATCAGTCAAAACTCCGAGCACGCACACGCGAATCTTCTTCTTTCTCTCGGCTACCACTCGTCCCACTTTTTTCTTCTCCAACCAAAGCTGCTCAAAGCTTCTTCCTAATTTGTTTCTTTTACATGCTGCTTAGGCCTTCCACAGCGTATGCAAAATCGATGTCCAAACTCGTTTTTGAGGCATTGAGCACCGGTGCCTTACGCTGTGGAGGCGGTGCCCTGAATTTTTTTTTGAGGAATCGGAGCAGGTAGGTGCTCCGATGCCCAAACGCAGCAGCCAATAAAATATTACTAGTAATGAACTGATATGAGGAGGACTAGGGGAGAAAAGGCTTCACGGGAGGAGGAGCTGGGTCCCTGTTTTCTTTTCCAGGCATCGACACGCTGTGAGACCGGAGCTTGAAATATTTCTCAGGGCATCGATGAGGACGTGGCTAACTTTTCATGTTTGAGGCATCGACCACACTGTGGAGGGCCTTAGTGCTGCTACTAATACACTGGTGCGATCAACCAAAATCAAAATCTACCTATATTATGATGACAAAGGAAACAGGATGACAGGCTAAGTTTAATTAACAGGTGACAGTAACAGTGAGGTGAAGAAACTTCTTCAGAGCTT
The DNA here is from genome assembly GCA_007115705.1 of Dactylis glomerata. NCBI lineage: Eukaryota > Viridiplantae > Streptophyta > Magnoliopsida > Poales > Poaceae > Dactylis > Dactylis glomerata. The sequence continues at coordinate 1,662,726 of QXEO01000234.1, read as the reverse complement.
GTGCAGCTCCGGGAGCGGCGGTTCCTGGTCGGCGGCGGGGGTGTGGCGGTGGTCGCCCTCGTAGGTCACGATGAGCATGGACGGGTCGTTCGGGTCGCGCTCCACGTGCTTCCGCGCAGGGCAACCGCGCACCGTGCTGCACTTGTAGTAGCCTCTGCAACACATCGAGAGGAAAGGTTTGATTTAATCCGCTGCACAAACAGGAAGATTGCTCTGCTCGCCGGAGAAGGATGGCTGGAGCCTCACTAACCGTGGGTAGGGGGAGCCCTTGATGGGCTTCTGCCCGTACTTGCGCCACGAGAAGTCGTCCGCCGGGATCTCCGCCGCCTTCGAGCTGATCGCCGGCACGCGGGTCGTCCGCTTCACACGGGACTTCCTAATAAGAATTCCAAATCCATTCATCGTTCAGCACACGAACCGGGCAGCACAGCAGGAAGATAAACGAAGACTGCAGGAAAACCGATTAGCTAGCTATTCCAACCTGCGCTTGGAGCAGTGGCAGCGGCCGCCGGCGGCGCCGGCGACGTTCTCGGAGTGCGCGTGGTCGTGGCACTTGCGCTTCGGCCCACCGCCCGCCAGCGCCAGCGGCGGCTTCCCGCAGCTGGCTGAGGGCGGCGGCGGGAGCATCAGCGACGAGGACCCGCCCCCGCCGCGCCCGTTGGAGACGCTCCCTTCCCCGGTCACCGACGACAGGAACGAAGAGCTCGCGCCCGACACGCTGTACTCCATACTGTTCCCGTACCCGGCGGACGGCGCCGTCTTGCTGAAGTCCAGCGTCATGGGCACGGGCCTCGACGCCAACGGCGCCGCCCTTGAAGGCGCCGGCGCCGGCTCGGACGCGGAGGGGCCCTGGGACTGCGCCACCACGGGGCCGCGCCGGAACCTGGCGTGGCCCGTGCGGTGGTTGAGGATGGAGATCACCTTCTTGAACTTGGACACCGTCATATCGGTGATCTCCCGGCAGTCGACCTGCGGCTGGGCCTGCCCCTGCGGATGCTCAGCCGGCGAGGTCTCGTCGCTGGTGCCTGTCCGGGAGAGCTGCAGGATGAGGTGCTCCATCCCGCGCAGCCCCGCGGCCGCCGCCTCCTGGATGGCCACCTGCTCCTCCGCCCGCCCGTATCTCCCCATCAGATCCATGGTCATCATCTCCACCGCCTCTGCCTCCTCCTGCTCTGCTCGCCGGAGATACGGAAAGTGGAGGAGAGGAAATGGGAGAGGTGCGACTGACGGAGGCCGACCTATAAGAAGACGCCGGGCGGTCACCGGGTGGACCGGTTCTGGTCAGAGCGGAGGTCCGCTCGACGGCCGGGATCGTCCGCTCGCCACGTGGACAGACGGGGCTACCGCTGTTCGCCGGTGGACGCGTCCCGCCATCGGATCGTACGGACGGCTGGGATGGATGGCGAGGGGAAGTTGACTATGGAGCAGCGGAAAGGCCACGCGGTGGAGCACGAGACCAGTTCGTCCCAACCGCAACATCAACGACCCGCCTGGCTCTACGCGTACGGAGCCTCTCCGCCTTATAACTGACTGACATCCGGGACCCAGCTGGATAACGGCCCAGTTGTCAGCGGTAATGTCACGTCGGGGTACAGTGATGTAGAGGAGCACAACTGTACTGAGAGGAGACTTTTGTGTGGAGTGATTTTCTCGTGACTCTTTTCGCGCCGAAAACGAAAAAGGAAAAACAGTGATGTGAATGGTGCCAGATGCCGTGCCGGTCTCATGGCCCACTTGGCAGTGGCCATCTTTGGTGTTTCTCCACGTTTGATTAATTTTGGCATGTCGTGTGGGACGGGGAGTGGGGAAAAGTCAATGGAGGGATTTATGGCTGAACGGAATTGCTGTTGGTTTGTGTGGACTGGACGAAGGAAATCATGAGTTCTGACTTTTTAGCGCGTCCTAATAGTATCTCCGGTCTTCAAAAGGGAAATGCGTGAGCCAGTCACTCAACTGTCGTCGTCTTGATTACGCTGAACGAGACTTGTTAGTCACGGATTCAGATCACTGTGATAGTCATCAATGGATGTTTCTCTTTGGTGAACCCAGAACTAACTACTCTAGATTAGATCACTTCCACCAAACTGGTGCAACCCATACTACAGTATATAATATGAACAGAATTTTAATCACAGTACATAGTGCTTTCCTATATGATAATGTATAAGACAAATGTAAATCAAATATTTGTTTCAGTGCAAAAATACATGTGGCTTACGTGATGAAAAGATTCTTATGGAAAGCCGTCAAAACCCTATAATCTCTGTGTGATATCTTGGTCTTGATTCTTGAAGCTAGATCCATGTCTTGAGTTGCAAATCTTGATTCTTTTTGTAGTAGTAGTAGTAGTAGTAGTAGTAGTAGTAGTAGTTTGCAAGTGATTTTTTCAAGCTTGAATATTGATTCAGAAGAGGAATGGTAATTGTATCTTCACCACAAGAATATCCATAGTAACTGGTAGAAGTTGGAAGAGACTACGTCGGTGGGCGGCAAAGAATCTAGCCACCAACGATGAATAACAGTGAAATGCTCAAAGTAGTGACGTGTGATGATGAGGTCTTCTCGGATCTTGGATCTATCAATGATGTGCTCAAATAAACATCGTAATCCAATGCATCATTGTAGCAGGAGTGACGAAGGCCGGCGACTATTTCAATATATTGAAATGCTAATTGCATTTGGCAATATCAGCATCAAGAACGGTGGCTCGTAGCAAAAATAGCGCGACATGACATATGGATGCACTAATAAAATGAGACCATCCTAGACACTGGCACCCGATGGCTTTTTTTTATAGAAGAAGACTCCATGAGAAACCCAATATTCAGCACCCCATAGGACTCGAACTCAGGTCGGCTAAGAGCAAGACTTGCTCTCAAGCCACCGGGCTACTGCCCGGTTCTCATATGGATGCACTAATGACACGAAAATAGGTAAGATGAGAGGTTGGAAATTTTAAAAGAGGGTGATGACAGAGCAGACAAAATTGTAAGGGTATTTGCAAAAGAAAAAAAAGGAAGTGTGACACATGTGGCTAATAAAGCATGTCCGATGATTTTTTTATCATTAACGAATATCGACAATCTCTTTTGGAGTGTTAAGCGCACTAGGTTGCCAAGTTTCAAGTTTAAGATACCGGATCCGGGTTTTACAACTTGTTGGAGTAAACTGTTTTCACATATTACATTTGAAATATTGTTGCTCATAAATCATGTGCAATTTGAAACAAAAAATCGACATCCCCAATCCTAGCTAACGTGATGAAGACGACTTCTTCCCTGATATTGGATTTATCAAGGATAAGATCGTATAAGGAAGTATATCCCATGTATCATCGGAGCAGGAGTGAGGTAGTCAAACGAACTATCCACATATTGAAACATCACGTCACACGAGGCAAAGGTTGTTATCTAACATCAGAGCGATGGCTCATCGCACAGGTAGGCAACATGGTGTGGATCACTAAAAGGCGTGAAAATTAGTAAGATGAGAAAGGTAAAAATTGAAAGAGCAAGATGAGGGGTGATTAAATCAAAATGGTATTTGTCAAAGAAGAAAGGAAGCACAACCCACCATGACAGAGCTAGAAAAAAACATAAATGGGGCCAATTCATAAGAGATAAATTATTATAGAGGGAAAAGTGCTAAAACACACAACTTTTAGTTTAGCTAAGAAAATTGAGGATCTAAGCAAAATAATTCTATGTTTATTCCATGATAGATAGAACCCATATGCCCATGCGAGCATGCCAAATGGCTTATTTTTTCCCATGATAGATCGATAGACACGTCTAAAGTGTACATGCACCCAAACTTTATTTTCTCAAATCCTTTGCATTTTTTACATCTTTCCTTTTTTTTGTTTATACTTTTAGAAGTCTTCATGTTGCAAACAAAATATTCATGTTTTCAAACAATGTTTTATTTTTATGAAAAAATCCAAAAAAAACTTCATGAGCTCAAAAAATGTGCATGTGTGTTTAACAAAACTTTGGTGTTTAAAGATGTTAATATGTTGGATTCCTGAAAATGTTCATGGGTTATAAAAATTATGTTTTGGATTAAAAAATTACACTGATTCAAAATAAAACACACATGTTCCCGGTTATTGTACTAAATTATAAAGATTATTAAATATAAATTTCTAATTTTATGCAAAACTAAAAATTGAAAAAATACTCCCTTCGATCGAACAAATTTATCGGATCATTTAGCATAACTTTATACTTAACTCACCAACAAAAATTTTTAATAAAAAGAGAAGTACCTGATAATGGGCCGCACCAACTGCAGCCCATTATGCTTGCTTAAGCGGGCCAGCCCTAGGTGAATATGGGCAACCCCGCCCCTCCTATGAGGCTGAGATCACCCGCCCGCCGCCGTGAAGGCACCAACCTCCCGCCCCGTACCGTCCTTGACTCCTCGTCGTCGTCAAGCTCGGGTCTCCGACCTCCGCCATTACTGTCGCGCCGCCCAGCTTCTATGGCTCCTCCGTGCAAGGAGGCGGGGAAACAACCGTCCTTCTTCCTCCCGGACGAGCTGATCGAGGAGATCTTCGCGCGGATGCCGGCCAGCTTGGTGCAGCGCTGCCGCTGCCTCTCACGCGCCTGGGTCGCCGCGCTCTCCTCCCGGAGTTTCGTCAACCGCCACCTCCGCCTCGCAAATCGCCGAGACGGCTCCCGCTCCCGCAGCCTCTTCTTCCTCCCCAACTTCAACTCGCGAACCGCGCACGCTTGGGCGCCTGGCCACCCCCTCGTCGCCGTCGGCCGCGACGACGATCGCCTCCGCCGCATTGCCTGCGTCACCCGCCAGTGCCGCGGCCTCGTCGTCCTAAGGCAGTTGTACGGAAACTACTATGTCTTCAACCCGTCCACCGGCCAGATCACCGCGCTCCCAGACGGCGAAGAGGCGTTCGGTGCGTGGCCGCATCACCATGACAGTTTGGGGAATGGCTATGACGCAAGCATCCAGAAGCACAAGGTGGTGCGCCTCTACTGCCGCGGTGCCCTCCCTCCGGCGTGCGAGGTTTTCGTGCTCAACTCCACCATGGGACACTGGCGGCCGCCTGCTGGTGCAGCCGGCAGGGCGATGCCGCCGGCCTTTGCGACGGATTTTGGCAGCGACCAGAGCGTCTTCGCACAGGGCTACCTGTACTGGGGTGCCCAGCCGGACAGGGAGAGCGACGACAAGAGGGTCATCATATCCTTCTCGATCAGGGACAAGGTGTTCGAGATCTTGCCGCCGCCGCCATTGCCGCGTATGTACCCCTGTCAGATAACGGAGCTCGACGGGCGCCTATGCCTCTTCAACAATACCGATAGGTACAAGCACTCGTTTGACATTTGGGCGCTGCACGACCACCAGGCGGGCACTTGGGGTATCCATTGCCGCATAGATCTTAGCAGGGCGTCATTGGCTGGCAGGCTCTTGAGATGCTACTCGCAGGTCACCCCGCTTGACATTGCTGACGATCGGGACGCCAACCAACTTTACGTGTACAGACCTGCGAGCGGAGATGTGGAGAACCTCCTTGCCGACGGCGGCATAATCAGTCACCACACCATGGCCCGAAGAGTCGCGGTGCCATATGAGGAAAGCCTTGAGCCAACTGGTTTATCTGATGCTAGATCACAATCATGAGTAAGTATTCTTCTTTTTAGTGCCAAACTAATGGCATTAAATTTATGTCCTTATCAAAATAACACTGTGTTATGCCCTTGTCTCACTATTTAGTCGAGTGCTCAATGAGTAAATGACACCGCGGGTCACTGAACTTGTCTCGTATGTGCACTTAGGTCACACATCTTTAAAAACAAACTAACCGGTCACATAACTTGCAAATATGTGCACTCGAGGTCACACAATGGATTGAAGTCCGGTTTTTGATAATAAACTGTCACGCTCTGAGCACGTGAGGTATTTTGGACTGGTTCTTTTGCATTTACCCCCTGCCCCAAAATTTGAAGGACGGAATCGCTCAGATCCAGTTGTTTAAGTGGCAGCTGGCCGGTAGGCCTAGACCACCCCCACGTCCCAGGCCACGAGGGCTTCCCCTCTACTTGCCGGAGAGCCCCGCCAACCATCACACAGATAAGCCCACGCGGACGATTGGCGTTGGGGCGGCGACGGACGTGACAACACAGAGGGCTCATACGAAGAGCTACGGAAATGACGCACACGACGGCGGCCGGACTCAAAGAAGACAGCCACGATTCGCTCAACTCAGGGCATCCCCGCTCGATTCCGTGGGTGGGGATGAGTAGCATGGTGGGGTGGACGTCACTGTGGTGTTATCGTCGTCGAATCGGCGAGGTCCTGTGGGAAAAGGCCGTGGCACATTCGAGAGGGAGTGGAGGTCGGCGTGAGCTCGACCTGCGCTGTCGTGCTGCCTGCATGCTGGGCATGGCCAACGCGGCTGCGCGCATCATGCTACAGCGAGAAGAAGACACTACGGGAATGGCGCAGTACGCCGACGGCCAGCGTCTACGCCGACGGCCAAACATCGGTGCCGTCGGCGTAGGCCACGGGCCAGGCAGCCTACGAAATTGGCCGTCGGCGTAGAACTACCGTCGGCGTAAGATAGCTACGCCGACGGCCTTCTCTACGCCGACGGCAATGCCCTCGGCATAGCTATTTTCCATTTTACCACATCAATCTTAGAAAAATCATAACTAAATCATTTTAATTCACAAAAATACAAATAATATATCAAAATTTGCAGAAAAATAAGATCTATTCATCTAAACCTTCCAAAATTTAGAACTAATTAATTTAATTTGTTAGGATTTTCAGTTTAAGGATTTAGGGTTTTGATTCAGCTGGAAGTCGGGAAAATTTGAACTAGAGCCGCATCATAGTTTGCCCATGATTTTTCTAAAAAATCATTTTCAGGTTCACAAGTAGAAGTTTTATCAGAGATCCATTAATAGTTCTATAAAATTCAACCCCTAGCTAAGAAGGTTTATACCCGCCGTTTTGACCGCATTTTAAATCGAGCCTAACAGATTCAAAAAAAATCAAAAAAATAGAAACCCTCCGCATTGTGTCATGTTATATGACCTAGTTATGAGGAAAAAAATTAAACTTGGACTCTTGCAAATATTGTAGAAACCCCTTCTCAAATATGACCTATCATGTACGAAGTTTCATGGTTTTTAAGCCAGATGAGCTAGGTCATGACCCAAATCATGGAATAGTTTGTTCAAATGACCCCATATTGTGCACATATGTGCATATTGGGATGGAAAACAAAGTTCATATTGGGAGTTTTCATTTTCTATGCATCAAAAAATCAATTTCCATTTTCTAAGTGTCAAGATTGGGTTTTTTTTGTGAAGGAAGTACTGAAAATACATTAAAAAATTATACCACCCTAATTTTCAACAATAGTAGGACACATTTTATGTATATATCACTATTTTTTGTGTGTATGAAGCTTTGCATTAAACTTTTATAAAAAAGACAAACTCTTACCGATTCAGCAGGAAGCGAGGTAAATTTGAACTACAACTGTATTATAGTTTTCCCATGATTTTTTCAAAAAATCATTTTCATGCTCACAAGTAGATGTTTAATCATAGATCCATAAATAGTTATGCAAAATTCAACCCCTAGCTAAGAAGGTTCATGCCCGCCATTTCGACCGCATTTTGAATCGAGCATAAGAAGTTCAAAAAAATTCAAAAAAATGTAAAGCCTTCACATTGTGTCATTTTAGGTTACCTAGTTGTGAGGAAAAATAATAAACTTGGACTATTGCAAATACTGTAGAAACCCCTTCTCAGAAATGACTTATCATGTACGAAGTTTCATGGCTTTCAAGCCACATGAGCTAGGTCATGACCCGAATCATAGAATAGTTTGTTCAAATGACCCCATATTGTGCACATATGTGCATATTGGGATGGCAAACAAAGTTCATATTGGGAGTTTTCATTTTCTATGCATCAAAAAATCAATTTCCATTTTCTAAGTGTCAAAATTGGGTTTTTTTTGTGAAGGAAGTACTAAAAATACATTAAAAAACTAGACCACCATAATTTTAAACAATATTAGGACACATTTTATGTATATATCACCAATTATTTGTGTGTGTGAAGCTTTGCATTAACCTTCCATAAAAAAGGCAAACTCTTGCCAATTCAGTAGGAAGCGGGGTAAATTTGAACTACAGCTCTATCATGGTTTCCTCATGATTTTTTGAAAAAATTACTTTTAGATACACAACATGTTATTTTATTAGAGATACACAAAGAGTTTTGCAAAATTTGACCCCTAGCTAAGAAGGTTCATGCCCGTCGTTTATCAACGGGGTAAAGCGAGGGTTAACGGGGTAAAGCGGGGGTATGGCATAAGAAAACTATGTAAAACTTATTTATCAAGTGGACTCGTTAGTATTTGACATAAGAAGACTATGTGTGAAGGTTTTTCCTTTTTTTGATTTTTTTGAATTATTTATGATTTTTTCAATGTAAATCTCATTAGTTCGAGATATCACTCATGATACATTAAATTCAAAAATGAGCATAAGAAATTCAAAAATTAAATAAAACATAAAAACATTACATACGGATGTCATATTTGGATTCCTCTCATTTTTCTTATCAATTTAGACATATAATTTGTCGAATTCCGATTTACAGATTTAAAGATATAAATTATTCAATATATTTATTAATTATTCATTTTTATTTACTTATTATATAGTTTGGAATTCAATATATTTATTACTTATTTATTGTTATTTACTTAATATATAGTTTGGAAATTTAAAACTAATGACATGTGACATAGTGGTATAAGGGTTAATAGGATTGATATGGTAGTATTATCAACAAGGTATAATTTGCTTCGTGGACACTCATCCGGATGGAACAGAGAAGTTAAGCGTGCTGGAGGTGGAGTAGTGTGAGGATGGGTGACCGATCGGGAAGTTTGACCAAGACTTAAATTTGACCAAAGATTAAGCGTAATTAGTGTGAAAAATATTCTAATTGAGAGATTAACAAGTCAAACAATTCAAAGATTCAAAAAAAAATTCAAACTTTTTTTAAAAAAAATTTAAACTATGCCGACGGGGCTACGCCGAGGGCAAAGCCGTCGGCATAGACTACGCCGAGGGCAGTAGCTACGCCGACGGTCAAATGGAGCTACGCCGAGGGGCATCTACGCCGAGGAGCTACGCCGAGGGCAGCCCTCGGCGTAGACTACGCCGACGGCAATTGAGTCTACGCCGAGGGCTATTGGCCGTCGGCTTATCTTCAAATTCCTGTAGTGAGAGAGATGCGAGAGTTGAGGTGGCCCCCACATGTGCACATATTTTGGTCAAAGAAGCTTACGAGGAATGCTTTGTTGATAACTTAGCCTTAGCCAGATTGGCCCCAGTCACGAAGGCTGTCAAGACATGATTAAATGACAATCCGCAATACGTAACATCCTGCCCCAGAACTGGTAGTACTAGAATTTTTTAAAATAAATCAAAATAGGCACCAATCTGTTAACCTAGCCTCAATTATAGTAGTAATATGTAATTTACTTCGATCTGATTGTAGTTTACGGATTCCATTCTTCTAGTTTAGGGGAGGGGGTAACGAGGAGTCCAAATTACCTCACATGCCTCACACATGACGGTTTATTACACAAAATCGGACTTTAAACCGTTTTGTGACCTCGGGTGCACAGTTTTATAAGTTGTGTGATTGGTTAGTTTGTTTTGAAAGATGTGTGACTTAAGTGCACATACAATACAAGTTCAATGACCCGCGGTGTCATTTACTCAGTGCTCAATAGTTCAATCCTAGTTTGTTTAGCTTTCATCCAACTCTCAGCCACCTTTATTGAGATCAAACTGGACACTATTACTCTGTCACTGTTACATTATATATGAATGAATTGTTTTGAAGTGAGGATCAGATATGCTCTCCATGGGGATCATTGCTTACCAAGTCCTGAAATTTGGTAGCTTGCTCATAGCTTCATCCTTGGTTGGCAATGTTTTCATAATCTCTATACAAATTAGCAAATTGTTTGCCGAGTTTGTTCTCGGAACAGTCCAGCACCACTTCATAATGAATTTTGTTAATCTCCATCCAATGTGGGGTGCACATGTTTCAGAAACATGAAGTTCCTTTGCTACTGTCTTCTACCTATCTTTGTATGCAATTTTGAGTTAGTGCCATTTGACTAGTAACAGTGGAATTGACATGCATGGAGAGGAAGGATGATGCTTGCTTTTTTCTCACTTTTGATTCAACTGTTACACCTTCCTGCTATTCATAGGAGATTTAATTGCATGAATGATACGAATTTTTGGTGCTTAAACTAACTGTGTGCAGACAATTGATAGTGACCCTTGCTCTGTTTGATATAGCCTCTTTTTGCTATCTATCTAACAATATTGGTTGACTGTGGAATTAACACATCTGCCTCCATGTTAGTTGATCCTGGCATGGCTGTTATAATAGGTGCCGAGAATGAATTTCACCTTTTGCAAATAATTTTTACACTAAAATATCAGCCTCAGCTTGTTAGTATCATTATATTTATGTTCCATACTTGTCCCTTTTTCAGCAGGAAAATTCATTTGTGAACGTCTGATAGATAAGTTGCTCTCAGTCATGGCCATTCATCTCACATTAACACCAAGAGTTGGCTTGTTTAGTGGATGAACCTAAGAATTGTTAAAAGGTTTTTTTAGGAAGCATGATCGACATATATATGTGTTGGCAGACCCCAGTATCCATGTGCTGCTGTTTTGTCGCAGTGAATGTTGCACTTCTCCAATTATACGTACCGGAGTTTGCATTTTGTTGCACTACTTTTCACCTCTTCATATACCTAAATCTCATTTGCTAAGTAATTTCATCATCTTTGTTGCTTGGAGAAGTGGAAAACATTTAAGTTCTGTCGAAAACTCTTGCTGACATGTAGATGTGTAGAATCAGTAGCGGTGCTGAATAGTAACCGGTAAACCTTTCGCGATGATAGCTGAATGAAACAGATGCTTAGATAATGGGAAACTATAATCCTCATTTTTAAGCTTTTGTTTGCTGTTGTAGAGCAAGTTTGCTGTTTCCCACAGAAAAATTGGAAAAACTCAGCATTCTCTGTCCTGGGCCCTTCGTATACGAGTACTTCAGTTTTTAATTTATTTCATATATCTCAAACAAGCCCTAACTCAGCAAATCCTGGACAAATTCAATCTGAAACCTGTCGTATCCGGAAAGACTAGGTTCAGAGATGCAACGGCTAAAGAGGACCAATTAAATCAACCATCTCAGCTGTACCCAACTATGCAAAGTGCTCAGTAAAACTGCCTTTAACCACATTAGATCATTTTGACAAATCGGGCAGAACCTTTTTATGGTATGGTAAATTTCAATTAACATGGAAAATGCCTGCTCAAATGGGATACTGTCTGTCTGCCCAAACTCTCTGGCGGTCCTGGAGTGCTTGATCTCAGAACCCAAAACAAGACACTGATGCTAGACTTTTTTAAAGAAAATCTCCAATCACGGCAATATCCCTGGTTAATTATGATTTGGCAAGCTGATTATTCTGATGGGTCCATACCTAGGTGCTCCAAATAAGGAATATGACTGCCTTTGACCAATGCAATCCATTAGTGTCAAATAGCTTTGCCCTATATGCTGTCAAACATAGCAATGACACCCTTCTCTGGGATGATAAAAAGACTGTAAATCCTCTTAAACATGTCTTCTCCCAGCTCTAATCTTTTGCCGAGGAGGTCCGTCTACACCGGCGAGCGGCGCACCTGCAGCTTCACCGGATATGTGTGGGGATGGGGTGGCGGCGGCCCAGTGTGGTGGATAGAGGAAAAGCAGATGGAGACACATACATTTTTTTTCTTGATGGGCAAAATCAAATGGAAAATTTTGGGGTGGGCTGTCTGCCTTAGATCGGTTGGACAAAATTTTATGGATGGGCTAGTGTCAACGGGCTGGTGACGGCGTAGTTGGATGAATTCACAACATGCAGATCCACTGGTTGAAATTTTCTATAGGGATCATCCAATGGTTGGATGGGGGGTGCATAGCTATAGCTATGCCTGTGCATATTTGACTATTTTCCATAAAGCAAATGTGCATATTATTTTGTCGGTAGGACGCCAAATTGATGCTAGATAAATTTAACCCAGAAATTTCACTTTACTAGTAGATGAATCTTATATCTTATATTTACTAATTGGAGGCACCATAGGAGGCTCCACGTTAATCCTACAGGTCAAAGAGATTATGTCCATCCGATTATCATATCATCAAATCATAGTCGTCCAATAATTCCGAATTCACATCCTCCACGCGCATGAGAAAGACTTATGTAGTCCTGTCTTTGGACTCTTCCAATCTCCGTCAAGAATAAGGACTCTGTCTTCCCATCTCTTCCATAATAAAAACACACATCTATCTAATCGCCGCCTCCTGCCGCGAGCAAGGCCGCAAGCCATCTCCTCCTGCCTTGATGTGCTCACGGTACTGCTCATCGGCCTTCGCGTGCGGCGGCAGCGATATTACTTGGCGACATCCTCAACGTCGGGAGGTGCGAGGATTACGCCCATGCACTGATTTGATCTGAAAGTAGCCTAGCTGATCTAAATTTACCGGCCATGTGCTCTGCTGACGGCGACCGAATTGCATGCAAGGTACTACCTTCAGTGATGAATTGATTACACTCCTCTCAGCAATCTGCATGCATGTGTGCATGGTAACGATTGCTTTAATACCATCATGGTGGCTAATATTTTACTCTGCAATATCAGCTCTCTACATATAGTCTCCTACTGGAGCTGGCGGTCAATATGATTTGAGGTGTGTGGTTAATTTTCCTGCTCTATTTTGCAGTTCGTTAATACATGGAGTGTTAGCCAATGAAATTAGTCCATGTTTCTCATGGAGAGGATTTGCATGTTCTGTGTTATTTCTTCATGTAGGTTAAATCTCTTGATTTTCTTTTTGGTATATATATCCACCCTCTCAGCACTAAGCGACGACAAATGACAAAGTTCTGGGTAATTTAACCATCCGACATTTAGCCCAGATTATCCTCCAAGATTACTCGAATTAGTGCCAATAGTATGTAATCGTTTCCATGTACATATGGATGCAAAAAAGACTTAGTATGAAATTTTCCTGCAACTATAACTCATCAATTAATCTACAATTTTCTACATTCTCCGGCTCTGTTTCTAAAAATATTTATGATATTTTCTTTTGCAGGTCCGGTATTTAGCATTTAAAGCTTTGCTTATAAGAAATATAATGCACGATTTTAAGTTGTTACCTGTCAAACTGTCTTATCTTTCATAAGCGACAACAGTGAGTCGCCTAGATTGCTATTTGCCACATAATGTTGTTAAATTTATTATTGTCAAATTAATAAACTGATGCCTTCTATCATGTACAAATGAATAATGAGGTTTACATGGAGTAACTTAATTATTTATCCCAATCACAAATAGGACTTAGAATATTAATATTTAGTGCTCATATGAGTTAATTTGGCTACTGACATCATGCATATATAATGGCTTAATTGTTAATCACACTGCTTCTGGTCTTGCATGTACGACCCAAGTCTACACTTTTGTAGGTATGTTCTATATAAACCAATTTTTATTTTACAAATCAATAGGAAATCTGGTGTGCATAAGGGCAGGCATCAAATACCTTTATGCGACCGTATCCCCAAAGAAACAAAAAAGTATTTGATCAGCATTTATTAATCTGATGAGAGAAATAAAAAACAACAATAGACCTGTTCTATGATTAGGTGTTAACTGATAACCTATTGTAGCATGGACATGATTTCTTATATACGCATTCTCAAATTGAATAATGGCAATATTAGATAAGCACATAAATATATGACTGCATATATCCGTGCCATGGGACTTGGCAAACTGCAAGAGGTAGCTTAAAAAAAAATTGTGCTGCATCTACTCTTTAACTTGGTGAACTATATCGTCGGAGAGTTCGCCAAAGAACTCTAAAACAATTATTTGTTACAGCAAAATTGGTGTTTCCATGTCAAAACTATCACATTTTTCCTATAGCTACTAAAACTTTATGTTTTCAGCTCCACTCGCAAACTGGGCTGAAAAAGGCACGATGATATCCTTTTTTTGCTGTTACCGGACTGTGTCTCCGATATACTAATACAACTTTGCTTCTGTTGTTTTCTACTGTATATCAATAAACAAAGGTATGGTCATTCCGAATTGAGGCGTGGAGCTTGCTAGAAACTTCTCTATTTGTTTTCAACTCTGGCAACTATATGAGCATGACCTTTTTTTCAACATAATATGAAGATATTTTCTTCAACCATAATCATATTACGTTATTGTGTGTATGTCATGCGCAATTCAGATTTCTATGTAATTATTCACGCAAGGCTTCTTATTCATGTATATTTTGTGAACATACTATTGGTTGCTCTTTTATGAGATCAATGGTTTATACATGTAGAAATTCCCATGCAAAGGAAAAAACTCATAGAGAATGGAAACAAAGTAAAACCATGCATTTAACTAGAAGATGTAGTTGCACAGGCATAGCTCCCGTGAAGTAAAAGAGACATGAATGGCAATTGAATATACGGGAAATATCTGACAAACTAAGAGTTGAATTGAAGAAGGAATAAATTCACTAAGGTTCAAGTAAGAGTTCAGCTGCGTTGCAGATGTGCTATTAAAATTTCCACAATGGTAACAACTAATTGTATAACTAAAGGCATTGAAGTTTGAGATAAACTATGTAGCCCCGTGCGATGCACGGGTTAATGACTAGTATATAAAGTTGAAGTAGTTTTGCAGCCGCTGAAGGGTTGAACTTCTTTCGGGGGTAACTGTCGTCCCCTTTCTTTCTTCTGTAGTTGCTTTTCTGTGTGTTGGCGACTAACTCCAAGTTGCTTTTACCCTTGCGCTTGTCGCCACTGCGCGTGTGGTGACGATTGTCGTGGAGGTGATGGCCGTTGCGGTTGTCGCGGCGGCCAGCATTCGTGCGGCTACCATCCTTCTTGTCGTCTGCCTCATCGTCAAAGGCGTCCTTGGTTTTGTCCGCCTTGGCGCATCGGCTAGCAATCTCCATGAGGTCTGAGACTATTTTTATGGTCCTTCTAGATTGGTTGATCTTTTGGATGAGCGGCTCAAACTTGCGATTCTCTTCAAAGATGATTAGGGCTGCATTTGAACAGTTGAAGAGTTCTGCAACTTGGCCCATCTCCTGAGCCATTTGTGAGTCGACTCATTTTCCTTCTATATGCATTGTTTGAGGTCCTCAATTGTGATTGTTAGTTTGTGTGTGCCCTCAAAGTTTTTGATGAAGGTTTCCCTCATCTCCTCCTAGGAGTTAATGCTGCCCTTGGGTAGGTTGTTTATCGATGATTGAGTGGATCCTTCCAGCATGAGCGGTAGGTACCGTGCGGCGACAGGCTCGTTCGTGTTCAGGATTTCCATGGCGATGTCATAGGTGTCCATCGATGTTTTGGGATCCATACTTGTGTCGTAGTTCCTTATCGCCCATGGCCCCTTGAAGTTAGCGGGTACTTTTCGATAGTGATCGCGGATCCAAAGCATAAGGGACCGTTCCGGCTAAAGACACCAATTATCGAAGGCCTGCGCGAGTCCTCCTGGGGCATTTGCGCAGCGGCCTCGTATGCCGACACCATTTGCCTTGGCGGGCTGATGTAGGCACTGGAGATGGCCTCTATTGGATTGATGCTTTAGTCAACTATTTCAAAAGTCCGAACTGATGGAAAGAGTTAAGGCTATATATCTTCTCCAATAAGTATTGGTGAAGCAAATGGAGCTCTTTGGTTGATTCACGTGTTTTTTTGTATGGGGCCCACATGCAGTGAGAAAAAAGTGTAGAGCTGGCAGTTTGGGCTGCGTGTTATTCTTTGGTGTTGCATGGGCTTGAGTCGGTTAGTTTACAACTGGCAGCAAGGTAAAGGAGCAAGAGGAGGATATAGCGATAGCTTGTGGTAGCCACCGAACCTTGGATGCTTGTGGAGAGCAGCCGGACGTGAAGAAGACAAGGACTAAGGGGACTCGAAGAAGAACAGGGACATAGGACAAAGACATAGGTTTAGTTCATTTTCTTTTTGTTGCATTCTCTTGCTAGTGCAACTCCTTGCTAATATTCACCAGCCTGGGCCTTAGCCCAAGTTCATCTGCAGCCCAGCCCACGACCTCCAAGCTAGAATTATCCCCAAGATGCGTGTATTACAGTATAATAATATTGTTTACTTTCAGTTTTTTATCCTCGCAAAAAAGGTCTCAAAATCGCAAGAGAAGTAGGCTGTTGTGCTCGAATGAATCTGTAGGTTACTATTTTCTCCCTACTTTCATTCTTTAGTTGGAAGGAGTTAATTAATTTTTTGTTATTTTAGAAACCTTCAGGTGATTATTATTGACTCAAGTATCTGAGAAAGCTCAAGGATCCAATACTGTATATGTGAAAGAACTAATAGGAATCATCTCCTTTAGCTAGCTAGTAACATGAGAGAGTCCTTCGGTCTTTAGCTATTAACTGATATGTTAACTCCTACCAGTTGACCGAGCCGGGGATGTTCTTTAACTTAATTGCCTTCTTGGCGACCCTTGATAGTTGACACCATGCTATGTATAGTTTAAATCGCTAACTGTTTCCTTGATTTTTCAGTTGATTTTTGCTAATCTTGTTACACTATTATTTATTTGGAGTGTTCTTGTTTGATGTGCACACTTTTCAAGTGTTATTCAGAAAGATATCGGAGTTCATGTATTTGATAGTTTGGCAATGTTAGCTTTCAAGCATGTTTTTATATCCATGATTCAGGCATCATATTTCATTCAACTCCATTTACACAGTTGTTATAGTTTATTAAAAGTACTATAATTGAACAATCTTTAATACCTAGATACAAATTTTATCTCTGTTATGCCCTCTTGATTTCTCGCACAAATAATGTAATTGGATGCAGTCTTTTCTCGCCATATTACAAAACATTGGACCTTTCAGCCTGGGATACCTTGGCGAATTAGATGATTAATATTCAGATACTAATCTTTGTTTCAGAAATCATTGTATCCACTCCAAACTTAATCTTTTTTTTGCAGCAAACAAGTAATTTTTTTGTAGCTACGACTCACACATTTTATACATCATCAGTCTTTAATAATGTTTTCTGCTTGTGCACATATATTTTTCTGATGAAGTAATCCTTCGCATTTGTATATTCAGGTGCAAGATGTTTGGATCCAGCAGACCACACTAAAGAAGCCATCATAACGCACAATCTTATGGCCAAGATGTAATATGAACACCTCTTTTTTATGGATGAAAGCAAAATGAGAGATCTCACTACCTTGCTTATGATGACTTTGTAGTAAAATAAATTGAGTTATCCATGTGGAGAACAACTAAGAGGTTCTTTGTAGTATGTGTGTTTGGCTTCAAAACCGGGACTGGTTGAATGACCCATGAATTCTAGATCTATAGCTTGGTTGCAATATAGAAACTGCTATGCTTGGATTTCATTTTTATTCGTGAGATTAGCTTTCTTAGAAGTGAAACGGTGAAGCAAGGCGCGCCATCCCCTTCTAGTTTATTTTAACACTCCCCCTCACGTCTAGATTAGACAAATGGAAAGACATTAGACGTGTGACAAACGGGAGGATGTAACTATTTTTAAAGTAAATAGTGCGTTGCTCAGGGCTTAAACTTGAGACCTCCTGGTTGTAATACCATATTAGATTGATGCACTAGCCAACTATTCTAAAAATCTGAACTAATAGGAAAAGCTAAGTTGTATATAAATTTTAATGGCCGCTTCCTCTATTATCGGCATATCCTGGTCTTAGTGGACCATTGTCCTGTCCGAGCTGGCCACATGCATGCCCAGTCGACGCCGCTGGCTCGAGACTTGCCTTCAGTCTCCCCTCCGAGTTTTCTCCTTGGAGATGTTGTGCGATTGCCCTTTTGATGAGGGCGAACCCGTGCAGACACGCTATCGCCTGGTTGCCATGCACATTGCCGCAGGTTTCGCGGTTCGGAACCCCCTGCGCCGCCGGCGAGTCTATCTGCGCAAACTCGACGGCGAGCGATCTGCCTTTTTGTGTGGGGATAGTGCGAGGGAGTCCACGACGACTTTGATAATCGGACAGAGCGGTTTGCTGTAACCTCTCCATGCGCAGGCGATCGCGTGACCGACATTGCCTCTCCTGCCCATGCTTTTTTTTTTTTTTTTTGCGAAATCCTGCCCATGCTTTCTGGTGTAACGGGCGTGGTTAGTGGATCCAAGGGCAGTGGTACGGTGCTGCTATTCCTGCATTGGGAGCAAGTGCTCGCTCTTGTGTTGGCGGCTCGCGTTCTGGTTTTGGGACGGCAGTCTCTTGATTCACCATGCGAGCACCCGAATTAGACGCGTTAGCGCCTGCTCCCGCGTCGGAGGTGCCTGCTCCTATGGTTGCACCATTACCTCGAACTGTCGTGGCCGCTGCCGTCGTAACTGTGGCCACGGTCGCCCTGCAGGCCACCTCTGCTGCGGCAGTGAGGGTTACCGCGGTGGTGTCCGTAGGGCATGTCATAAACACTGCCTCTGGTGTGTCCGCCTCACGGGAGATGAAATCGTTAGATTCCCGTCAGATTCATAGTCCAGGGCGGGAAATATTGATTCATCGTTGTGGCTACCTCCTGCAACCGACTTGGCGACAAAATTGGTGTCAATGGGAGAACTGAAAGCGGCGGCAATGTCGAGGTCGAAGTCGTCCATCGCGGTGGGTGTGCTGGCCGAGTGCGTGATGTCGTCTGCGAGGATCATTGCGGCGATCGTCTCGGTGGGGTTGCAAGCCCTAACCATTAGTACACATCAGGTCTTTTAAGACCCTATGTCGTAAAAGGCAAAGCTGTACCGTGTGTGCTCTCAGCGACAGCATATGGGTCGGGCAAACACGCACGTGCCAAAGGCCTAGGCGGGCTCCTATGGGGTGAGAAGGCAAACGAACTTTGAGCCAAAACCGTCAGTAGCTATCTCACACACGCGTGGGAATTCGGAACCGTCAGAAATATCACACACGGTAGCTTTTCACATGACGTGTGCAATTATTCTGTGACACTTTTTTTATTTCCTCTGTTTCCTTACTATTGCCTATCGCTAACGTGTATTTGACATTACTCGTGTGTGTGTATGTTAGATCGGAAAAGAGTCTATCGTGCGCTGACCTTGTTCTAACTTAGTGCAAAAGTAATAATATTTGTACAAATCCACCACACGCTACTCTTTTCTGATTATATATATTTCTTCGAATGAAGTTATAACTATTATAGCAGAAAAGGTTACCACATCTCATACAATATCGTAGCCTATCAGAGTGGTTCCAATAAAATTAGTGATAGCAGGGGGGAGAGAGAGTTTGAATTCTTTGTCTCTCATCTTTTTTGTTTGAGAACCAACTACGTATGGATATTATTTGTTGATTTGGCACAATTCACTTGACATGCTATGTTAAGTAAATTGTGACAACATCAATGAATATCCCGTGCTAGTTGGTATTTTTTCTTCAAAAATTAGCCAATTTCATTTTTTTTTACTACATGTACATTTCACACACAGTTTTCCAGTTAAAAAGCATTTGCGAGTGATATTTTTGCAAATTGGTTTTCCTTGATCACCGTATGTGATCCTCAAGATCGCACACGTTTTCTTGTTTTCACTATTTGCGAATTTTGTAGATGTTTTTCGTTCCCGCAATTTTATGAATTTTGCGATCTCATAATGTGTGCGCCGGGTATCAAATTTTGGTTCCTGCTATAAAATGCCTCACACTATCTTTCCACTGATGATATCGCCACAATGCCTCCCTACGAATCCACTCTAAGCTACATAAATCTCGCGCCCTCTAATTCGAATGAGGAGCATTTCTCACAATCACCACCGCGCGGTGTTGTGGGCTGCATAATCAACCTCACTGGGTCTTATTCGGAGGGGGGGAGCACGGTCCCGTGGAGGAGAACTTGGAGGAGCATAGGGTGGTGGAGGAGTCCATCGAGTCGGCGCGACGTGAGGAAGAAGAGGTGCGTCGCGCGGTGGAGGACTCCTTCGAGTCTCTTCGCGAGGACCGGGTGCGTGTCTGGATCAGGGCCAAGAACAAAGGTATGAAGACATCAACCTCTCTGTAGATTCCCGCCAGCAGGTTTGACGATGCGATTTGCGAGGTTTGGATGTCAGACGTGGCTAGGCGCATGGCCGCCTGGGAAGCTCGGGTAGCGGCCTCGACGTCGGGCTACACCAACCATTTTGTCGGCGAGGGGGCAGTGCTCGATAATGCAGACACATCAAGCAGCTCTCCCTCAGGCTCCGGCAGGGGTGACCATGTGCTCGACAATGCAGATGCATCAAGCAGGTTTGGCTCCTGCTCCGGTGGGGGCGGCCCACTTATCGATATCTCCTCTGGAGACGAGAGGGATGTTTAAGTAGTTATTTCAGTTTCACTAATTAGGCCCTAAGTATGTATGTAATGTGAAGTTAGGGGTCTTTTTGCAGTAGGAAGAAAATCCATATTTGATTGGAGCCGCTTTAGACCGAGAGCGAAATATTATTAACAGTCGATTTTTGTAACAGGAAGGGCAACCATGTTTGATTAATTGGTGACCTTTCATATGTCTAAATATAAATATTATTAACTGATCCAGAAATTACTATTTCCCTCCTAAAAGGATCTACAATGAGCTAGTAATATATATATATAACGCGTGAGTGCCTGGAAAATAAACTATGCGATTGGTGGAAAAATAATCGTGCGCTTTGCTTAATGCGCATACGGTAGTGGTACAAATAACCGTGGGCTTTTATTATTTCACACAATGTGGATGTACAAATAACCGTGTGCTTTTATTTAATCACACACGGTTGTTGTATAGATAACTGTGTGCTTTGATGAGTACACATACGGTTATTCGTGTGCGACTAATGTGTCAAATGAGGCCCATAAGGGCCCAATTAGTGCAACCCTATCTTATTTGTATTATATATAAGCATCCAGCGATTCCCGTCTGGTCACTTGTATTTCCACAGCCGCCACACTCCACTTTAGGACCAGCAGAGCAGAGACACCGGCCGGTCTTACTGCCGGCGACAAGCACCACTGCTCCATCTCTAATGAGGACCTCCACTCCGGCGGCTTGCTCGCCGGAGTCTCGTGTCAACCCACGCAGCCGTAGGATGGAGGTGCCGCCGAGAATGTCGGTCAAGACGCCTCGTCTTCGCTAGCACCGACGTGCGTACGTGAAGCCTTCTCAGAGATTAGCATGCATTTTTAGTTATATATAGTGCGGATCTGCTCTGCAACCACTGTTAGCAAGGCTAGATCCATTAGAATAATGTAGATATGATATGTAAGCACGCTTAGCAAAGCTAGATCCATTAGAATATTGTGTTGGGATCCATGTTTTCGGTCTTTATACTCACTAGCATAGTTAGCAATGATAGATCACACTTCATACTTTACTTCGAGTACTCTGAAGATAATGGATCTGCCATGTGTAGCAACAGTAGTCACATAGTTCAAGTTATGGATCTGCCATGTGTTTTTTCAATATTTTATATATTCAAGTAATGCCACCATTGATTTTATGTGAGCTAACACATATCATATACACTACTAATTTTTCTAATCTTTTATATATTCAAGTAATACCACTATCAATTTTATGTGAGCTAACACATAGCACATACACTACTAGTTTTTCCAATTTTTTATATAATCAAGTAATGCCACCATCGATTTTATGTGAGCTATTTTTCTAATATTTTATATATTCAACTAATGCCACCATCAATTTTATGTGAGCTAACACATATCACATACACTACTAAGTTTTCTAATATTTTATATATCCAACTAATGCTACCATTATATTTACAACAAGGATGATATTTTGGTGGCACTGCATAAGAATTGGACAGCATCAAGTTTGCATCACAAGCGGAAGGTAGTACGAACACGAATCATGTCAGCTTGCATTTTCTGGATGTTACCTTGTCTATTTATATTCTAAATTCAATTAGTTTCTGTAGTTTTCCTGTCTTGTACTATGCACTTGAGGAAGTTAAGATCCTCCTTAATGCTTCTGTTAATAGTGTGCAGGCATATGGGGTTCCCCCACCCTTTTTTGCCAGGGGGGTTCCCCCACCCTTATCACAAGGATTTGCACGTAAGTATATATTGTTAAGGCACTTTCATTGATCTAGTTTGCTTCTAACATGTAACTAATTCACTTTACTATTTCCGCTAAAATAGATTATATGCATATCAATAGACAAGCAGTGCCAACCGTTGCTTTGTGATGTTTTGATGTACTGGATAAGTCACCTTTTTAGTTAAGAGTGTCTTATGCAGTGCTGCCAAAATATCCCATCGGTGACGAGAAGAAAGATGAAAGAACGCCAAGATCCTCTCTATTTTTCAACAGAAAGTCCATTGTGGATCTACGACGGCTCGATCATGGAGCAAAGACGTAACCAAGATAAATATTTTACTAGGAATTCAAACTATGTTGACATATATATATACATGTGGTGTATGAAATGTACAAAATAAAGGAAATGAGTTTGCTGGTGTATTTACATGCAGTGTTGATTTATACAAGCTTTATTTATATTGATGGTCATTGCATATTACAAAAATCGTATGCAATTATGAACTAAGTAGAGGGCAAAAACAACAAAGAAATATGGACGATGTGGGCTACTACATACCATTTGTCATAATAATACATTGCGATCTACAACTATACTAACGGCTAAGCATAAAAATTTATTTGTGAAGGCTCTCAGATTCGCAAACGCTTATCGTGGGCGACATTTTACCTATCGCACACGGTTCAATAAAGAGACTCGCTCCGTAGGTAGGTCTCCACGCTCTCGCTCACGCTCCCGCGCCGCCGCCTCCTCGGCGACGGCGTCGCCGGCAATGGCCGGGCACTCCACCTCCCTCTCGCCGCCGCAGGACCCACATCTCCCCCACCCCCGGAGGGCCCAATCCCCAGCGGTGCCATGCTCCTCACGGAGATGCTGGCCGGAATCAATGTGCCTGCGTCCTACAGAGACATCTTGATGGCGCAGGATGGGGATGTGGCTCCGTCGCAACCTTCTTCCGAGGTTTCGCGTCCGCGGCTGGCGTTCGTGGTCACTGTTGCTATGCCGGTCATGCCAAACCCTACCTCTAGGCCTGTCGCAGCTCATAAAGGCACTAATGGGGGCTGGCAAGTGGTGGGTGAGAAGCGGAAGCCGCAGCCGCAGGAGAGAAGGGCTCAGCCGTTCTCTCGCTTCAGGGAGATGCTATTTAGGAGGGCCAAGGGCAAGTGCTTCAAATGCCTCTCTCCTGACCATCGTGTTGCCGAGTGCAGAAATCTCCCCAAGTGCCTCTTGTGCGGCGAGTTTGGTCACAAGGCGAGGTGGTGCAAGGGGAAGCAAGGAGAGAAGCGCATCGAGAAGACGGTGGGGGTGAAGGTTTCTGCAGCAGCGGAGCTGTTGCGTACGGCGCAGTCGACCGCACCTTCTTCCTCAGCCCAGGTGCGTGGCCGTGCGAGGAAGCTTGGAGGGATGGAGGCGCCAGCATGCTACGCTGACGCGCGGCCGGCTCTGGTTTGCGCTGCGGCTCCACGCACCGCAGCCATCGCCGACGAGGAGAGGCGGCTGTCCAGGTTCGGTGTGGTGGCGGTGGCGGTGGGGAGATGCCCGGATCTCGAGTTGGCGGATGTCGGGCGCCTCATCGAGCGCCATTTCTGTCTCCCGGAGCAGGCCGTGGCGGTCACCATGAGGGCGGTGGGGGAGTACATGCTCATCTTCAGCTCCGTCGAGGCATGCAACATGGCGGTGCAGTGGCGCGGCTCAGTGAACGTTGGACCAGCTTCGTTCATGCTCTCGCCATGGACGAGGTTTCGGGGAGCGCGTGCAGGCAAGATGTGCTACAAGGCGAGGGTTTGCCTTGAGGGCGTACCGGCGGACCCGCACCAGGTGGAGATGATCCGGGGGCTCTTCGGCGCGTCGGACATCATCGAGCGCATCGACGACGCCGTCAACAGCAAAGAAGAGTCTGCTTGTTGCAGGGTCTAGGTCTGGATGGAGAACGTGGCCACACTAGCTCGTCGGGGATGCCTGGATCTGGAGGAGCCGCTGGAGGTCGACTCGCCGTTGCTCCACTTCCCTGAGCTTGGCATGGAGGTTGATCTGCCAGTGCGCACGGGGCCGCTCAAGACGCTCAGCTACGACGTCCTGCTGCATCTCGACAGGGTGCTGGACTACTCCGCATCGCCGCCGTCAAGCCCGGACAGCCACGTCTCCTACCATAGCGACATCAGCGGTCTTCCTTCCGAGGTCTCCCTCACGCCGGCGTGTCCCACCACGTGGGGCTACCGCTGGAACCTGGGCTTCGAGGCCGGAACATTCCCGCCGACGAGGCGCGCCCCCGTTCACTCAAGGTTGCGCTTCCCAGGAGGCAGAGACGGCGAGGATGGTGCCGGCGGTGGATCAGGCGGGTCCAGCGGCTGGCATCAGCAAGGCGGCGACGGCGGCGCTAGCCAGGGCAGAAAGCAGCCAGCAGCGGGGGTGTCCTCTCCGCGCTCTGGAACACCGGCGGGCAACTCCTACCACCGCCAGCTGGCAGGGCTAGAGGTGGGTCCAGCCTTCCCATTGGCCAATCAGTCCGTGCAAGACTAGGATACTTTGCTTGAACCAGTGCTGCAAGAGGCAGAACAGTCGGACCAGAGAGTGGAATGCATGCCACATCTGCTGGATTCAGACCATCAGCTGAGTCAAACTGAGCACGTGAGAGAGGAACCAAAGAGGAAAGAAGCAGAGGGGTTGGAAGCTGTGGCCATTGGCGTGCATGGCCTTGCAGGGCAAGTCTGTCTGCAGTGGGGGTCACCGGCTGAAGACGGCGACAGTGCAGGGGATGGGAACCAACTCGTGACTCAGCAGCCAGATTTTGAGTGGGAGCCTGAAACAGAAGGAATCCAAGAAAGGGGAGAGGACTCGTTCTTTGGGCCGCACTCGCCTAGAACCATGCCCGGCCCAAATAAGGACGAGCCCATCGTGGAAGACGCCTCGGAAACGAACTCTGTTGGTGGGCCTGAGCCAGGTGACGATCCATTACAAGATTTTCTGTTGTCTGTGTCCAAGCCGGTGCCGCAAGCCCTGCTGCCAGTTCCTCCACCCGATTCAGAGCAGGAAGCCACAGACAAGATTCAGAAGGGCAAAGGAATGGAGATCCAAAAAAGGAGCGGCCGCCTCGCGGCTAAGCCTACCGCCGGTTGGTCGGCCATGGACAAGGTCCAACTCGTCCTAATGAAGAAGAGCGGAATGCTCCCTGAGGAAGCAAGCCCGCAGGCCGCAGATCTCTAGCGCTATCGCAAGATCTACAGCAAGCCGCTGCCGCCGCTGTTCATCGACGCGGTGACTGCCCTGGTGGAGTCAGGAAGTGGCGGCAAGATCAAGCCAGTGGAAAGGAGCCTCCTGGCCGCTTAGGACCCTGCCAGGTTCCTCTGTGTTCAATTCTGAACAATGTATGTGCACCTTTTAGTTTGTTCTATTGTGTGTGTGCGTTTGGCGGCGCCTGCGGCACCGCGGTCTGTGGGTCTTGTGTGGTGTGAGTCTGTATTAGTTTACCGATGGAGTTAGCAGTGCTTAACTAGAATGTTAGAGGAGCAAACAACCCTGCCAAAAGAAGAGCGATGCAGCTGTTCTTTTCAGACAAGAATTGCAACATAGTGTGTCTGCAGGAAACAAAAATTGAGGAAATGACCAATGCTTTGGTTGTTGAAATGTTGGGTCCCAGGTTTGGGGACATATTCATCTATCTGCCGGCTGATGGAGTCAGAGGAGGGGTTCTGATAGCTTGTACTGAAGATTTCAGTATCACAATGGATCCACTGACGGTTGGAAGCCAGTTCTCAATAACAGGTACTGTCGTCAACAGATGTGACAATAGTTCTTGGTCTATCACAGGGGTTTATGGACCGCAAGAGGACGATAGCAAAATTGAATTCATGCAAGAATTAAGGCAGATTAAGGGGCTTGTTCAACACAGCTGGTTGGTTCTGGGAGATTTTAATCTTATTTCCTCGATGGCTGAGAAGAATAATGACAACATCAACCTGAGATTGCTTGGACAGTTCAGAAATTTGATTCAGGACTTGGAACTGATTGACTACCCCATTCTGGGTAGGAGATTCATTTGGTCTAGCGAAAGAGAGCAGGCCACCCTCACAAGGATTGACAGGGTCATGGTCTCCAGAGATTGGGAGTTGGCCCATCCGCAACTTCAGCTTACCCCTGCCTCATCAAACGTTTCTGATCACTGTCCTCTGCTGCTGAGTAAAATGGAAAGAAGGCACTATTTAGGTTTCAGGTTTGAGGCCCACTGGCTCAAGCATGCTGATTTCATGACTGTGGTGCAGACTGCCTGGGAGAAACCTGACCAATCCATGAGTGCCATCAGGGTGCTACACACTAAGCTTTGTCGTACAGCTAAGGCCCTGAAGAAATGGAGCAAGGGACTGACTAGATGGGAGAAGTTCATCTCTGCTGTGGCTGATGAGATCATTTTCAACCTCGATGTAGCACAGGAAGATAGAGTGCTGACTGACAGTGAAAGGCAGTTGAGAGCGACTCTTAAGTGCAAGCTGCTTGGATTTCTGGCAATTGACAGAATGAAGTGGAGGCAGCGGTCTAGGATCACTTGGATCAGAGATGGGGACGCCAATACTAGGTTTTTCCACCTGCGTGCTAATGGGCGTCGCCGGAAGAATCACATTCCCACTCTTGTTGGGCCTAGAGGGACTGTCTTGGAGCATGATGAAAAGGCTCAGGTTCTTCTGGAGCATTTCAAGAGCATGATGGGTTTAAGGATGGAAAGGACGATTGAGCTCGATTTCGAAGCCATGCCTCTGCCACGACTTGATTTGACACACCTGGAGAGGCGCTTTTCGCTAGAAGAACTGCAGTTGGCAGTGGATGAGATGCACGGGGAAAAGGCTCCAGGCCCGGATGGTTTCATCAGAAACTTTTTCAAAAAATGCTGGACCTTGATAAAGAATGACTTGCTTGCTGCTATGAACATGATGCATTCTCTGCAAGGTCAGAATTGGAACTTGCTCAACACCGCGTCGATTGTGTTGCTGCCAAAGAAGAATGATGCGTCTGATGCTAAGGACTACCGTCCTATCAGTCTGATGCACAACGCGGCCAAGATTCTTTGCAAGCTTCTGGCCAATAGGCTGGCGCCTGAACTGCACAAGCTAGTCAAACCTGGACAGAGTGCCTTCGTCAGAGGAAGATCGATTCAAGACAACTTCATCTATGTGAGGAATGTGGTGAAAACGGCACACAAGAAGAAATCACCTCTCATTTTCCTAAAGCTTGACATCGCTAAAGCTTTTGACTCGTTAAATTGGGGTTTCCTTCTCAGTGTTTTGACAAGAATGGGTTTTGGGCAGAAATGGCAAGATATGGTCTCTTTAATCCTTGCCACTTCGTCATCGAGGATTTTGCTTAATGGCTGCCTGGGAAGGCCTTTCACCCATAGGAGAGGGCTCAGGCAGGGAGACCCACTCTCCCCGATGCTGTTCATCCTGGCGCTCGAGCCCCTGCAATGTCTAATGGAGTGTGCTACGCAGCGGGCGATCATCTCTCCGCTGCCTCCGAGGACGACGAGGATCAGAGCGAGTTTCTATGCTGATGACGCAGCACTGTTCGTTAATCCAATCAAAGAGGACATTTCTGCTGTGCAACAAATTCTTCAGCTCTTTGGGAACGCCTCTGGCCTGCGAACAAATTTGGATAAATGCGTTGCATATTCGGTGGCTTGCGAGGAGGTTGATTTGGATTCAGTCCTTCAAGATTTCGGTGGTACCCAGGGAAGTTTCCCATGCAGCTACCTTGGACTGCCGCTTGGAACCCGCAAGCCAAAGCATGTTGAGGTTCAACCACTTTTTGATTGAGCAATGGGGAGGTTGAAAGGAGGAAGGGGAAAGATGATGAGCTTCAAAGAGTTGTGCTCATTAATTCCGTCATCACTGCCACGGCAACATATTTTCTTACAGTGTTCCCGCCCGATCCTTGGATGGCAACAAAGTTTGATAAGTTGAGAAGAAGCTTCCTTTGGGCACCTGAGGAGGAGAATGTTTCTGGAGGAAAATGCATGGTAAGTTGGAAGAGGATTTGTGCTCCTAAAGAATATGGGGGCCTAGGGATCAAGGATCTGCAAGCTTACAGCCGGGCTCTGCGTCTGCGGTGGGAGTGGTACAGCTGGATTGACCCAAACAGACCATGGCACGGTTCAGAAACCCCTTGTGATCAAACTGACAGAGATTTGTTTGCTGCTTGCACTAAGATTTCGCTTGGTAACGGTAAAAAAGCCAGGTTTTGGACGGATAGGTGGTTAGATGGGCAGGCACCGTCTTCGATCGCTCCCCTCTGCTACCCTTTGGCTGCAAGGAAAAGGCTAACGGTGAGTGAAGCAATCAGCAATGGTCGGTGGATGAGAGGTCTTCAGAATATCACCACGGAGGAGCAACTCAACCAATTCGTGGCTCTCTGGGAAATTCTGCAGCAAGTTAATCTTGAGACAGAAAACGAAGACACGATCAAATGGATCCTAACTACTGACGGAAAATACTCGGCCAAGTCTGCTTATGAAGTTCAGTTCCTGGGTCGAATTCACCTGCCGCAGCTGCAATGTGTCTGGCGAATCCGAGCTGAAGGAAAGGTTCAAACTTTCCTCTAGTTATTGCTGCAGAATAGAAAGTGGACTGCAGAGAGGTTGAGGGCGAGAGGGCTGCCACATGATGACAACTGTTGCTTATGTGATCAAGAGTTTGAAACGGCCAAGCACTTGGCTCTGCAGTGTCCTTACGCTAAGGAGGTGTGGATGCAGTTCATGACAACGCACCCGAGAGCAGTGCGAGCTGCTTCATCGTCCAATATAGTATGTGGATGGTGGAATAAAATTAGGCGAGGGAAGATGGATGAACACAGAAGAAAGGATATCGCTTTATCTGTATATATCATATGGCATATTTGGAAAGAACGAGGCAGGCGAATATTCCAAGAGGAAAGCAATGTCTCCCAATGTCCTGGCTGGGCTAATTAGAGATGACATTGAGATACTAGACCTGGCAAAAGGCAGGGTAATAGAATCTTGAGTTTTGGTTTGTAAGGGTGCTTGCACAATTCGTGGTGGAAGTGTCCAGTGTTGTAATATGTAATGTGTAACTTTCTCCCCTTCTTTAATGCAAAAGCAGAACACCTGCTAGTTCCCGTCAAAAAATAAACCGTTTCCTTTGCGGAGTCGGTCGCACACCCCTCCGTGAAAACGGTTTGATCAACTATGTACGATGGGCCGATTTAATCATGTTTGAAGGTCCGATTTGTACTAGTGAGCGCCTCTAATCGTGCCGGTAAATCTAATGAAGGTGTTGATGCGGCCGAGCGGAACGATCGAAGCATGCCTAATTGTTGCGAGGACCGGGCGATAGCCGGGTCGTAGGATCAGACCGTAGCTGCTTCGAAGAGGGACGCAGAGGGACGGGACAAAAAACAGTACTGTCATACCAACATTCCACCTGGTATGGCATCGCCCAAAATGAAAAGAAAAAAAATCTCGCCGCTCATAAAACACTGGTTTTCTCTCAAAACTCAAGAGTTCAAGAAGCAACATTTAATCACAGAATGAACTATATGACCAAGTAGCACATTTGTTTTTACCTAATCTACGTAGTAATATGACACACCAGCGATATGGCCTGCCTTATAGCCTGATCCCTCGGGGTGCTTGATATCATCGGTACAAGCATAGCAGTGATGTATATCCCGATCTTCAATTTCGAGAGACTCCCGAGCAAGATCACGACATCCAGCTGTAAAAATAATCGATGAGATGTCTGAGAAACTTTCTACTAAGCAAACTAGAAGATATCAAGAGCTACTTACCAGTTTGTTTCTTTTCATCAAGAAAATGGAAAGACCTGAGAGCCATTGCATTGAGACGCCGTCCAACATGTTGCAACTCAGCAAAAACAAGCACTTTAGGGCCATGTTTCTTTGGACCATTCCTAGCAATGGCATAGAAGTTCACATGGGCATGAAAGTGTGCCGCTTCATAAAACATAGTTCCAGCAACTGCCTCAACCAGCGAGTACTTAACCTGGCCATTATAACAAATGAAAACAAGCTCAACAACACTATAGCGATTTAAAACATCTACAACTAAACAAAAAAAAGTTAAGAATTTTAGAAAACATTGGCTAATGCATTGATTTCATTGTTAACATTCACACCCTCTCTGGAACGAAACACAGTTGAGGAGAGGACAGTCCTTGTTGCAACTTCTTGTTGAGTTCCAACTCTAATCCTTTCAGACAAGTCCAAGTTAACTCTGTTCTAGATACACTTTTTTTATTGACTGAAATGGGGCAACTTCCCCATTATTTGCCAAAGGAAAAACGCAATCCTAAAGGTGCAAAACCATTAAAAAAACATGTAGAACTATCTTAAGAAAGTGTCAAAGAAGGGTATCAAAACTATTAAGAAATTTGAGTTTCATATTGTTTTCTTTGATTTAGACCAAACGGGCCATTTCGTGTTTATTTGATGCAAAAGACGAGACAGAGGTTAATCAATGCATGTTGTTTTCAATTAACATTGAGCAATAGAGATGATCCAAGTGACCAAAGGAATTATGGAGCAGAGGGAGTATTTGAAATGCCTCTTCTGGCCTGGTATATATATTCAGTTCAACCTTGACGATATCGATGCATCAAAATATAGATCAATTGTTTCCTTTTAACTAAAACAATACTAATAATATATCTAAAGCTAAGACCAAACTAATTAAATTTTAAACTCATGCTAGCAGATTTGGTTCTCTCATTGCTCCGCAGGGGAACATTGACTTCACCAATGCACAATTGTCATGTTAGTCAGCCAACATGCTATTATCATTGCTTTTTAGTTTAGTCAGCTTATGCATCATTAATTTGTTAGCTTCAGTATCATTACACCTGAGGAAGATGGTTTCCCTGAATACTGATTTTATTTTTAGCATTACAGTGTTACTTTAGTAATACAATTCTTATACTCCCTGCGACCCATATTACTCTTCGCTAATACGGATGTATCTACCACTAAAATGTGTCTAGATACATCTATAATAGCGAAGAGTAATATAGGTCGGAGGGAGTATCGTATTTCACTCTACCATGAACTTTACCTTCACATGGCTTCTGTGAGACATAGTATACATGATTCCAGGAAAGTTACTTGAGCAGCAGAAAAGGTTTATCGGAGTTACCCGTTAACCGCTTTAATTGAATAAATCACAATTTAGTAGGAAAGAACATTAAAAAGATTTACCTTATTGTCTTTGTTTTTGTTGTAACGTTTCAGAGCCAACTCAGCCAATCGGTTTGTCTGCTTTTGGTAAGCCTCATCTTCCTTTGCTTGATCAAAGTTGTCTGGCTCATGCCAGTTCTCCACCACAGCATCCATAAAGTCATCTACCAGTGCCTCATATGAATGATCTTCATATTTACTGTCAGGTTCCCTGTTTGGATAACTGGTTCAGTACAAAAATACTATGATGGAGAAGAAACGTCGGATTACTCGCATTCAGGCACTAACTGCTAGCTACTAAAAAAATGACAACAGACAAGTAAACCTAATTCCAACGTGTATCATACAAAATGAAGTCGAGTTCTGTTGATTGCAGTAGAAAACGTACATCTGCAACAGGCATCCACCCTATTTATGTCACACCAACTAGGTAATACATTTGATAGAACAGACAGTTTGTTTCCTATCTATTATAAAAACATATCTGTATCCATTTGCAGCAAATTAAAGAGGTGATTCCCAAGGATCGAATTTAACTGGGAGCAGATGGCCAGCTGGGATCCATATCGTTGTGCTCATTTATATAACATTTTGTGTGTGTGTATATATAGAAATTGACCTGTATCTCTAAATGAAGCCTGTACACAAATCTGATACAAAGTTCTACTATAATTTATACTCCCTCCGTTTTTAAATATAAGATGTTATAGGTTTGTGAAGCAAATGTATCTAGACACCTTTTAGTGTGTATATTCGAGTGAACCTACACACTAAAAGATGTCTAGTTACATTTGCTTCACAAAGCTAAAACATCTTATATTTTGAAACGGAGGGAGTACGTGTCAGTAATCCCTGAACCATCGTAGGCACCACTTGCTGAATCAGGCCGACCTGGACACCAAACTATAACTGTTAAGGATGGTGATGTCAATTGGAAGAAAAGAACACCCAGATATAGAAAATAAAGTTATACATGGCACACCATTCTTGCTTCCATCACCAGTAGACCCGAATCTTATCATCTGATAATGCTTGTAACAATGGCTGCATCAACAAAACGCAAGAAAATTCAAACACAGAGCCAAGCAAATAAAGGAGAGATTACAGTCCAAGAATACAAGTAGATAATCACATCGGACTGTCAGGCCAGTCATCAGGACTCTTGCTGCCGTCATCCAGGAGAGGCGTGGACATCCCTGACGGCAAGTGGTGGACGGGACTGGGGTTTCTCGTCGAATGGTCATGGTGATCACGAACACTAGATGGGCGGATCCTCTCTAGACATAACAATAAGTCAATAACAATGGCAGTTAATTGATGATGTTCAAAGTTCAAGCCATGTTCGTACCAGTAACACAAGCTAGTGAGCTCACCTGCACTGTAACATTCAGCGTCTTCATACCTGGGCCTGCGCCAAACAGCAAATAAATAAATCTTAAAGAACAATATGACCAACCAAACGAAACGAGGGTACAGCTGCTCAGAGATCCTCATCGACGTACGTACATGCCGCTCGAAGAGTCCTCATGGCCGGCTTCCAACCGAGGCTTCTTGGCCCGGCTGGAAGACGGGTCGAAGCGAGGGCTACGGCTGCTCTCGCCTCGAGCACGCTGGTGGCGCTCGCGGTACCGCTCTCCGTGCGGCGACGGACTCGGCGCTGACGGCCGGTGATACGGCGACATGTCAGCGGCGCGCTGCGGCCAGTGATGTGGGGAGGCGGAGCGTCGCCGGCTCCGGCTGGAAGTGCCGAGACCCGCGTGGAATCCGGACGGCAGTGGGAGAGCAGGCGCCGAGACCTGGCCAGGGCCTTCGATGCCGTGAAAGGGCGAGGGGGCGTTTTCGCCGGAATCGTCCACGCCGTAGCGTCCATAGCTATCAGGAGGCGTGTCTCGTGCGTGCGCGTGAAGGGGCCGCCGGCGATCGCCTGGGTCATGGCGCGGGGACGCCATGGTGGGTGCTGGCCGGTCTAGGCTTTGGATTTCAGAGAAGGTATGGATTTTATTTTGGTCTGAAGCAAGAGGGGAAGGGAATTGTGTGCCCTCCGAGAGAAACGATCTGTTTTATTTTCGATTTCCCCTCTTTCTCCTAAAGGAGGCCGCCCTCTCCTTCTCCGATAGGAAACAAAAAACTATTACTATGAGTGAAACCTGCAACTTAGTCGACCTCGTCGGCGATGACGACAAGGACACCAGTGGAGGACACCGGCGGCAACAATGGTGACGCTGGCAAAGGAACAAGCGCCGGACCGAGTGGCGCTTTTTAAGACGAGGATTACGATGCCTTCTACTGCTAGTATAGGATTTAGTTTATGTTTAGTTAAATTTCTTTCAAACATTGTAAAATATCTCCAAATTTAAATGGAATTTAAGTTCGTAGTTACTAAAAATTTAAAGAAACCTATCAGGGAGCAGCGCTCCCCATACGCGGCTGTAAGGGTATTTTACCCTTAACTTTTATTTTGATTAACGATGACACACGAGCTAGTGACGATCTAATGTGTCTTGCTAGCTTTATTTGCAGGTTTTAGTTCGTTATGTGTGATGGAAGGAGTTGTGAGACCCCCCATTTGTTTCGAAGAGACGGTAGTTCCTTTGCTACTTTATTTACCTTTTGAGTATAGGAACTCCGCACTATTAAGGGGGGTAATCTCGATGAACTCAGTGGGAATGTGGGCCCAGTGTGCCGGGTGCTGCACCGGCTTGCTCGGTATAGCCACCGGGCCACTACCGGTTGGGCGTTCTGGTGGGGGGTTCGGCTCTGGCCCGGCGTAAAAGCCGACTCACCCGGCGTGCTCCCCGGCACGACCCTCACCTCCGCCAGCCTGCCCGGTGCAGATCCGGTGTCGCCGGTCTGTGCGCCGGCCGATCCGGTGCAGGTCCGGTTTCGCCGGGCTATGCGCCGGCCGGTCCGGCTCAGTGGCCGGCGGCGCCGACTTTGCACCGGCTGGGCGCAGGAACTTTGCTTCAAACGGCTCTTTCTTCCCCCGGACTATAAATACCCCTTCACCTACCTTGGAGAGGATAAGGTTGTCATTCAAATCATATCTTTGCCTTCTCTCTCTCTCTCCTCCATTAAAGAGCACTCAAAGCTTGAGGATCTCCCATTCTACCCACTCAAATCCAAATCCCTTTGGTAGAAAGATTGAGGAGACCCCGATCTATGTTTCCACCAAGCCAAATTTCATTCCCCCTTGTGTTCATCGAGTATTGCTTGTTACTCTTGGGTTTGTGGGAAACTCTAGGCGGCTAGGATCGCCCGGAGATATTCGGCTTGTGATTCGCCCCGTGGAAAGTTTGTGAGGGTTTGGAGATCACCCTAAGGTCTACCACAAGTGATTGGGCTCCTACTTCGTGGAGGAGGCTCAAGGAGAAGAAGGTGAGCCTTCGTGGCGCTTGAGTACCCTTCATGGGAATTCACACCTCTCCAACGGTGACTAGCTCTCTCCCAAGAGAGTGAACATCGGGATACATCTCCGTCTCCGTGTGCCTCGGTTATTTCTATCCGAGCCCCTTTACTTGTGTTTTACCTTTGTGATAGCCTTCGTGCTTGAAGTACTTTGTATTGCATCATATAGGTTGCTCACTTAGTTGTTAGGCTCACACTTATATTCCGCAAAGCCTAAAACTAGTGAAAAGAGAAGTCAAATTTGTAGAAACCTATTCACCCCCCCCCCCTCTAGGTTAGACCATCCACACTTTCAATTGGTATCAGAGCAAGGGCTCTTTTTAAGGGCTTAACCACCTAAGAGTAAGATGGTCTCACCTACGGATGAGGGTGAAGACAAAGTCTTCATGGCCGTTGAGGTCCAAGCGTTGCTTGATAAGCAACGCAACGAACTCAACGAACGTTTTGCCGTGTTGGAAGCGAGATTCTCGGCTTTGGATGCAAAGAGTGCCCATCCCGATGTTGTCGAGGTTGCTCCGAAGGAGAGCCCAAACTCGGATAAGGCAAAGGTGGATATTCCACCTAAGCCCGATGGACCCTCTTCTCATGCAAAGCCATATGAATATCCCCTCGAACGCGTGCCTATGCCTCACATGAATCCTTCTTCCGGTGCACCCCCCATGCTTGATGAATTTAACTATTCCTATTGGAAGTCTTGCATGCGTTCCCATCTCAGGTGTGTTTGTGTGGAGCTTTGGGGTGTTGTTGAGAATGGGTTCACTCCCGTTGATGAGAAGCACATGACGCCCAAGGAGAGGATTGATTGTCAACTCAACTCCACCGCCCTTGACAAGATTCGTCAAAGCTTGAAGCGTGAAGTGTATGATCAAGTCTCAAGCATTGAGTCCGCCAAGGAACTTTGGGAGAAGCTCTCGGTCAAGTTTGATGCGACATCGGCAATGCAAAAGACCAAGTATAAAGCCGCCAAACAAGACATGAACTTGTTTTGCATGAATGATGGAGAGTCGGTCTCAAGTGCCTACTCAAGACTCCAAGCTCTCAAGGAGAAGATCATTCTTCTTGGAAGAAACACCATTGATGATGGCTTTCACATGAATGATAGCTTTGTGAAGAACAAGTTCATCGAGATTGTGTCTTGCGAATACAAGGAGTTGGCCTTCAATGTCACCTTCTTGGAACCTTGCCGCAAGATGACCGTGGATGAGCTTGTTGGATACTTTGTTGCTCATGATGACATGATTGCCAAGGCAAATAGGACCAAGGAGATTGTCCGAGCCATTGATGACCCACAAGTATAGGGGATCGCAACAGTCTTCGAGGGAAGTATTACCCAAATTTATTGATTCGACACAAGGGGAGCCAAAGAATATATGTAAGCCTTAACAGATGAGTTGTCAATTCAGCTGCACCTAGAAACAGTCTTGCTCGCAGTGGTTTATCAGTAGCAACAGTTTTATAGTGGTGACAGTAGTGAAACAGTAACAGCAGTAGTAAAATAGCAGCGGTAATAGTAACAGTTGTAAACAGTAGGAACAAATACTGTAGGCATAGGGATGGATTACGGGTGTTGCATGGATAAGATAATTCATGAAATCAATGAGACATGGGCATTGCAGATAAATAATGATAAAGCATCCTAGTACAAACAATCATAGGCATGTGTTCCGTATATAGTCGTACGTGCTCACAAGGAGAAACTTGCATGACATCTTTTATCCTACCAGCCTGTTGCAGCAGGGCCTCAAGGGAAACTACTGGTAATTAAGGTACTCCTTTTAATAAAGTACCAGAGCAAAGCATTAGCACTCGGTGAACACATGTGATCCTCACATCATAGCCATCCCCCCGGTTATCCCAATTTCTGTCACTTTGGGGCCTCGGGTTCCGGACAACAATATGTGTATACAGCTTGTAGGTAAGACCATAAACAACAAGTATTATCATAGAAATAATAACATGTTCAGATCTGAAATCATGGCACTCGGGCCCAAAGTGACAAGCATTAAGCACAACAAGTTGCAACAATGTCATAGGCACTAAATAAAGATACTAGGCACTACGCCCTAACAATCTCATATCAAATTACATGAATGATCTCATCCAATCCCTACCATCCCCTCACCTACAGCGGGGGAATTACTCACACATGGATGGGGGAGTCATGGATGGTCGATGGAGGAGCGTCGGTGATGATGGTGATGAAGATCTCCTCCGAATCCCCATCCCGGCAGGGTGCCAGAATGGAGTTTCTGGTTCCGAATCGCGGTTTCTGATGGCGGCGGCAGCGCAGCGGAAGTCTATCTGGGAAAAACGCCGTCCCCCTGATATTATGTTGTCAGAGGGTATATGTAGGTGAGAGGGGAGGCCGAGAGGATGGCTGGGGCCTCCTCACGCTAGGGTGGCGCGGGCAGGGCTGGGCCGCGCCACCAGTGTGTGAGGGCTCCTCGAGCCTTCTCTCTGTCCCGTCTTCTGGCTCCGTGGGTCTTCTGGTGAAATAGGATTTTTGATGATTTTTCCCGAATTTTTACTGAAAGTTGGATTTCTGCACAAAAATGAGACACCAGAGCAATTCTGCTGAAAACAGCGTCAGTCCGTGTTAGTTGTATTCAAAACACACAAATTAGAGGAGAAACAATAGCAAAAGTGTTCGGGAAAGTAGATACGTTTTGGACGTATCAACTCCCCCCAAGCTTAGCTATTTGCTTGTCCTCAAGCAATTCAGTTAACAACTGAGAGCGATAAAAGAAACTTTCACGAACACATTTGCTCATATGATGTATATATACTAACTATGTGATCAAGTACTCAGGCAATTCATAATAAGAAATATGCAACTAATGTCACCTCATAGTCAAGCAAGCTATGAAAGAGTGCCAATGCACTAATAACAAGTAACAAGTACATAAGAAGCTACAAGGTTGTAATATGCATAAATGATATGAAAGAGTGGTATCCAGCTTGCCTTTATTTGTAGAGCAAAACATAAATGCTGAGGCACCTCTGAAGTCCAAGGGAAGACTAGAAGTTAAAGATATCAAAGATACAAGCATCAAAGTTATACCACAATTAACCGTGTTCTGGGACAAGCACATTACACTAAGAATAACAGCTATGCTCTCAAGAAGTGCTTAAAAGTTAGAAGATGAAGACTCAACATAAAAGTAAGAGATAGGCCCTTCGCAGAGGGAAGCAGTGATTTAACATGTGCTAGAGCTTTTCATTTGTAAAACAGAGATAAAAATTTCTTTTGAGAGGTGGTTGTTTCATGTCAATGACTAGCAATGGGGACTTGCTATCTTCCATAATAAACAAGTGAGAGCGGTTCCGAGTTCTTTGAAATTTTGGCACATTGGTGCTCTTTTATAAAGCTTTGGCACTCCTCCCCACCTTTTTTCCTTTCTCAAACCATGGCTAACCGATTCCATCGGGTGCCCACCAACTTTCACATTCCTTGGAGGAGTGCCTTTTTTCTTTCCTTTTAGAATTAGATTATAATGGTCTGACCAGCTCTCATGCAAAATTAATGATGAGCAGATGAAGCTGCCTAGTCGAGGGGTACTTAATTTAATATGGAAGATAGCAATTCCGACCACTACGTCCCCATGAGCTAAAAACAGTGGCACAAAATGAGAAGTAGTTGAAAGTTTTGAAAGGTAGCACATGAAAATTTACTTGGAATGGCTTACAAATACCATGGATAGGAATTTATAGTGGACTCTTTGGAAGACTTGGTTTTTGGTAATTGGATGCACGAGTAGAGCTCATACTCAGTACAAGTGAAGGCTAGCAAAAGACTGGGAAGCGACAATCGAGAGAGCAATAACTGTCATAATCATGCTTGCGACAAAACAAAATTAATATAGGCATAAAAATGATACAAGAATTCTGAGGCAAAGTAAATCATCGAGGCTTAATTGACTTTTTGTTCAGTCATGTGCATGCTTGAGCATGTGCCAAGTCGATTCAAATGAAGCTTTCAGAGGAGGATACCACAATAACATACCATATTATGAATAAAACAATGCATGCAAGCGTCTACATGACATGCTACAAGCTATTAGTAAATTGAAACTAATCATATGAAAGCTAGAACTACAAAGCATCCATTAGATAACATATACCTTACATGAACCGACTAAGCATGTCCACATGGATGAGTATATGTACAAAAATGAAAACAAATAGAGTTCATACCAGCCTCTTACCACATCTCGGATTGTCATATGTCGTCATTATTGCTCTTCACTTGTGTGGCTTGAATAATATAAAGTGAATACCAAGCTCCAATGGAGTAATGGGAGACTGAACTCTGCAACAAACTTTACAAAACCGAAGAAGAACAACAAATATTTTTGGGGTTTCGATTTTTGAAACAAAAGCAGAAGGAAATAGCAAACAAAGCAAAATATTTTTGGGTTTTTCAAGTGGCAAACCGAAAATAGCAAGTAAAGCAAACCAAAGGTAGAAAACCAAAGAACCAAATAGAGAGAAACAACGGAAATATTTTTGGTCTTTTTATGTTTTGGAAAAGTGGAAATAAGAACGAGAACACTAGAGAAAGCGAAACATGGATATACAAAGGACCGACAAAATATAATATGTAGATGAGTGCATCGTCGGCGTACCTCCCCCCAAGCTTAGGCTTTTGGCCTAAGTGGAGATCAATTTTGACTCTGATAGCTGCCCCAGGCTGGTGGGTCATCATAGGTGTAATCGTACCCGAGCTCTCGTGAAGATGAAGCTGATGGCGCATAATCATAATAAGGCTGCTCATATGGGAAGTTCGCAATGTCGGAGGGCTGTCCCGACTCCTCAGCGCCCTCCTCATCGTGCACAGGCGGCGGGTGCTCCTCTACGTACGCATCAAGCTCATCTTCCGTAAGCGACCATCCATTCCTGCGATCAAGGTTAAACAAAAGAGGTGCAGGCAAACGGACTGATCGATCAGTCTTTACTACCCTCCAGGTAGTCTTCTTGAAAAAGGTTAGCTCAAATGTTAAATTAATCAAACTAGCAGGAGGAGAAATAAACTTATGATGAATCATAGAATTAAGATCAAGTTTCTCCTCGGGGAACTGCAGATCTAGAAAATGAGGCACAACACCATGCAAAGCTAGCAGGCGTGAAGCTATAAGTCCCCCACAGATTCCCCCTTTCTCACGATTAATATCAAGATGAAAAGCTATTAAGGCACCCAAATTGTAAGTCCTATCACGCCTCAAAGCAGCAGCAATAAAAGCTAGATCATGGAGAGATAATTTACTTGCAGATTTCCTAGCAAGAACACATTTGGTAATGAAGAAGGCAAAATATCGAATGGATGGGAAATGAATGTTTCGAGTTTTACCACCCTCTCCTGTGAAGCTTCTTCCTTGACAAATCTCCTCGTATAGTTCCAACAATGGCCTAGGCTGGCCCCTTATCTTCTCGAGTGATCCCCACTGTGGAACTCTAATAGCTGTACAGAAAACATCCAGAGGCAAGTCCACAGATTTGTTATAAATTTTATAATGAACCATGGGGTTAGAAGTGGACCAACTAAATCTGAAATCCTGCACCACAGACATTGTTAGTTTAACATATTGGGGAGGTTCACCCTCAACAAAGTATTCCAATCCTGCATTAGAGAGTAAGGTTTGAAAATCCTGCAGAATTCCGGCAGCATTCATGAACTCTGAGCATGGATAGTGTGAGGGGAAGACCTTCTCTTCACGGTGAACTTTCATAACTTCATGCACTTCTAGTTCATGTTGAGAGAGTTGATATGCATTCTCCTCCATTTCTGAAATTTTTGACAAACCTCATAAAATATGATTTTGAGACAAGCAAATGTAGGAAACTACTTTTGTGAGTTACTGGAGAGCTAACATGCATCAAAATAATAATTCTAAGCAATAGAACAAGCATGCATACTCATTTATACTGTCACCTACAAAGCTAAAATACTCAAGAAATACTCCACCAAAAGAAATTCTACTTGGACAAGTGGAGGAGTCACGTACCGGAGAACAAATGCTCCAAATTTCAGCAGAAATGTTGGGCTGAGCAAGGAGATCAAAAAATCGAGGTGAAGAACAGCAAGAACTCGGGTTTGAGCTGAGTGTATCGTTGTTTTTGGGAGAGAGAAAGAGCATGGGAAGAAGAGATAAGTGAGGGGCCAGGTGGGGCCCTCTCACACATGGGTGGCGCGGCCAGGGCTGGGCCGCGCCACCTATGTGTGAGGTGGCGTGGCAGCCCCTCCTGGTGCCTCCCAGGTGTCTCTCTGCCCCATTTTTGACATAAAAATTTATAAAGAATTTTCTGGAATTTTTCGAGAAACTTTATTTTCGAGGATTTTTCAGAAATTGGTATATCGATAAAAACTCAGAAAAACAAAGATGAAATGATTTCAAGAAAATCAAAACTAAGCATGCAGCAGCTCTGAGATACTCTTAATCATACAACTAAACTGAAGGAATAAAATTGATGAAAGTAAATACAAGTGAGGTGGAGTGGATGCGGTGAAAACGAAGTTTCGTTCATACAAAATCACTTTGTTAACAAGGTTGATCAAGTCTTGTTCCCAAACTAACTTTATATGAGGCAAAACTTTGCACTTCACTAAATGCTTATGTTACCTCAACTTTGATAGGTATAGTCCCAACCATAACAATTTGATATTCTTCCTTGGGCTTTTGCTCTGAACAAATAATTTGACCAACTTTGATGGTCTCAACATGCTTGATTGAATTTAGAGCATTCTTCCTATCAATCTTCTTGGGAAAATAAACCATGTACTCTTTATCATTAACATTAAAAGTGACTTTTCCTTGATTGCAATTAATAACAGCACCTGCAGTGTTTAGAAAAGGTCTCCCAAGAATAATAGACATATTATCATCTTCAGGCATTTCCAATACAACAAAATCAGTTAATATTAAACAGCTGTTAGCAACTTGAACGGGAACATTTTCACATATACCAATAGGAATAGTAGTAGACTTATCAGCCATCTGCAAAGATATATCAGTTGATACCAATATTTCTAAATCAAGTCTCTTATAAAGAGAAAAAGGCATGACACTAACTCCAGCTCCCAAATCACATAAAGTAGTTCTAACATAGTTATTTTTAATGGAGCAAAGAATAGTAGGTATACCTG
Organism: Dactylis glomerata; assembly: GCA_007115705.1. NCBI lineage: Eukaryota > Viridiplantae > Streptophyta > Magnoliopsida > Poales > Poaceae > Dactylis > Dactylis glomerata. The sequence continues at coordinate 1,620,791 of QXEO01000234.1, read as the reverse complement.
GATCTCCAAGCTTCTCTGGAACTTTACCATCAAAAGAATAATTAGCAAGTAGAGTGGAAATTTCCTCACTAGGAATTTTCCTTTTATTAGTGACAATATCTTTCATATACTTTGCATAAGGAGGCATTCTAATAGCATCAGTCAAAGGAATTTGCAAAAATAAAGGTCTCATCCATTCACAAAACCTGTTGTAGTGTTCTTCTTCCTTGGACTTGTGTTTCTTACCAGGAAAAGGCATTGGTTTCTGTACCCAAGGTTCTCTCTCTTTACCATGCTTGTTGGCAATGAAGTCTTCTTTGGTGTACTTTGCACTTTTATCAATCTTTTCTGGTTCTTCTTCAACTTCTTCTTTATCTTCTTCTTTATCGGAAGCATCTCCTGGTTCAGTTTCAGCATCAGAAATAGAAACACTGTTAGGATCTTTACCTGCATCAGAGGATTCTGCAGTTGTTTTATGCTTCTTCTTCTTCTTCTTAGAAGGAATATCATCACTTGCAGTTCGTTGAGAATCTTGCTCGATCCTCTTAGGATGTCCTTTAGGATATAATGGATCTTGAGTAGCAGCGCCACTTCTTGTGCGTATTTCACATGCTTGCTTCTCTCTTGCGGCATTAACTAGCAAGTCTTTTTGCACCTTGGTAAGCTGATCAATTTGTGTTTGAACCATTTGAAAATGTTTAACCAGTATCTTCACATCATTGGCGGTTCTCTCCACAATATCCTGCAACTTGTTAATAGCTCTAGAATTTTCCAATAGATGATTATGCACCATTCTATTAAAATTTTCTTGCTTAACAATAAAATTATCGAACTCATCTAAGCATTGATTAGGAGGTTTAGTATAAGGAATATCTCTTTCATCAAAGCGTTGGAGAGAATGTACCTCAATTGTAGATGAGTGAGGGGTTGGCTTACATAATTCTTCTATAGGAGGTAAATTCTTCACATCTTCGGCCTTAATACCTTTCTCCTTAAGAGATTTTTTAGCTTCCCTCATAACTTCATCATTTAATTCAATCATCCCTCTCTTCTTCGGCATAGGCTCTGTAGATGGCGCAAGGGTTGGTGCTGGTGTTGGCTCAACTAAAGTCCAATCATCATGATTCCGGCTTATTTTAGCCATTAATTCTTCAGCTTCAGCCGGAGTTCTTTCCCTGAAAACACAACCAGCACAACTATCCAAATATGACTTAGATTCATCCGTTAGTCCATTATAAAATATATCAAGGAGTTCATTTTTAGGCAATGGTTCTTTAGGCAAAGCTCTAATTAAAGAACAAAACCTTGTCCAAGATTCAGGCAATATCTCTCCTTTTCCCTGTTCAAAATCAAAGATTTTCTGCACAGCAGCATGTTGAGCACTAGCAAGAAAATATTTCTGAAAGAAAGCATTAACCAAAGCAATAGGACTAGTAAGAGATCCAAAAGACAAGCTATTAAACCAAGTTTTAGCAGCATCTTTCAACGAGAAAGGAAAAATCTTAGCAACAAAGTAAGTGCGGAGCTTAATATCATCAGAAAACAAATTACTCAAAGTAGAAAGCTCATTCATGTGCCCCATAGCACTCTCATCTTTAGTACCACAAAAAGGAGTTTTCTCAACAATAGATATGTAAGATAAATCCAAAGAGAAATCATAGTCCCTGTCTCTAATATTTATGGGAGAAGCAGCAAACTTAGGATCAGGAGACAAATTATATCTAACAGAACGTCTTGCAAGAAGTTCTTTAACATTACCAGCATTACGAGCAGCACGTGCTTCAGCAATAAAATCATCATTAAGCTCAATATAAGCATCATCATCATAATCATCACTAGGACATTCCCTAGACTCAGGTGAACTAACAGGTGTAACAGTGGTGTTTCCCAACTTAGCTCTAGCAATAGTAGCATCTAAAAAGGAACCTAGTGAACCACTCTCATCAAGCACAGTAGAAGCATCATCTAAATTATCAGTGGCATTTTCAATCTCAGCAGAAGTAGTAGCAGTAGCGTGTGGGTGTGGTGGTGTAAGCAACTTACTCATAACAGATGGTGAATCAAGAGCAACAGAGGTGTTGAGAGTCATACCTCTTCTTGTAGTGGATGGCAATATAGGAACTTTTCCATCACGAGGTTTACCCATAATGAAAGGATTGCAGCGAACAATATGAATACCAAGTGAACTTACAAATAAAGCTATGCTCCCCGGCAACGGCGCCAGAAAATAGTCTTGATGACCCACAAGTATAGGGGATCGCAACAGTCTTCGAGGGAAGTATTACCCAAATTTATTGATTCGACACAAGGGGAGCCAAAGAATATATGTAAGCCTTAACAGATGAGTTGTCAATTCAGCTGCACCTGGAAATAGTCTTGCTCGCAGTGGTTTATCAGTAGCAACAGTTTTATAGTGGTGACAGTAGTGAAACAGTAACAGCAGTAGTAAAATAGCAGCGGTAATAGTAACAGTTGTAAACAGTAGAAACAAATACTGTAGGCATAGGGATGGATTACGGGCGTTGTATGGATAAGATAATTCATGAAATCAATGAGACATGGGCATTGCAGATAAATAATGATAAAGCATCCTAGTACAAACAATCATAGGCATGTGTTTCGTATATAGTCGTACGTGCTCACAAGAAGAAACTTGCACGACATCTTTTGTCCTAACAGCCTGTTGCAGCAGGGCCTCAAGGGAAACTACTGGTAATTAAGGTACTCCTTTTAATAAAGTACCGGAGCAAAGCATTAGCACTCGGTGAACACATGTGATCCTCACATCATAGCCATCCCCTCCGATTATCCCAATTTCTGTCACTTTGGGGCCTCGGGTTCCGGACAACAATATGTGTATACAACTTGTAGGTAAGACCATAAACAACAAGTATTATAATAGAAATAATAACATGTTCAGATCTGAAATCATGGCACTCGGGCCCAAAGTGACAAGCATTAAGCACAACAAGTTGCAACAATGTCATAGGCACTAAATAAAGATACTAGGCACTACGCCCTAACAATCTCATATCAAATTACATGAATGATCTCATCCAATCCCTACCATCCCCTCACCTACAGCGGGGGAATTACTCACACATGGATGGGGGAGTCATGGATGGTCGATGGAGGAGCGTCGGTGATGATGGTGATGAAGATCTCCTCCGAATCCCCGTCCCGGCAGGGTGCCAGAATGGAGTTTCTGGTTCCGAATCGCGGTTTCTGATGGCGGTGGCGCAGCGATAGTCTATCTGGGAAAAACACCATCCCCCTGATATTATGTCGTCAGAGGGTATATGTAGGCGAGAGGGGAGGCCGAGAGGATGGCTAGGGCCTCCTCACGCTAGGGTGGCGCGGCCAGGGCTGGGTCGCGCCACCAGTGTGTGAGGGCCCCTCGAGCCTTCTCTCCGCCCCGTCTTCTGGCTCCGTGGGTCTTCTGGTGAAATAGAATTTTTGATGATTTTTCCCAAATTTTTACTGAAAGTTGGATTTCTGCACAAAAATGAGACACCAGAGCAATTCTGCTGAAAACAGCGTCAGTCCGTGTTAGTTGCATTCAAAACACACAAATTAGAGGAGAAACAATAGCAAAAGTGTTCGGGAAAGTAGATACGTTTTGGACGTATCAGCCATAAACAAGAACCCATCTCTTGCTTTGAAGGCCAATGTCACTCACTCAAAGGCACGTGAAGCAAGCAAGGAAGAGAGAGTTGAAGAAGATTTTGAAGAAGAAGAAGAGATGACTTCAACAAGTGAGTTAGATACCGATCTAGCATTCTTCGCCAAGAAGTACGGGAAGCATTCCATGAAAAGAGGAAGCTTTGTTCCCAAGGAGAAGAGAAGATCTTGCTACAATTGTGATGAGCCGGGGCACTTCGCCGATACTTGCCCCTATGAGAAGAGACAAGACAAGCCGAAGTACATAAAGGGTGCCAAGCCAAAGTTGAAGCCTAATCCAATCAACTTGAGGAACAAGAACAAGTTCAAGGACGTCAAGGCTCTTGTGGGTGTTGAATACACCTCTGATGTTGATGAAGAAGATAGTGACGAGAAGGACATTGTTGGAGTGGCCGGTTTGGCTCTTGCCAAGCCTGGGTCACTATTCAAGTATGACTACACCAAGGACTACGAGAGCTCCACCAAGAACACTCCTCATAAATGCCTTATGGCAAAGGAGGCTAAGGTGATATCTTTGTCCCAACCTTCTTGTCCCATTAATGATGATATGGATGAGGAGACTATTCTTGCCACTCTTTACAAAACTATGTGTTCTCTTCGTGGTGACGCTCGTGATCATTTCGAATACTTGATGGACACTATTGCTCAACGCAATGAGTCCCTTGAGGAAGCGAGATCTCATGTTGAAGATGGGGAACGGAGATTCAATCTCCTTGTTCAAGAGCTAACCGAGGAGAAGAACACTAGTTTGCTTCTTTCTTATCAAATTGAAACATATCAACTTGATAAAACTAAGGACTTGGATACTATGGATAAAACCTTGCTAATGGCACAAGAACTTGATGCTTCTAAAAAGGAACTTGAAGTTGCTCATGCTTCTCTTACTAAGGATCTCGAGCACCTTGAAAGGGCTAACAAGCTAGTCAAGGATGAGCTCAATAGACTTAGCAAGAAATATGAGGAACTTCAAGCTCTTCATAATGAAGTTTAAGGTTCATCAAGTGTGCCCATAATTGTTGAGAATGTTGCTTGTGCTACTAACTCTTCTCTAGATCAAGCAATCCTCATTGAGGAGAATACTAAGTTGAAGGCTCAACTTGAGAAAGAGCGTCTCTCATCTCAACAACTTGGGAAACACCCTCATGAGCTCTTTGCTCAACAAAAGGAGAAGCCTCGTGGTCAAGGCCTTGGTTATATCCCAAGGAACAACAACTATGTTCCTCCACCCAAGAAGATCAACTTTGTGAAGGAAGGGTACAATGGGAATGGCAATGGTAAGAACGTGCCTATGGGAGGGAATGCCAATAGGGGCAATCCTAACCATAGCTTTGCCGGAAAGACCAACCCATCGTATGTGTTGTGTAAGGACACAAATGGGAATGTATATGCTAGATATGTTGGTCCTCGTGATGGTTATGCTTATAGATGGTACTCTATTTGGGTACCTAAATCTCTTGTTGCTAATGCTAGGGGTCCCATTTCACAATGGGCTCCTAAACCTAAGAATTTATTTTGTAGGGCTATTCCTCCGGTGGGCCAAAATGGTTGTTTGATAGTGGGTGCACTAATCATATGACCGGAGGAAGAGAGGTGCTTGAGCAATTTGTTGAATACGTTAACTCAACTCAATGCATCCTCTTTGGAGATAACTCAAAAGGAAAGGTATTGGTTCGAGGCAAGTTGGCAATCTCAAAGGACTTGTCTCTTGAGAATGTCATGCTTGTTGACATCCTTGGCTATAATCTTCTTTCAATACGTCATCTTGCAAGCATTGGTTATGATTGCTATTTTACCTATAATCATGTGAAAGTCTTTAGGAGTGATAATCTCAAGTTGGTTTGTGTTGGGCATGTTGAGGACAACCTTTACATGGTTGACTTCTCGAAAGAGAACATTTCCTCCTCAACATGTCTCATAGACAAGGTTGACGAGGGTTGGCTATGGCATCGCCGGCTAGGCCACGTCAACATGAGAAATCTCAAATGACTCCTAAAGGGTGAACATGTTGTTGGACTAACCAATGTAACATTTGAAAAAGATCGTGTGTGTAGTGCATGTGTTGCCAGGAAGCAACTTGGGAAGAATCATTCGGCCAAGAGCGTGATCTCAACGACAAGGCCTTTGGAGCTTCTTCATTTGGATCTCTTTGGGCCATCCACCTACGACTCCCTTGGGGGTAGTAGATATGGTCTTGTCATCGTGGATGATTATTCAAGATATACATGGATGTTCCTCCTTAAGTCTAAGGATGAGACCCACAAGTTCTTCACCAAGTTCGCCAAGCAAGCGGAACGTACATTTGAAGAAGTGATCAAGACCATAAGGAACGACAATGGGTCGGAATTCAAGAACTACGCCATGGATGACTTCATGGGTGAAGAGGGGATCAAGCATGAATTCTCCGCTCCGTACACTCCTCAACAAAATGGCATGGTGGAGAGGAAGAACCGGACGATCATTGAGATGGCAAGAACCATGTTGGATGAGTTCAAGTCTCCCCATAACTTTTGGGGAGAAGCTATTGCCACCGCGGTTCATGTCTCCAACCGTCTCTTCCTCCGCCCGGTGTACAACAAGATGCCTTATGAGCTCCTCACCGGGAACAAGCCAAATGTCTCCTACTTCCGTGTCTTCGGATGCAAGTGCTTTGTCAAGAACAAGAAGGAAAGACTTGGTAAATTCGATACTAGAACAATCGAGGGTATTTTCGTTGGCTATGCGGATGATTCCCACGCCAATAGATACTACAACATATCCTCCGGATGTGTTAAAGTATCTTGTGACGTGGTATTCAAGGAATTTAATGGCTCCCAAGCGGAGCAAGTTGTTCCAAATGATGTAGATTATGAAGAATCTTCTCAAGTCATCAAGTCTATGGGAGTTGGTCACATCTTGCCTTGTGAAGATCAAGTTCTTCCATACCAAGACCTTCCTCATGAAGAAGATTCAAGGTCAAGTCAAGTGGAGCCTAGCTCAACTCAAGTAGAACCTTCATCACCATCTCAAGAAGAACAAGATTCTCAAGAGGAGACGCAAGCCCAAGAACAATCACCAAGCCCTCAACCTCATGAGCAAGATCAAGGATATGATCAAGAACCCCACTCCTCTCAAGATCAAGCTCAAGAAGATGGTCATGATCAAGACAAGCCCCAAGAAGAATTTGTTGGTCATGATGGTTTGAAGAGGCGCATCAAGGCCGCCACCAAGGCTAGTGATCTTCAAGTCGACAAGATACTTGGTGATATTTCTAAGGGAGTTTCAACTCGTAGACAACTTGCTTTACTTGCCACCTTTTGTGGCCATCATGCTTTTGTGTCTAGTTTTGAACCTCAAAAGGTACATGAAGCCTTGGGAGATCCGGATTGGGTGAATGCTATGCAAGAGGAGTTGGAATGCTTCACCCGCAACAAGGTGTGGTCTCTCGTTGAGAGGCCCAAGGACCATAGGATCAATGTGATTGGCACCAAGTGGGTGTTCAAGAACAAGCAAGACAAGAATGGAGTTGTCACTCGAAACAAGGCAAGGTTAGTGGCGCAAGGGTTTGCTCAAATAGAAGGTATGGATTATGAGGACACCTTTGCGCCCGTTGCTCGCCTTGAAGCTATTCGTCTATTTCTTGCTTATGCTTCTTTCCATGATTTCAAGCTTTATCAAATGGATGTTAAAAGTGCTTTTCTAAATGGCCCCTTGAAAGAGGAGGCATATGTTGCTCAACCCCCGGGTTTCAAAAATCCCAATTTCCCGAATCGTGTGTACAAACTCCATAAGGCGCTCTATGGTCTCAAGCAAGCTCCACATGCTTGGTATGAGCATCTTAGGGATTTTCTACTCACGGACGGTTTTGAAATTGGGAAGGTAGATTCTACCCTTTTCACCAAGCGGGTTAAAGGGGGTGGGTTGTTCATATGCCAAATCTATGTTGATGATATTATTTTTGGTGGGGCTAACGAAAAACATAACAAAGCTTTTGAGAAGTTGATGACACAGAGATTCGAGATGTCCATGATGGGGGAGTTGAAGTTCTTTCTAGGTTTTTAAGTGAGGTAACTTGAAGGAGGAACCTTCATCTCTCAAGAGAAGTACGTGAAGGACATGCTTGCTCGTTTCGAGATGACCAAGGCCAAGAGTGCAAAAACCCCCATGCCAACCAAAATGCAACTTGACCTTCGTGAAGGTGGGAAACCGGTGGATCAAAAGGTATATCGCTCCATGATTGGATCCCTTCTCTACCTTTGTGCTTCTAGGCCGGACATTATGCTAAGTGTTGGATTGTGTGCTCGTTTTCAATCCGCTCCTAAGGAGTGCCACTTTGTGGCAGTCAAATAGATTTTAAGATATCTTGTTCATACTCCTACTCTCGGGCTTTGGTATCCAAAGGGGTCAACCTTTGATCTTGTGGGCTACTCGGATTTCGATTGGGCCGGTGACAAGGTTGACCAGAAGTCGACCTCCGGGGCTTGCCAATTTATTGGCCGGTCGTTGGTGAGTTGGTCGTCCAAGAAACAAAACTCCATCTCTATCCACCGCCGAAGCCGAATACATCTCCGCGGCATCTTGTTGCACTCAATTGTTGTGGATGAAGCAAACCTTGAAAGACTATGGTGTGTCTCTTGGTACGGTGCTTCTTCTTTGCGACAATGAAAGTGCAATAAAGATCACCAACAACCCTGTCCAACACTCCCACACCAAACATATCGATATTCGCCACCACTTCCTACGTGACCATGTCGCAAGGGGTGATATTGCTCTCTCTCATGTGAGCACCAATCACCAATTGGCGGATATTTTCATAAAACCTTTGGATGAAGCACGGTTTGTTGAGTTAAGGAATGAACTTGGTATTCTTGATCCTAAAAACTTGGATTGATTTACTTGCTTATAATCTTTCATTTATCTTGTGTCTAGCTTAGAAACACCGCACACATAGGTCGAAGCCATTTTGTCACGTCTTGACATAATGCATACCTATGCGTGCTATATTAATTAGACCCAATGTCATGACATGGACCCAAGCATCTATCTTTGCGGTGCCATGACATTTGCGCTTAAACATAGGGGGAGTAATCCTCCACAATTATCTTGCCTCCTATTTGAACTTGTGCATTCCTTGAGGTTTTTGATCATGTGTTTCTTGAGTTGATTAAGTGTTTGTCTTTGATTAAGTGATCAATTTGATTTTCGTTGAATATTCTTCAAGTTTGTTTTTGCATTTCTTGAGATTTATGTTACCCTGCACAAATCCTTGAAACCGGCGCGCGATCTCTTCATTGCATTAGAGTCATTGGGGAGGGCCATTTGAACTATTTTCCTGGAGATACCCGGCACCACCGGCCTGTGAACCGGCCAGCCCGGCGCGTGTACCGGGGCTGCACCGGAACCCTGGCCAGAACAGGATTCTGGTACAGGCCCGGCGTGCACTGGCTGCCTCACCGGGCAGCTCGGCACAACGCCCGGTGCAACCGGCTTTCAACCGGACGGCCGGCTCACAGCCCGGCGCCGTCGGCTTTCTACCGGGATTCCAGATCTTGGTATAAAAAGGGAGGTCGAGGGGAACCCTAGCCGCAGCAGTTTCTTCCCCCCTCGCCTCCCTCTCCTCCATGTGCTCCTCCTAGGTCTAGTAGATTCCACCAACAACTTCGCTCCAAACTCCGCTCGTTGATAGATCGGGCCTCTCGGAAGATTTCTACCGAAGGGTTCGTCGATTCTCGTTCGTTTCTTGGAGATCTTGGGAATCTACCCGCCAAGAGACCTCCATAGAAGTTCCTCTCCGCCAAGTTAGGGCAAGGGGAGCAATGGCTTTGGGTAATTTGTCTATCTCTCTCTCAAATCCTTTCTTTTCCTTGTTCATCTTTTGTGGATTTGAGAATTTAGGCCTAGATCCTTTGCAATTGGAGGTCACGCTTTGTTCTTCATGGCCTCTACTCTCTGTAACTAGTTGGCACACAAGTTAGCATGAGTAGCATAGTCGATTGAGTGAAATTTTTGGGGAAAATTACGCATGAACTAGATCGCCGGCGCAACCTAGGTCTGTACCGGGCCTGGCACCGGCCTGGCCGGCGCACAGTCCGGCTGCGCCAGGCTCTCACCGGCTGCCCGGCGCGTAGCCCGGTTTTGCCGGACTCCCACCGGCTGCCCGATGCCAGCGCCGGTACAGGTCCGGTTGCACCGGCCGTCCAGTTTCTGCATAATTTTTCTTTGTTTCTCTTGATCTACTACATTCACTTGTATGTTGTGCTAGTTCATTCCTGGCTTCGTGTCTGATTTGTGCATTGGTTTCATTATTTCTCTTTGCATTCGATGTCTTTTTCAGATGACGAGTTTGAGGTTGGAGATGAGGTGCTCGGCAAGAGGCCCCGTACAGAGAGGCCGGAAGGGGCTCGCACAAGTGGAAGGACTGTTGTGCCCCGGAGGTCAGACAATCCGCCAGTGATCGGGAAGTCAAGTGGATCCAAGAAGAGACCTCCCAATCCTGAAGAGCCGGAGGAGATTCCGGATGACAACTTTGGCACCATGCATGCTGAGAAGTGGAGGGAGTTTCGTCTCCGTGATCCTTACCGTTTCAAGAAGAGAACCTATACTGGAGCTAACAAGTTGTTCTGGACTGAAGGTCAGAAGCAGATGTGGGATGATCACTATAATGACAAGGCACACTTCAAGAGAGGCTGGGTTGTGCATCAGCATGCACTCCACATGACACACTACAACAATCACATTCAGGATGATCTTCACTTTGTTGATGAGTGTGTGAAGAAGCTTGGTGTTCTGGACATTGCAGCTTTCAAGTATGACTACTATCCCGATGTTATTCGCCAGTTCCACTGCACAGTTTATTTCAATGATGACCGCAACATGACCTAGATGACTGGCTCTGAGCAGTGCTATGGCACCTATGCTGATTTCTGTGAGGCTCTTGGTTATGATGCAGCAGATGAGTCTGGATACAAAGTTCACTCTGAGTCAGCCAAGTCGGTGAGCGCCATCTCTTTCTGCTATCCTCCTTCAGACCGTGTGGTTGAGCCTCCCGCTCTTTCTGGCATGTACTACTTGTTCAACGCTTTGGCCAAGTTTTTCCGTGAGAATTTGGTTTGCAAGAAGGGAGATGCTTCTAACATTCGTGGCCATCATATCAACCTTCTCTACTGGTGCAAGCCTGGTCGTCAAAGGAAGATTGATGTATGTGATTTCATCTTCTGTGAGTTGAAGAGGTCGGTGCTTTCCCGTATGACTCCGGGGTTTTGTGCTTTTGTTCAGAAGTTCATTGACTCCAGGGTGGCTGGCAAGTTTGCACATACCGGTGAGCGCTACAAGCATGCTCTTTTCTCCCTTGGGCTCAGTGAAGGTTGGGTGGAGCACCCCACTCTTCGTCGTCCCTCGGCTACTACTTTCGGCTCTCCCGGTGCCTCTAGTTCTCGCCATTCTCCTGCTCCTCGCAAGAAAAGTGGAGCTGCCAAGTTCTTCAAGAATCTGTGGGATATGTGCAAGAACACCAATGATGTGGCACATCAAGCTTTAGTGATGTCTCAGGACACAAGGATTCGCCAGAATGAGTTCTTTGCTTCCAAGAACTATCCTTATCCTCCTCCCGGTCCGGAGTTGAACCATGTGCCCATGGTGAACTATGTGATGCCTCCTCTTGATGATGAGATGTTCCAAGGGTACTCTATGGCTTTCCCTAGTTCTCGTCCCTCATGGACTAGGACTTTTGCTGAAGATGAGATCCAGGAAGATGAAGGTGAAGATGAAGACCAGGAAGACGAAGATGCTGCGGATGCCGAGTCTACACCTCCACCATTTGTCTAGTTGCTTTCAGTTGCCACTCTCTTGCTCCTCCCTTTTTGGTGTTCCGGTGCCAAGGGGGAGAAGTGAGTAGAGTTCTCTTTTGCACAAGCCATTGTTCTTTGATGCTTTCCTCTTGGCTTGTGCTTGCTTTTTAGTTGGTTTTTCAAACATTTGGTCTTTGTGTGGATCTTAAGTGGTGAACTATGTGAAAATCCCATACGTGTGGGCAAGTGTGCTTAATTATTTTATGCGACTAAGTTTTCTATGTGTCTTATCTATCTTGTTTAATCTTATGCATGGATAGCTTAGCCTTGTTGATTCACTTGTCATATTATCTTGTCGTTCCTATTTATATTAGAGAAGCTTTCCATAGTCTACATATATGTTGCACATTGCATTCCAACGCAACTCAATCATGTGCAAATATTATGGGGGAGCCGCTCTAATATATGTAGAAACTTGTGCTTACATGCTTATTACTTGTTATGAACTCTAGCTCGGTTTGTCATCGTTAACCAAAAAGGAGGAGATTGTAAGGGTATTTTACCCTTAACCTTTATTTTGATTAACGATGACACACGAGCTAGTGACGATCTAATGTGTCTAGCTAGCTTTATTTGCAGGTTTTAGTTCATCATGTGTGATGGAAGGAGTTGTGAGACCCCCCATTTGTTTCGAAGAGATGGTAGTTCCTTTGCTACTTTATTTACCTTTTGAGTATAGGAACTTCGCACTATTAAGAGGGGTAATCTCGATGAACTCAGTGGGAAGGTGGCCTATTTTCTTTTTCATATCCTACCACCCATAATTGCCAAACACTTCGCCAAAAGTTCGCTGGAAGAAAGGCTTGTTTTGAAGCAGTTTCCCTGAGCCGGTATTAGTGGCCGGCTACGCCGGGCCCTGCGCCGGCCAGCCCGATACAGCCACCGGGCCCCAACTGGAATCTTGTTCTGGTGGGGGTCCCGGTTACCGTCCGGCGTAAAAGCCGACCGTCCCGGCGTGGGCCCCGGTGTGCCGGGTGCTGCACCGGCCTGCCCGGTATAGCCACCGGGCCACTACCGGTTGGGCATTCTGGTGGGGGGTTTGGCTCTGGCCCGGCGTAAAAGCCGACTCATCCGGCGTGCTCCCCGACACGACCCTCACCTCCGCCAGCCTGCCCGGTGCAGATCCGGTGTCGCCGGTCTGTGCGCCGGCCGATCCGGTGCAGGTCCAGTTTCGCCGGGCTGTGCGCCGGCCAGTCCGGCTCAGTGGCCGACGGCGCCGACTTTGCACCGGCTGGGCGCAGGAACTTTGCTTCAAACGGCTCTTTCTCCCCCTGGACTATAAATACCCCTTCACCTACCTTGGAGAGGATAAGGTTGCCATTCAAATCATATCTTTGCCTTCTCTCTCTCTTCTCCATTAAAGAGCACTCAAAGCTTGAGGATCTCCCATTCTACCCACTCAAATCCAAATCCCTTTGGTAGAAAGATTGAGGAGACCCCGATCTACGTTTCCACCAAGCCAAATTTCATTCCCCCTTGTGTTCATCGAGTATTGCTTGTTACTCTTGGGTTTGTGGGAAACCCTAGGCGGCTAGGGTCGCCCGGAGGTATTCGGCTTGTGATTCGCCCCGTGGAAAGTTTGTGAGGGTTTGGAGACCACCCTAAGGTCTACCACAAGTGATTGGGCTCCTACTTCGTGGAGGAGGCTCAAGGAGAAGAAGGTGAGCCTTCGTGGCGCTTGAGTACCCTTCGTGGGAATTCACACCTTTCCAACGGTGACTAGCTCTCTCCCAAGAGAGTGAACATCGGGATACATCTCCGTCTCCGCGTGCCTCGGTTATTTCTATCCGAGCCCCTTTACTTGTGTTTTACCTTTGTGATAGCCTTCGTGCTTGAAGTACTTTGTATTGCATCATATAGGTTGCTCACTTAGTTGTTAGGCTCACACTTATATTCCGCAAAGCCTAAAACTAGTGAAAAGAGAAGTAAAATTTGTAGAAACCTATTCACCCCCCCCCCCCTCTCTAGGTTAGACCATCCACACTTTCAGAGGCAAGTAGTGTTGGCGCCCCAACGCCCCTGTACACATGGCACGCCGTTGTTTATGAGTTTTTTTAGGGACCTTTTAGTTTTAGGAAAACGCTTCCCGTTAGGCGGCTGATTTGGGGAAAGATCGGTCGTCCTGTCCCTCTCGCTCACCTCTCCTACTTACAGCCGACCTCCCCTCGCTCGCTTGCCCTCGTGCCGCCCTGCCCTCAAGCTGCGCCACTAGTCTTCCTCCGTCCCCGCCGGCCACCCTACTATCGCCGGCCTACCCTCCTACCAACGAGATGCCCCGCTGACTCCCTCCTACCGTCATCCCATGGAGTAGTAGCTCCCAGCCGCTGGCGGGAACCGTCGCCTTCCTACCACCGCCTCCTCTACTCTCCATCGGTGGAATGGGTTCATGGTCGTCTTCTCTAGCTTCAATGGGCTCCGGCGAGCCAGATTTACGGTCAGCATCGATGAATCAGAGAGATCTAATCCGCCATGGGAAAAGCTTTCAGTATGAATATATTCGATGTTGTATACTTGTAACAAACACATAAATATTTTGTGTTGAATGCACATACGATGTTGCAATGTTTATCTGGGCGTTGCCACAAAGGTCATTTAATGGTCGCAGTTTTTGTTGTAATTGTTTATGTTTTTTTATTGAAATAGTCGGTGATTTTTATTGTCAATCAATTTAGTAGAAAACAATGTTGTTAATCACTTTTTTATTGCTACAAACGCATGATTCTTGTTGTAACGTGGTTCCTTTTTTTGTTGAAGTGGTTGATTTTTTGTTGGTGTAAATCAATCTGCATCAAAAAAGTAGTATTATTTCAAATAATTTTGTAACATTTATTTTTTCCCCAAAATGTTAGGACATTTTTATTGTAATACTGTAGCTTTTTATTATATGCGGGGTTTACAGTTTGTGTTGTAATATTGAGTATGATACAAATCTATCAGTCGAGAGGATAGGATTAGGGCCGTGGGTTGATTTAACAAAAAGTAAGCGGCTAAAATATAAATTCTAACACAGAACTGCCCCTAAAATAGGACCATGGGTTAATTTTTATAAAACTAGGGAAACAACAGCAAATGTTCTGCTGCGACCGATTTACGACTTAACGCGTTGGATGGCGATCGAGCAGCTCGGCGGTCCAATTTTTTTCCAAAAATTGATCGACCGACGGCTAGCACGCACCTTAATTTTATTTAGTTTTATTGCGTTCATGCAAGCACGGAGATGAAGATCTACTTCCAGTGAAAGACGGGTCCTCTTACGAACCTCCACTCGCGCTTCTAGCAAAGCTACGACCAGAATTACATATAACATAAATTTTAGTAGCTAAAGCCCTAATGCTAGTAATGGTACGCTAGTTGCACATGGTTACGGCTCGAAACGCATGTTAGACTAAGAGCCAACAAAAATGACAAACACGCCATGGCAAATAGACATTGCAGGATGATACGCCACGGGTACATGGCCTGCCAAACAAGTCATGCAACGACTTTGAACAAACCATATTCCGGACTCTTGATTTAAATTAGACGAGCTTTGTTGAAACAGAACGACAAACGCCCAGACAAAGTGGTAACAGGGGCATCAGTTCCTGGAACAAGTAAATCGTCTTAAATAAAAAAACAAAATGTAGCTGGCAGGACAACTATAGTTATCTTGTGTGTCCGTACATCCAATATCATATGAACCAAGCTAAATGTCTAGTTTCAAGCAAATCTGCTGATACCTAAACAACCTGCTATGAGATACTAAACAAGCTCTGTACCCTGTGCAATAACAAGATCTAATAAGCAAAGTAATGGCGGCATTTTGCAGCATCAGCATGTAAAGTTCAACTCGGGGTTGCCTTGCTACTTCTCCCCAATACTGTACTAACCATCCGAATACTCTTCATCGTCACTGGGCTGTTCGAAGATTTCGAACTCACCATCACTTGCTTCAGCATTATTAAGGGCATCACCTAATTTATCCTGGCCATCTCCATTCAGTGGAAAGCTGCGCAAAACCTCCTCGAGGTATCCAGTGGAAAGGCCTTCTCCAAGTGTGTCTGATACATTTTATAGGAAAACAATTTCGGACCTCATCCATGCCAAGATTAGATTTGAGGCAAATCATTTTATCTTGTCAATACACACAACACAACCACGGACATTTATATATTTAAAGGAACAACAACAAAATTTCAACGCAACGCAAAGGTTTTTTATCCATGTAAAAGCTAAATCAAGGGTTGAGAACAACATCGGTTACCAGCCAGTAATCGACCAAGAAATCACACCTATTTACTGCAACCTAAAATTGTAAAATCTGCTAACTCAAAATTTGGAAGATTCAAAAGAACGGAAAAACAACAAGTTTTGCTAAGCAACCAGAGTCTAGTTACCTTTTTTGCTCCAAACTGAAAGCTAAAACCCGTGGCGAATCTTTGATGTCTTTGGAACACAAACCAACTGACACTCAATCTTATCTAAGTGGATGTTAGTGACCACGCTGATAATATTCCATTGGGGAACTATCTTGTATCAGAGATCAGTTACTTTACAAGTTGCCTAGTCATGCCTAGTCATGAATGCACATGAATTAATTGCTGCGGGATGTGAGTAAACTGTACCGCAACATGTTGTAATTGTTTTCTTTTTTAACCAACATAATACCTTTCCTGCTCCTTAAGAACTTCTAAAATAAGCGTGTCAATCAGTATCACCCAGGCACAGAGAGGAATGAACAAAAGGTTGGAACAATGTAATAGTTTCCCTATGAGAAATCAAATATGGTAAATGAATTGTATTAAGGATACATGAATCATGTAAGGTGAAATCAGGGACATCCTCGGCCTACATACATATATTAAAGGATTAGTTTTTGCAGCACCTGTATATAAGAAATTGGTGCAAGTAGTGACATACCATGGATGGAGAATCATAACCATCTGATTCCTCTTCATCGTCATCAACATCTTCACTATCAGAGTTGTTCGTTTCCACTTGATCCTCAGATCCAGCAAGTTTGCCAGGTGCTTCTGCGGAATAAATGAGATTTTAAAGCTGCATGGGTGTGCTTAAGTATCCCTAATGAAGAAGAAATACTCATCAAACATACAAATATATGCTCATCAAACACACAAGCTACCAACTGACCTGAACATGTATCATTCCTATATAAAGTTACAGAAGTTTCCATGTTAGCATGCATGTATCAGTTTGTATCTTTCTAAAAGTTTCCCCAAAAAGCATAGTACTAGAACAAGTTAGAATGTGGATATGCAAAACTGTGTGCAGAAATATGATAAGTGTGTTCACTGCAAATAAATACTACCTCTGTTCCATAATTCTTGATGTGATTGTAGTCACGTCAAGAATTATGGAACCGATGCATAGAAGATACTGAATATTATACTCACAGTTCAATTTTTTCTGATGTGTTAGTGCTATGAAATTTTAGGAATTTCTCGTACATGCACAAGTACCCAGACCAACAATAGCTGCACATAAAGTTAGGTTCATAAAATCCAAGTCTGCATAAAATTACAGCTTAACAGAACCATCTGAGCAAGCATAATTATAAGGATGCAAGCAGGATCCCGCCAAAATCCCACTTATAGTTCATTTGGAGATTTCTATTTCAAACTTTTTGTCTAAAAATTGAGCTACAAATCTGCAAATGAACTATAAGTGGGATTTTGGCAGGACCCCATTTGCATCCTTACATAATTAGCTCAATAGGAAATGTTTTGAGGCATCCTGACAGTAACATATTCATACTGTTCATAACTCAGTAAGATGTCTACAAAACGTAAAAAAGCAAACCATACATTATGTCTGCAGAGTACCCAGTGGCCAGAGCCCATACGAATTTAACAAATATGCATTTCAACAGTGTTAAAGTGAGATGAAACTGAATAAACCTTCACCAACATCTTTTCTTTCGTTCAGTTTCTCAGATCTGCAAATGGCTTCCTGCTTTTTGGTCCTTTCAATACGTTCATGGTTTGTCCTCAATATGTTTTTTGCATCTTCAGTAGGACATAATGAGAGGAACCTTATGCTTACTTGTAACCTCAAGGTTTCAATCATTGGCTTAGAAAACCAACCTGACAAACGCTATATTGAAGTTAGTTAGTTTATGACAAAAAGGACTGTTGGTACAAGCTATAGATCAAGATTATTGCACAGATAATGATAACAGCAAAAGTTGAGTAAGCTTGGTATGAATTGAAAGTGCCCAGTGAAACTAGGCAAGCAGGCAAAGTGGTCAGTGAAAGTTCATATTACTAGCCCGTCTCTGCCATTTTTCCTCATGATACTTAATGTAGGTGTACAAGGAGCTCATGAGAAAACTCGTAACTACACTCTGAAAAATAGATCTCTAAAGGCCAGAGCCCACCCAAAATACCACATAACGTTTATTCACCCTCTTGACAAAAGTAGATAAGTAACAGTAAAGCTGTTATGCCCATACATTTTTTATGCTCTTCCCTTCAAAGAAAGCATCAAAACAAATATTTAGTTACTCACTGAGCAAGTCGATTGATGAGAAGGTTTTCTAATTTCTGCTTGAATGAAGTCGTCCTTCAGTTCAAATAATTGCAGGAAAACGAAACTCTTTGATGGCATCCTTTCAAGCTTGCACATGTCTGACCACTTTTCAGATCTTAAATGCAAAAGTAAAAAGTATAAGCAGGGGTTAGAAGCACAAGCTGCAATTGTAAAGACCTTATTCAAAGGGAGAAGCACTTAAAAACGTTATCCAGAAACCATGTTTCAGGACCAAAAAAAACAGGCCCTGGACAGCCCAATCGTCTGGAGAAATGAAAGTGAGGAATTTCAACAGAAACCCTTAGCAGAGAGCTAGAATATGCCAAAGACAGTTTTTGCGATCACTTGAAATGTAGAGAGCCGCCAAGGCCATCTGCCCCGTCTCTGTCGTCTCCGTCCGGGGAATCGACGAATCCCCCCCCCCCCCCCCCCCCCCTCCCTTGGCTATGTCTGCCGCTCCGACAGCAGGAGGGGATGGTGACTCAGACCTGCGCTTGGAGCTGTAGTAAGGTCCCTAAGAGCATCTCCACCGGCGCCCCCAAAATGCCTCCCAACCGCGGGCCGGCGCCGATTTTGGGCCCGAGGTCAAAATTGGTGCACCACCGGTGACCTAAATTCGTGTCGGCCCCCGTCCGATCCCAAATAAACAGCCGGCTCTCCCGCGCCAGCCCTGGGCGGAAGGACCCTATCGGGAGCACCAGCAGCTCGCGCCACGTTGGAAAAAGGCCCCGGCCCCGCTTGGCAGAGCAAATTCATCCCCAAACCCTACCTTTGCCCGCCTCCCACCCTCCGGAGCCACTGCCGCCGCCGATGAGGCGCCCCTCCCAAGCTCCCATCCTGCTCCACCGGCCCAAAAAAGTCGTTGTGCAGGCCACCGGTGCAACCCCACCGCGGTCTGGCAAGGTTGCCGCCGCCTCTGCCGCAGAAAGCGGTGGCGCACTCAGTGGCGATGCCCCCACTCCGCCCACAAGGTGTTCAGCCGTTTGTCTGGCCGACGGGCGACGGCTATGGACAGCGACGAAGAGATTACGATGGAGGTGCTGCAAGAGGATGAAGCGGAAGCCGCTGCCCATCTACAGCGTTGTAATATGGGGTTCGACTTCCTCCTTCAAGTCCGGCAGCAGCTCAACGACGTTGTTCCCCGCCGGGGCAGCTCGGGGCCTGGCAAGGCGGCGAACAAGAATCGCCATAGGGACGCAGGCGCCATGCTGCTGCACTCCGACTACTTTGCGGATGATGCATCAAATACACCGAAGAAATTTTGGCGGCGATTCAGGATGAACAAGGATCTGTTCATGACGATTGTGCAAGGCGTGGGAGAGTACGACGACTACTTCAAGTACAAGAAAGATTGCACTGCAAAGTGGGGGTTCACGTCGGTTCAGAAATGCACGGTTGCCCTACGGTGCATTGCATATGGAGCTCCGCCGGATTCAATAGTGGACTATCTCTACGCATGTCCGAGATGACATCTACAGATAGTGTCTTCAAGTTTTGTCGGGCAGTTGTGGCAAGGTTTGGTCCAACTTACCTGCGACAACCAAATGAAGAAGACACAGCCCGAATCCTTGCACAAAATGCAGCGAGAGGATTTCCTAGGATGCTTGGTAGCATCGATTGCATGCATTGGGCTAAATGAAGAAGACATAGCCCAAATCCTTGCACAAAATGCAGCGAGAGGATTTCCTAGGATGCTTGCTAGCATCGATTGCATGCATTGGGCATGGAAGAATTGCTCGTTTGCTTGGCAAGAGCTGTACAGAGGCCTCAATGGGGAATGCTGAGCTGTACAAATGCCGCAATGGGGAATGCAGTGTGATCCCTGAAGCTGTCGCCTTCGTGGATTTGGCATTCTTTCTTCGGGATGGCGGGAACCCACAATGACATCAACGTATGCAGCGATCTCTAGTGTTTACAAGACTGACCGAGGGACATTCCCCTCTGGTTAACTTCGAGATCAACGGCAACACCTATACCAAAGGGTACTACCTTGCCGATGGTATCTATCCACCTTGGGCTACTTTTGTGAAGACAATTTCCGGGCCAACTTCGGAGAAGCAATCTTGGTTTTCCAAGTGTCAAGAGGCAGCTCGGAAGGATGTCGAGCGGGCATTTGGTGTGCTCTAGGCACGCATTTTGCCGTTGTCAGGTACCCTGCTCTTACTTGGTCGGAATTTCAGATGTGGGAGGTGATGAACTGTTGTGTGATCATGCACAACATGATTATTGAGAGTGAGTGGGCTGCACCAACTGATGATCATGCATACGACTACGTAGGTCCTCTTGCACAACTTGACGATCAGGTGCCCGCTGAGTTTTCTACTTTCCTCACCATGCATATGGAAATCCGCAACGCCGAGGAGCACAATCGACTTCAGGCTGATCTTGTGGAGCACCTTTGGTCGCATGAAAAGGAAACGCGTGATTTGCCACAAATTCTATTAAAATTTTGTGTTTGAATTGTTCTTTGAATAAGGGTTGTATGAAACTATTTGCATGTTTAAACTATGTAATACTGCTTAAATTTCTATTTATAGCATATATATTGCTATTTATACCAAAAACTGTCATCTCAGTTTTTTTGGGGCCGGCGTTCCGGGGGCGCCTGTGTGGGAGGGCGCCCCCAATTTCGAGGGAGGGCCTGCCGGCGCTCCCAAAACGACCCAGCCAGCGCCCCCAAAACGGCCCAGCCGGCGCCCCTGCCAGCTACAAATTTAGGGGCGCCGGTGGAGATGCTCTAAATCTAGAGTTTGGTCAACCCGCAGAGACGAGTTATGGTGGCTATGGTGGTGCTGTGTGGGACAAGAATAAGGTATACCTGCCTCCTTGTCCACCTCGTCGGCGGCAATCTGGCTGGTGGCGTTGAGAACGGCGGGGAACCGCCTGGTCGCTGCTCCCATGGAAGTGGTGGATTTGTTCAGTCTACGTGTGTTACAGGTTTGCTGTCAGAAGGTTTGGATCAATTTAAGAGTTCAATAGCGACAACTTCGGCTTTGGAGCGCTGGTCCTTAGGGGCACATGCACGAAGCCTTCCCGGATGTCATCAACAATGTCAGGCCGGCTCTGGTAGCGGAGCGGCGACAGCAGCATGTTGGTGGCTCGCTCTGGCAGCAGTAGTGGTCGTTAGGTGGTCTAAGGACCCCCCATGTAATTTTAATTATGTTTGGGGTGCTTTGTACTTGTGAACTTCTATAATAGATCCAGATCCTTTTCGCAAAATAAAATCCAGCCCAATTACTATAAGGTGGCAAGCTGGCAACAACTATTTTCACAATAACTGTGCCCAAAAACTCAAAGTCTGATGCACCACAATAAAACACAAGTGCCTAACTTACCACCAAACACAGGTCATCACTATTTACCATGTTGACCTTTTCTAGAAAATTGGGCTAACATAATATTTTATCGGCTCCAAAGATGAAAAATCCACATAGTTCTGATAAATCTACATAACAGAAACATGTCCTTTACTGCTCAAATCTCAGCAAGCTAATGTACGCATAGTTATTCACTGTTTTTGCTACTCTTGAAAGATCAGTATCTTAAACCATATAAACCTATTTTAGTTGAATTGCAGAGAAAAATCAGTATCTAACAAAATCTCATAACACAGCGTCCATTGGATTAACGGCAGAGGTGTCAGAAATATCAGGATGAGGTTCAAAATGGTACTACCATTCACAAGGTGCATTCAGACCACGGAGTAGAGCACAACTTTTTCCCACTACGTTATTTCACCGGTAAAAAGCTAGTAAAGGATACAGTATTATGAAGTATTTTTACAACAAGCCACTAATACAACAAAACACCGGGGCAATTAAGAGACAGATCTTTAAAATGTTGCAGCGATATAAGATTGTCTCAAATTTGAAGCTAAAAGAAATATGACTCACCCACAGTCTTTTTTCTTTTGAAGATTCCTTAGCTCAGGAGGCATGCGGAAATCAATTCTCTGATATCTAGCACAAGAAGGGCAGTTTTAAAAGATACTGAGACAGCTAAAAAACATAAATCCAAAAGTAGAATAAAATGCAAAGGTGAAGAAAGATTTTGGTTGCACAAAATATAGATATGAATTTGCTCTTTTTAAGGAGTTGGTTACTCGGTTACTCCGGGTTATTGGAACATTTGGTTGCAAAGCTAAAGAATGATTTGACAGTTTCTTCTACTCATATATGTAAGAAGTTACTTTCCAGGATAAAGAACTCCTCAAAGAAAGGCTTCTCGGAATATGATAGGTGTTAGTTAGGAAGTAGATTTGATCATCGCTGTTAGTTAACAGGATTTTTTTTCTACTATGTTACCTTGGTAGTAGTTTTATAATACGATTGCTAGCATGTTACTAACCTTGGACTAGATAAGTTGTTGAATCAAGACAACATGACATAGATATGCTGCTCTAACATCCCGTTATGTCAGAGAACTGAAACTGGACACTTTTTTGCTAATCTGAATTCTAAACCAACCAGAGACCTATCCAACAATACAAACTCAGACAGCAGACGCAATTCTTATAAGCTTTGGAGGATATGTTTCAGTTACATACTTTATCTGGGAAGATATCTAGTAAGATTTTTACCTTCTCCTTTAAGTAGCCCATTGCAGCATTATCCATATACAAAACAACCACATTTACGCTCTTTTCTAAAATGATAGCAGTAGTTTAATGATGAAAGTGTAAAACACATTTGTCTAATGTATAGTTCAGACAAATAAGCAAGGTTCTATTAAGCGCTAAGCATGGAGCGATCGCTTTGCCTGCGCTTTTCCCTTCTCCGAAGGATAAGTGCTAAGCGCACACTTCAGCGCAATTAAGAGCTAGGCATTTTGCTTCCGCTCAACACCTAGGCATGCTTAAGCGTGCGCTTAGTAGCGCTTAACTTAACACTGCAAATAAGAGTCGTCAATGTTTGACATTAGAGCGCTCATTTAAAATATTTTTGTGGGGTAGTCATACTTCATAGGTTGCAAAAGAGATGATAACTTTATGGTCACCGATATTTACAGCACAAAAGAGGAATAACAAAAGTACTCTATTGTCTACAGATCATCTAATGGATGTCAAATAAGAAAGAAGATTAATAGAACAGATGTGTTTAGAAACAGGCAATTCTGTTAGGGAACATCTAATGGGTGTCAAATAAGAAATATAAAACAGATGTGCTTACATTCGTGACTCAGGATCTTTACGAGGATCATATTCTTTTCTGATCCAGAACATACCAAAGGGTCCAGTAGAGAAGTAGTATCCAGCTTTAAACAGAAGGCTGGGCAAACACACAAAAAGAAATTATGAATGAAGAGCACGATAGTTGAACAACATTTAAGACATATCTAAAGGCCTAAATGATAACCCGAGTCAGCA
This sequence comes from Dactylis glomerata, assembly GCA_007115705.1. Classification (NCBI taxonomy): domain Eukaryota; kingdom Viridiplantae; phylum Streptophyta; class Magnoliopsida; order Poales; family Poaceae; genus Dactylis; species Dactylis glomerata. Next base: position 1,597,415 of record QXEO01000234.1, on the reverse strand, counting down.
AAAGTGGAAGAAACAATGGAACCTTTTGAACTGGCCTGTTGACACCTGCACACCATCATCAAGCAAACGTTCATAAAGTGACTGCCTTGGCCACACAGGACGCTCGTCAAACAATTTGCACACAGCCACCTGCCAATCCCACTCTGATGAATTCTTTGGTATGTGGTCTTCCCAATTAACCTTCTTAGGAACAGGTAAATGTGAATTAAGGCAACAAGGACAATATTGAGAGGAGCGAAATGCAATATAGCTTAGGAAAGTGAGGAAGATAATTTGTTTTCTGGAAAGAATATCTAAGATGTATGTCTAACAGAAGTAAACTTGAAAAGAAACCCTCTTACAAAGAAAATAATGGACAGTCAATGTCAGGATAACAGAGTATTGGTCGTAATGTAACAGCAAGTTTCAAGCTAAATAATCATTTATGGCAAAAAAAAAATATGCTACTGTTTTGTGTCCCCACTGCATTGTTCTATCTCCAAATATAAAAAGGCACGCCAAATTATCAGCAACAATGGACGTTCTTGTCATTGTTATGCTGGTGTTTTTACCGCTGTTAGGGGAGGCAATTATGGCGTAAGGATATTACATTAATAGGTAGCACAATTAATTACATGAAGTATAAATGAGTGTTATTGCTAGTGTTGTTGCTGCTGCTTGTCATTCCAACTTCCAAAAGAATCCAACAAAGAGATATCATTCAGAAAGCATTTTAGAAAAGGATGCCTACGAGTTGTGCAAATAATACGAATTCCTTAATTACAGTGTGGCAGTTGCTAATATGAGTTGAGTTATAAGTATAAAATGTAAGTACAAGGCAGATAACTGAGTGATGCCTCAAATCATTTTCTAATCGAAAAGAAAAAAAATGTCCTTAAGATCCGACGCAGATGGGATGGGACTCATTAGAACATCGCCCCTCAACAAAAAGCACGAGACTCAGGTAGGTTAACTATCTTCAGAAAAACTAAGGAAACATACTAACGTCCTCATGTGAAAATCTCTTTTCCATTTTGGGTCTCTTTCATTCTTTTGTTCTACTTTTAAATTTTTTGTTCAGCTCTTGATTTTCCCACTCCTCTTAGGCTTACTTTATTATTTCTTCATTTTGCCCCCAAACCAAAAGGTCCAGCTAAATGAATCACATACACACAAATGGCTATATCTTATATGCCACACAGACTATGCAAAATGTTGGATCTGACACCTAAGTTTGTATATTTTTGTATTTGCTACAGGAAACACATGTCAGTAATGATTTAATTCACTTTCAATGACAACAGTGGGAAAACAAATACCCGTGCTTGATGATTACTTAGTAAACCTCGACTTGATTTGAGGACACTGACAATAGTGACCATAGGCCGAGATATCATCTACCTACACCCAGGTCATGGAACATGTCTTATCTCAGACCAAGTCATACCAGTCAAAGGTATTTTGGTCTGTTTCCACTCACACTAGTGAAACATGCTTCTGATGGCAACTACAATACCCAAACTCAGGTGGAAGGTGGCAGATCCTAACATTTCATAAACCCAGAGTAACATGTAGGATATTCTCCTATTATTATAAATAAATAACTTAAACCAACTTGATGGTGTAATGCTAAATAAAGGATATCTTCAATGTTGAAAGGAAGCGCAATGGTTGGTTCAATATCCATCTGCAAACAAAGAAACACATCATAACTAACTCAGCCAACAAGCCATTTCATACCAAGTACAATGGAAAAGAGAAGGCAATGGAGGAGGCGCAGGTAGTAGCAAAAAGTCCAAAATGCTAAGTAAGCCTGGTAAAATAAAGAATGCCCAGAAGAATAAGAAACATTTTGAGTGGTATGTTTGCATACAGCCAATAAACTATGAAGGAAGTGTTCCCATTTTCCTCTGAAAATTAATGGGACAGAGGCAATCTATCTAACAAAAAGTGATTGTACATCTACAGAAATTTCAGCACCCCATCGCAAGAAAAAGAAGCATAAACCAGCAAGATATGATATGGAGCCATGGCAAGTATGAGCAGTTTCCAAGTGGTAAAAGTTTACAATCGACCCGCCTTGAAAGTGAAAAATGTTACAGCACCAAGTATAGTCAAAGTTATTGCAAAGTTTGACATATTACCTTTTCGGCAAATGATGTAGTGTAATAAAATGAAAAATCAGAAAAATGGGACAGGGAAGTAACACTTTCCTAAATAACAGCTTCTGTGACAATGATAGTGGCACTATTAAGTCAGTGGAGGTCTATCTTCACCACAATACACAGCACAAAATTTAGAGGTTTAGCAACCTTGATAGCAGTTTAGCTGGCCTTGACAGGCTAGCGGTTTAGCAATCCTAGACATATAGCGCCCAGAAGAATTACTTGCTCTTTTCTGATGCTTCCTTGGTAAGATTCACAAGGGCTTCCTTAAGAAGATACACATTGGCCTCGTCAAGAAACTATCAAAAAAGCAGGTGCGAAGCACAACAGAAGACACATTGATATGGAGTAAATCCCTAGCAATGCCCACATATGAATCAGTATATAAATTAAGAAATCCTTGTTAAGTTGTGTGTTTTCTATGGCTGCCTGGATACTACAGATAAATAAATAAATATCATACTTCCCACTTGTAAATTCTTCAGCTATCCTATTTTTAAGGAAGGTGGAATTGGAGAGATACTGAGCATACCACCACTCACTAACTTCATCCCTTAAGTAAATAAATCCCAATTTTACATGAATATTAAATTTGTAACTGTTAAACCACTTCAAAGCGCTTTCAGAATCAGGTTGAGTGGTGCGTTACTGACCACTTGATGCTACTAGAGCATTCTTATTTCTTAAGCAATGGAGAGTCGAGTACAGTTTACGCAAAAGAGTAAAATGAGAAAATGGCAAAATTACATTTCAGCAGACATTTCACGAGAAACCTAGAATCGCTTTAAGAGATAAACCACAGAAGAAGTCCATGCAAGGAGGATGTACCTCCCACTTATGCAGTACAACTCCCCTTTGCATGCTCTTTGATAGTGCATTGGACGATGGTTGAAGCCTATAAAATAATAGTAAACACTATTAAGCAACATTTAAATGATATATTTTTGTGTACATATATAATATAGGAAAATGGTGGAACTTTAAACAAGCCAGTACAGCTAATTCCAGAAGATCTGAAAACAAGCAAGCTAAGCTTTTAGTTGCAAATGATTTAAAAGCTTTTTATATCATTTATGAGCAGGTCAGACCAACATGTTTTATCTAAGTTTTTATAGAAGAAAATTTTGTGAGCATTCTGAACAATTCTGAGAGTACTGCTGTCTCATGAAGATTACTGTTGATGCCTCATGCAGATTAATGTGCCACAGTACTGACATTTGACGGGGTAGTTTTTTTTTGTTGAGAAAACGCAAAGAAGATTTTTGCGTTTCATTTCATTGAAAAGGTAGGGGTTTTACACGCCTCCTAAGAGGTTTACAGCATTATTAAGCAAAAACTAGAACCAATGCACATCCCAAGTCGTTGGTATGACAACTCTGAGCCCCTTTGCTCCTGCTCTGACCCAAGCAGCAGCCTCATCTTTGATTTGGTATAACAGGTTTGCTGATTGAGGGACGTGCTCGATCAAACACACAGGCGTTACGGTGTTTCCAGACCATCCATGGGACGAGTAGCGTCACGGATCCAGCGCCTTCTGCATCGCCTTGGGTGTCCCCTGTCTTGTGGCGCTCCACCATTCAAAGAGTGTGTCGTCGTCTGTCGGTGGATTGCATGTCATCGCAGCCAAGCAAGGATTTCATGCCAGATTTAGCGGGCGAAGGGGCACCCAACCGTGAGGTGGTGCATCGTCTCCGGCATTTGATCACAGAGGAGGCAGCTTGGGTGATGCTGAAGGCCTCGCCGTGCTAACCTGGCTGCTGTCCAGCAGCGGTCAATATTGGCCTTCCAATGGAAAGACATTTGACAGGGTAGTTGACCATGGGAACAACTGTGCTGATGAAGGAGATTTGGCACAAAAAGTTGTGTGTGTGTGTGTGTGACAGGATAGGAAAAATGAAAATGCACCTACTGTCATTCCTTTTCCGTTAGGGAAAAGGAGCTAATCTGATGATAAAAAAATCACTGCAGATGATTAAAAAAAAATCAGACATCCCTCACTTGGTATGTTTCCGTAACGAGTTATTCAACCAGAAGCTGTACATCATAGATCTACAAAGCATGTTTAGGTTCATTGGCTTCAAATTGTTTCGAGGCACAGACATATCCCATGATTGTTTTACATATCCAGCAGATATTTGATGTATCAGCAGCATATCCGATACTTATAAATATTCACACATGGTGCATCATAGGAATATGTGCATCCAACAAACCATTTATGTGATTTTGTATTTTCATCAGGTATTTTGTTAACAAATTTTAGATTCAGGATTATATTTTTTACCTTATCCACTGTAATCAAGAAATGCAAATATCAAGGGAAGTTGAATAAATCTATATTCGATTTCATTGCTAACTGCGAAAATTAGCATCACTTACGCTATGTTTGTCGGAGTATCCTTTATTGAGAAGAGTGGTGGTACAAGCATCATGACATCTCCATCCTCTGTTTCTAGATCTCCTGCCTTATCTGCCATGCAGGAGAGAAAAGCAATGATCAAAAATGGTAATAATAATAAAATTGCATCCTCAAAGACAGAAAGTCTGAGAGTAATCTACCACTGCCTAAATCATCTTCAACATTCGGATGACCTAACCGTTTTCTTTTTCTCCCTTCAGCAGCATGCACTGGAACGACATGCTGAAAATCTGCCATACCTGCATAAACTTGAATATCAGCAAAACATTGCATGTACAATCTCCCGTATTCACAGCATATGCTAATCTACTAGCTATCATAAGTAGAACAAGAGAATAATCTGTGAACACATTCTACTGGAAGGAATCATCTTCCTCGAAGTCGCACAGCTGATGTAAGGGCCAGGTGCAGCGATGGCCACAGACATACTGATCGTTGCAATTGTAGCACAAGGCAACTTTATACTACTTTGTCATCTCTGGGGGCATGTGGTGGCATAGCTGCTGTGTTGGGTGTCGGCACAGCAAAGGTGCTGATGTGCAGCTGCCAGCTGGGGCGCAGTGCCAGCCATGCTGAACGCCCGGGTTCCACGACATTGTCGATCGTGGCACTGTCTGGCAAATTTCTTTTATGTTCCACCTTGCATAGTTTGACATGTACATCTCTTTAACTTTCCAATATATATAGTTGACAGGTGATGGTACTTAACTATCTATATTCGACTCCAAAATCATATTGGTGCAAATAATATGCAATATAAGGCTGCTAATTAATGGGCAACTTGTGTGAGGGAAGTAATTTTACACTATTTTACCACAAATGCAATTCACAAACTTGTTCTAGACCGGAAGGATATAACATAACCGTAAATCATACATTCTTATTACCTCTTTACGTAATAAATGACTTCCTAGAAAGCATGCAGCTAAAAAAATCTAGGGAAAATTTGCTGTGGTACACCGTTATTTTGTGGTGTTTGCCAAAACACACCACCGGAATGTGTCTTTGCCTAGTACTATTATAATTTTGCGGTATATTTGCCAAAACACACCACGCACCCAAAAAGGTTTAGGTGGGGCTGGTGGAGGTGCATTGGGATCAAGGACTGTCTCATTGCAAGTTTTCTTCATCTGGCCTTTTGAGTGATAAATATTAAAACTTTCTGTTTTGGGCACTGTGGTGTGTTCTGGCAAATATGCCACAAAATTATAATGGTACTTGGTAAAGACATAATTGAACGGTCTGTTTTGGCAAACGCCGGAAAATAACAGTGTCTCCCAGCAAATTTTCCCAAAAATCGAACTTTGGCTACTAATGTGTTATAAAATAGATCCATAAGGTGAAAATAGTATCGTTATACTCGTCATGAAAAATACTTTCACAATATAAAACTTCATAATTTTCATCAACATATACAAAATCTGATAGTCAAAGATGCATATTGAAGACTTTGTCATTTTCTATAACATTATCTATTTCCAAATAGAGGGAGTATTATTTTAGTCCCACAACCATAAGCAAAAAAGATGGCAGTGTGCCAACCCAACAACACATATCCCTGTGCTATTTCTTTTAAAGTACATGTTCAACTCAGTTTGGATTCCGAATGAAAACATCCATGAAAATAATAAGCATTCATCAGGACAATCATCAAGTGGACATGATGCATTTTAAGCAACAAGATTTTCAAGTAAATATAATTTGAGCAAGGACTATTATAACCGTCTCCAATTGTTCAAAAAGACCGTAACTCTATATAGCTTATCTCCGTTAATTGCATATCATAGCATCAGCTCGGACTTCAGATAGTAGATACTTGAACAATGGTGAAAAATATGCTACTACATCTTCCAACTGGTCCAACTAATCAATTTTTCAAACATGACAGCCATTTTGTAAGCGTAAGAAAGACAAGGCATTTTGTCGAACAGGCTGCAGTCAATCAAACGCTCACCTTCAAAATGGTAGCCACCATTGACACGCGCCACCACCTCAGCACGCGGCGGCGCAGAGCCTCCTTTGGGCCTGGAGAGGCGAAGTAGCAGGCATGTGGAGGCGCGGTGCTCGCTGGAGGCCGGGTGGCAATAGGGGTCCTCTGGGCGGAACCGGAGCTCGAGGCGGGGCGGGGCAGAAGGGGCGGAGGTGGACGGGGGAGGCGGTTTGTAGTTCCGGACCTGCAGGAGATAAGAGAAGAAACCGTCGTAGGTCACCACCTGGCTTGCGCTGCCTAACGGAGGGGAGAGGGATGAGGGTTTCAGGGTGTACCTTGGCGATGGCGGGGAGGCCGCCAAGGGTATGGGCGGCGCGAGCGGGAGAGGACGGGTACCCAGGGTAGTGCACGGCGAAGGCCTCCGCCTCCGGGAGTGTGCCACTGACGGTGCCGTTCGTGATCGTGGACGACGACAGCGCCGCCGCCGCCGCCGCCGCCGCCTCCGCCTCCGCCTCCGCCGTCGCCGTGGTGATGGGGGAGGTCATCTTGGAGCTAAAGATTAGACGGTTCGGATGGCAATTTTCCAATCATCGGATCCCAAATATAGGGTGAGATTTCGGGAAAAACAGAAGCGCTGCTAAGTTCTGAATTACACCACCCTTTCCGATAATCTAATTCAGCTACCCCCGTGCATGAACTCGTGAAAACATATTTAAAATGTTAAAAAATTCAAAATATATATCCGTACATATAGGGGCATTTGGTTTCCAGACACAATTTGTCAAGCCAAACTTTGATAGTTTGGTATATATTTGGTTCTTGCCATACTTTTGTGTGGTAAAAGTTGGCAAATATTTCACTCTATGACAAGTGGACCACAGGAATGATGAAGTTTGGCAATTCTAAAGTATGACAAGAACCAAACACATACCAAACTGCCAAAGTTTGGCTTGGCAAATTGTGGCTGGGAACCAAACACCCCTCAATTTTCTTAGCCAAACTTTGTGGCTGCCACACTTGCCAAACTTAGGTTTGGCAAAGTGTGGCTAGGAACCAAACAGGCCCATATACAAATATTTTATGTTCACACATAAGTTTTCAGGAAAAATAACACTCTTTTATATCTCATGCGAAAAAACAAATTTTGATGCGCCAACATAACTTATTAAAGCAAGTAATAGGCTTATTAACCGATATGGAGGGAGTATATTGAATTTGGTATCATGGAGAAAATTGTATGTCTTTAGACATAAAGATATCGTTTAAGGAAACAAATATGCAACTTTGTACATGCTCGACCTCTTTTTCCGGTAACCAATTGTCCTGGCGGTTTCACTAATGAAAAGAACGACCTCACATTATTGCACATGTCCTTTAGTCATATACTATATTTTATCCATAAATTGCAAGAGAAGTAGAGAACCACGAGATAATGAAATACATACGCCTTCATAATCTAACCATTTCTCGAGGACCAACCTGAAGTTGAATAGATAGGAGGGTGTTGTATCCGATTGCGGAGCACGATAGCAAACATACCATGGGCCAAAATGCTTATGGGCAACGTCACAGTCCATCGAAACTTTTGTAGCCTTAGCCACATAAAGCAAACTGGAGCAATAAGTGCTAAATAGGTGGGCTATTTTACGATTTTGCATTTATCAAGGGCTACAATGGTCTTCAGGACGCGCTACACTGGTTGTATTCCTAGCCTACTGAGTTTAAGGGCCAGTTCTTTTCAGCTGAGGCTTGTGCAGAAACGGCTTAAGCTTAGCTGCCCCAGAGAAACTACAGTAGAAATAAGCTCTGGAGAAACTGCAGTTCAGTTCTTTTCCAGCTTCTCTTGTCTGAGCTTATTTAGTTTTCTAGTATATGTGTATGTAAGCACGAAAATGATTTACGGACCTTAAAAATATGAGATATGAAAAAGGAATGTGCTAACCATCTAAATGAAGTACAAAAATTAATCATCAAAATCCCATAAATTTGCAATCGTCAACAAACAGAAACTCGTGCCGCATATTACTGTTTTATAATCGGTGCCCAAATGTACAAAATCAATGGTCCAAAATAAATAACTCGGGCATGTAAATTCTCAATTCCAAGCAGAATACATAGTACAAGAAAGTTCATCTTAATTAGTACTTCATGCTGAGATCAGTAAACTGACTAGGAACATGTATACAAGTTACTGTACTAGCTAGCGACCTGGACGATCGGAGAACAGACAAAAAAGGGAAACAGCAACATGTGCGATGCGGGCAGGCTCATGGCTAGACGGGCTAGCTAGTGCCGAGAAGGGCTAGCTCCTGGACGAGGCGGGTGATTTGCTGGATGGTGTGGGCGATCTCGTGCCTGCTGGGCGCGTGGCCAACGACATGCTGGGCGAGGCAGCCAAGTTCCATGTTGAGGCCGGCGAGATTGGCGAGCACCTGGGCGCGATTGGAATGCGGTCGCTTGTCCGGCCGACGGAGAGACGAATTGGCGGCGCTCCCGGCGAGCGTCACGACCGGGTGCGGCGGCGGCGGCCGGCGGGTGACAGCGTATGGGAAACCCTAGCGTGCTACTTCGTTGGGGAATAAAAGAACGAATCGTTCCAGAGAGACTACGATAATGGAAGGGTAATTCTCTGTGATACCGTTTCGCTTGAGGGGTATTTTAGGAAAGCCATATTTTTACATAAAAGAAGAAGCTCGGCAAGCTGCGGGAAGCTGCCCTTCGCTAGCTTCTTACAACTACACAACTACACAGGAGAGGGCGGTGGCTGAAAAATTAAGCTTGGCTGAAAATTCGAGTTCTTTTCGGCTTCGGCTGAATTTCGCAGTTAAGCCTTTTGAGAAGCCGAAAAGAACTGGCCCCCCTAACTTCTGAAAATTCCGCCTAGGTCCTTTCTTGGCTAAAAGTAGTGTATTTTTCCGCTCTGGCCCCCCTAATAGTTGAATTTTCTGCTTTTGCCCCCTTGATAAAAAAAATCCTGCCTCCGCCCCTGTGTGGTGACTTCTTTAATCTCAAGACCAGATTCATCGGCTTAGTCTTTCGGAGTTGATGATAGAGGCAAGGTGTGCGTGCGTATTGTGAGCGAGCGACTGCATTTATATTTTAGTTTTTAAAAAAAAAACTAAAAATAAGTCACAAGTCTAACCATTCCCCTCAAAACAAAATCATAATCTAGCCATTGGATGGAGATCAACGGTTCAACAAAACCAGAAGAGAGTATATCAAACCTTTGCATCCACGGGTGCTGCCTATGCCTATGCGGCTCCGCCAGGCTATTTTAAGGAAACACGGCAAACGGGGGGGTCCTTGGTTCCGTGCTGCGCTCTCCCCCACCCGCACTGCTACCGTCCAAATCGCGGCATAAAATGTGGGATGGCCCGGCCATGGTGTTAACTTTCCTCTCCCCCTCCCCTTCCTCCTCGCCCACGCCCCCGCATCTGGGCCAGATTAGCTCCCCCTTCCCCCTGCCGGAGGATCCCCAGATCGACCCACCACCGGACGGCAACCTCCAGGTACGACGATGCCTCATTCCCACCCTCACTACGCGTACGTCGCTGATTGGTTCCTGGAAGCAATGGCGGCCGATTCTTTGGTTTCCGATTTTGCTCGTCCGTTGGTTGTGATGAAGTGACGGATGGGTCGTAGATGAGCCGGTTTCTTGATAGGCATTCGTCGGTTCTTCCTCTTCCTGTCTGTCGCAGGGAATAATCATAGGCTTGTAGTAGCTTTACCGATGATGGGAAAAGAGGGAGAAAAGAGTCGGCAGTTGTCAAATCCTGCAGAATTTTATTTTGTTTTTTTGTTGTGATACAGATTTCTTGTTCGTTATTTTCTTGCGTTTCTTGGCGACATTATGCTCATAGATAAATGATTATTCTTGTCATTGACGGCAGCCATTTCTCGTCAGCATTCGCATACTGTACGGAGGTTCTTAGATTAGTAGATGGTGGCCATTTTTTACATGTATTTCTACCGAATATTTGTTCAGATGTTCGTACGGAGCCTAGAAAATAAACCAGGAAAGAATCACGGGTTGTTGGAGCCTGCGCCATCAATTCTACTTTAGCCGAGAATCCGCTGCGATAAGTTTGTTTTTTGTCGTCTCTTTTGTTTCTTTCCTCTTTAAGCTGGAGCCGACGATTAGATGTCTCACCAAGAACACATAATTCGATTGTCCGGTACATCAGCTTTGCGCATTTTGGTATCTGCTCGGCTCCATCCTGTTCGTGCAAGAACTCGGCATGATATTTTGCATGTGATTCATGTTATTGATTCAGTTTATAGAATTGGCAGCTCCAAGCCCAACTGACCCGTGCTGCTTCTTCCTGCAGCTGATCTAGGGGATATACCAATGGCGACATCAAAGAAGGAGCCTCTCTACCCCGGCAGGGACAGGGCCACCAGGATGGCACCCAATCTCAGGCCCTCCAGCAGCGAGTCCTCCTCCGGCTACGGCTCGCGGCGGGCGAGGTCGGTGCCCACTTCCCCGGATCGCAAATTCGGTCCTTCGGCTGCAGCTGCTGCGGCGGCCGCTCCATCTGCCGCTCCGGACATGAGCCGTCCCTCGTTGTCGCACGCTGGCCGTTCCACCTCGTCGCGGACAATGTCAAGCTCAAGCTCATCCATTCATGGCCGCAGGCCATCCTCCGGTCCAGCCTCAAAGCCCACGCTGTCCAGAGCGAAATCCGACAAGGTCACTGTCACCCCACAGCGGCCTCATGCGCTAGCTGTTCCGCTGAGCAATTCGTTCAAGGACATGGCCAAGACAGTGTCCAAGTCGTCTTTTACCTTGCTGAAGAATAATAAGCTTTCGCCAAGGCCTTGCGCTGACAAAGGGGTGGCGTCCCCAAAGCCGAGCATCCAGAGGATGCCATCGTCAGGGCCTGTGAGAGGTGGGAAGCCTCTGCCGGTGTCATCGGCACGGGCACCAGGCGCCGCCGCAAAAAAAAGTGGTGGTGCTAGTGCAAGCTCAAGGACGAAAGGTGCTCCTCCTCAGAGAGCAGTGGAGCCATCTGCAAGCAGGCAGGAGAAAGACGATGAGCCATCAATGCAGTTTGATGAATCCGAGAGCCTAACAACTCCGTCCATCGAAGATCAGTTGCATGAGGAGCTTCCTGACCCGGTCGACCTGAAATCCATCGACATAGCTGCTTCTGGTTCAGCTCGACAAGATCTGCAGGAACCATACTCCCAGCAACAAGACAACAAGGTGGAGGAAGTGAAGGAGCACTCGGACCAAGAAGACGTGGGAAGCCATGAGCTTCATAATAGAGGCGACGGTGGTGATGCGAGCGGACAGAGCAAACCCGACATTGCAAGTGTTGCTGATGAATTTGACCGAGCAGAAGCGGAAGAGGCTACAACAAAGGCAGCAGCACTGTTGAATAGGACCGAAGTTGCTCAGTCATGGAGGAAGGATGACCCGAAGAGCAACGATGTGATCGAGGAAACCAAAGCCAAGCTCCTGGAGGAGAGGAAGAGCAGGGTGAAGGCCTTGGTAGGGGCCTTCGAGACGGTCATGTCCTTCAAGGAGTAGCACTCAACCTAATTGTTTTGATCAATCCTGTCTGTCCATCTCAAGACGAGTACATTCTGTCATCATATATGTGATCTTGATTCCTGAAGTGTTGAGTGTTTACGCGATGGTTTCCTTATCCGTTCTATTCGGCGTGTTAAGGTTTTGTTTCTGACATGATAACTGAATTCATTGATGTGCTTTCTGTTGCTGCTGCGGGCGTGGGTTTGAATGAATATTTTTGGTGCTTGTTGACAGGAAGGTTTGAAAACTAGAGTACAGTGCACCCTCCTGAATGTATATTTGTTGATACATGTTCATGGTCGCCACCTAGTTAAAAGTGGATGATTCTATATATCTTGCAAAAGGAAGTATATTTGGCCCTTCAATCGTACATACATATACTCAGAAAGATGACGCAAAAACAAAATCATAAGGAAAAACACCTAACGAGCAGGTCAATTTAGCTGAAGGTAGAGTAGAGTACCCGTCCGTGTTTAGGTGTAACAGGGAAACGACGAAAATGTTATTTTCAGCCATTCCATCAAGATGCATCAGCGTCTATACTGGTGGCCGCAATCCAACAGTATCCAGCTGGAGGCTCAATAATTGCAACTCTACGACTACTCCTGGCTAATGATTACAGCTCACGCTGATGTACTGCAGTACTCTCAAAAAATTTGTTCGTCAGTTCGTCCAACATCTATCATCCAACCAAAGATTCATTGGAAAAAAAAGCAAGAAAGCTTAAATTAAAAGCTGCAGGACCAAAGTTAACCTGGGGAAACTATCATCTTCTGCTAAACTTCCTCCTAAAAATATACATGATTAGATCTGAGTACTAGGAGGAAACACGATCTCAAGTGATTCTACACAGGTTACACTGATGAACTGATGATTTCTGTTAAAGCTACATCTTGAGTGATATTGCTTCTTTTTTACAACACACATGTTACATTGATTGTACAGCTCTATGGATGCTTACACAGTCAGTACTATCTGTTGAGGGAGGGCCTTCTTATTGCATTTCTTCTGTACGGGAATGCTCCAAGACAGGTATGCAAGATGAAAATTTTGTAGCACCTGTCAGGTCAGGAGAGAAAATAGGCCAGCCACTTCTTTTCCAACCGAGGCTACCAGTTCCAAGGAAACAAAATTTTGCTCCATACCGTCTTCGTGTCATTTGCTGTAGCAATACTTGGCAGATCCTGGAGGTAGCCATTTCCAGATTCGGTGCCGTCAGCATGACCTCCTGGAAGCTTCAAAAAATGTATGGAAGCATATTAGGGTCAAAAAGCAAAGTTCTTTACCAACTCAGTCACAAAATAATCACATAAATACAACCATATATACTGAATATCACATAAAGCAGGGCGGCAACATGCATATAAAGATTCCATCCTTCAACAGCCGCTTATCCAGTCAATTACATCAATCTCAGAAAATGACAAGACAATATTAAAACAGGCTAGTATCAATTACTGATAAAGTTGCAACTGCTAATACTAGCATTAGTTTCCATTAGCAATGCAAGACTAAGTGTCCAAAACGGTAATGGTGTTATCCTAACTTTTGCAACTTCAAGATTCAATACAAGATCACGCACGGTAGCAACCTGTGTTGTCTTAAGTACCTCCAAAACAACTAGATACAAATAAGGAGAATCAGCAGGCAAACCAAATTAAAGAATGTAAATATACGCCCCAACTTGACATCACTATTAGAAACGGCACATTACAACAAAAAAGGAACTAACAACTACGGAAGTACTCAACCTTGACAAACAGAAAACTATAAAATGCAAAACACCTAAACCCATTCATGATAGGAATAATAGTACTGCCCCCGACCCATATTACTTGTCGCTAGTATGGATGTATCTAGACATACATCCATATTAGCGACAAGTAATATGGATCGGAGGGAGTAGGTCAAAACAAGAAATGTGAATAGCTGGGGTAGCCATTGCCTAGACATTGCTACAAAGCATGATGTGATATGATGTGCACATGGGGCCTTAACCTGGTGCGACAACAATAGATCAGAACATACGGCAGATGCACAGATTTTAGGACAGTTATTTTCAGCAACTCCCTTTGGTAAGTTATCATCTTTCATATGCAGTTTCTATCTTTTACATTATAAAACCTCTATATAAAGAAGCAATTGCTAATGTTTCCAGAATGAAATAATGCAAACATCTATCTTCATTTCTAGCCTAAACCAAAGAAGCTGACACCGCGCCACCATCCTGTTGTCAGCAGTGTTTGCCCTAAAATGTACTAGGGGGCATTACATTTGGTATCAGTCGCTCACCGTGGCTTCTGACGCTGATTATCCTTTTGCCAAAGCCTAGCTATGAAGGTATCCTGGTAGGAGTCAAGAATATAAGAGAATGTCGAAGAAGATGATGGTGGCGAAGAACAGCCGCTTGAAGCCCTGCAGCACCATCTTCTGCTGTGGAAGCAACAAGTCCACTGTGAAAGAGAAGCCAGCCATAATTTGAGTTGCGAACTATAAGCTGCCTAGTTACCTGTTTCCTATTTACATGTTCCCTGGTTATTTATTTCCTCATTGTATATTTCTATCCACTAGAACAGTATCCTTATAAATAAAGGGGCTTGTATCCAAATTTGATTAACCAATACAGAAAGAACAAGCCACTCTCATTCCTCGCCGAGAAGTTTGCCCCCACCCATCGGCAAGGCACTGTTGAAACTGTAATGCACTAGGGTACATTACATTAGTATACTGCCCAATGTTTCTTAGTGGCTTAAGCTTTTGGATGTACCGGTCGGTTCAGAAAACATAATACGAATGTAGCCAAGAGGTCTGAAGTTCGAGACTGGGTTGGTGCAATTTTAAGAAAAAACTACTCCCTCCGACCACTATTACCTGTCTCTAGTATTGATGTATCTAGATACTAAAATATGCCTAGATACATCTACATTAGCGACAGGTAATAGTGGTCGGAGGGAGTACTATTTTCTAGTTTGAGCCACATCATATGCCTGAGGAGCCCAGACGTGAGGGGGCTGTCACAATCTAGTATTGCTCACCTTTCTGTTACCACTATTCTGAGGCTTGACTCAGCATTGCAGTGAGATCAAATGTACTATCACCTCTGTCTTATAAGTAGAGAGAGAGGTCGTAGCAAAGATCGTCAAAATTAGCCGCAAGTGTGGAGTGACAAGAAAGGCTTCCGTGGAGAACAGACCTTCAAGAATTAGCCCAAGGGCTAAAACATCCACTCGTTTTGGTATTACCAACCCCACCGTCAATGGCTCCTTTCCCCCAGCAATGTGAGCTTTGGTCACACAATAGGTGCTTCATCAAGGAAAAGAAAGATCACTGTTGTCTCATGGCTATCATATCTACTTAGCTAGCGATGTTGTGTGTGCCTGTGTCATTGGCAATGTGGAGCCAGCGATTCTCACACAAAGGGTCACAACATCATGACCATATGGCAGCAGCACAACTTAAGATATTATGATAATTAGTTTCATTTTGGTTACTTGATATCGCTCATATTTCGTTCTTTTTTTTAGCAATTTCCACATATTGTGTAGTACCACCCCTGTATAAGAGGATCCATCGTTATCATTGTCAAAAGCAAGAACATGTCAAAGTTCCCCGTCTACCTCTTCTCCCTGCTCCTGTGGTCAAGCTGTGTCAAGGTCATCGTGCAGCTCAGGTCAAGAAACACCTTGATCAGGCCTAAGGGCCCTTACAGTTACGCACATGCTACATGACATGTTTAACGCATCAAAGCACTCGTCTAACTTAACATATGACGACAACTGTGCACCAAACAGTACCAAAAATATGATTTAATGCTGAAACAAGAGATACTTAAACTTTCGGAAATACGAATGGCATGGAAATGAACGCTTGCTTTCGATGTCTTCTATTGTAGTCCAATAAATAATCAGAAGAAAAAATTTATACCAAAAGAAATGCATATAGTAACAATACTGATGGGTAAGGGTTATAGTTCATTGATAACAAGATATAGAGAACTATTTTTATTTGGTAACATGCATCCTGTGACAACATCAACAAACCATTGAAATGGTTGAACTAACAAACTAAACGTGTCCATAACATATTTAGAAGTTTTTCAGGCAGCAATAAGAAACGTAAGCATCAATGAAACCTTGCAGTGACAGTGACTGAAGTTTTCTCAGACGGTACAGATACTTCTGTATAATCATCTATTTACTGAATACTCGTTAAAAGAGCTACATAAGTATTAAGATTCACAAATATGTTATGTGTTATGCACTTTTAAAGTGGATAACTCCTAATCTTGACAAATTATCCTCATTTAAATGTTCTCCATCAGCCACTTTATGATTCTCAAACAGCATTTTTTTACTTATAAATGACCTATTAAGCACAGGTTACAATTTCATATGAGTAAGGAAAGCAGGCAAGTGCCAACTGCACAACCACACCAGCGTAACTCCAGTATATAGCACTCAAAACAAAATAAACTCCATTGAATAATAAAAAAGAATGCAAGATCTAATAACAGTAGGCGTCACCACCAAGACATAAGGGATCTACCAAAATGGTATTTCCACTGTTTTATGTTACAACTTCTGTGCCTCAATACTTGGTAAGAACATCAGTAGGTTTATTCCTTAACATAGTTCCCACCAATTCCGAGGAAAGAGGAATATTTTATCAGACAAGAAATTTTAACTGTTTTCTGCATATTCCTGATAAATAGTTTCTATTTCTAACATCACTGAAACAAAAGTGACTGCAAACAAATGATCAGATAGTTCTATCTATGCTAATTATGTAAAAAGTGAAAAGCACATACTAGTGCAGAACACTTACAAAGTCATGGCTCCTCAATTCGTTTGGAGCCCTGCACCGTAGTTCTGTGTGAAACACTTATGCCTTTTTACTGGTGCTTAGATGCAGACGGTAGATGGGTCAACTGCACAGTCTGTAGCCCTTCTAGAAGATAACCAGAACTTGATTATTTCAAAATATTCCCCAGAAGATTAGGTACAGCATTATCAGCATACTGTACAAACTAGACAGTCTGCCTGCCTTCTCCAGGTTCCAGCACCCGCGAGCAAGTTATGACCTGACTCCCGAGTACAATGGTCATGAAGCAAGACTGCAAGAGACAGCATCAAATTGGCACAATCATGGAATGTGAAAAATTGCAACTTCCTCAATCCAATTAGTCATGTGAACTGATCTTTTCAAGTAGCCCAGATGCATTAACCCCAAGTAGACGAGGGTTTAGCTCTGACACTGCCTTTAAGTCTTCAATTGTGACTGAGTTAGTAGTGCCTGGAGGTCTAATGTCACCCTGCGCATGGGCATGATTTTGCAGTGATACACCATTTATTAGCTTACGGGACAACTGCTGCTTCAATGCCGCATAGCTTAGTTTACCATGTTGAGATCTTGCTCCAACAAGCTCAACACAAGATCCAATCAATTGCTTCAAGAAAACATCAACTCCATTATTCAACAAATCAGCACACTCTAACGAGACACCTTCCAGTCCTTCCGTCTGTGCCATTTTTTCCATTTTCTTTCTCAGTGACAAAGTATCACATAGTTCACCATGGTCATAACAACTAACAGAGCTATCATCTGAACTAACAGAAGCAAGGGCTGAAGGTTTTCGGGTCTGAAAGAAATTAGCAGCACCAAACTGAATCCCAATTGGAGCTTGCACAGGAACTTGGCCACGTCGTATAGTTTCTTCTCCCAAGGTTTCTCTAGTATCAATAGCAGAAGGCCCATTGTTATGCAGAGAGCCAGGAAAAATTAATGGTGCCTTACTCACACATGATCGCTTGGTTAGTGGCTCCAAATGCTCACTTTGCTGAACCTGTGTATGTCTCTTCAGACCAATCAAATTTGGAGCACCATTCTCCCTACCAATAGTCTCAACATGAGTCAGAGATGAATGTTGTGTTAATGTGTTTACACTTCTGCTCAATGACTGTTTTTCTTTGACAGGCTTGCTCAAAGTGTCACCATTCCAGACAGGGGGAACCAGTGTATGTTCTGAACTGGAGACATCCCCAGCTATCTTAGACACACTAATAACTGGTGGCCCACTTGCTGCACAGGCATTGAGAAGAATAGAACGGATGAGCTGGTTATGCAATGAAAGGTTCTGACGGCCAACTGCCACAAGACAGAGCTTATCAAACTCATTTTTGCTCAATTTTGATGATAAGAACCTCTCCAGATGTTGAAAGTACTTCTTTGCTCGATCTGGCCCAATCGTCTTAACAATCTTGGACTTGATCTCACAAAGGTCAATACGACTGTTCTGTCGTACTGCAGATGATGGTAATAGTTGCAGGCTTGGTGCCGGTGGCACCGAAGGTGGCTTAGACGACGGCATTTCTCAGGAATGAGATTCCATGTAAATACAGTTGAACCAGAATGTCTACAAGTAGATATCCAGAGAATATTGTAATCTTCCTCCAATCCCTCTTGATATGCTGCCCACTCACCAAAAATTACTGCATTAAACAAGTATCTGTGTTAGGATTATAACAAGTATGAGTATATAGTAACAAGAAAAGCATGAAAAAAATGTCAATAGCCATGTGGTTATCCAAGACTAGTGAATCAGCGTAGATCTTTACCTAGACACCCCTCCCCTCCCTGCCCCACCTATCCACACAGATACCCCACTCGCCAGCGCACAAATACAACAGCGAGAAACTTGTGCATCTTAAAATACAAAAATGATCTTACATAATAGCAAAATGGACTTGTTATGATTTGGGTTTCGGTAAAACATCACAAAAATAGCTTCAAACAGAAAAATATGCACAATTGATGAGCTTCACCCAAAAAAAACTATGATTCATGAGAAGAACAGGACAAAAGACATTTTGTGCCAGTTTTGTGCACCATGAGCTCAACACTGCTAAATAATCAACTGGAAAGAAACATAATTGTGTTACTGGTTAGGACTATAACAAGTATGGGTGTAGAGTAACAAGAAAAGCATGAAAAAAATGTCAATGGGTCATCCGATTATCCAAGAATAGTGAATCAGCATAGAACTCTACCTAGTTCATTTCGGGGGGAAAACTCTACCTAGTTGCCCCCTCCCCTCCCTGCCCCACCTATGCACACACACACACCACACCACTTGCATGCGCATACACACAACAGTGAGAAACTGTTACAGTACCTGTAGAATCGTGGATGAAATAAATTTAATGCACATTTTAAAAGCACACAAATTTATTAAACATAGCAGCAAAGTGGACTTGTTATGTTTTGGGTTTCAGTAAAACATTACAAAAGGAGCTTGAAACAGACAAAGTATGCACAACTGATAAGCTTCGCCCAAAAGACTATGATTTACGAGAAACGCAGGACAAAAGGCATTTTGCGCCAGTTTTGTGCCTCGTGAGCTCAACACTGTTAAACAATCAACTGGAAAGAAACAGAAATGTGTTACTGGTTTCATGAAATTGTATGCAGGTCGGCTACAAATGAAAAAGGAGCGTAACTTCTCCTAAACAAGACTTAAAATAGAATAACACAATAGCAAATTTCCCTGATCTGACCATGCCGCCTTAATGCACATGGCGCTTGTAGAGTAACCTTACTTGTTCAGATTCAGAATCCTGAAACCCAAACAGCAATCCAGAAACTGAAACCAGGGTCACCTGCTGCCTGAGCAACATCACACAAGGTTACACATACCAAAGGAACATCTTCCAACCAGCGCATCAAGATCTCGTTTGACTCCAAGCCAGTTTCTCCTAACTCCAACAAATGAGTGAAATGGGGGCTTTGGGCTGAAGTAACGAATTCAGACTCCACCAAGACAGAGAACCCACACCACAGTGCACCGACTGAGTGACCAGACACTAATCAATCTACTCCAACTCAGAGGACTCGAGCTCCTCTCGTCCAATCCACGGGGCCTCAAACCGAATGGTAAAGAAAGCTAGGGTTTCGTGCCAAATTCAAACTTCCAAGCTCATCTCCACGCGCAAAGCAAAGGAAATATCCACCAAGCAAAGAACCCGCACCAGAGCACCAGCAGACGACCAGACCTGCGCCACCGCGTCAGTGCACCGCCCAAGCTAAATTCCCAGCTCGCCCTTTTTGATCCAGCACGGACCACCCCAATTCATACAGGGAGCTAGGGATTTTGCCCCCGAATTCGAGCTCCCCGACGCCCGAATCGCCAACCACGAGCCTCGCCGATGAGTCAAACCCCGCCATTGGGCGCCACGCGACGAGCCCGTCATTGCCGGTCGTAGCGCGCGCGGGCGCGGATCGAGACGGGGGGGATTGGGCCGGGGACAGTGAGCTCTCACCTTGGCTTGCGCGCGCGCGCGGGCGCTCTCCGGGGCGCGGAGGAAGGGAGGAGCCAGGGGTTGTTGCAGGAAGCGATCTCCAGCCGCGCCGCTGCTGCTCGGACTGCTGAGGCGCGCTGCCGCCGGGACGTGCTTCTCTTGCAGCAGCAGCAGGGAGATTCGAGTGGCGCGCAGCTGCTGCTGCTGCTGCGGCGGCGGCGGCTGGTGGTGGTGGCTAGCTGCTGCCACGGGGGTGGAGGTGGTGATGCGAGGTTTGAGGCTTGCTGGCTGCTCTCTGCTGCGTTTGGTCGGGCTCTGTCTGTCTGTGTTGCTGGTGCCGTTCTCCGTTCCGTCTCGGTCTCGATATTGTAGTTGTTCCTCTTGACTCTCCCTCTCACTCGCTTCCCTGGCTCCTCCCTCCTTTCCAGAGTACTAAAAAAAATAAGAGAAACGGGACCGTCCAACTCAAAGCCAGTCGAACTATGTATTCCTTCATGTCAATGGATGGAAGTTCAGCGATTATATTTGTTACATATAATATAAAGAGTATTCAAATATTAAAATTTTGCTCAACTGAATACCCATGAATTGAAGTGGGCCCGCCCCTGCTTGGTGTGGTTTGAAAGAGAGAAGAGAAAATTAAAATTAGAATTTGGGGGTAACTTGCTAGTTGCATGTCAAATATTTTTCTATATACTTGGCCAAACTTTATAAAGTTTGACTTTGAGAAAAATTAAAATGATGGGTTTGAAATAGATGGTATCGAGTGATTTTTCCGATAATAGAGGGAGTGAGTGATACATCTAGTAGATCCACCCCCTATGGTAAGCTTTCGAAGACTGATTTATAAAGGTTTGGCAATGAGATAAAAACGTTGTCATATCTGTGGCTAGATCTATCCATTATGATCATGTACGATCTTAAGATGGGGTTTCGATTCTGCTACGGTGGTGGTGTATGATATCAGAGTTGAAGGACGCAACTCGACATGTTACTATAGAACTCATGGCTAAGACATCGTATGTCCTCGAAAATATGTGGAACTACTCAGTGAAGCATTAGTGAATATGGCAATGAAGATGCTCTTCTCCACATTGCGGAGGCCACGACAGAGGGATAGGTTTCACTGGACGCGATTTTGGAAGCGATTCCCCTCCAAATCTCCTCCGGCAGCGTCCTTCTATTTCTCTAGCTCTTTGTTTCGCCTCTAGGCCTCTGTCATCGTGAAACAAGTCCACATAAGGTATATATATATATGTGTGTGTACTAGACTTAAAAATAATAAAAATTCAAGGATGAATGGTACTATTTGGAACAGCGGTGGGTTTAAAGACCAAGCTAAGCACTCTGTAGTTCACGATACGATTGCGGAATTTCGTCTAGATTTCTTTGCGGTTCTTGAAACGGGTAGAGACAACTTTTCGGCACCTTTTCTAAAGAATCTGTCAGGAGGACAGGATTTTCTTTGGTATTGTTTGCCGCCACAAGGTCGGTCAGGAGGGATTCTCGTTGTGTTTAATGCGCAAACAGTACGAATCATGAATGTGATCTCCGGAGATAGATGTGTCAAATTTCATCTAGTTAATAAATCTGATTGATTAGAGTGGTCTCTAGTTGTAGTGTATGGGGCTGCACAAGAAGCTCAAAAAGGGGAGTTCTTGGCAGAGTTGTTTCGAATGTGCGAAAACGATAATTTACCGATGCTTGTTGGAGGTGATTTTAATATAATTTGTCGTCAAGAGGAGAAAAATAATGACAATTTTAATGCCAGATGGCCTTTCATTTTCAATGCCAGATGGTCACTACATAATCACTACATCTAAAGGCTGCTTTGATTGCATCAACCGTCATCACGTAACTGGGTGACTGAAAAGGTGTCTCTTGGGTATGCCAAAGGAGTAGGTAGAGGAGTGTGAACCAAGAGCGGGATTTGTCCATCCACGTGATAGATGGATACTCTAGGCCCACTCGGTGACAGTTGCATATACGAGCTTCAAGCATGTGACTAGGTCACGGAGTATGCAATGTCATGAAATGAGTTGAAAGACTTGTCAGACGAGGGTGAACGCGATATGGGAATATCGGTGATCTAACCTCGGATAAGATCTAGTATCGTTTGACAAAGGGAATAGAATACTGCGTTTACGGATCAACGAAGAGTTTCGTGGAATAGACAAGGGTCAGCATGGTTTTCTAGAACCGCTTCTTGATCATTGATCGGAGAGGAGTCTCGATCATGTCTAGCATATTCCTCGACCCGTAGGGTGTCAGCTTAAGGGTATATGACGCTTAGGGGTGGACTTGTAATTATGGAAATTGGCAGGAAGGTATCCGGAAAAGTTTCGAGCAATATCGGAAAGGTTCCAAAGACACCGGAAACATTTCGGACTTTATCGAAGTTGTATCGGTGAAAGAATTATGCCGAGGTATTTATTAATTAATGGGTTTAGTATTTAATTAAAGTAATTAAATATTAAAAGAGAATTAATTAATTAATAAAAGAAAAGAAAATGGGGAAATGGGTGGCCGGCCAAGGCAAAGCCTAGGGCGCCCTAGGGCTGCCCTAGGGGCTAGGGCCGGTGGCTAGGGTTTGAGGCGCCCCCCTAGGGGAGGCTAATGTCTACGCACGCTTCTATTCTTGTAGACAGTGTTGGGCCTCCAAGTGTAGAGGTTTGTAGAACAGCAGCAAGTTCCCTTAAGTGGATTACCCAAGGTTTATCGAACTCAGGGAGGAAGAGGTCAAAGGTATCCCTCTCAAGCAACCCTGCAATTAAGATACAAGAAGTCTCTTATGTCCCCAACACACCCAATATACTTGTCAGATGTATAGGTGCACTAGTTCGGCAAAGAGATAGTGAAATCTTCTATATCTATATATGAGACCCCCACTACCTGATTTTACTGTATTCTTGTGCGTCCACATCATTGTCTTATCCCCACACATTTTGCATAGACCGTGGCATCTCCGGTAGACGTTGCATTTTTATCGTCTTCCTCAAACCGTTCTTCTCTGCGCAATCTTTCTTCTTCAGCTGATCAGCTCCCCATTTACTGCTCCAATTGTTGATTCCCCTCTCCCTCTTCAATTTCTCCACCACATCTCATTCCTTTGGTGTCCATTACCATTATGAAAACGAAACCGATGGATTCGTCCGATGGATTCGTCTACTTTATCTTCCCCATAAATAACCTGCAGGAGTAACAGCCCCGATTTAAATAGAGCAACTGCTGCATTCCCGTCTTCACCACGACACCACACCGTGCCTGATTTCCGCTCCTTGCTCAACTGCCCATGGATTTCGCCCAGGGTTCACCAGTTCATTGTACGAGATTGAAGTCTGCTAGGAGCTGCTCTGATCCCGTCCTCCCGACACCTAAAGCCCGCCGCTACTCGAGATTGAATGGATTTCACCTAGCGGATACAACTTTATTGAACATATTTGAAGTTCTCGTCGGTCGCCATGGGCGAGAGATTGCAACAGGTTTGTATCGAGTTCCAGATCTGGGGCACAACCTGTATTGTACAGTTCCTCTCCTGTTCTGTTCAATCGTTTTCTTTTTCTTCTTTCCTTCTTTGTTCATCACGAATCCTGTTACTTGCGTGTTGCAGCTAGAGGAGTTGGAAATTGTGCACTATTGAACATAGAACCATGTGTATTAGAAGACTGTAACATATGTTGGAATTTTTGTGAAACTTGATCAGCGATGGGAAGAGCCTGGCAATTGGCCATGGTGCTTCGTATCATATTAGTCTTTGCAATTTTCATCTAACAATACCATGACGATTTCAACGTTTTACATCTCTTCATAATACGAGAAAGTATCCATTATTTGCTGAAGTGTGTTATATGTATCAGCATTGGCAAATTTTAATGAGGAAGAGCAGACAATGATTCTCCTTGATTTTTTTCAAAGTGCAGCTGAACAATAGATATGAGGTAAGATTCTTAGACTTTCGGTTTTAAAACTTACTAAACCTTTTTTTATTAAAAAAACGTTTTGACCTTTTGATTACATATAAATTCAATTGTTATATCACTGTATTCAAAAATAGTGAGAACAAACGTTTGGGGTGGACAACTGCATCCTGCTCTAACAAACGTTTGGGGTGGACAACTGCATCCTGCTCTGATTCTTCTCTAAATCGTCTTCTAGCACAAAATCAGATTTCAGGTTTTTTTCAACACCTACTATGTGTATACTGAACCTTCATTGACCTGTTTAGTTTTAAAATTTTACAACTACGCCTCGTATGGGATCCTTCTGAACCAAGTACTGAAGCCCAATGATTAATTTTCAGCTGAAGCTAGGCATTTCATACTTTTGGTGGAGAATATGTTTTGGCTGCATGAATTAAGCTGTCTAATTGGTTAATTCTTTTGATTCATGTGGCAATCCTGGTGTTTATTCCCTAATATTTAACAATGGTCAGACATGGACACTATTCCAAGATTACTGCCTCCTTGACTAAATTTTGTTCATCCGTTACATACAGGTAAAACTGGAACGAAAGGACAATGGAACAAAAAAACTGCCAAGTGGACTGCCCCCCTTCTCATAAATGTATGTGTTTTCTAAACAATATATACTACAAACTCATTTAACTTTCAAGTAACATCAAGTATCTGTCGCTGTAGAGAAGTAAAGCAAAACTCAACACAACTACTACACAAGCAAGTAAAGCATTTGAGAAAGTATTGATGAATTCATATCTCTTCAGGTCATGCCTATAACAGAAAAAAGAGGTATTTTCCAGACCGGCGACTGAGAAGTTTAGTGTAGGTGCAAAAAATTCTCAATGTACATGTTCTCTCTTTATTATGTCTGTAGAAAAAAGTTCACTGCATTTTCCTAGCATTGTGGCCAAATTATATTTCTTCCATCGTTGTTACATGTTTTTGCTTCGCTTCCCGCCGCAACGCGCGGGGAATTCATCTAGTAAAAGTAATATGGATGATTATAAGTGGTAATTGTAATCTGAAAGAAAAATCGCTGCAGGCAAACAGGTAGCGGAACTGGTTGTAAACGGGGTTTCAATGCTTAGAAACAAGGCCAAGGGATCATACTTTCACTAGTGGACACTCTCAATAATGAAAACATAATTGAACACATAAATATCATTCTTCACTATGCTACACTAAACTACTCTCTAGTTGGATAACGAACACTAATCATGTGTAGAGCTACAAAGCACTCCTTAAAGTTCGCATTCCCCAATCTAGATTACCCCACACTGTCACCTTGAGTGCACTAGACGGTTCCAGACAAACACCAACAATTCATAGAGACATCCAACTCAAATCATAACTCATGATAAGTATTACTGTAAAATTTAGCCTAAGAGACACACATAATGCGCACACTCTCACCTTCACATCATGAGACAAGGTGTATCTGGAGATTATACTAATAAAACCACTTGAGTAGCATAATAGATGAAGAGTAACATCTACTAATTCAACTAGATACAAAGCTCATGATCACATAAAGATCACACCATGGGAGAGAGAGATGAACCATATAGCTACCGATAGAGCCCTGCCTTGGGGGAGAACTACTCCCTCATCATGGGAGACAGCAACGGCGATGAAGATGGCGGTGGAGTCGATGGAGATGGCTCTGGGGGCAATTCCCCATCCCGGCAGGGTGCCAAAACAGAGACTTCTGTCCCCCGAAATTGGTCTTTGATGGTGGCGGCGCTGCGGAACTTTTCATGGACGGAGACTGGACTCTTTAGGGTTTTCACGTCGGAGAGAATATATAGGCGGAAGGGCGATGTCATAGGGTGGACCAAGGGCCCACACCACCTGGTGGCGCAGCCAGGGGCCACCCGCGCCACCACCTGGTATGGCTGCCTCCTGGCTCCCCTCTGTCTCTGCTTTGGACTTCGTCTTCGTGTCGGGAAAAATAGGAGGTTTGGCTTTTGTTTCGTCCAATTCCGAGAATATTTCATATGTAACTTTTCTGAAACACAAAAATAGCAGAAAACCGGAACTGGCACTGTGGCATCTTGTTAATAGGTTAGTTCCAGAAAATGCATAAAAATGCCACGAAGTGTAAACAAAACATAAAGCAATTGGTGTAAAACAAGCATGGAGCATCAAAAATTATAGATACGTTTGCAACGTATCAGAGGCTCACCCCGGGGAGGTGCTACCTAGCCCCTCCACCAATATAAAGGCCCCCCAGGACCCCTTGGCTCATTCATTCCTCCCCTACCTCTCTTCCTCCTCGCTTGGCTCCCACGTTTGGAGTTGTGTCAGTGGGTTGAAGGAAATCGCCTGTTCCGGACGCCGTCGCGCTGCCGGATTTCCAGTCTAAATACACCTTCTTCTGTTGCTCTGCTGGACTGGAGCCCGGACGACGTCTATACACCGTATGTGTGTAATCCCTCGGAGGTGCCGCACTTGCGGCACTATGTTGTTGCGCTGGTGCTGTTGCACTGGTGTTGTGGTGTCGTGGCATCGTGGAGCTGTGATGTCATGCTCATGTGGTGCTGGTCTTCATCGACTGTACGACTACACGGCCTTGAGGTCGTCTACGGTTGTATTCCTCAACAATGTTCTTGCGGGAGCGTTCCCGCGCACTTGGTCGTCAAGGGTATGAACACTATCGCTATTCCGTTACTGTTCAACTACGTAGATAGATCATGGGCTATGGGTGTAGAGAATTTTTTGTTTTTAGCTTCGAACCCCAACAGGAATGAGTAAATGACAATGTCGGTAACGAGATTGAACTAGGTATGGTGATACCGACGATCAAGTCTAGGATATTGCAAGTATCGCATAAACAAAGGGAATAGGACATCGACGTCTGTGGTTCAATGACGAAAGTCCTTCATGAGTACACATGGATCATCAGGGATATCCAGATCCCATTGATGATCATTTACCGGAGAGGAGTCTCAGTGATGTCTGGAGTATTCCCAAACCGTAGGGTAATATGCTTAAGGGTTCAATGACATGTAAAATGTTTTTGGTATATCTTGAATTTTCAAAGTGTTGACAAGAGGAAGTTAGAAAAGTTCCGCAGAGATCCGAAAGTTGTTTGGAAGGTTCCGGAAGGAGTTTCGGAGCAATGGGGAATTAAATAATAAAGTAATCAATATTAATTGATTAATATTAATAAAACATTATTTAATTAATTAAAAAGGCAGACCACCTTAATGGGCTCCTCCTGGAGGGGAGCCCAATAAGGCCTAGCCGCCCCCTTATTGGATAAGGGTTTGGGGGCGCCTAGGGCTTGGGGGATGGGCTAGATAGGGCCCATGGGGTGGCCGGCCGACAACCCTTGGCCAAGGCGCACCATTTCCCCTCCCTTTAGTCCCACCTTGCTTGGTGGAAGGTAAGGGTTCCCCCTTCCCCCTATATAAAGGGACCCCTTGGAGGAGAGTTTCACACAAGTGGATTGAGGGAGTTCCTTGGAAGAGCTCTCCTCTCCTCCTCATGCACCTCCCCTCTCCCCTCTCTCTCTCTCATGTGGCTCCCTCAAGGGTTGCATAGGAGCAAGGTCAACTCCATCGCTGCACGTGGTCATGCTGCGGGAATTTTGGATCTGATCCAAAACGGATCTACTTCCGCAATCTTGGCTGGATCGGAGAGACCGGAAGAAGTCATTGTTCATCGTATGTCTATGAGTACTCGGAGGTGCTGCACTTGTGGCGCTGGGTCATTGCGCCGGTATTGTCGCACCGACATCGTGGCGTTGTGATCTACACGACCTTGAGGTCGGCTACGTCGGCTTCATCATCAACAACTGTGCGGGGGCATAATCCTCATGTTAGGTCTACAAGGGTATGTCACCGAATATTTGTTAATCATTACAACACTGCTCCTAGATAGATCTTGGGCAATTCGGGGTTGCGTAGGTATTTTTTTTTGTTATTTGCACGGAACCCCAACAGTGATATCAGAGCCCGATCTATGCGTAGTATGCTTGTACGATTAGAACACATAGCAATATGTGGGTGTTGATCATCTCGTACCCTAGCATGTGCATTTTCTTATATCTATGGCATAGTTGGATTGAAGCGGCCCGAAGACCGACCTTACGCGTTTCACGCGAGACTGGTTCCACGACTGACATACGGCTTGCACCATATAAAAGTGGCTTGTCGGGTGTCTGTTTCTCCAACTATAGTGGATATGGCGTCTGCAACAGAGGGCCCTTAATGTGGAATCAAAGAAACAATTCGTTGATCAACCTTGTGGTTTCATGTTTGTATGTAAGAAAAGGTTCTTGTGCGAAAGCCCTATAAGCCACTTAAAACATGCAAAAGATAAAGTAGAATCATCTAACTTTATTTGGCAGTGGGGCTTGTGATGTGATATGGTCGATACGGTAAGTTATGTGATACTAACCGAGGCTTTACGACGATGGCACCGTGGACTTGGCGCCGTACCGGTGGAGAGATGGAGATCATGCCAGATCGCTCGATGGAGATCAAGCGCATCAATGAAGAACCATATCATATCACACAATATTTAAATTTGATGTTATTATGCATATCTTGTTTGTGCTAGTATTTAGATACACTATGGTAGTATAAGATAAGAGAATCCCTAATCAATACCAATTAATTGTGTTCTCCCTTACGTGTGTAATCACCAAGAAAGTTCTTTTTTATGAAGCCGACCGTGATGATCAGGGGTAGACATATCTAAGTTCGCATGCGTTGTGGGTACAAGCCATGTATGTGCCACGCAATACACTAAGGTTGATTTGGCGAGCCTAGCATATGTAGACATGGCCTTAGGAACACGGAGATCGAAAGATCGAGCATGGGTCACATGGATGATGTGATTGACATAAGTTTTGTCTACCTTTGAGATTATATCACCGGCTGTGACGATCGGGGGCGGTATAGTGGATGGGGACCGTGTAATCACTAGAACATTTTAGGGATGTTCTCTAAGTGGGAGCTCATAGGATTTGTGCTCATAATATGAACTTGGTTTTATATCTTTGCAAATTTGTGTAGATTAATAGTCCACATCCATCTTAATAATTTAATGCATAAAGAAAACTTAAAATTGACGGGTCAAAGTTTATCATTTATACCAACGCATGAGGATTGTCCTAAGATAGCAATGACTAGCTCTATGTGATAAAATAACCATTAGGAGACGCATCAGAGTACTTTGTGATCAGTAATGATAATAATGATTATCGTGATCGCAGTTACAATTCTATAGAAGTCCATCGCACCGTACTTCATAACATGAAGTCTAAATTGCGGGAGTGTTCTTCAAACACCAATTCATATTTGATGGTTGTTAAACTTGAGGTGCTCTTTGCATCGCAAGTCAGAATTATGAAGTATGAGTTAATGGACAAGTTCCTTTCAATTGAGTTGGAAGAGAATGTCTGCTTAGAGAATCGCTAGGCAACCATGCATTGGATTCATGGGCATCGTACCGGCTAGGTCTACTAGATGACAAATGAAATTGCGATAGATGGGGCGTTGTGTTGACTTCCTCCCATCTACAAAGACATTGTAATAGGCTATGCTATGCAAGGAGAACCGTTCACCTTCCATGGATTGCGGAATCAATAGAGAACCGTGAAAGTAGATCCAATAGCAGGGAAATTTTCAAACCTGAAAAGGTATATTTGATATAAAAGTTATAAATGTTTCATATTAAACACTTATAGCAGATTTTGTGTATTTGATACAAATTCCCGTTTATTAGAAAACATGACCTTCTGCGTGAGAATTACATGAAGGAGCTTATGGCGCGGATTATTGGCAATCAAGATGTTGATGGCCATGAATGCTATACCTTCACATTTATTATCAAGATTAGTGATAGAATAAATTTTGTAATCAATAATGGTTGAGGACCTTATTTATGTGTCTTGCTTTCCGCGAGACAAAGTGGTGGTCACATTATGGTTTATGAATGTATTATTTTTGTTTATCCTTGATAATTATGTAATGAGCATTCATAAATATTGAACATAAATTATCCAAGCTAAATAATGACTTCATATTTAAATGACACTAATATTTGAAAGTCATATTTTATGGTTAAGTATATGTGAAATTTCATATTGATGAAATGTATTGTTGCTAGATGATTTTATCTTTATACAATACGAATCATGTTTCATTTAACAAAATGACTCGAACTCCATGATATGGAGAGTACATCTAATTGTTGAGAACATACGGATGATTTCAACATAAGAAAAAGGAATGTACTTTAAATTGTTAAGTATTATATATATCGATGTATAGTATTCATACAAGTAGTGGATATCATTATTTTGCATTCTTCATTAGAAATCCAAAACAAATATTTGTATTTATGGGGTTTTGAAACCATTTGATGTGTTCAAAAGATTTTGTAAATAAAGAAAGAATTATAATTAAGTCCTTGTGATTTTGGTGTAAGAATTTATATAAGTCATTCTAACAAATAGTCACCCGGAACACTTCAATATGTTGATGTGCGTTATAAATCATAACTTGTTGGATATTATGTGATGCCAAATTATCTCCTATAGCTTTAGAATTTATCTTTAAAGAGCGATGCATTAAAATAACAAACACTCATTTTAATAAATAGGAAACCATAATACTATATGAGTTATAGTATGATTCATAGTGTGATTTTGAGTTATATATGATAATTCAAAATTAATATGAATAATTCTTTGTAGTGTGTCCTTATGTGAAACATGGACACACCAAAAGTGCAAATTGTGTTATAAAGTTTTGGTACACTCTAGAGAAAGAGTATTCTCAGTAAGGGTGCTAAAAGGATGAA
Source organism: Dactylis glomerata (assembly GCA_007115705.1). Classification (NCBI taxonomy): domain Eukaryota; kingdom Viridiplantae; phylum Streptophyta; class Magnoliopsida; order Poales; family Poaceae; genus Dactylis; species Dactylis glomerata. The sequence goes on along the minus strand of QXEO01000234.1, from coordinate 1,566,320 downwards.
AATAAAGGACTAAAATAAAGTTGTTGACTTTATCTTGATAATGTCAGAATAGTGCAATGGAATATGTTCTGAAGCAAAGGTCTACATTAGAAAAGAGAAAATTAATGATGAAGATAATGTTATTTTCAATTGAAGTCCTTTATTGAAGAAAATAGGATTCATGAATAATTTTGTGCCCTTTCAAAAAATATAATTCATGATTTCCTTGTCATGTTATTGGAACAAGAGATACCTATGAACTATGAAGAAAAGATGGTGGACCTAAATGCGAGAAATAACTTAGAGTCATGAAATCCTATTAAGTAAAATTGTTACTTAATTCAAAGTTACATTTAAGATTGAAAAGTAAGAGTACTTGATCTTATTAAGTAAAGTGTTACTTAAATCCTCCCTCGTAATGCAATATTATAAGGAAGAAATGAAATTTCTAAAAGAAAGGCATAAAAGCTTGATTTGTCACAAAAGTGTTTTTCTAACAAATTCAACAAGTTGACTACAGCATTTAGCGATGCTTAAAGTCTTTTAGGTAATTGAAACCACTAGGTTGTCAAAATTGCAAGTTCTTAAAAATTCATTTAAGAAGAGGCAAAGTTTTGAAAACCTTTTGGAAATTAATATCTCGCAACTGGAAATCTCAATTTGATGTATGATCAAAGGATTTTGGAATTGTCCAAAATATTGAGAAGACCTACAATTTACATTAAACTGAGTGGGAGCTAAATTACATAGTTTTTCATCATTATATGTAAAAGACATATTTTGAGTGGGAGCTTGACAAACATTCTTAAATGTAGATGACATATTATGAATGGACTAGTTGGTATTAAGAAATATTAATAAGTGGTATTAATAGATAAACAAAAACATTGATATCTATTGAGATAGATTGGTATGTTCGATGTCATTAAGTCAAAATGTTTTCTTAGTCGAAATTCTGAAAGTCCAGAATGGAACAAGTCAGAGAGGAAACTCTTGGATGACTGAATGGCTAGGTGAAACATTGAGTTGGAACTCAGTACAATAATAGTGGTTGATAGATGTGCCACATTCATTACATCATCTAGAAACCATATTATGTACACGACATAATGTGACCCAAGTTCTTAGTTAGAAGAACACGTTCTAGAATGATTTGAGAATCATTGAACAAAGGATAAGTTTGAAGAACAAGTTCTGGAATGATTAGAGAATCGTTGAACAAAAGTTCGTCCTTCAAGTTCTTGGTAGAACTAAGGACATATTTCTAAAAAGTAATCTTGGCCGCAAGTGCGAGTTTACCGGGTTTAGAAATTTGCAAATTTAAAGGCTTAGATAAATGGAAGTGTGGTTAGACATCGAAGTTGCACTTTGGACTTCTCATTGAATCTACATAAATTGAAAAAATTAGAGGCTACTTGATAGTGTCAAGTATAATGTTATGGCTTAAAAAGTTGTCTTAGAGATGAGTATGTTTCTGGTATGCATGGCGATAGAGAAAGTTATTTGATAGATCGAATGCCATTGAAAACACTAGAATACAAGGTCTTAGTCTTCTGCCAAAAACATATATACTTTAACAACATCATTTGATGATGGGATAATGTCAAACTGGTTGACAAGTTACAAAGAATATAAAAGGCCTGAGTTGTACAGATCATTGAAACACTCTCTCACAAGCAAGCATGATCAAGAAACACATACGGCTGATACGATATCATGATTAAATGCGGCTGGATTATTTGTACTCTAGTGCAAGTGGGAGACTGAAGGAAATATGCCCTAGAGGAAAATAATAAATGGTTTATTTGCATATTTCATTTAGTTTATGATAAGTTTAATACTGTGCTATAACTGTGTCAGTCGGATAACACTAATACACGTGTGGTATTAAACAAGCAGAGTCCCTAGTAAACCTCTATTAATAGCTCATTGGTCAACTGATGATTAGTTTCCGGATCATGTGACAATTATGTCTAATTGACAATGAGGTTCATGCCAGTGTGTAAATGCCATGATGGACATACCCAACTTTATTATGTAACACGATCGTGTCACAATGTTCATGTTGCGATAATAAGAAATGTTGTAACCTTAATCCTTAGACCATGAGATCATGTTTAATCACTACTTCTAGAGGAAGCTTTGATTGCCTCAACCATCACACCGTAACAGGCTGATTGAAAAGGTGTCTTTTGGGTTTTCCAATGGAGTATGTTGAGGCGTATGCATCAAGAGCGGGATTTGTTCTTCTGCGTGACGGCTGGGCCCACTCGGTGAGATTTCATTCAATGGTTCAATGTGTGACTAGGTCACTAGGATGGAATATCACGGAACGAGTAAATGGCAATGTCATTAACGAGATTGAACTAGGTATGGTGATACCAATTATCAAGTCTTGGATATTGCAAGTATCACAGAAACAAAGGGAATAGGACATCAACATTTGCGGTTCAATGACAAAAGTCCTTTGTGAGTACATAGGGATCATCAGGGGTATCTAGATCCCATTGATGATCATTTACCAGAGAAGAGTGTCGGTGATGTCTGGAGTATTCCCGAACTATATGGTAATACGATTAAGGGTTTGATGACATGTAAGATGTTTTTGGTATATATGGAATTGTCAAAGTGTTGACAAGAGGAAGTCAAAAAAGTTCCACGAAGATCTGAAAGTTGTTCGCAGGGTTTCGAAATGAGTTTCAGAGAAATGTGGAATTAAATAATAAAGTAATTGATATTATATAATGAGTTAATATTAATAAAAAATATATAATTAATTAAAAAAGCATCCCACCTTAATGGGCTCCTCTTGGAGGGGAGCTGATACGTCTCAAACGTATCTATAATTTTTGATGCTCCATGCTTGTTTACACACCATTTGCTTTGTGTTTTGTTACACTTCGTGGCATTTTATGCATTTTTCGGAACTAATCTATTAACGAGATGCCATAGTGCCAGTTCCCTGTTTTCTGCTGTTTTTGTGTTTCAGAAAAGCTACATAGGAAATATTCTCGGAATTGGACGAAACAAAAGCCCAACCTTCTATTTTTACCGAAGCTTCGCGAAGACCGAAGATGAGACGGAGGGGGGCCAGGAGCCGGCCACACCCTAGGGTGGCGCGGCCTACCCCTGGCCCGCGCCACCAGGGGGTGAGCCGCCCTGGCCCACCTCCTGACGATGCCCTTTCGCCTATAAGTTCCCCTCGACGGGAAAAACCTAAGGGACGGATCTCTTTTCCATGAAACATACTGCAAGCCACTGCCATCGTCGTCGCAAGATCGGGAGGATCCAGGAGCTCTTCCTGGCATAGGGGAATCCCTGCTGGAGGCCTTCTCCACCACCATGGTCGCCTCCGGAGTGATGTGTGAGTAGTCTACCTTGGACTATGGGTCCATAGCAGTAGCTAGATGGTTGTCTCCTCCACCATGTGCTTCATGTTTAGATCTTGTGAGCTGCCCTACATGATCAGGATCACCTTTATGTAATCATACATGTTGTGTTTGTTGGGATCCGATGAGTATTGGTACTATGTTAAGTTGATGTGCTGAATTATATATCTTATGTTATCTCTATGTTGTTTATGATCTTGCATTCTTTCCGTTGCTAGTAGCTATCTTGGCCGAGTAGATGCTAGTAACTCCAAGAGGGAGTATTTATGCTCGATAGTTGGGTTCATGCCTCTAGTAATCTGGGTGAGTGACAGAAACCTCTAAGGTTGTAGATGTGTTGTTGACACTAGGGAGAAAACAACATTCTTGTGTCCAAGGACATTTGCTTTATTTACATTACGCACTTTGCTTAATGCAATTATCTGTTGTTCACAACTTAATACTCAAGGGGTTCTCGGATGACTCCCCGCGAGTGGATTTTTAGTCATAGATGCAGTTGGATGGCGGTCTATGTATTTTATTGTAATGCCCAGAGTGAATCTCATAGTGATCCTCATGACATATGTATGTTATCTTTACTCTATCAATTGCCTGACTATAATTTGTTTATCCAGCATGTTATTATTTATCTTATGGAGAGACACCACTAGTGAACTGTGGACCCCGGTCCAATTTCCTTTACATTGCTTTACCGTTTTACTATTACTTGCTCTGTTTACATTATTGCATACTATTATGCTTTTACCACTCGATACGCTCAATCCTTTGTTCACAGCAAACCGGTGAGATTGACAACCTCATCGAAGTTGGGAGCAAAGTTCTTGGTTGTGTTGTGTGCAGGTTTCACGTTGCTGCTAGGTGAAGACGCACCAGCATTGTCTGGCGCCATTTTCTGGAGTGTCATGAAGCTAGCAAGCATCACCTTCTGAAGTTTGGCTTTCTCCTACTGGTTCGATAAACCTTGGTTTCACAACTGAGGGAAACTTGCTGCTATGCTCATCATACCTTCCTCTTGGGGTTCCGAACTGGGTGCCTTAACATCACACCATCAAGCATTTTGTTGACGCCGCACAATCTTTTACTTTGTTTTTGTTTTGCTTTATTTTATTTTTACTTGCATCATTTTATCAAAAATACAAAAAAATTAGCTTCCTTTATTGTTGCTTTTACTTGCTTGCTTTAGTTCTAATAGAATGGGTACTCCTGAAAACACCAAGTTGTGTGACTTTACTAGCACCAAAAACAATGATTTTATCTACACTCCTATTGTACCACCTGCTCCTCAGGCAAATTTTTATGAGATCAAACCTGCTTTGTTAAATCTTGTTATGAAAGAGCAATTTTCCGGTGCCAGTTCTGATGATGCTGCAGCTCATCTCAACAATTTTGTTGAGCTATGTGAGATGCATAAGTATAAGGATGTAGATGGTAATATTATTAAGCTTAAGTTGTTTCCTTTCTCTTTAAGAGGAAGAGCTAAGGATTGGTTTCTATCTTTGCCTATAAATAGTATTGATTCTTGGGATAAGTGTAAGGATGCTTTTATTGGAAAATACTATCCTCTTGCTAAGATTATAGCTTTGCGTAGTGATATCATGAAGTTTAGACAGTTTGATAATGAACATGTTGCTCAAGCTTGGGAAAGAATGAAATCTATGATAAAGAATTGTCCCACTCATGGACTGACTACTTGGATGATTGTCCAAACTTTTTATGCAGGACTGAATTTTTCTTCAAGGAACCTATTAGATTCAGCTGCTAGAGGCACTTTTATGTCCCTTACCTTGGGCGCCGCAACAAAGCTTCTCGACAACATGATGGTAAATTATTCTGAATGGCACACTGAGAGAGCTCCACAAGGTAAGAGGGTAAATTATGTTGAGGAAACCTCTTCCTTGAGTGATAAGATTGATGCTATTATGCTTATGCTTTCTAATGATATAGCTCATGTTGATCCTAATAATGTTCCTTTGGCCTCTTTGGTTGCTCAAGAAGAGCATGTTGATGTAAACTTCATTAGAAATAATAATTTCAACAACAATGCTTATAGGAACAATTTTGCTAGCAATAATTATAGGCCGTTGCCTTCTAATGGTGATAATAGCTATCTTGGTAGACCTAAAATGCCTAGTGAAGAAAGGATTTTAGAAGTTTAAAGGGCTACTAAGAATTTTATGCAGATGCAATATGAGCAGAACAAGTTGTTTACCAAGACCATGGAGGAGCAATCTGTCTTGCTGAAGACTATTAGTCATCAACTTGATAATTTGAACAGGGTTATTCCTGAGTTGCAAGCTAAGGTTTCAAAAGCTGAAACCGATATTTCATCTTTGTCTGATATGCAATCTTCCTTGATCAATAGAATGTCTGCTAAACCTGATCCTTTTGCTGCTACTAATGCCATCCAAGTTAGAATTGATGAAAATTTTAGGATGTTAGCAGAATTGCATGCCAGGTGGGAAAGAGAAGATGAGATGGCTAGAAAGATGAAGGTATGTACTATTACCACCTCTAATGATGTTGTTCCAAATTCTAGCAATCCTCTTACTTTGATTGGTGTAGAGAAATCTCCTACTCCTTGTGCGAAAAAACCCAAAACTGCAAAAGCTTTTTCTCAAAAGAGTGCTGAAATTTTTCGGAGTTTGGGAGATGATAGCTCTATTTCTTTTAATGATTTTGATGTTGATGGCTGCAATATATCTGAAGTTATTTTGTTCTTACAAAATCTTGCTTTGAGTCCTAATGCTAGTTCTTTGAATGTTGCTTTTACAAATCATATTACAAATGCTCTCATGAAAATTAGGGAGGAAAAGTTGAAACAAAAAGCTTCCATTCCCAAGAAGTTAGAAGATGGTTGGGAGCCCATCATTGATATGCATGTTAATGGTTTTGATTGCCATGCTTTATGTGATCTAGGTGCTAGTATTTCTATTATGCCTAGAAAGATTTATGACATGCTTGGTTTACCACCACTTGAAAAGTGTTATTTTGATGTTCCTCTTGCTGATGTTGCTAAGAAGAAACCTTTGGGAAGAATTAATGATGTTCTTATTATGGTTAACAATAACCTTGTTCCCGTTGATTTTCTTGTCATGGATGTTGAATGCAATGCTTCATGTCCTATTATTTTGGGAAGACCTTTTCTTCGAATTGTAGGTGCCATCATTGATATGAAGGAAGGCACCATCAAATATCAATTCCCATTTAAGAAAGGTATGGAACACTTCCCTAGAAGAAGGAAGAAATTAATTTTTGACTCTATTCTTAGAGCAAATTATGAACTTGATGCTTCATCATTTGATATTACTTGATTTCCACTTTCTACGCCTAGCTCAAAGGCGTTAAAGAAAAGCACTCTTAGGAGATAACCCATTGTTTTATTTTCAGTATGTTTTCTTTTATTTGAGTCTTGGAAGTTATTACTACTGTAATAACCTCTCCTTATCCTTTTTATTTCATTGTTGTGCCAAGAAGAACCTCTAATTTGAGGGAGGTAAGATTTGGGGAAGTTGTTGTCCTTAAACAGATTTTGGTGCTGCATCGTAAAAATTTGTGAAAATTCTCAGAATACCTTTTTGACCTGAGATTTCTTATGCATATGCCCCAGGTTATATCCAAACTTTCATTAGTTTTGCACCTTTCGATTTGAGCAACAGAAGGTCCTCGAAAAAATCGACCTTTATCAGCTGTTCTGTTTTGACAGATTTCCGCCACTATTTGTATTTGCCTCTCGATCGCTTTCTTTTTGAGTTCTTTTGATAACGGAACTTTTGAGGAAGTTGCTACAGTAGTATATGCTTTATATGTGGTGTTTTTGAGTTGAAACCTGAATCAAAAAGGGTTGATTTACTATTATGTTTATGCTAACGTTGCTAATTGAATTGTGTGAAGTTTTATATGAAGGAAGTTTTCAAGTGTAGGTGATGAGATGAGATGAACTATGGACAAAAGCTCAAGCTTGGGGATGCCCATGTCACCGCAAGAAATATCCAAGAGGTACAAGCGTCAAAGCTTGGGGATGCCCCCGAGGCACCCCTTCTTCATAGGCAAAAATCATGTAACCTTTCAACACACTATATTTTTATTGCTTCATGCATTATGCATTTTTCTTGGAGCATCTTTACTTTTGCTTTTAGTTTTATCTTTTTTGTTTGCTGCAATAAATGGTTGGACCCCAACAAATTTCTTTTGGAGGAGATTTACTCGTTTTTCATTTGCCAAGAACACTCTATTTTTCACTCTTATCGTTCAACGAGTATTCTCTTTTTCTAGAACTGCGTTTAGCTTTCGTTTTTCGCCTTGATTTATGTTCAGATCTTGTTATATCTTTGCATCAAGGTGTATTTAGACCACTGGTCTATGTTGGTATTCATCAAAAGAGTTGTTTCAAAAAGGTTTGAATGGTGTTGGAAAAGAGAAAAAGTTTCATGCAAAAAAGTGGTACAAAAAGGAGCTTGTTTAGACTGCGGCTTAGACTTTTGCATGCCATGCTTGATGTTGTTTTGATAGTATGCTTAGTGATTTTTGCTATAGTATGACATGTCTCAAATGACCGAGATTGCTTAATGAGCCTTTAAAATAATCATGCATTGTTTTTATTATGTGGAAGCATTTATTTGGTTTTCTCCTTGATGGTTTATTTGGGTTGACTTGGCGCATGCTTACAACATGTTTGACTCGTACAAAGTCACCATAAGCCTTTATGATCATTTGGTTTTTGACTTGTGATGCCATTTTATGCTTTTTTAATGATGTTTTGTCGCTATGCATGATTATGGCCGTTATTGCTCTCTTAGTTGGTCGCTCCCAGTCTTTTGCTAGCCCTCATTTTGTACTGAGTATGAGCTCTACTTGTGCATCCAACTCCCAAAAACCAAGTTTGCCATTGTGTCCACTATAAATTCCTATGCATGGTATTTGTAAGCCAGTCCAAGTAAATTTTCATGTGCTACCTTTAAAGAAACCTTCAAAACATTTCTCGTTTTGTGACACTATTTTTAGCTCATGGGGACGTAGTGGTCGGATTTGCTATCTTCCATATTGTCTTATTCCAAAAAAAGAGAAAAAAAAGAAAGAAAAAAGGCACTCCTCCATGGTATGTGAATGTTGGTGGGCACGCGATGGAATCGGTTAGCCATGGTTTGAGAAAGGAAAAAGGTGGGGAGGAGTGCCAAGCTTTATAAAAGAGCACCAAAGTGCCAATCTCTCTCAAAAACTTGCTTCATTTTTGTATGGAAGATGGTAAGAACCACATTGCTAGTTGTTGACAAAGACAACTACCTCTCAAAACCAATTTTTATCTCTCTGTTTTCCAAAAATGAAAAGCTCGAGGACATGTTTAATCACTGCTTCCCTCTGTGAAGGGCCTTTCTTTTACTTTTATGTTGAGTCTCCACCTTCTACCTTTATGCACCGTCTAAGAGAGCATAGTTGCCATTCTGAGTTTAATGTGCATAGTCCCAAAGTTTATCATTGATTGATTCATGATCATGGTTTCACTTGTTCTTAAATTATTTGTATCTAGTCGCCCTCTTAAACTTGAAGGTGTCCTATGCATTTATGTTTTGCTATTCCATGAAGGACCAGCTGAAAACTATTTGCTATGTTTTCCATATGATTTGAACACACGTTTGACTTTCGTTGTTTCATTATTCATGATCTTTCGTTTGTGTTTCTTTTCATGTTGTAACATGGTTGCTAAGTTCTTATTGTCAAGATTATGTCTCTTATGCCCATGTTTTAAGTTTTTTGATCCCAGCACTCAATGCTTTACAAAGTTGATCAAGATTGTGATGGTGCATGTAACCTCAAAAATTATTCTTTTGTTATCACTTACCTACTCGAGGACGAGCAGGAGTTAAGCTTGGGGATGCTTGATACGTCTCAAACGTATATATAATTTTTGATGCTCCATGCTTGTTTACACACCATTTCCTTTGTGTTTTGTTACACTTCATGGCGTTTTATGCATTTTCCGGAACTAACCTATTAACGAGATGCCACAGTGCTAGTTCCCTGTTTTCTGCTATTTTTGTGTTTCAGAAAAGCTACACAGGAAATATTCTCAGAATTGGACGAAACAAAAGCCCAACCTTCCATTTTTACTGAAGCTTTGCGAAGATCGAAGATGAGACGGAGGGGGCCAGGAGCCGGACACACCCTAGGGTGGCACGGCCTACCCCTGGCCCGCGCCACCAAGGGGTGAGCCACCCTGGCCCACCTCCTGACGATGCCCTTTCGCCTATAAGTTCCCCTCGACGGGAAAAACCTAAGGGACAGATCTCTTTTCCATGAAACATACTGCAAGCCGCCGCTGTCGTCGTCACGAGATCGGGAGGATCCAGGAGCTCTTCCCGGCACCCTGCCGGATAGGGGAATCCCTGCCGCAGGCCTTCTCCACCACCATGGTCACCTCCGGAGTGATGTGTGAGTAGTCTACCTTGGACTATGAGTCCATAGCAGTATCTAGATGGTTGTCTCCTCCACCATGTGCTTCATGTTTAGATCTTGTGAGCTGCCCTACATGATCAGGATCACCTTTATGTAATCATACATGTTGTGTTTGTTGGGATCCGATGAGTATTGGTACTATGTTAAGTTGATCTGCTGAATTATATATCTTATGTTATCTCTATGTTGTTTATGATCTTGCATGCTTTCCATTGGTAGTAGCTATCTTGGCCGAGTAGATGCTAGTAACTCCAAGAGGGAGTATTTATGCTCGATAGTTGGGTTCATGCCTCTAGTAATCTGGGGGAGTGACAGAAACCTCTAAGGTTGTAGATGTGCTGTTGCCACTAGGGAGAAAACAACATTCTTGTGTCCAAGGACATTTGCTTTGTTTACATTACGCACTTTGTTTAATGCAATTATCTGTTGTTCGCAACTTAATACTCAAGGGGTTCTCGGATGACTCCCCGCGAGTGGATTTTTAGTCATAGATGCAGTTGGATGGCGGTCTATGTATTTTGTCGTAATGCCCAGAGTGAATCTCATAGTGATCCTCATGACATATGTACGTTCTCTTTACTCTATCAATTGCCTGACTGTAATTTGTTTACCCAACATGTTATTATTTATCTTATGGAGAGACACCACTAGTGAACTGTGGACCCCGGTCCAATTTCCTTTACATTGCTCTACCGTTTTACTATTACTCGCTCTGTTTACATTATTGCATACTATTATCCTTTTACCACTCGATACGCTCAATCCTTTGTTCATAGCAAACCGGTGAGATTGACAACCTCATCGAAGTTGGGAGCAAAGTTCTTGGTTGTGTTGTGTGCAGGTTTCACGTTGCTGCTAGGTGAAGACGCACCAGCATTGTCTGGCGCCATTGTCTGGAGTGTCACGAAGCTAGCAAGCATCACCTTCTGAAGTTTGGCTTTCTCCTACTGGTTCGATAAACCTTGGTATCACAACTGAGGGAAACTTACTACTGTGCTCATCATACCTTCCTCTTGGGGTTCCCAACTAGGTGCCTTAACATCGCACCATCAGGAGCCCAATAAGGCCTAGCCGCCCCCTTATTGGATAAGGGTTTGGGGGCGCCTAGGGCTTGGGGGATAGGCCAGATAGGGCCCATGAGGTGGCCGGCCAAGGCAGCCCTTGGCCAAGGCACACCATGCCCCCTCCCTTTAATCACACCTTGCTTGGTGGAAGCGTAAGGGTGCCCCCTTCCCCCTATATAAAGGGACCCCTTGGACGGGAGTTTGACACAAGTGGATAGAGGGAGTTCCTTGGAAGAGCTCTCCTCTCTTATCCTCCTCATGCGCCTCCCCTCTCCCCTCTCTCTCCCATGTGGATCCCCGAAGGGCTGCGTAGGAGTGAGGTCAAGTCCACCGCTGCACGCTGTCATGCTGCGAGAATTTCGAATCTGATTCAAAACCGATCTACTTCTGCAATCTCGGCTGGATCGAAGAGACCGGAAGAAGTCATCGTTCACCATATGTGTATGAGTACTCAGAGGTGCTGCACTTGCGGTGCCGGGTCATTGCGCCGGTATTGTCGCACCAGTGTCGTGGCATCGAGATCTACATGACCTTGAGGTCGGTACGTCGGCTTCATCATCAATGCATGTGCGGGGGCATAATCCCCCCGTTCGGTCTACAAGGGTATGTCACCGAATCTCCATTAATTGTTATAGCATTACTCCTAAATTGATATTTGGCAATTCGGGGTTGCGTGGGTTTTTTTTTGTTATTTGCACTAAACCCCAACAATATATTCATTTGTTGAACCAACAAATTTGGCATAAACATGCTCATCATAATCACGACAAAGAACATAGGAAGGATTATATTTCCCTGCAAAGTTGTTGTGGTTAGGCATGGCCCTCTTGGCATTCCCAACCACTTCCTTCACAAGCTCACCCTAAAGCATGCATGTTTTCAAACTTAGCTATAAACTCCTTGTTCAGCTCTTTTTGAGTGCTTATGAAAGATCTAATGGTGATTTCTAAATCATTTGAGACATTGTTTCCACTTGCATAATTGGTGTTGGGCACATAGAGTGACCGGCTACCATAAGTTTTTTAGGAAAAAGGTGGTCTAGGATACCCACTATTGTAGTTGTTCCCATAAGAATTGTTGCTGAATTTTTTATGTAGTTGAGATCTACTCCCTCAACATTGTTTGTAACAAGGTCTCAAAAAGGAACATTATCTAAGTTGGGCTGCTTACTCATCATGGCCACTAAAGCATCTAACTTGGCACTTATACTCTCTACTTCTTCCACAGAATTAACTTTTTAGTACATGTGTGGGGCACCCTATCAATGTGCCATTGGCTGTGATTTTCTAACATATTCTCCAAGATTGCTTTAGCCTCACTAATGGTCTTAGTCATAAAGGTACCTCCTACAGCAGAATGAAGCAAACTTTGAGGCATATAATTCAGACCATTATAGAAAGAGTGCAAAATAGTCCACTCATCCACCCCATGTGATGACAACTCCAAAGCATTACTTTTAACCTCAGTAGCAACATGTTCAGAATCACTTTGCCTAATAGCAGGAATGCTCTTTCTATTCCAAAGAATTTTTGCAGGAGGGTAATATCTCTTAATACAAGCCTCTTTTAAATTTTCCCAAAAGTTTATGCTATCATTAGGTAAAACAACAACCATTCTTTATATTTCCCTCTTAATGAAAAGGGGAACAATTTTAGTTTCACATGGAGTTATCAATATTCTTAAACTTCTGCATATCACATATTTCACAGCAATCATGAAGATGCATGGAAGCATCACCAACACTACCACCAAACTGATCCTTGCATATAAGATTTAGAAATCCATGACTAACTTCAAAGAACTCAGTAGTGATCTCAGGAGAAGTAATGGCAATGAACTGAGCATTTGGAACATTGGTATAGTCACAAAGCTTCATTCTCATGTCTCTCATCTTTCTCAAAGCAAAACTTCTATAGCTAATTTTTCTAGTTTTTTGAAAAGAGCAACAAAAAGCAAAAAAAATAAAAATAAAAATAAAAACTATTGCAAAGTCTAAAGTGAAAGAGAAGCTCACAAAGGCGAAGAAACTCCTTCTTCCCCGACATGGTGCTAGAGAACGTTCTTGATGGCACACCTCTATTCTTTAAAGTGCCACTCGTTGGGACTCTAAGTGCAGAGTGATGCAGCCAGAGAAGTTTTCTCCACAAGGGTGACTTAGGATTTATATCGAACTTCAGGGGAACACTAGGGTGGTTCCTTTTGTTCACTCTTCCAGCAACCTACAACATTAAAACAACAACATTGCGCCCCCAACTAATTGTGGTGATTGTCAGGCACCAACAGCTCGCAAGTTTACAAAACCAAAATAAAACAAAGTGAGTAACCAAGGTTTTTGTGATTCTTGGGTTTAAGAACTGAAATGAAAACAACATAAAAGTAACTAGAGCTTTTCTTATGGATAAAATAGGACCGGGATCATGGTTTCACTTGATTCGCCTCTCTCATAAACATGGTGGTGATAAAGCACAAACGACAAGCTATGAGCATGCAAACACACAAGACGTCATTGATACTCATATATATATGGGCATCACATTCAAACATAGAGATAACACAAAATCAACTAACTAATATTACTTTGATAAGGAGTCCACCTCAAGTCAAATTTAAGAACTAATAGAGTATTTCCTTAAGCACTGTAACATGATGTTGAAAAACACATATACATCCTTGCAAGCAAGGCATCCTTTTTGTCACTGGATTTTTATGCAAAGTAATGCTTTCTCCCCAGTGAGGAAATCATAGAAAGGTAAGAACCATAGTAGTCCAGAGATTTATGTCACTTCTCCAAACTCACTACAAGATTGCTCCAACTAATGCACACATCCCCCACACAGGCCCTAGTATATTAGTTTGACCAGAACAAGCACACAAGAACGGGGTAACATATACATCTACTCATACATCAAGAATATAAACACCTTTGCATCTAATAAATCATCTCACAAATAAAGATCCACCATAGGGGTAATAAAAATATGGTCATAATCATGATAGTCAGCTCATGTGACTCTAATCATCGAAGCACAAGAGGCAGATTGATACAAGTTACTTCCAGAATCCTAGTTCATGGATGAACTATTCCCTCTTCATAATGGTGCCGAAGGAGATGGTGGCGATGGAGTCAAAGGGGCAACCGGGAGTGGCTCTGGCAGCGGCTCCCCTCCTATCCTTGTAGTCTGCAGATCCGTTTCATGCATTTCATGTTTCTTTGCCACCCTGTTGATGCATGCAAAATTCAGGCATGAACTTTGTAGTTTATTGATGCATATTACAACATATTAAGATGTTATTAGTTATTACAATCATGTTTTGCATTGATTTATGGGGTTTTTTTCCATCGATCCACTTATTTTGGTTATAACTCTGCAGAATAGGAAAACCCTATTTTGTGTATTTTTATGTTTCAGGAACATTCCCAAACTCAAATTGACCTGGGATTTTATGGACGTTAATATTTTATCATGAGAACCTTCTGGAGCATAAGAAGTCAACAATGGGGGCCACGATGCCAAAAATATACTAGGTGGCGTGGGCCCTTGGCCAGGCTGCGCCACCCAGGTCTGTTTGGTCCCTCGGACCTCCGATGTCGTTCATCTTTGTCCCAAGATGCTCAGATTGACCTAAAAACGACTATATAAAGACCTCTGAGGCCTTTCCTCGAGGAGGCGGGTGAGAAACACAAAATAGAGGCTGTTCCAGCGAAGATAAGAGGGGGAAATGCTGCCAGAGTTGCTCCCGGTCGCTTCTCCAACCTCCCCGACATCACCACCATCGCCACTAGCATGAAGAGGGAGTAGTCCATCTCTGGACTATGGGTTGGTGGCAGTAGCTTGTTCTATTTCTCTCTTATGCTATGATTGTTAGATGCCACATGAGCTGCCCAACATGATTATGGCACATATTATGTAATTGCTATGTTGTGGATCTTTATTTTATCGTATGATCAATGAGTCTTGATATGTTATTATGTTCTTGATGTATGAGTAGATGCATATTATTACCCCGTTCTTTATTACTTGTTCTGATCCAACTTGTACGCGAGAGCGCGAGAGGGGGATGGTTTGTATTAGATGGACTAACTAGGCAGTAGTAGCGAACTGTGACAAAATTCATGATCTGCTATGGTGTTTTACCATTCCACGGTTACCTCACTAGGGATAAAAAGAATGCATGTGTTGTAATTTCTTAGTGACAATTGAGAATTCCCAGCAACATTCATAGATATTGTTCTATCATAATATGTCCAAGCGGTAGCACATTTGAGTGTTGATATGTTATTATGTTCTTGATGTATGAGTAGATGCATATTATTACCCCGTTCTTTATTACTTGTTCTGATCCAACTTGTACGCGAGAGCGCGAGAGGGGGATGGTTTGTATTAGATGGACTAACTAGGCAATAGTAGCGAACTGTGACAGAATTCATGATCTGCTATGGTGTTTTACCATTCCACGGTTACCTCACTAGGGATAAAAAGAATGCATGTGTTGTAATTTCTTAGTGATAGTTGAGAATTCCAAGCAACATTCATAGATATTGTTCTATCATAATATGTCCAAGCGGTAGCACATTTGATATTCAACATCATGTCAAAATACCTAAGGCTATACTCTGTTGATTCTTAATACTAGATTGCTTGAAGTGTATTCGTTTCTAGTGGAGTATAAGTAAGATGCGTTGCATCATCTTTATTTTAGGACGTGATGCCCTTATGAATATTATCAAGTTAACATAATAAAATTCATGTTGATGTTTCGGTCATCTATCTTGTGCTTAATGCCACCACAACTTTATGAGAGAGTAGACAAGTGAACCCATGAACCCCGGTCCAATTTTAATCATAAGAAACACCTTTCCAACACTTGCACGTGTCTTTTAATTTTCATCTTTAATTAAATCCGAAAATAAAAAACATATCTACTTTCTTGCAATCACATACAAAACCCAAAAATATCTTTATCATATCATTTTAGTTGCATCATAGTTTAGTTTACTTTCCCACATCATATTTACTTTATTGCATTGCTATTTTTATTGCATCTGTTATTTTATTTTACTTACATTCAACACCTTGTACTTGACAACCACTCAGAGTTGGGGACAGAAGACAAGGAGATTGTTTTGCTGGTAGCCTGATGAGAACAAATAGAGCTTTTATGACTATTCCCTGAGAGTTCGATATAAACCCCGAGTTCCCTCATGGGGAAAATTTACTCTTGCTACAACACTCTGCACTTGGAGTCCCAATGAAGTGGCACATTGCTTAGTGTCATCAAGACTATTTTCTGGCACTGTTGCCGGGGAACAAAGGAAAGCATTCACAACTGCAAGCTTCTACGAGCAAAGGCTATTCTCTGGCACTGTGCAATTCCATAAGCTTGGGGAGGATGCACCACCGTGAGTCTTCTCGTTCTTTTAGATTTGCAAAACATTACTCTTTTTCTTGTTTGTGTCTTTTCTGTTCTTTTTGTTTTTGCTTATTCACACAAAATTAAAAAATACTATAGCACTTCTATTAAGAAAATATGGGTGATCAAACAACTAAGTTATGCGACTTCACCAATGTGCATAATGCGCAATTTATTGCTAATCCTATCACATCTCCTGAAATAAAAGCTGATTTATTTGAAGTTAGTCATGGGCTACTTAATTTAATTGCTAAATATCAATTTAGCGGTAGTGCTAGTGAGGATGCGTCTATGCATTCACATGACTTCTATGAGATATGTGATATGCAAAAGTTTAAGAATGTGGAAAATGATATTGTTAAGCTGAAATTGTTCACATGCTCTCTAAGAAGCAAAGCTAAAGATTGGTTACTTTCATTACCTAATGGTAGTATAAATTCTTGGGATAATCTTAGAGAAGCTTTCATTAAGAAATACTATCCTCCTATAATTTTTTTGCAAAATAGAAATAACATACTTTCTTTTAAGCAAAATGGTAATGAAGATGTAGCAACAACTTGGTAGAGACTTAAAATAAGGATAAGAACTTGCCCCTCACATGGAGTAAATGAGTGGACATTTTTACATTCTTTCTACAATGGTCTAAACTACATGTCTAGGAGTATGCTAGATTCTGCTGTGGGGGGAGCTTTTATGACTAAAACTGTTAATGAGGCTAAAGCAATTCTTAAAAATATGCTGCAAAACTTTAGCCAATGACACACTGAGAGGGCACCATCCTCAAGTAGGAAGATCAACTCCGTCGAGGAAGTAGATTCCTTGACCGCTAAAGTTGATGCTATTTATTCATACATATATAAACAAAATGTTGATAATGTTCCATTACAAGATCTTGTTGAGAATAACTCTGAAAATATAGACATCAATTATATTAGAAACTTTGGGAATAATGGGTACAATAATTCATATGCAAGGGCACCTTATGCCAATAACTATGGCAACCGTACTTTTGTTTCATATCCTAATGCTTATGATACTCAAAATAAGTGGAAACTTACAACTACTCAACCAACTAGTGAATATGCGGAAAAGGAACATGATTAAATTAGAATCTTTCTAAACAAGTTGCTAGTCACACCTCAATTATAGAAGAATTGAGTAAATCAATTTCTTCAATAAGCTCTAATATTAAGGGATTACAACTTCAAACAGCTGGTTTAGATAAAGCTCTTTCCAAATTGGCTGATAATCAAGGAACCCTTTTAAGCATGTCAGTTGGGAAACCTCATGCTTCCGTTATGGTAGGTATGAATTACATTGTTGTCTCTGAAAACTTGCCTGCCACATTTGAAGAAACCTATAATGAATTATTGAATTATGTTGATATTCTTGAGCCACTTTTATTGCAATTAGAATCTATTAAATAAGAAGAACAATAATTTATTATGGTAGTGGAAGAAAAAGAAGTAGAGGAAGTAAAAAATGCTCAGTGATAATATTAAAGAACCTCTACTTGATCTTGATAAATGTAAAAAAAAAAGATAAATGTAGTTTGAATGAACTTATCAATATATTGCAAAGCTTTTCCAATGATCCTTCTTTCAATGTTCATCAAACCGGTTTTGGATCCTATATAGCCAATCATGTCATTAAGGAAAAGATACAACGTTATAATAATGAGGCTATGATACCACCTAAGCTTGGGGATGTACGGACCCCAAGAATACTTATTGTTGTAGGAAAAGAGTCACATCATGCTATATTAGACTTGGGATCAAGTGTTAACAATCTCTCTAAAGAACTATATGATTTGCTTGATCTTGACAAGAAAATGGAAAAATGTGACAAAGATTTATTACTTCCTGATAATTCTACCAAGCAAGCCTTAGGTTGAATTGATAATGTTATGATTGAACTCCATATGAATTTTGTGACTATTGAATTTATCATTATGGACATGAGGAGCAATACCTCAAGTCCTATAATCCTTGGAAGACCTTTTTTGAGAACTACAGGTAAAATTATTGACTCTAAAGATGGGAATGTGAAATTCCAATTCCCACACAAGAAGTGTATGGAGCACTTTCCAAGGAAAAAATGTGAATATTCAGAAGTACAAGTGCACTCATGACACTTTCCCATCTTGAAATCAAAAGGTATGAAGCCTAGCTACATGGCTATAAAGAAAGTGCTTTATGGGAGGCAACCCGATAGTATTTACTTTTTCGGTTTTGTTATCGTTGCTCTTGAAAGAGAGTAATTTATTTTGTGTTTTAATTTTGTGTCCTTGCTGTGGCAAGAAAGTTTGTTTTAGTGTGTCTACTGTAGCAAAAAATAAAGTGCAATGTTTTACTCATCTTGGATGTTTTAAGATTGCAAGAGTTATTTGGAGTTGCTGAAATCTACGCAGTACTTTTTAGTGACTGATTTTTTTAGTTTTTTATGTAACTCCTATGGACCCTCGAAATTTACTGACATTGCAAATTTTTAGCCTCTACATACACAAAAATCAGCAAAAATTCCTGACATGTTTAAGGGGGGCAAACAAATCGCCAAGCTGCTGCTGTTTTTGTTAGCAGATTATGTCTTCTGTTTTTTCGAGCATTTGTTTGAGTCTCACGATGATTCTTTTTGAGTATTTTGATATTTAGTGAATTTTGGAAACTTAATATACTCTATGTAAACCTTGCACCAATTTTTATTTGGGGTTTTCTTAGAAGCACATATATTATCTTTGTACCCTCTAAATATCAACCATTTTAGAAAAGAGATGGGAAATAGTTTTGTGGTGAAAAATTTTCACAGGGAAGAAATAATCATCGAGCAAGGAGTCATCTAAGTAATGGCTATTCTTGCCTTGTTTGTTGAGCACAATTTTACCGTTGCATAAACTTGCATCCGTGTCTAGTTTTTAGTTTTTAGTTTGCATATTTTGTTTTGAATAAATAGACCACCACCTGTAGGTATAATTTATATTTATGAGAATCCTATTAGAGAAAAATAAAAGTTTATTTTGGAAGGAAAGGGAGATAGCTATGCAAGTAATACCTATGTTCTACGCTTCATGTGCTTTGATTGAATAGTAATTCGCTAGTGCCGTATTTAGTGCTATTTCTTCTTTGCGTATTGATGGTTAACTTTGAGTTACTTAGTTCATTAATAAATGTTTAGCATTATAGATATTATGCATGCTTGTGGCATTATATCTTTCCAATGGCCAATAAAAGAAAAATAAAAGAAAAACACAAGCAAAGACTTGTATTTCCGAATACTTTGAGCCATACTTCTCCACAAAATCTCCACCATGCCTACCTTTATAGAAAAAATGCTATTCCAAGTATAGTATATGTGCCATGTCTTTTCATTCAAAATCATACTTTTTTTATTGTGCAATTCGAAGCTCATGGGAAAGTAGCAGTCTACGGTGGAGTTCATTTATGTAAGTTGCATGTTTGACATTTTATTAGTTGGGGTTAAGTTAAACCATGATGTCATGGAATAAGACTTTCAACATTGCACCATATTTAAGTTGTTGTTATACACCTTGGGTTATGCATGGCTTTCCTATGTGAAATGTGTGGGGGTTATTATGCTAAAGATTCGAGTGTGCATATTTGTTAGAGAAGAGCATTGGGTCGCTAACTGAAACTATGCTTAATCATGGTAGAAGTTTCTGCATGGACTTCCTCATTAGCTTAAACAAGTTTAATTTACTACTTAGTTGGTACGTTAAGAGAATTTCATTTGTCTGTTGTCTTGTCGCCCGGTATGTATTACCTTTGCAAAAATATAAAAATCCAAAAGGTACTATGTACAGGTGGCATGGAGGTACCCCTTTGCGAGCACTTGGTTAAAACTATATGCACACAATGAAATCTATGGTAATTCTAAAGGTTAGTAGAATGTCGTGGAAGGTACTATTGACCACAGGGTATGAGACTTACAACTTGTAAGGTGTTGATCATGTGAACCATATTGGCTCTTCACTATCGTTGACTTGGGTTGAACAATTCTAAAATTTATTTTCTCTTTAGCATCAAAGCATGGCACATATATTACCTACTTACTTTAAGTGACTACTGATGACCCACAAGTATAGGGGATCGCAACAGTCTTTGAGGGAAGTAAAACCCAAATTTATTGATTCGACACAAGGGGAGCCAAAGAATATTTATCTTACCTATAAGATTGGAGTTGGTGAAGCCACTTTTGCTATACATCTTTTGGTTTCCAAAATTATCCCTACCAAAAATGATCTATAGCAAACAGCGAATCGTAACATTAATTAGGCCATAATTTTTGCTAATCAAGGTAATCAATCACTCTGCCATAATTTTCGGTAATCAATACATCCATAATTACTTGCCATTGATTGGAATATTGGGCCACTCCTCCCGTATGGAATCAATCAAAAAAGTCTCAATCAAATGGTAGAATATTTCCTTCCAATAACCTAGGAGACGGTTCTACATGGCTATGGTGAACGAAGAAAAAAGAGATGAGAACGTGCCCAGCAAAAACAAAGCGGCAGTTTGAGACTTGGGGTCTCGCTCTGGCTCGTTCCAGATTACCATATCTCACCGCGATATTGCTGCGACCAGGAGCTCACCGCGACGCCGTGTGCGACCAAGAAGCTCGTCGGTGCTGATGAGAAACTCGACCCGCTGCCGCCTGTAACTACGAGCTCATCGCGGCCCACCTGATCAGAACCTCGCCCCGCCGTCGCTTGAACAGTACACTGTACACCGCAACCCGCTTCGGCCTGCGACCAAGAGTTCACGTGACGCCACTTGCAACCAAGAGCTAGCACCGCCGCTTGTGATCAAGAGCTCACCGCGATGCCTCAAATGAGAATCTCGCCGCGGCCCCTTGTGACCAAAACGACAAGACCTTGGTGCGACCTGCCTGCAATATGGAGCTCGCGGTGACGCCGCCTGCTACCAAGAGCGCCCCCGCTGCCGACGAGAACCGTTCTATCCCTCGCCTGGGACTATGGGATTGGGGATTGTCAAACGTACCAATCACAATTGAGGCAGAGTGGGTCGATGCTCCTCCAGAGTTTCTTAGTCACAGCTTACGAGCTGATTGTACAAACTTGGTTATGATTTAATAAAGAGTGTGGTGTTCCCTAAAAAAATGTACCAATCACAATTTCTTCTCCCGGATAGGTCCACGTCAGCTGACTCGTCAGTCAGGAACGTTTCCGTAAGATATCCCGTCCGTAGGTGTAGCATTACTACCCTTTCTTGCCGTGTATAGAATCAGTCAAAATCAATCTTCATTAATATCTTTCCTTTTTATTTTGATTTCCTCTAATCTTTATTATTAAGTTTGGATCTGTTTGTTCATAGGTGTGCGACACTTCGCCCCGTCTCGCACGAAAATTACAGATTGTAACCACAGAGGTTCTCATGGATGCGAAAAAAACTAGGCCATGAATTAAAGGTCCCATAGCAGCGACACGCACATGGGAGAGCAGATTAGCGACATACATATCCGGTTTTTTGGATCGATCCCTATAGAGAAAAAATATAGAAATATAAATATCCTCCGCAATTATATGTCACTCTTTGAAATTCAAGATACATGAAAGGGCGTCCACGTTCACATTCTACAATTTGCTTACCCTTTTTTTTGAACAGGGATCGGTCCCGATGGAGTTACATTTTTTAGCAAGGACCTCTGAAAAAAGAGAAAAGTAAAATCAAGTCTTGACATTTTGCATTGAGGACCCCAAATCCAGTACAGCATCTCCACCAGACTCTAGAGAATGGGATCGTGGTGGCAATGATCCTCCCGCTCCGCATATTCACACGTCTGCTCGATCCTTGAGTATTGTCATCAGCAAGTTGCACCGGCATGAGGCTAGGAGCAATGTCATGGGGATGGCACTCTGGTGCTGTGGAACGGGGATGCATAGGGTAGACGCTAGAGAAAAGGTGATCCGTCAAGGTGGAAAATATGAAGGGGCGAAGAATTCGAGTGTCATGTTTCATTTATATGATGAATTTATGTGAATTTTATATTTATAAATACACCATTTTTTTCCTAAGAAGCCGTAGCAATGCATGGGCATTCAACTATTGTACATTCTCTTACAATATTCTTTACTATTGGTTCTCAGTTGAAGCCACTTTGCCTCTACATCATTTGATTGCCCAAAATACCCCTAATAAGCCTTAACAGATGAGTTGTCAATTCAGCTGCACCTGGAAACAGACTTGCTCGCAGCAGTTTATCAGTAGCAACAGTTTTATAGTGGTGATAGTAGTGAAACAGTAACAACAGTAATAAAATAAAAGTGGTAATAGTAGCAATAGTAAACAGTAGGATGAAATACTGTAGGCACAGGGATGGATGTACGGGCGTTGCATGGATAAGATAATTCATGAAATTAGTGAGACATGGGCAATTGCAGATAAATAATATAAAGCATCCTAATACTAACAATCATAGGCATGTGTTCCGTATATAGTCGTACGTGCTCGCAATGAGAAACTTGCACGACATCTTTTGTCCTACCAGCCTGTTGCAGCAGGGTCTCAAGGGAAACTACTGGTAATTAAGGTACTCCTTTTAATAAAGTACCGGAGCAAAGCATTAACACTCGGTGAACATATGTGATCCTCACATCATAGCCATACCCTCCGGTTATCTCAATTTCTGTCACTTTGGGGCCTCGGGTTCCGGACAACAATATGTGTATATAACTTATAGGTAAGACCATAAACAACAAGTATCATCATAAAACAATAACAAGTTCAGATCTGAAATCATGGCACTCGGGCCCAAAGTGACAAGCATTAAGCATAACAAGTTGCAACAATGTCATAAGCACTAATAAAAGATACTAGGCACTATGCCCTAACAATCTCACAGCAAATTACATGAATGATCTCATCCAATCCCTACCATCCCCTTTGCCTACAGCGGGAATTACTCACACATGGATGGGGGAGTCATGGATGGTTGATGGAGAGACGTCGCTGATGATGGCGATGAAGATCTCCTCCAAATCCCCGTCCCGGCAGGGTGCCAGAATGGAGTTTCTGGTTCCGAATCGTGGTTTCTGATGGTGGCGGCGCAGCGGAAGTCTATCTAGGAAAAACGCCGAACCCCCGCTGTTTTCAGGTCATCAGGTATATGTAGGTGGAAGGAGGGGTCGAGGCGACGGCCGAGGCGGCCTCACAATAGGTGGGCGCGGCCAGGCCTGGGCCGCGCCCCCTGGTTGTGAGCCCAGGCCACTGCCTCTCTTCGTCTCTCCTTCTGGCTCCGTGGGTCTTCTGGCAAAATAGGATTTTTGCAATATTTTACGGGATTTTTACTGAAAGTCGGATTTTTGCACAAAAACGAGACACCAGAGCAATTCTGCTGAAAACAGCGTTAGTCCACGTTAGTTGTATTCAAAACACACAAATTAGAGGAGAAACAATAGCAAAAGTGTTCGGGAAAGTAGATACGTTTTGGACGTATCAACTCCCCCCAAGCATAGCTATTTGCGTGTCCTCAAGCAATTCAGTTAACAACTGAGAGCGATAAAAGAAACTTTCACGAACACATTTGCTTCATAGATGTATATATACTAACTATATGATCAAGTACTCAGGCAATTCATAATAAGAAATATGCAACTAATGTTACCTCATAGTCAAGCAAGCTATTAAAGAGTGCCAATGCACTAATAACAAGTAACATGAAACATAAGAAGTTGCAAGATTGTAATGCTCATAAATGATATGAAAGAGTGGTATCCCGCTTGCCTTTATTTGTGGAGAAAAACATAAGAAGTTGCAAGATTGTAATGCTCATAAATGAGGCACCTCTGAAGTCCAAGGGAAGACTAGAAGTAAAAATATCAAAGATACAAGCATCAAAAATATACCACAATTAACCGTGTTCTGGGACAAGCACGTTACACTAAGAATAACAGATATGCTCTCAAGAAGGTGCTTTAAGTTAGAAGATGAAGACTGATACATCTCTAACGTATCTATAATTTTTGATGATCCATGCTTGTTTTTACACCATTTGCTTAGTGTTTCGTTACACTTCGTGGCATTTTTATGCATTTTCCGGAACTAACCTATTAACGAGATGCCACAGTGCCAGTTCCCTGTTTTCTGCTGTTTTTGTGTTTCAGAAAAGTTACACAGGAAATATTCTCGGAATTGGACGAAACAAAAGCCAAACATCCAGAAATTCACCGAAGCTTCCAGAGAACCAAAGAGGAGACGGAGTGGGGCCACGAGGGGCCCACACAACAGGGCGGTGTGGCCCAGGGCTAGGTCGCGCCCCCTATGTGTGTGGCCACCTCGGTCCACTTCTGACGATGCCCCTTCGCCTATAAAGACCCCCCGACGGAAAAAACCTAAATACCCGATCACTTTTCCAGAAACATATCGCGATCCGCCGCCATCGTTGACCCGAGATTGGGAGGGTCCAGAAGCTCTTCCCGGCACCCTGCCGGAGAGGGGAATCGCCACCGGAGGTCTTCTTCATCGCCATGCTTGCCTCCGGCGCGATGAGTGAGTAGTCTACCTTGGACTATGGGTCCATAGCAGTAGCTAGTTGGTTGTCTTCTCCACCATGTGCTTCATGTTTAGATCTCGTGAGCTGCCTTACATGATCGAGATCACCGTTATGTAATTCTACATGTTGTGTTTGTTGGGATCCGATGAATATTGGTGTTATGATTAAGTTGATGTGCTGAATATTATCTTATGTTATCTCTATGTTGTTTATGATCTTGCATGCTCTCCATTGTTAGTAGCTATCTTGGCCGAGTAGTTGCTAGTGACTCCAAGAGGGGGTATTTATGCTCGATAGTTGGGTTCATGCCTCTATTTAATTCGGGGGAGTGACAGAAACCTCTAAGGTTGTAGATGTGTTGTTGCCACTAGGGAGAAAACAACATTCATATGCTCAAGGGCATATGCTTTGTTTACATTACATACTTTGCTTAATGCAGTTATCTGTTATTCGCAACTTAATACTTGTGGAGTTCTCGGATTGATTCACCACAAGTGGATTATTAGTCATAGATGCAGTTGGATGGCGATCTATGTATTTTGTTGTAATGCCCAGAGTAAATCTCATAGTGATCCTCTCGACATATGCACGTTGTCTTTATTCTATCAATTGCCCAACTGTAATTTGTTTACCCAGCATGTGTTATTTTATCTTATGGAGAGACACCACTAGTGAACTGTGGACCCCGGTCCCATTTCCTTTATATTGCTATCACCTGTTTACTTTATTCGCACTGTTTACTTTACTCGCATACTACTATTGCTTTCCACTCGATTACGCTCATACCCTTTGTTTCAAGCAAACCAGTGAGATTGACAACCTCATCGTAAGTTGGGAACAAATTACTTGGTTGTGTTGTGTGCAGATTCCATGTTGCAGCTGGCAAAGCAAAGCACTGGACGAGGTGCCCTATAAATTGTCCGGAGCTGTCACGAAGCTAGCAAGCATCACCTTCTGGAGTATTGGCTTTTTCCTACTGGACGATTAAACCTTGGTTTCTTACTGAGGGAAAAACTTGCTGCTATACTCATCATACCTTCCTCAACTGGCCGGTCATTTTACATCAACAACACCGCGCCATCAATAGCAATCAAGACTTTTTCTGGTGCCGTTTCCGGGGAAAAAGAAGACTTCTGCAAGGGGAGTTTCGCATGCACATCCTTTACTTTGTTTTAAGTTTTGCTTTACTTTATTTTTACTTACTTCGTTTTATCAAAAACACAAAAAAAATAGTTTCCTTTATAGTTGTTATTTGTTTACTCTTAGTTCATTATGTTGTTCCCTAAGTATGTTTTGGAGGACCTCTCAGTATGTAGTGGTTCTATTATTGGAAAAAGTAACATCGAGGAGTTCTTTAATCATATTAGTATGCATAAAGATGTTGAGGAAAAATCTTTGGCTGAGCTTGCTCCTAGTTATGAAGTTGCTTCTGCTTATTTAGTTCACATGTTAGAAGATAGGTTTGCTAGCCTTAATCCTTTTATGCAACACATGTTTCTTAAGCTTCATGATATTGAAGACCCCAAAAAGAAAGCTTTTATCTTGGAAACTTTGCACATAGAATTTAGAGATATGGCCATTGAAGCTAGGAAAGTTTTTAAGAGATTTAATAAGCTTGGCTCGCCTGTAGAGGTTGTTGGTACAACCAATGAAGAATTTAGAGTACCAATACCTTGTAAACTTGTAGGAATTCATGATGCTTTGGAAAAGAATTTTAATTGGATTTGTCCTGAAAATCTTTTTGATGAAAGTAGTGTACCAAAGTGTGATCATAAAGGATCTTCAAAAACTCATTTGGATACAATTCAATTCATTGTTGAAAAGACTCCTACAATTTCTCTTAATGCCTCTTTTGATATTACTTGATTCGCACTTGCTGCGCCTAGCTCAAAGGCGTTAAAGAAAAGAACTTTTGGGAGATAACCCAATGTTTTTACTTTCAGTTATTTTTCTTTTATTTGAGTCTTGGAAGTTATTACTACTGTAATAATCACTCCTTATCCTTTTTATTTCGTTTTTGTGCCAAGAGAAGCCTCTAATTTGAGTGAGGTAAGATTTGGGGATGTTGCTGTCCTGAAACAGTTTTCGGTGCTGCACCGTAAAAAATAGTGAAAATTCTCAGAATATCTTTTGGACCTGCGATTTCTTTTGCATATGACCCAAGTTATATCCAAACTTTCATTAGTTATACACTTTTTGATTTGAGCAACAGAAAACCCTCTAAAAATTCGACCTTTGTCAGCTGTTCTGTTTTGACAGATTTCTGCCAATATTTGTGTTTGCCGCTTTATCGATTTCTTTTTGAGTTCTTTTGATCACGGAACTTTTGGGGAAGTTGCTACAATAGTATATGCTTTATATGTGGTGGTTTTGAGTTGAAACCTGAAGCAAAAAGGGTTGATTCATTACTATGCTTACACTAATGTTGCTAATAGAATTGTGTTTAGTTTTGTATGAAGGAAGTTTTCAATTGTAGGGATTGGAGAATGATGAGATGAGTTGAAGAATGGACAAAAGCTCAAGCTTGGGGATGCCCATGTCACCCCAAGAAATATACAAGAGGTACAAGCGTCAAAGCTTGGGGATGCCCCCGAGGCACCCCTTCTTCATCGGCAAAAATCAGGTCACCTTTCAACACACTATATTTTTATTACTTTATGCATTATGCGTTTTTCTTGGAGTGTAAGTTGTTTTAGTTTTCAGTTTTCTTTAGTTTGTTTGCTGCAATAAATGGTTGGACCCCAACAAATTTCTTTTGGAGAAGTTGCCTTGCTTTTCATTTGCCAAGAACACTCAGTTTTCACTCTTATCGTTTCAACGAGTGTTCTCTTTTTTCTAGAACTGCGTTTAGCTTTTGATTTTCGCCTTGATTTGTGTTCAGATCTTGTTATATATTTACATCAAGGTGTATTTTGACCTCTGGTCCATGTTGGTTTTCATCAGAAGAGTTTTTTTAAAAAGTTTAAATGGTGTTGGAAAAGAGAAAAAGCTTTATGCAAAAAAGTGGTACAAGAAGGAGCTTGTGTAGACTGCGGCTTAGACTTTTGCATGTCATGCTTGATGTCTTTTTGATAGTATGCTTAGTGGTTTTGCTGTAGCATGACTTGTCTCAAATGACTGAGATTGCTTAATGAGCCTTTGAAAAAATCATGCGTTGTTTTAATTATTTGGAAGCATTATTTTGGTTTTCTCCTTTGATGCTTTATTTGGGTTGACTTGGCGCATGCTCACACATGTTAGACTCATACGAAGTCGCCATAAGCCTCTATGATCATTTAGTTTTTGACTTTTGATGCCATCTTATGCTTCTTTTAATGTTGCTTTGTCGTTTTGCATGATTATGGCCGTTATTGCTCTCTTAGTTGGTCGCTCCTGATGCCTGGTAAATGACCAGCCCGTTGGGAACCCCAAGAGGAAGGTGTGATGAATATAGCAGCAAGGTTTTTCCCTCAATTAAGAAACCAAGGTATGTCGATCTTGGAGAGGAGAGACAAATGATTGAAGGTGATGCAGACTGGCTTAATAGCACTCCAACAAGGGCGCCGTTTACGACACTTGTTGACTCGTCTTCGGCCAGTAGCAACGCGGAACCTGCACACACACAACCAAGTACTTTGTTCCCAACTTGCGATGAGGTTGTCAATCTCACCGGTTTGCTCAAAACAAAGGGTATGAGCGTATCGAGTGGAAAACAGTGAAAGTATGCGACTAAAGTAAACAGTGCGAGTAAAGTAAACAGGTGATAGCAATATGATGGAAATAGGACCGGGGTCCATAGTTCACTAGCGGTGTCTCTCCATAAGATAAAATAACACATGCTGGGTAAACAAATTACAGTTGGGCAATTGATAGAATAAAGATAAACGTGATATGTCAAGAAGATCACTATGCGATTTACTCTGGGCATTACAACAAAATACATAGACCGCCATCCAACTGCATCTATGACTAATAATCCACTCTCGGGGATATCATTCGAACACCCCATGAGTATTAAGTTGCGAACAACAGATAATTGCATTAAGCAAAGTGTGTAATGTAAACAAAGCATATGCCCTTGAGCATATGAATGTTGTTTTCTCCCTAGTAGCAACAACACATCTACAACCTTAGAGGTTTCTGTCACTCCCCCAGGTTAAATAGAGGCATGAACCCACTATCGAGCATAAATACCCCCTCTTGGAGTCACTAGCAACTACTCGGCCAAGATAGCTACTAACAACGGAGAGCATGCAAGATCATAAACAACATAGAGATAACATAAGATATATTTCAGTATAGCAACTCAATCATAACACCAATATTCATCGGATCCCAACAAACCAAACATGTAGAATTACATAACGGTGATCTCAATCATGTAGGGCAGCTCATGAGATCTAAACATGAAGCACATGGTGGAGGAGACAACCATCTAGCTTCTGCTATGGACCCATAGTCTAAGGTAGACTACTCACCCATCGCTCCGGAGGCAAGCATGGCGATGAAGAAGACCTCCGGTGGTGATTCCCCTCTCCGGCAGGGTGCTGGGAAGAGCTTCTGGACCCTCCCGATCTCGGGTCGACGACGGCGGCGGATCGCGATGTGTTTCTGGAAAATTGATCGGGGCACTTAGGTTTTTCCCGTCGGGGGGTCTTTATAGGCGAAGGGGCAGCGTCAGAAGTGGACCCAGGCATCCTCACACATAGGGGGCGCGGCCAGGGGCTGGGCCACGCCGCTCTTGTGTGAGGGTGGCCTGTGGCCCCTCTCCGTCTCCTCTTTGGATCTCTGGAAGCTTCCGGGAAAAATAAGACTTCAGGAACTTGTTTCGTCCAATTCCAAGAATATTTCCTATGTAGCTTTTCTGAAACACAAAACAACAGAAAACAGGGAACTGGCACTGTGGCAACTTGTCAATAGGTTAGTTCCGGAAAAATGCATAAAAGTGCCATGAAGTGTAACGAAACATTAGACAAATGGTGTAAAAACAAGCATGGAGCATCAAAAATTATGGATACGTTGGAGAAGTATCAGCATCCCCAAGCTTAACTCCTGCTCGTCCTCGAGTAGGTAAGTGATAACAAAAGAAATAATTTTTGAGGTGACATGCACCTACACAATCTTGATCATGTATGTAAGCATTTGTGAGCTGGGATCATAAGAACTTAAAACATGGGCATGAAAGATATAATCTTGACAATAAAAACTTAGCAACCATGTTATAGACATGTAAATGAACACAAACAAAAGATCATGAAAATGAAATAATGAAAGTCAAACGTGTGTTCAAATCATAAAGAAAAACATACAAATGGTTTTCAGCTTGTCCTTCATGGAGAGCAAAACATAAATGCATAGGACACCTTCAAGTTTAAGAGGGTGACTAGATACAAATAATTTAAGAACAAGTGAAACCAACAATATGAATCAATCAATGAAAACTTTGGGACAATGCCCATTATACTAAGAATGACAACTATGCTCTCTTAACGGTGCATAAAGATAGAAGGTGGCGACTCAACATAAAAGTAAAAGAAAGGCCCTTCGCGGAGGGAAGCAGTGATTGCAAGTTTTATAACCTTCAAAAATTATGTTACTTACCGGCTTTGAGCTCTCATTGCCCCCATCATAAGCATCTTGAATGGTTAAAGTTAATGCGAGAACAATTATGATGCATATGCTTGACAAATCATAAGTTGAAAACCTCGTGTCCCGTGAATACGAGTACCCAAACCTCATGCTACTTTACTTATAGTCCCAAGCAAGGCTCTTGTCATTGTAAGTATATACGTATCATCGAGAACCGCCAACGGGGTACCTCCGTGCCCGATGACATGGAACAAGCCCACATCAAAATGACAGGACAAGCAGACAATGAACACCTCGACATCTCTTTTATTTACCATTTGTTTAGCTTTTTATTTTGAGATGCGTCGTCGAATGTCCACTATGGGTATGCTGCAAATTTCCACCATGAATTATGCATGGCTTAGATTGGCGGCCCATGCGTTTCCCTAACACATATACAAACTCCATGATCCCCACAAGATTCCCAATTCATTTCACACCGCGGGCATCCATAAACAAAAGATCACGATATCAACTCAAAAGAGAAGTGCAATGTTGAAAGCTTGCCCATGACTGCATGGCTGGGCTAATCTCCAACTTACAACTTGCAAGCATAACAACTCAACATAATAGACCACAATGTCAAATTTTTAAGAACAGGAAAAAGTAAAGTGTGCCTTCCGGTTAGTGAGAGCTTTACTGACCAATTTTCGCATAACACTGGTAAGAGTTTAATTTGAAGAGAAAATAAAAGCAAGTCAAATTTACTTGGAATAGCAAATTGCTAGTAGGTATGTATGGTGGACACTTTGGCAAACTTGGTTTTTAGGAGTTGGATGCACGAGTTGAGCTCATACTCAGTACAAGGCGAGGGCTAGCAAAAGACTGGGAGCGACCAACTAAGAGAGCAATAATGGCCATAATCATGCAAAGCGACAAAGCGACATTAAAAGAAGCATAAGATGGCATCAAAAGTCAAAAACTAAATGATCATAGAGGCTATTGGCGACTTTGTAGGAGTCTAACATGTGTGAGCATGCGCCAAGTCAACCCAAATAAAGCATCAAGGAGAAAACCAAAATAATGCTTTCATACAATTAAAACAACGCATGATTTTTTCAAAGGCGTATTAAGCAATCTCAGTTATTTGAGACAAGTCATGCTACAGCAAAACCACTAAGCATACTATCAAAAAGACATCAAGCATGACATGAAAAAACCTAAGCCGCAGTCTACACAAGCTCCTTCTTGTACCACTTTTTTGCATAAAGTTTTTTCTCTTTTCCAACACCATTCAAACTTTTTATAAACACCTCTTTTGATGAAAACCAATAAAGATCACAGGCAAAAATACACCTTGATGAATAAATATAAGAAGATCTGAACGCAAATCATGGCGAAAACGAAAACCAAAAGCAGTAGCGGAAAAAGAAGAACACTCGGTTTTTGATAAGAATGAAAACTAGAGTGTTCTTGGCAAATGAAAAGCAAGGCAACTTCTCCAAAAGAAATTTGTTGGGGTCCAACCATTTATTGCAGAAAACAAAATAAACTAATAAATAAAACTAAAACAACTGACGCTCCAAGAAAAACACATAGTGCATGAAGCAATAAAAATATAGTGTCTTGAAAGGTGACCTGATTTTTGCCGATGAAGAAGGGGTGCCTCGGGGGCATCCCCAAGCTTTGATGCTTGTACTTCTTGGATATTTCTTGGGGTGATGCATGGGCATCCCCAAACTTGAGCTTTTGTCCATTCTTCAACTCATCTCATCATTCTCCAATCCCTACACTTAAAAACTTCCTTCATACAAAACTAAACACAAATCTATTAGCAACATTAGTGTAGCATAACATATAATCAACCTCTTTTTGCTTTAGGTTTCAACCTAAAACCACCACATATATAGTATATACTACTGTAGCAACTTCCCCAAAAGTTCCATGATCAAAAGAACTCAAAAGAAAGCGATAAAGCGACAAACACAAATATTGGCAGAAATCTGTCAAAACAGAACAGCTGACAAAGGTTGAATTTTTAAGGGGTTTTCTGTTGCTCAAATCAAAAAGTGTTCAACTAATGAAAGTTTGTATATAACCTGGGGCATATTCACAATAAATCTCAGGTCCAAAAGATATACAGAGAATTTATACGAAGTTTTACGGTGCAGCACTGAAAACAGTTTTAGGACAGCAACATCCCCAAATCTTACCTCACTCAAATTAGAGGCTTCTCTTGGCACAACAATGAAATAAAAAGGATAAGGAGTGGTAATTATAGTAGTAATGACTTCCAAGACTCAAATAAAATAAAAAGTACTGAAAATAAAACATTGGGTTATCTCCCAAGAGTGCTTTTCTTTAACGCCTTTGAGCTAGGCGCAAAAAATTGCGAATCAAGTAACATCAAGAGATGAAGCATCAAGCTCATAATTTGCTCTAAGAATATAGTCAAAAAGTAATTTCTTCCTTTTCCTAGGGAAGTGTTCCATACCTTTCTTGAGTGGGAATTGATATTTGATAGTGCCTTCTCTCATATCAATGATGGCACCTACAGTTCGAAGAAAGGGTCTTACCAAAATAATAGGACATGAAGCATGGCATTCAATGTCCATAACAAGAAAATCAACGGGAACAAGGTTATTATTAACCACAATAAGAACATCATTAATTCTTCCCAAAGGTTTCTTCTTAGCAACATCAGCAATAGGAACATCATAATAACACTTTTCAAGCGGTGGTAAATCAAGCATGTCATAAATCTTTCTAGGCATGATAGAAATACTAGCACCTAGATCACATAAAGCATGGCAATCAAAACCATTAACATGCATACCAATGATGGGTTCCCAACCATCTTCTAACTTCTTGGGAACAGAGGCTTTTTGTTGCAACTTTTCATCCCTAATTTTTATGAGAGCATTGGTAATATGCTTAGTAAAAGCAACATTTAAAGAACTAGCATTGGGAGTCAAAGCAAGCTTTTGCAAGAACAAAATAACTTCAGATATATTGCAGCCATCAACATCAAAATCATTAAAGGAAATAGAGCTATCATCTCCTACACTCCGAAAAATTTCAGCACTCTTTTGAGAAAAAGTTTTGACAGTTTTAGGCTTTTTAACACGAGGAGTGGGAGTTTTCTCTACACCAATCAAAGTAAGAGGATTGCTAGCATTAGGAACAACGTCATTAGAGGTAGTAATGGTACAAACTTTTATATTCCTAGCAATCTCATCCTCTCTTTCCCATCTAGCTTGCAATTCTGCTAACAATCTAATATTTTCATCAATTCCAACTTGGATAGCATTAGCAGTAGCAAAAACATTGTTCTCTTTCACATCATTAGGCAACACTTTTAATTTCAGAAGTTCAACATCATGAGCAAGGCTATCAACTTTAGAAGCAAGAATATCAATTTTGCCTAACTTTTCCTCAACAGACTTGTTAAAAGCAGTTTGTTTTAGCATGAAGTCTTTGAGCATGACTTCAAGTTCAGAGGGCGCGGCCCTAGTGTTGTTGGAGGAATTACCATAAGAATTACCATAACCATTACCATTGGTAGAAGGATACGGCCTATAATTGTTACTAGCAAAATTGTTCCTATAAGCATTGTTGTTAAAATTATTGTTTCTAATGAAGTTGACATCAACATGCTCTTCTTGAGCAACCAAAGAGGCTAAAGGAACATTATTAGGATCTACATGAGTCCTATCATTAGCAAGCATATCCATAATGGTATCAATCTTATCACTCAAGGAAGAGGTTTCCTCAACAGAATTTACCTTCTTACCTTGTGGAGCTCTCTCGGTGTGCCATTCGGAGTAATTTACCATCATGTTGTCAAGTAGCTTTGTTGCGGCGCCCAAGGTAAGGGACATAAAAGTGCCTCCAGCAGCTGAATCCAATAGGTTCCTCGAAGAAAAATTCAGTCCTGCATAAAAAGTTTGGACAATCATCCAAGTAGTCAGTCCATGAGTGGGGCAATTCTTTATCATAGATTTCATTCTTTCCCAGGCTTGAGCAACATGTTCATTATCAAATTGACTAAACTTCATAATATTGCTACGCAAAGATATAATTTTAGCAGGAGGATAATATCTACCAATGAAAGCATCCTTACACTTAGTCCATGAATCAATACTATTCTTAGTCAAAGACAGCAACCAATCCTTAGCTTTTCCTCTCAAAGAAAAAGGAAACAACTTGAGCTTAATAATATCACTTTCTACATCCTTATATTTCTGCATCTCACATAGCTCAACAAAATTGTTGAGATGAGCTGCAGCATCTTCAGTACTAGCACCAGAGAATTGCTCTTTCATAACAAGGTTCAATAAAGTAGGCTTAATCTCATAAAAGTTTGCAGCAGGAGCAGGTGGCGCAATAGGAGTGCAGATAAAATCACTATTGTTTGTACTAGTAAAGTCACACAACTTGGTGTTTTCAGGATTAGCCATTTCAGCAAAACTAAAAGCAGATAAGTAAAAACAACTACCAAGGATTCTAATTTTTTTGGGTTTTTGATAAAACGATGCAAGTAAAAATAAATAACGTAAAGCAAAACAATAAACAAAGTAAAGGATGTGCGTGCAAAAAACTCCCCTCGCAGAAGTCTTCTACTTCCTGCCCGACAACGGTGCCGGAAAAAGAGCTGGTGCCTAGTTGACGAGGGAGCTTCTTCTTCTTCAATCCCCGGCAACGGCGCCAGAAAAAGAGCTTGATGCCTGGTAAATGACCAGCCCGTTGGGAACCCCAAGAGGAAGGTGTGATGAATATAGCAGCAAGGTTTTTCCCTCAATTAAGAAACCAAGGTATGTCGATCTTGGAGAGGAGAGACAAACGACTGAAGGTGATGCAGACTGGCTTAATAGCACTCCAACAAGGGCGCCGTTTACGACACTTGTTGACTCGTCTTCGGCCAGTAGCAACGCGGAACCTGCACACACACACAACCAAGTACTTTGTTCCCAACTTGCGATGAGGTTGTCAATCTCACCGGTTTGCTCGAAACAAAGGGTATGAGCATATCGAGTGGAAAACAGTGAAAGTATGCGAGTAAAGTAAACTGTGCGAGTAAAGTAAACAGGTGATAGCAATATGATGGAAATAGGACCGGGGTCCACAGTTCACTAGCGGTGTCTCTCCATAAGATAAAATAACACATGCTGGGTAAACAAATTACAGTTGGGCAATTGATAGAATAAAGATAAACGTGATATGTCAAGAAGATCACTATGCGATTTACTCTGGGCATTACAACAAAATACATAGACCGCCATCCAACTGCATCTATGACTAATAATCCACTCTCGGGGATATCATTCGAACACCCCATGAGTATTAAGTTGCGAGCAACAGATAATTGCATTAAGCAAAGTGTGTAATGTAAACAAAGCATATGCCCTTGAGCATATGAATGTTGTTTTCTCCCTAGTAGCAACAGCACATCTACAACCTTAGAGGTTTCTGTCACTCCCCCAGGTTAAATAGAGGCATGAACCCACTATCGAGCATAAATACCCCCTCTTGGAGTCACTAGCAACTACTCGGCCAAGATAGCTACTAACAACGGAGAGCATGCAAGATCATAAACAACATAGAGATAACATAAGATATATTTCAGTATAGCAACTCAATCATAACACCAATATTCATCGGATCCCAACAAACCAAACATGTAGAATTACATAACGGTGATCTCAATCATGTAGGGCAGCTCATGAGATCTAAACATGAAGCACATGGTGGAGGAGACAACCATCTAGCTACTGCTATGGACCCATAGTCCAAGGTAGACTACTCACTCATCGCTCCGGAGGCAAGCATGGCGATGAAGAAGACCTCCGGTGGCGATTCCCCTCTCCGGCAGGGTGCCGGGAAGAGCTTCTAGACCCTCCCGATCTCGGGTCGACGATGGCGGCGGATCGCGATGTGTTTCTGGAAAATTGATCGGGGCACTTAGGTTTTTCCCGTCGGGGGGTCTTTATAGGCGAAGGGGCAGCGTCAGAAGTGGACCCAGGCATCCTCACACATAGGGGGCGCGGCCAGGGGCTGGGCCGCGCCGCCGTTGTGTGAGGGTGGCCTGTGGCCCCTCTCCGTCTCCTCTTCGGATCTCTGGAAGCTTCCGGGAAAAATAAGACTTCAGGAACTTGTTTTGTCTAATTCCGAGAATATTTCCTGTGTAGCTTTTCTGAAACACAAAAATAGCAGAAAACAGGGAACTGGCACTGTGGCAACCTGTCAATAGGTTAGTTCCGGAAAAATGCATGAAAGTGCCACGAAGTGTAACGAAACATTAGGCAAATGGTGTAAAAACAAGCATGGAGCATCAAAAATTATGGATACGTTGGAGACGTATCAGCTCCCAGTCTTTTGCTAGCCCTCATTTTGTACTGAGTATGAGCTCTACTCGTGCATCCAACTCCTAAAAACAAAGTTGTTCCAATGTGTCCACCATACATGCCTATTAGCAATTTGCTATTCCAAAGTACATTAGACTTTCTTTTATCTATCCTTCAAATTAAACTCTTTTTGGTGTTATGCGAAAATTGGTCAGTAAAGCTCTCACGAACCTGATGGCACACTTTACTTTTCTCGTTTTAAAATTTTGACATTGTGGCTCTCTTATGTTGAGTTGTTATGCTTGCAAGTTGTAAGTTGGAAATTAGCCCAGCCATGCCGTCATGGGGCAAGCTTTCAACATTGCACTATCTTTCATTTGAGTTGATATCGTAATCTTTTGTTTATGGATACTCGCGATGTGAAATAAGTTGGGAATCTTGTGGGATCATGGAGTTTTTATATTTGTTAGGGAAACGCCTGGGCCGCTAATCTAAGCCATGCATCATTCATGGTGGACATTTACAGCATGCCCATAGTGGACATTCGACGACGCATCTCACAATAAAAAGCTATACCAATGGTAAATAAAAGAGATGTTGAGGTGTTCATTGTCTATTTGTCTTGTCATTTTGATGTGGGCTTGTTCCATGTCATCGGGCAGGAGGTACCCCATTGGCGGTTCTCGATGATACACATATATTTACAATGACAGGAGCCTGCTTGGGACTCTAAGTCGAGTAGCATGAGATTTGGGTATTCGTACTTCACGGGACACGAGGTTTTCAACTTATGATTTGTCAAGCATATGCTTTATAATTGTACTTGCATTAACTTTAACCATTCAAGATGCCTATGATGGGGGCAATGAGAGCTCAAAGCTAGTAAGTACCATAATTTTTGAAGGTTTATAAAACTTGCAATCACTGCTTACCTCCGCGAAGGGCCTTTCTTTTACTTTATGTTGAGTCACCACCTTCTACCTTTATGCACCGTCTAAGAGAGCATAGTTGTCATTCTGAATATAATGTGCATTGTCCCAAAGTTTTCATTGATTGATTCATGATTTTGGTTTCACTTGTTCTTAAATTATTTGTATCTAGTCGCCCTCTTAAACTTAAAGGTGTCCTATGCATTTATGTTTTGCTCTCTCATGAAGGACAAGCTGAGAACCATTTGTATGTTTTCCATATGATTTGAACACATGTTTGACTTTCATTGTTTCATTTTCATGATCTTTCATTTGTGTTCTTTTTCATGTTATAACATGGTTGCTAAGTTTCTTCTATCAAGATTATATCTTTCATGCCCATGTTTTAAGTTCTTTTGATCCCATCGCACAACGCTTACATAGATGATCAAGATTGTGTAGGTGCATGTCACCTCAAAAATTATTTCTTTTGTTATCACTTACCTACTCGAGGACGAGCAGGAGTTAAGCTTGGGGATGCTGATACGTCTCTAACGTATCTATAATTTTTGATGCTCTATGCTTGTTTTTACTTCATTTGCTTAGTGTTTCATTACACTTTGTGGCATTTTTATGCATTTTCCGGAACTAACCTATTAATGAGATGCCACAGTGCCAGTTCCCTATTTTCTGCTATTTTTGTGTTTCAAAAAAGTTACACTGGAAATATTCTCGGAATTGGACGAAACAAAAGCCAAACATCCAGAAATTCACCGAAGCTTTCAGAGAACCGAAGAGGAGACAGAGTGGGGCCACGAGGGGCCCACACAATAGGGCGGCATGGCCCAGGGCTAGGTGATACGTCTCAAACATATCTATAATTTTTGATGCTCCATGCTTGTTTTTGCACCATTTGCCTTGTGTTTCGTTACACTTCGTGGCGTTTTTATGCGATTTCCGGAACTAACCTATTGACAAGATGCCACAGTGCCAGTTCCCTGTTTTCTGCTATTTTTGTGTTTCAGAAATGCTACATAGGAAATATTCTTGGAATTGGACGAAACAAGTTCCAGAACTCCTATTTTTCCCGGACGAAGGACGAGGACCGAAAGAGAGCCGGAGGGGGGCCAGGGGCCAGCCTCACACCAGGGCGGCGCGGCCCAGCCCCTGGCCGCGCCCCCTATGTGTGAGGAGCCCCTGGCAGCCCCCTGACGACGCCCCTTCGCCTATATAAAGCCTCGGGACGGAAAACCCTAAGGGGAGTCGGCAATTTTCCAGAAACAGTTTCGCAGCTCCGCCGCCGCCGTCGACGAATTTCAGGGGATAGAAGTCTCTGTTCCGGCACCCTGCCGGGATGGGGAAGTGCCCCCGGAGCCATCTCCATCGATCTCCATCGCCATCTCAGCCGTCTCCATCGACCTCACCGCCATCTCCATCAACCTTGCTGTCTCCTATGATGAGGAGGGAGTAGTTCATCCCCGGGGCTGAGGGCTCTACCGGTAGCTATGTGGTTCACCTCTCTCTCCCATGATGTGATCTTTATGTGATCGTGAGCTTTGTATCATGTTGAATAAGTAGATGTTACTCTTCTTCATTATGTGTACTCTAGTGTGTTATTAAAGTAATCTATTCCTCCTGCCATGGTGTAACGGTGACAGTGCGTGCATCGTGGTGGTACTTGGTCTAGGCTACGATTGTGATCTCTTATGGATTATGAGAATAATTATCACTATGATAGTATTGAAGTGATCTATTCCTCCTTTCATGGTGTAATGTTGACATTGTGTGCACCGTGTTAGTACTTGGTCTAAGTTGCAATAATATTATCTTGAGTTGTGATTTGATTTGGATATCTCTATGAGTGGTGTTTGTCAAGTACTTGATGAACTTTAAGGAGTGCTTCGTAGCCCTACGCAATGATTAGTGTTATTCAATTGGAGAGTAATTCAGAGTACCATAGTGAAGAGAAGTTATTTATTTGTTTAATTATGTTATATTTGTTGGGAGTGTGTCCACTAGTGAAAGTATGATCCCTAGGCCTTCTTTCCAAGCATTGCACACCGTTTACTTCCTTTTTTGTTACATATTTGCTCGCAGCGATACTTATTTCATATCACAGTTACTACTTATAATCATCACTACCGCTTGTATTTCACTATCTCTTCGCCGAACTAGTGCACCTATACATCTGACAAGTGTATTGGGTGTGTTGGGGACACAAGAGACTTTCTGTATTGTAATTGCAGGGTTGCTTGAGAGGGATAGCTTTGACCTCTTCCTCCCTGAGTTCGATAAACCTTGGGTGATCCACTTAAGGGAAACTTGCTGCTGCTCTACAAACCTCTACACTTGGGGGCCCAACACTGTCTACAAGAATAGAAGCGTGTGTAGACATCAAGCCCTTTTCTGGCGCCGTTGCCGGGGAGGTAAGGTAAAAGGTACTCACATCCTTTGGCTACTAAGTCTTTCAGCTGCTAGTGAGTGCTCGAAGTTATTTCCTTTAGATTCTGCAATTACATCTTTTTGTTTTTTGTTTTTATTTTCACTAGTTAGGCTTAATGGAAAATAAAGAGTTCTTTAGTCTTTTTCCTGAGTTTAGATATGAAGTGTTTGAAGAGAAAATTGAAAAACCTTAGGAGCTTAATTTGCATGCTAATAGTATTGTTAGTATGAATGTTTCGAACACTGTTATTACTAATGCTATAGAAAAGTCTAAGCTTGGGGAAGCTGGTTTTGTTAAGCATGATATTTTTAGTTCCCCAGCTTTAGTGGAGAAAGTTTGTTCTGATAATATTTTATCTCCCATATGTGATGTTCCTTCTTATGATGATATGTTTGAAGAATATGCTTTGCGAAATAGTTGTTCTTTAGCTTGTGATGATACTAAACCTCTAGTTTATGATGGTTATGATGATGGGTATAATATTTTCAGTTCACCTACTATTGAGGATAAAATTAGTTATGATTACAATATGCCTCCTATTTTTGATGATTATGGTGATGAGAATAATTATTCTGTTGAATCTGCTCCTACTACTATTGTTCATGTGGGGAGTATTAATCCTTTTATGCATGTGGCTCATGATAGAGATGCTTTATGTGATAGTTATATTGTTAGTTCTATTCATGATACTACTGAAAGTTATTATGAGAGAGGGAAACATGGTTTGAAGGATCTCAACAATATTGAGTTTCCCCTCTTTATGTTGCAATTCTTGAAGTTGTACTTGTTTTGTCTTCCTATGCTTTTTGCTTTGCGCTTTCATGACTTGTCTCTTTACAACACTATTTTTCATAGGAAGTGGTTCAGATTTAAATATCTTTCACATTTGCTTTGTGATGCTCTCCATTGCTTTAAGTTCCTATATGGCGCATTTGCCTCAAGCTCTTATATGGCGCCCACATGAGCATCTTTGCAAATTACTGCGTCTAGCTCAAAGGCGTTAAAGAAAAGCACTCTTGGGAGATAACCCATTGTTTTATTTTCAGTACTTTTTCTTTTATTTGAGTCTTGGAAGTTATTACTACTATAATAACCGCTCCTTATCCTTTTTATTTTGTTTTTGTGCCAAGAGAAACCTCTAATTTGAGTGAGGTAAGATTTGGGGATGTTGTTGTCCTGAAACTGTTTTCGGTGCTACACCGTAAAAATTCGTATAAATTCTCTGTATATCTTTTGGACCTGCGATTTCTTGTACATATGCCCCAGGTTATATCCAAACTTTCATTAGTTTAACACTTTTTGATTTGAGCAACAGAAAACCCCTTAAAAATTCGACCTTTGTTAGTTGTTCTGTTTTGACAGATTTCTGCCAATATTTGTGTTTGCCGCTTTATCGCTTTCTTTTGAGTTCTTTTGATCACGGAACTTTTGGGGAAGTTGCTACAGTAGTATATGCTTTATATGTGGTGGTTTTAGGTTGAAACCTGAAGCAAAAAGGGTTGATTCATTATTATGTTTATGCTAATGTTGCTAATAGAATTGTGTTTAGTTTTGTATGAAGGAAGTTTTCAAGTGTAGGGATTGGAGAATGATGAGATGAGATGAAGAATGGACAAAAGCTCAAGCTTGGGGATGCCCATGCACCCCAAGAAATATCCAATAAGTACAAGCGTCAAAGCTTGGGGATGCCCCCGAGGCACCCCTTCTTCATCGGCAAAAATCAGGTCACCTTTCAAGACACTATATTTTTATTGCTTCATGCACTATGCGTTTTTCTTGGAGCGTTAGTTGTTTTAGTTTTTAGTTTTCTTTTGCTTTGTTTGATGCAATAAATGGTTAGATCACATCATGTTTCTTTTGGAGGAGATGAACTCGCTTTTCATTTGCCAAGAACACTCTAGTTTTCACTCCTATCGTTTCAACGAGTGTTCTCTTTTTCTGCTACTGGGTTTAGCTTGCATTTTTCGCCTTGATTTGTGTTCAGATCTTATTATATCTTTTCATCAAGGTGTATTTTTTGCCTCTGGTCTTTATTGGTTTTCATCAAAAGAGGTGTTTATAAAAAAGTTTGAATGGTGTTGGAAAAGAGAAAAAGCTTTATGCAAAAAAAGTGGTACAAGAAGGAGCTTGTGTAGACTGCGGCCTAGGCTTTTGCATGTCGTGCTTGATGTCATTTTGATAGTTCGCTTAGTGGTTTTGCTGTAGCATGACTTGTCTCAAATAACTGAGATTGCTTAATGAGCCTTTGAAAAAATCATGCGTTGTTTTTATTATTTGGAAGCATTATTTTGGTTTTCTCCTTGATGCTTTATTTGGGTTGACTTGGCGCATGCTCACACATGTTAGACTCTTACAAAGTCTCCAATAGCCTCTATGATCATTTAGTTTTTGACTTTTGATGCCATCTTATGCTTCTTTTAATGTTGCTTTGTCGCTTTGCATGATTATGGCCATTATTGCTCTCTTAGTTGGTCGCTCCCAGTCTTTTGCTAGCCCTCGCCTTGTACTGAGTATGAGCTCTACTCGTGCATCCAACTACTAAAAAACAAGTTTTGCCAAAGTGTCTACTATAAATTCATATGCATGGTATTTGTAAGCCATTCCAAGTAAATTTGCATGTGCTACCTTTCAAAAACCTTCAAAACACTTCTTGTTTTGTGACACTGTTTTCAGCTCATGGGGACGTAGTGGTCGGATTTGCTATCTTCCATATTGCTTATTCCAAAAAAAAAAAAAGGCACTCCTCCATGGAATGTGAATGTTGGTGGGCACCCGACGGAATCGGTTAGCCATGGTTTGTGAAAGGAAAAAAGGTGGGGAGGAGTGCCAAGCTTTATAAAAGAGCACAAAAAGTGCCAATCTCTCTCTCAAAAACTTGCTTCATTTTTGTATGGAAGATAGTAAGAACCCCATTGCCAGTCGTTGACAAAAGCAACCACCTCTCAAAACCCAAGTTTTATCTCTGTTTTACAAATGAAAAGCTCTAGCACATGTTTAATCACTGCTTCCCTCCGCGAAGGGCCTTTCTTCTACTTTTATGTTGAGTCACCACCTTCTATATTTATGCACCATTAAGAGAGCATAGTTGTCATTCTGAGTATAATGTGCATTGTCCCAAAGTTTTCATTGATTGATTCATATTGTTGGTTTCACTTGTTCTCAAATTATTTGTATCTAGTCGCCCTCTTAAACTTGAAGGTGTCCTATGCATTTATGCTTTGCTCTCCATGAAGGACAAGCTGAAAACCATTTGTATGTTTTTCCTTATGATTTGAACACACATTTGACTTTTATTGTTTCATTTTCATGATCTTTTGTTTGTGTTCATTTGCATGTTTATAACATGGTTGCTAAGTTTCTTCTATCAAGATTATGTCTTTCATGCCCATGTTTAAAGTTCTTTTGATCCCAGCTCACAATGCTTACATATGTGATCAAGATTGTGTAGGTGCATGTCACCTCAAAAATTATTTCTTTTGTTATCACTTACCTACTCGAGGACCAGCAGGAGTTAAGCTTGGGGATGCTGATACGTCTCAAACGTATCTATAATTTTTGATGCTCCATGCTTGTTTTTGCACCATTTGCCTTGTGTTTCGTTACACTTCGTGGCGTTTTTATGCGATTTCCGGAACTAACCTATTGACAAGATGCCACAGTGCCAGTTCCCTGTTTTCTGCTGTTTTTGTGTTTCAGAAATGCTACACAGGAAATATTCTTGGAATTGGACGAAACAAGTTCCAGAACTCCTATTTTTCCCGGACGAAGGACGAGGACCGAAAGAGAGCCGGAGGGGGGCCAGTGGCCAGCCTCACACCAGGGCGGCGCGGCCCAGCCCCTGGCCGCGCCCCCTATGTGTGAGGAGCCCCTGGCAGCCCCCTGACGATGCCCCTTCGCCTATATAAAGCCTCGAGACGGAAAACCCTAAGGGGAGTCGGCAATTTTCCAGAAACAGTTCCGCAGCTCCACCGCCGCCGTCGACGAATTTCGGGGGACAGAAGTCTCTGTTCCGGCACCCTGCCGGAACGGGGAAGTGCCCCCGGAGCCATCTCCATCGATCTCCATCGCCATCTCCGCCGTCTCCATCGACCTCACCGCCATCTCCATCAACCTTGCTGTCTCCTATGATGAGGAGGGAGTAGTTCATCCCCGGGGCTGAGGGCTCTACCGGTAGCTATGTGGTTCACCTCTCTCTCCCATGATGTGATCTTTATGTGATCGTGAGCTTTGTATCATGTTGAATAAGTAGATGTTACTCTTCTTCATTATGTGTACTCTAGTGTGTTATTAAAGTAATCTATTCCTGCTGCCATGGTGTAATGGTGACAGTGCGTGCATCGTGGTGGTACTTGGTCTAGGCTACAATTGTGATCTCTTATGGATTATGAGAATAATTATCACTATGATAGTATTGAAGTGATCTATTCCTCCTTTCATGGTGTAATGTTGACAGTGTGTGCACCGTGTTAGTACTTGGTCTAAGTTGCAATAATATTATCTTGAGTTGTGATTTGATTTGGATATCTCTATGAGTGGTGTTTGTCAAGTACTTGATGAACTTTAA
Source organism: Dactylis glomerata (assembly GCA_007115705.1). Lineage (NCBI taxonomy): Eukaryota > Viridiplantae > Streptophyta > Magnoliopsida > Poales > Poaceae > Dactylis > Dactylis glomerata. The sequence goes on along the minus strand of QXEO01000234.1, from coordinate 1,521,691 downwards.
GGAGTGCTTCGTAGCCCTACGCAATGATTAGTGTTATTCAATAGGAGAGTAATTCAGAGTACCATAGTGAAGAGAAGTTATTTATTTGTTCAATTATGTTATATTTGTTGGGAGTGTGTCCACTAGTGAAAGTATGATCCCTAGGCCTTCTTTCCAAGCATTGCACACCGTTTACTTCCTGTTTTGTTACATATTTGCTCGTAGCGATACTTATTTCATATCACAGTTACTACTTATAATCATCACTACCGCTTGTATTTCACTATCTCTTCGCTGAACTAGTGCACCTATATATCTGACAAGTGTATTGGGTGTGTTGGGGACACAAGAGACTTTCTGTATCGTAATTGCAGGGTTGCTTGAGAGGGATAGCTTTGACCTCTTCCTCCCTAAGTTCGATAAACCTTGGGTGATCCACTTAAGGGAAACTTGCTGCTGCTCTACAAACCTCTGCACTTGGAGGCCCAACACTGTCTACAAGAACAGAAGCGTGTGTAGACATCACTAGGCCGCGCCCCCTATGTGTGTGGCCGCCTCGGTCCACTTCTGACGATGCCCATTCACCTATAAAGACCCCCCGACGGGAAAAACCTAAATACCCGATCACTTTTCCAGAAACATATCGCGATCCGCCGCCGCTGTCGACCCAAGATCGGGAGGGTCCAGAAGCTCTTCCCGGCACCCTGACGGAGAGGGGAATCGCCACCGGAGGTATTCTTCATCGCCATGCTTCCCTCCGGCGCGATGAGTGAGTAGTCTACCTTGGACTAAGGGTCCATAGCAGTAGCTAGTTGGTTGTCTTCTCCACCATGTGCTTCATGTTTAGATCTCGTGAGCTGCCTTACATGATCGAGATCACCGTTATGTAATTCTACATGTTGTGTTTGTTGGGATCCGATGAATATTGGTGTTATGATTGAGTTGATGTGCTGAATATTATCTTATGTTATCTCTATGTTGTTTATGATCTTGCATGCTCTCCGTTGTTAGTAGCTATCTTGGCCGAGTAGTTGCTAGTGACTCCAAGAGGGGGTATTTATGCTCGATAGTTGGGTTCATGCCTCTATTTAATCTGGGGGAGTGACAGAAACCTCTAAGGTTGTAGATGTGAAGTTGCCACTTGGGAGAAAACAACATTCATATGCTCAAGGGCATATGCTTTGTTTACATTACACACTTTGCTTAATGCAGTTATCTGTTGTTCGCAACTTAATACTTGTGGAGTTCTCGGATTGATTTGCCACAAGTGGATTATTAGTCATAGATGCAGTTGGATGGCGGTCTATGTATTTTGTTGTAATGCCCAGAGTAAATCTCATAGTGATCCTCTCGACATATGCACGTTGTCTTTATTCTATCAATTGCCCAACTATAATTTGTTTACCCAGCATGTGTTATTTTATCTTATGGAGAGACACCACTAGTGAACTGTGGACCCCGGTCCTATTTCCTTTATATTGCTATCACCTGTTTACTTTACTCGCACTGTTTACTTTACTTGCATACTACTATTGCTTTCCACTCGATACGCTCATACCCTTTGTTTCAAGCAAACCGGTGAGATTGACAACCTCATCGTAAGTTGGGAACAAAGTACTTGGTTGTGTTATGTGCAGGTTCCGCGTTGCAGCTGGCAAAGCAAAGCACTGGACGAGGCGCCCTATAAATTGTCCGAAGCTGTCGCGAAGCTAGCAAGCATCACCTTCTAGAGTATTGGCTTTTTCCTACTGGACGATTAAACCTTGGTTTCTTACTGAGGGAAAAACTTGCTGCTATACTCATCATACCTTCCTCTTGGGGTTCCCAACTGGCCGGTCATTTTACATCATCAACACCGCGCCATCAATAGCAATCAAAGACTCAACATAAAAGTAAAAGAAAGGCCCTTCACAGAGGGAAGCAGTGATTTAACATGTGCTAGAGCTTTTCATTTGTAAAACAGAGATAAAAATTTATTTTGAGAGGTGGTTGTTTCATGTCAACGACTGGCAATGGGGACTTGCTATCTTCCATAATAAACAAGTGAGAGCGGTTCCGAGTTCTTTGAAAATTTGGCACATTGGTGCTCTTTTATAAAGCTTTGGCACTCCTCCCGACCTTTTTTCCTTTCTCAAATCATGGCTAACCGATTCCATCGGGTGCCCACCAACTTTCACATACCATGGAGGAGTGCTCTTTTTCTTTTCTTTTTAGATTAGATTACAATGGTCTGACCAGCTCCCTTGCAAAATTAGTGACGAGCAGATGAAGCTACCTAGTCGAAGGGTACTCAATTTAATATGGAAGATAGCAATTCCGACCACTACGTCCCCATGAGCTAAAAACAGTGGCACAAAATGAGAAGTATTTGAAAGTTTTGAAAGGTAGCACATGAAAATTTACTTGGAGTGGCTTGCAAATACCATGCATAGGAATTTATAGTGGACTCTTTGGAAGACTTGGTTTTTGGTGATTGGATGCACGAGAAGTATTCCCTCTCAGTACAAGTGAAGGCTAGCAAAAGACTAGGAAGCGACAATCGAGAGAGCAATAACTATCATAATCATGCTTGCGACAAAACAAAATTAATATAGGCATAAAAATGATACAAGAACTCTGAGGCAAAGTAAATCATCGAGGCTTAATTGACTTTTTGTTTAGTCATGTGCATGCTTGAGCATGTGCCAAGTCGATTCAAATGAAACTTTCAGAGGTGGATACCACAATGTCATACCATATTATGAATAAAACAATGCAAGCAAGCATCTACATGACATGCTACAAACTATTAGTAAATTGGAACTAATCATATGAGAGCAAGAACTACAAAGCATCCATTAAATAACATATACCTTACATGAACCGACTAAGCATGTCCACATAGATGAGTATATGTACAAAAATGAAAACAAATAGAGTTCATACCAGCCTCTTACCACATCTCAGATTGTCATATGTCGTCATTATTGCTTTTTCACTTGTGTGGCTTGAATAATATGAAGTGAATACCAAGCTCCAATGGAGTCACGGGAGACTGAACTCTGCAGCAAACTTTACAATACCAAAGAAGAACAACAAATATTTTTCGATTTTTGAAACAAGAACAGAAGAAAATAGGAAACAAAGTAAAATATTTTTGGATTTTTCAAATATCAAACCAAAAATAGCAAGTAAAACAAACCAAAGCTAGAAAAATAAAAAGGCAAACAAAGAGAAACAACGGAAATATTTTTGGTCTTTTTGTGTTTTGGAAAGAAGAAATAAGAACGAGAACAATAAAGAAAGCGAAATATGGATATACAAAGGACCGACAAAATATAATATGTAGATGAGTGAATCGTCGGCGTACCTCCCCCCAAGCTTAGGCTTTTGGCCTAAGTGGAGATCAATCTAGTCTCCGATACATGCCCCATGCTGGTGGATCATCATTGGCATAGTCATAGCTTGGCCCTTGTGAAGATGAAGCAGATGGTGTATAATCATAATAAGGCTGCTGGTATGGAAACTCCGCAATGTTAGAGGGCTGGACCGACTCCTCTGTCGCCTCTTCATCGTGCACGGGCTGCGGGTGCTCCTCTATGTATGTGTCAAGGTCACCCTCTGTGAGTGACCATCCATTCCTGTGAGCAAGGTTAAACAAAAGAGGTGCAGGCAAATGGACTGATCTATCAGTCTTCACTACCTTCCAGGTAGATTTCTTGAAGAAGGTTATCTCAAACGTCAAGTTATTCAAATAGGAATGAGGAGAAACAAACTTATGATGTAACATAGAATTAAAATCAAGTTTCTCTATGGGGAACTGCAGATCTAAAATATGAGGCACTACACCATGCAAAGCTAATAAGCGTGAAGCAATAAGACCTCCACAGATTCCCCCTTTCTCACGATTAGCATCAAGACAAAAAGCTATCAAAGCACCCAAATTATAAGTCCTATCACCTCTCAAAGCAGCAGCAATAAAAGCTAGATCACAGTAGGATAACTTACTTGCAGCTTTCCTAGCAAGAACACACTTGGTAATAAAGTAGGCAAAATATCGAATGGATGGGAAGTGAATATTTCGAATTTTACCACCCTCTCCTGTGAAGCTTCTTCCTTGACAAATCTCCCCATATAGGTCTATCAAATGCCTAGGCCATTCCTTCATCTTTTCACATGATCCCCACTATGGAACTCTAATGGCTGTACAGAAAACATCAAGAGGCAAGTCCACAGATTTATTGTAGATTTTATAATGAACCATGGGGTTAGATGTAGACCAATTGAATTTGAAATCCTACACCACAGACATTGTTAGTTTAGCATATTGGGGTGGTTCACCATCAATAAAATGTTCCAATCCTACATTAGAGACTAGAGTTTGGAAGTCCTGCAGGATCCCAGCTGCATTCATGAACTCTGAGCATGGATAAATTAAGGGAAAGACCCTCTCTTCATGGTGAACTCTCATGACTTCATGCACTTCTAATTCATGTTGAAAGAGTTGGTATGCATTCTCCTCCATTTCTAAAATTTTCAACAAACCTCATAAAAATGATTTTAAGACAAGCAAATGTAGGAAACTACTATAGGGAGTTACTAGAGGGCTAATCATGCATCAAAATATCATTTCTAAGCAATAGAACAAGCATGCAAACTCATTTCACCTGCAGCCTATAGAGCTAAAATACTCAAGAAATACTTCACTAAACAAAATTCTACTTGGATAATCGAAGGAGTCACATACCGGAGAACAAATGCTCCAAATCTCAGCAACAATGATGGGCTGAGCAAGGAGATCAAAAAATCGAGGTGGAGAGCAGCAAGAACACGAGTTTGAGCTGGTGTGTCATTGTTTTTTGGGAGAGAGAAAGAGCTGGGGAGGAAGAGATAAGTGAGAGGCCAGGCCCCCCCTCACAATAGGTGGGCGCGGCCAAGGCTGGGCCGCGCCCCCTGGTTGTGAGGTGGCGTGGTAGGTCCCCCTGAGGTCTCCCAGGTGCCTCTCTGCCCCATTTTTGACATAAAAATTTAAAAAGATTTTTCTGGAATTTTTCGAGAAACTTTATTTCTGAGGATTTTTCAGAATTTTGACAACAGATTAAAAACTCAGGAAAACGAATATGGCAAGATTGCAAGCAAATCAAAACCAAGTATACAGCAGCTCTAAGATATTCTAATCATGTAAGTAACAAAGGGAACAAAAATGGTGAAAGTAAATATGAGTGAGGTAAAGTAAATGCGGTGAAAATGAAGTTTCATTCATATAAGATCACTTTGTTAACAAGGTTGATCAAGTCTTGTTACCAAACTAATTTTATATTCGGCAAAACTTTGCATTTCACTGTATGCTTATGTTACCTCGACCTTGATAGGCATAGTCCCAATCATAACAATTTTATATTCTTCTTTGGGCTTTTTCTCTGAACAGATAATCTGACCAACTCTGATTGTCTCAACATTCTTGATTGAATTTAGAGCATTCTTTCTATCAATCTTCTTGGGAAAATAAACCGTATACTCTTTGTCATTGACGTTAAAAGTTACTTTTCCTTGATTGCAATTAATAACAGCACCTGCAGTGTTTAGAAAAGGTCTTCCAAGAATAATAGACATATTATTATCTTCAGGCATTTCCAACACAACAAAGTCAGTTAATATCAAACAACTGTTAGCAACTTGAACAAGAACGTTTTCACATATGCCAATAGGAATAGTAGTAGACTTATCAGCCATTTGCAAAGATATATCAGTTGATACCAACTTTTCTAGATCAAGTCTCTTATAGAGAGAAAAAGGCATGACACTAACTCCGGCTCCCAAATCACATAAAGCAGTTCTAACATAGTTATTTTTAATGGAGCAAGGAATAGTTGGTATACCTAGATCCCCAAGCTTCTCTGGCACTTTACCATCAAAAGAATAATTAGCAAGTAAAGTGGAAATTTCCTCATTAGGAATCTTCCTTTTGTTAGTAACAATATCTTTCATATACTTTGAATAAGGAGGCATTCTAATAGCATCAGTCAAAGGAATTTGCAAAAATAAAGGTTTCATCCATTCACAAAATCTGTTGTAGTGTTCTTCTTCCTTGGATTTATGTTTCTTACCAGGAAAAGGCATTGGTTTTTGCACCCAAGGTTCTCTCTCATTACCATGCTTGTTGGCAATGAAATCTTCTTTGGTGTACTTTGCATTCTTATCAAGCTTTTCTGGTTCCTCTTCAACTTCTTCTTTATCGGAAGCATCTCCTGGTTCAGTTTCAGCATCAGAAATAGAAACACTATTAGGATCTTTACCTGCTTCAGAAGATTCTTCAACTGTTTTATGCTTCTTCTTCTTGTTGGAAGGAATATCATCTCTTGAAGTGCGTTGAGAATCTTGTTCGATCCTCTTAGGATGTCCTTCAGGATATAAGGGGTCTTGAGTGGTAGCACCTCCTCTTGTGCGTATTTCACATGCTTGTTTTTCTCTTGCAGCATTAACCATCAAGTCTTTTTGCACCTTGGTAAGCTGATCAATTTGAGTCTGAACCATTTGAAAATGTTTAACAAGTATCTTCACATCATTGGAGGCTCTCTCCACAATATCCTGCAACTTGTTAATAGCTCTAGAATTTTCCAACAAATGATTCTGCACCATTCTATTAAAATTATCTTGCTTAACAATAAAATTATCCAACTCATCTAAGCATTGACCAGGAGGTTTAGAGTAAGGAATATCTCTATCATCAAAGCATTGGAGAGAGTGTACCTCTATAGTGGATGAATGAGGGATTGGCTTACGTAATTCTTCTATAGGAGGTAAATTCTTCACGTCTTCAGCCTTTATACCTTTCTCCTTAAGAGATTTCTTGGCTTCCCTCATAACTTCATCATTTAATTCAGTCATTCCTCTCTTCTTCGGTGTCGGCTCTGGAGTTGGCGCAGGTGTTGGTGCTGGTGTTGGCTCAACTAGAGTCCAATCATCATGATTCCTACTTATTTTAGCCATTAATTCTTCAGCTTCAGCCGAAGTTCTTTCCCTGAAAACACAACCAGCACAACTATCCAGATATGTCTTAGATTCATCAGTTAGTCCATTATAAAATATATCAAGGAGTTCATTTTTAGGCAATGGCTCTTTAGGCAGAGCTCTAATTAAAGAACAAAACCTTGTCCAAGATTCAGGCAGTATCTCTCCTTTTCCCTGTTCAAAGTCAAAGATTTTCTGCACAGCAGCATGTTGAGCACTAGAGGGAAAATATTTCTGAAAGAAATCATTAACCAAAGCAATAGGACTATGAATAGATCCAGGAGACAAGCTATTAAACCAAGTTTTAGCTGCATCTTTCAACGAGAAAGGAAAGATCTTAGCAACAAAGTAAGTGCGGAGCTTAATATCATCAGAAAACAAATTACTCAAAGTAGAAAGCTCATTCATTTGCTCCATAGCACTTTCATTTTCAGTACCACAAAAAGGTTCTTTCTCAACAATAGATATGTAAGATAAATCTAAAGAGAAATCATAACCCTTATCTCTAATATTTATGGGAGAAGCAGCAAACTTAGGATCAGGAGACAATTTATATCTAATAGCACGTCTCGCTAGAAGTTCCCTAACAGCTTTAGCATCACGAGTAGCATGAGCTTCAGCAATAAAATCATCGTCAAGCTCAATATAAGCGTCATCAAAATCATCACTAGGACATTCCCTAGACTCAGGTGAACTAACAGGTGTAACCGTAGTGTTTCCCATCTTAGCTCTAGCAATTGTAGCATCTAAAAAAGAACCTAGCGAACCACTCTCATCAAGCACAGTAGAAGCATCATCTAAATTATCAGTGGCATTTTCAAGCTCAACAGAAGTAGTAGCAGTAGTGTGTGCGTGTGGTGGTGTAAGCAACTTACTCATAACATATGGTGAATCAAGAGCAACAAAGGTGTTCAAAGTCGTACCTCTTCTTGTAGTGGATGGCAATATAGGAACTTTTCCATCACGAGGTTTACCCATGATGAAAGGATTGCAGCGAACAATATGAATCCCAAGTGAACTTACAAATAAAGCTATGCTCCCCGGCAACGGCGCCAGAAAATAGTCTTGATGACCCACAAGTATAGGGGATCGCAACAGTCTTCGAGGGAAGTAAAACCCAAATTTATTGATTCGACACAAGGGGAGCCAAATAATATTTATAAGCCTTAACAGATGAGTTGTCAATTCAGCTGCACCTGGAAATAGACTTGCTCGCAGCAGTTTATCAGTAGCAACAGTTTTATAGTGGTGATAGTAGTGAAACAGTAACATCAGTAGTAAAATAAAAGCGGTAATAGTAGCAATAGTAAACAGTAGGATGAAATACTGTAGGCATAGAGATGGATGTACGGGCGTTGCATGGATAAGATAATTCATGAAATCAGTGGGACATGGGCAATTGCAGATAAATAATATAAAGCATCCTAGTACTAACAATCATAGGCATGTGTTCTGTATATAGTCATACGTGCTCGCAATGAGAAACTTGCACGACATCTTTTGTCCTACCAGCCTGTTGCAGCAGGGCCTCAAGGGAAACTACTGGTAATTAAGGTACTCCTTTTAATAAAGTACCGAAGCAAAGCATTAACACTCGGTGAACACATGTGATCCTCACATCATAGCCATCCCCTCCAGTTATCCCAATTTTTGTCACTTTGGGGCCTCGGGTTCCGGACAACAATATGTGTATACAACTTGTAGGTAAGACCATAAACAACAAGTATCATCATAAAACAATAACAAGTTCAGATCTGAAATCATGGCACTCGGGCCCAAAGTGACAAGCATTAAGCACAACAAGTTGCAACAATGTCATAAGCACTAATAAAAGATACTAGACACTATGCCCTAACAATCTCATAGCAAATTACATGAATGATCTCATCCAATCCCTACCATCCCCTTCGCCTACAGCGGGAATTACTCACACATGGATGGGGGAGTCATGGATGGTTGATGGAGAGACGTCGGTGATGATGGCGATGAAGATCTCCTCCAAATCCCCGTCCCGGCAGGGTGCCAGAACAGAGTTTCTGGTTCTGAATTGCGGTTTCTGATGGTGGCGGCACATCGGAAGTCTATCTGGGAAAAATGCCAAACCCCCGTTGTTTTCAGGTCATCAGGTATATGTAGGCGGAAGGAGGGGTCGAGGCGACGGCCGAGGCATCCTCAGAACAGGTGGGCGCGGCCAGGCCTGGGCCGCGCCCCCTGGTTGTGAGCCCAGGCCACTGCCTCTCTTCGTCTCTCCTTCTGGCTCCGTGGGTCTTCTGGCAAAATAGGATTTTTGCAATATTTTCCGGGATTTTTACTAAAAGTTGGATTTCTGCACAAAAATGAGACACCAGAGCAATTCTGCTGAAAACAACGTTAGTCCGTGTTAGTTGTATTCAAAACACACAAATTAGAGGAGAAACAATAGCAAAAGTGTTCGGGAAAGTAGATACGTTTTGGACGTATCAACTACTTGTTCAAAAGAAAAGAAAAGAGAATCAAGAAAGAAAGAAAGAAAGAAAGAAAAAAGTTCCAAGCACAAGCACTTGCATGTTTAACGTCCATAGTACTTTCATTTGTTTTTGCACTTTGTCATTGATTGTTAGACATCATTGAGTTGAATTAGAAGTACCACTTGATATCTCATTTTCTTGTTGCTGTTCATTAAAGATTGAATTATGGATCATATGTATTACTACTTGTATTTTTCATAGAAGCAATAAACTCCAAAGTTCTTGTTTAGTTTTATCACCTTCATACTCGAGGACGAGCATGGATTAAGCTTGGGGATGTTGATGCATGCAAAATTCATGCATGAACTTTGTAGTTTATTGATGCATATTCCAACATATTAATATGTATAATCATGTTTTGCATTGATTTATGGGGATTTTCCATCGATCCCCCTTATTTTGGTTATAACTCTGCAAAACAGGAAAACCCTGTTTTGTGTATTTTGACGTTTCAGGAACCTTCCCAAACTCAAATTGACCTAGGATTTTTTGAGCGTTAATATTTTACCATGAGAACCTTCTAGAGCACAAGAAGTCAACAAGGGGGCCATGAGTACCAAAAGAGACCAGGTGGCGTGGGCCCTGGGCAGGCCGCGCCACCTAGGTCCATCTTGGTCCTTGGACCTCCGATGCCGTCCATCCTCAAACCTAAAAATGACTATATAAAGACCCCCCAAGGCGTTCCCTCGAGGAGGCAGTGGAGAAACATGAAACAGAGAAACAGAGGCTATTCTAGCAAAGATTGGAGGGGGAAACATTGTCGGACTCGCCCCTGGTCGCTTCTTCAACCTCTCTGACATAACCACCATTGCCACCATCATGAAGAGGAGTAATACACATCTGGACTATGGGTTTGTTGCAGTAGCTTGTTCTATTTCTCTCTTACGCTATGATTGTTTAGATGCCATATGAGCTGCCCAACATGATTATGACACATATTATGTAATTCCTATGTGGTGGATCTTTTTTTATCGGACGATCAATTAGATTTGATATGTTATTATGTTCTTGATGTATGAGTAGATTGTGGTGACCCAGCATACCACTGCATGTGTAGTATGCAAGTCATTGAAATAACACCAATGAAACACCATCTCACTAGTATTACATCAATCAGAGTGGTACAACAGAAACATCGCAGGTCCAAGGTAGGCCTACAGAATTACAAATTTCATCATACAGAAGATCTTCAGAACCTCCTCAACGGGTAGAGGTTTAGTTCTGGCGACTACAAACGAAAAAGAACAACGAGAAGACTAACAAATAACTAGAGCTAAACCTAAAGCAGTTGGCTTCTCAACTACAGAATTACCCTAACTACTTAGGTTCTAGGATTAGGAAAGTGGGTCCCTTCTATTCCTATTCTAGTTTTCCACCCAGCTTGATGTAGTTGGTGACTCCACTAACATGTCTGACATTGGTAGCGGGCTCCATTTTCATCTTCAGTGTCTCGAGGTTGCCTCCTTGAGTTGCCTCCAATCTAAGCAAGGTATAAGAGGGAATGGGGTGAGTAACGAGCGTTACCCAGCAAGTTCATATAAGGAATAAGGTGTTTTATGCGCTAGCTACAGCCTTAGACCCAAGAGTCATTTGGTAATGCAGGTTTTCATAAACATTTCTTCAAGAGGTTGCTTTTATTCCAAAACTATGCCCGTCAGTCTTCACAGGTTGACCAGAGCTTCGATGGGCTCCTTTCCTGCCGTGTTCGTAGCTCCTTCCCGGAACAAGGAGTATCTCGATACTTTCTTACACTCTACAGAGGTGGTCACTTGTACCCATAAGAGATCAAAGCCTTGCTGCACATCCGAGTCATGAGCTCATCCACACTTCCTTTGTATGGGGCCTAGTCAATGATCCAAGCCAATCACTGTCCTCCTTTGCGACCCCGCATACCCACCCTTTTGTAGTTCCAACCTCAGAAACAATCCACGCCGGTCACCTACGTTTGTGGTAGGTCCGACCTTGATTGACACAATCCACGCCGGTCTCCTACCCTTAGGTAGTCTCGAACTTGATTTAACTTACCCACGCTGGTCTCCTACCCTTTGGTAGTTCCGACCTCGGTAGATATTCCCCACGCTAGTCTCCTACACTTTGGTAGCCTCTGACCTTGGATTCCCACGTTGGTCTCCTACAATCCATCATAGACCACCAGTACCATGGAATCATTAAGGGGATTCCACCCTCATGTTGCTCCTAGCAGGACGCCAACAACTATGGTACGGCGCATCCGTTGATATGCGAAAGGAAGTCGGTACAGCTGACTTCTCCGTCCCATAATAGATCTTATGGTTGACCGTTGTTTATGGCGCTAGAATCATTGGCGACATTGGTTATTAATTCCTAGGTGAACATTCCAGTTGCAGTGGGACCTCCACTAATACTCATACCATGGTCCCACTACCCACCATCCTAGGTCAACAACCATCGTGGTTGCTAACCACTAATCAAGTTGATTAAGAAAGCAGAACTTTTGCTTTAAATGCAATAGTAATACCACATGTATATATTTGCAAGTAATTTGATAAAAATACTCAAGAGGTATGAGCAAGAGTGAACTTGCCTTTTTGACTGCAAGATTATGCGAGTCAAGGTCTTCGATACAAAAGAAATCCCAATTCTGAAATAGCAATCATCATCCGGTAGGGATGATGTTAGAAATCTGTAGCATGATATGCATAATATATGCTATGCATCGCTCTAAGCGTAACCTAACCCTGTGATACGTCTCAAACGTATCCATAATTTTTGATGCTCCATGCTTGTTTTTACACCATTTGCTTAGTGTTTCATTACACTTCGTGGCGTTTTTATGCATTTTCCGGAACTAACCTATTAACGAGATGCCACAGTGCCAGTTCCCTGTTTTCTGCTGTTTTGGTGTTTTAGAAAAGTTACACAGGAAATATTCTCGGAATTGGACGAAACAAAAGCCGAACATCCAGAAATTTATCGAAGCTTCCAGAGAACCAAAGAGGAGATGGAACGGATCCAAGAGGTGGTCTCACCACCAGGGGGCGCGGCCCAGGGCCTGGCCGCGCCGCCCTATGGTGAGCCCCACCTGGTCCACTTCTGACGCCGCCCCTTCGCCTATAAAGACCCCCCGACGGGAAAAACCTAAACACCCGATCAATTTTCTAGAAACACATCGCGATCCGCCGCCGTCGTCGACCCGAGATCGGGAGGGTCCAGAAGCTCTTCCCGGCACCCTATCGGAGAGGGGAATCGCCACCGGAGGTCTTCTTCATCGCCATGCTTGCCTCCGGCGCGATGAGTGAGTAGTCTACCTTGGACTATGGGTCCATAGCAGTAGCTAGATTGTTGTCTTCTCCACCATGTGCTTCATGTTTAGATCTCATGAGCTGCCTTACATGATCGAGATCACCGTTATGTAATTCTACATGTTGTGTTTGTTGGGATCCGATGAATATTGGTGTTATGATTGAGTTGATGTGTTGAATATTATCTTATGTTATCTCAATGTTGTTTATGATCTTGCATGCTCTCCGTTGTTAGTAGCTATCTTGGCCGAGTAGATACTAGTGACTCCAAGAGGGGGTATTTATGCTCGATAGTTGGGTTCATGCCTCTATTTAATCTGGGGGAGTGATAGAAACCTCTAAGGTTGTAGATGTGCTATTGCCACTAGGGAGAAAACAACATTCTTATGTCCAAGGACATATGCTTTGTTTACATTACACACTTTGCTTAATGTAGTTATCTGTTGTTCGCAACTTAATACTTGTGGGGTTCTCGGATTGATTCCCCGCGAGTGGATTATTAGTCATAGATGCAGTTGGATGACGGTCTATATATCTTGTTGTAATGCAAAGAGTAAATCTCATAGTGATCCTCTCGACATATGCACGTTATCTTTATTCTATCCATTGCCCAGCTGTAATTTGTTTACCCAGCATGTGTTATTTATCTTATGGAGAGACACCACTAGTGAACTGTGGACCCCGGTCCAATTTCCTTTATATTGCTATCACCTGTTTACTTTACTCGCACTGTTTACTTTACTCGCATACTACTATTGCTTTCCACTCGATACGCTCATTCCTTTGTTTACAGCAAACCGGTGAGATTGACAACCTCATCGTAAGTTGGGAGCAAAGTATTTGGTTGTGTTGTGTGAAGGTTTCACGTTGCAGCTAGCAAAGCAAAGCACTGGACGAGGCGCCTTATAAATTGTCCGGAGCTGTCGCGAAGCTAGCCAGCATCACCTTCTGGAGTTTGGCTTTTTCCTGGATTCGACAAACCTTGGGTTCCCAACTGGACGGTGATTTACATTAACACACTGTGCCGCATCAAGACTCTTTTCTGGCGCCGTTGCCGGGGAAAAAGAAGACTTCTGCAAGGGGAGTTTCGCACGCACATCATTTACTTTGTTTTAAGTTTTGCTTTACTTTACTTTTACTTGCTTTGTTTTATCAAAAACACAAAAAATTTAGTTTCCTTTATAGTTGTTACTTTATTACTTTTAGTTCATTATGTTGTTCCCTAAGTACGTTTTGGAGGACCTCTCAGTAGGTAGTGGTTCTATTATTGGGAAAAGTAACATCGAGGAGTTCTTTAATCATATTAGCATGCATAAAGATGTTGAGGAAAAATCTTTGGCTGAGCTTGCTCCTAGTTATGAAGTTTCTTCTGCTTATTTAGTTCACATGTTGGAAGCTAGGTTTGCTAGCCTTAATCCTTTTATGCAACACATGTTTCTTAAGCTTCATGATATTGAGGATCCCGAAAAGAAAGCTTTTATCTTGGAAACTTTGCGTATTGAATTTAGAGATGTTGTCATTGAAGCTAGGAAAGTTCTTAAGTGTTTTAATAAGCTTGGCTCGCATATAAAGGTTGTTAGTACAAACAATGAAGGAACCCAAATACCAATACCTAGCAAACTCTTGGGATTGTATGAAGCTTTTGAAAATAATTTTGATTGGATCTGTCCCAAAAATCTTTTTAGTGAATTGAGTGAACCAAAGCGTGATCACAAGGGGTCTTCAAAAACTTATATGGATGAAATACAATGCCTTATTGAAAAGACTTCTGCAGTTGATCTTACTGCCTCTTTTGATATTACTTGATTCGCACTTTTTGCGCCTAGCTCAAAGGCGTTAAAGAAAAGCACTCTTGGGAGATAACCCAATGTTTTTACTTTCAGTTATTTTTCTTTTATTTGAGTCTTGGAAGTTATTACTACTGTAATAATCTCTCCTTATCATTTTTATTTCGTTTTTGTGCCAAGAGAAGCCTCTAATTTGAGTGAGGTAAGATTTGGGGATGTTGCTGTCCTGAAACAGATTTCGGTGCTGCACTGTAAAAATTCGTGAACATTCTCTGTATATCTTTTGGACCTGCGATTTCTTGTGCATATGCCCCAGGTTATATCCAAACTTTCATTAGTTTAACACTTTTTGATTTGAGCAACAGAAAACCCTCTAAAAATTCGACCTTTGTCAGTTGTTCTGTTTTGACAGATTTCTGCCAATATTTGTGTTTGCCGCTCGATCGCTTTCTTTTTGAGTTCTTTTGATCACGGAACTTTTGGGGAAGTTTCTACAGTAGTATATGCTTTATATGTGGTGGTTTTGAGTTGAAACCTGAAGCAAAAAGGGTTGATTCAATGTTATGCTTACACTAATGTTGCTAATAGAATTGTGTTGAGTTTTGTATGAAGGAAGTTTTCAAGTGTAGGGATCGGAGAATGATGAGATGAGTTGAAAAATGGACAAAATGTCAAGCTTGGGGATGCCCACGCACCCCAAGAAATATCCAAGAGGTACAAGCGTCAAAGCTTGGGGAAGCCCCCAAGGCACCCCTTTTTCATCGGCAAAAATCAGGTCACCTTTCAACACACTATATTTTGATTGCTTCATGCACTATGCGTTTTTCTTGGAGCGTCAGTTGTTTTAGTTTTGTTTGCTGCAATAAATGGTTGGACCCCAACTAATTTCTTTTGGAGAAGTTGCCTTGCTTTTCATTTGCCAAGAACACTCCGTTTTTCACTCTTATCGTTCAACGAGTGTTCTCTTTTTCTAAAACTGCGTTTAGCTTTCATTTTTTGCCCTGATTTGTGTTCAGATCTTGTTATATCTTTGCATCAAGGTGTATTTTGACCTCTGGTCCATGTTGGTTTTCATCAAAAGAGTTGTTTCAAAAAAGTTCGAATGGTGTTGGAATAGAGAAAAAGCTTTATGCAAAAAAGTGGTACAAAAAGGAGCTTGTGTAGACTGCGGCCTAGGCTTTTGCATGTCGTGCTTGGTGTCTTTTTGATAGTATGCTTAGTGGTTTTGCTGTAGCATGACTTGTCTCAAATGACTGAGATTGCTTAATGAGCCTTTGAAAAAATCATGCATTGTTTTAATTATTTGGAAGCATTATTTTGGTTTTCTCCTTGATGCTTTATTTGGGTTGACTTGGTGCATGCTCACACATGTTAGACTCACACAAAGTCACCATAAGCCTCTATGATCATTTAGTTTTTAACTTTTGATATCATCTTATGCTTCTTTTAATGTTGCTTTGTCGCTTTGCATGATTATGACCGTTATTGCTCTCTTAGTTGGTCGCTCCCAGTCTTTTGCTAGCACTCATTTTGTACTGAGTATGAGCTTTACTTGTGCATCCAACTCCTAAAAACCAAGTTTGCCATTGTGTCCACTATAAATTCCTATGCATGGTATCTGTAAGCCATTCCAAGTAAATTTTCATGTGCTACCTTTCAAAAAAACCTTCAAAACACTTCTCGTTTTGTGACACTGTTTTCAGCTCATGGGGACGTAGTGGTCGGATTTGCTATCTTCCATATTGTTTTATTCCAAAAAGAAAAAGAAAAATAAAAAAGGCACTCCTCCATGGTATGTGAATATTGGTGGGCACCTGATGGAATCGGTTAGCCATGGTTTGTGAAAGGAAAAAGGTGGGGAGGAGTGCCAAGCTTTATAAAAGAGCACCAAAGTGTCAATCTCTCTCTCAAAAACTTGCTTCATTTTTGTATGGAAGATAGTAAGAACCCCATTGCCAGCCGTTGACAAAAGCAACCACTTCTCAAAACCCAATTTTTATCTCTCTGTTTTACAAATGAAATGCTCGAGGACAGTTTAATCACTGCTTCCCTCCGCGAATGACCATTCTTTTACTTTTATGTTGAGTCTCCACCTTCTATCTTTATGCACCGTCTAAGAGAGCATAGTTGTCATTCTGAGTATAATGTGCATTGTCCCAAAGTTTTTTATTGATTGATTCATGATGTTGGTTTCACTTGTTCTTAAATTATTTGTATCTAGTCTCCCTCTTAAACTTGAAGGTGTCCTATGCATTTATGTTTTGCTATTCCATGAAGGACAAGCTAAAAACCATTTGCTATGTTTTTCCTTATGATTTGAACACACGTTTGACTTTCATTGTTTCATTTTCATGATCTTTCATTTGTGTTCTTTTTCATGTTATAACATGGTTGCTAAGTTTCTTCTATCAAGATTATATCTTTCATGCCCATGTTTTAAGTTCTTTTGATCCCAGTGCACAACGCTTACATATATGGTCAAGATTGTGTAGGTGCATGTCACCTCAAAAATTATTTCTTTTGTTACCACTTACCTACTCGAGGACGAGCAGGAGTTAAGCTTGGGGATGCTGATACGTCTCAAATGTATCCATAATTTTTGATGCTCCATGCTTGTTTTTATACCATTTGCTTAGTGTTTCATTACACTTTGTGGCATTTTTATGCTTTTTCCGGAACTAACCTATTAACGAGATGCCACAGTGCCAGTTCCTTGTTTTCTGCTGTTTTTGTGTTTCAGAAAAGTTACATAAGAAATATTCTCGGAATTGGACGAAACAAAAGCCGAACATCCAGAAATTTACCGAAGCTTCCAGAGAACTGAAGAGGAGACGGAACGGAGCCAGGAGGTAGTCTCACCACCAGGGGGTGCGGCCCAGGGCCTGGCCGCGCCGCCCTATGGTGAGCCCCACCTGGTCCCTTCTGATGTTGCCCCTTCGCCTATAAAGACCCCCCGACGGGAAAAACCTAAACACCCGATCAATTTTCCAGAAACACATCGCGATCCGCCGCCGTCGTCGACCCGAGATCGGGAGGGTCCAGAAGCTCTTCCTGGCACCCTGCTGGAGAGGGGAATCGCCACCGGAGGTCTTCTTCATCGCCATGCTTGCCTCCGGCGCGATGAGTGAGTAGTCTACCTTGGACTATGGGTCCATAGCAGTAGCTTGATGGTTGTCTTCTCCACCATGTGCTTCATGTTTAGATCTCGTGAGCTGCCTTACATGATCGAGATCACCGTTATGTAATTCTACATGTTGTGTTTGTTGGGATCCGATGAATATTGGTGTTATGATTGAGTTGATGTGCTAAATATTATCTTATGTTATCTCTATGTTGTTTATGATCTTGCATGCTCTCCGTTGTTAGTAGCTATCTTGGCCGAGTAGATACTAGTGACTCCAAGAGGGGGTATTTATGCTCGATAGTTGGATTCATGCCTCTATTTAATCTGGGGGAGTGACAGAAACCTCTAAGGTTGTAGATGTGCTATTTCCACTAGGGAGAAAATAACATTCTTATGTCCAAGGACATATGCTTTGTTTACATTACACACTTTGCTTAATGCAGTTATCTGTTGTTCGCAACTTAATACTTGTGGGGTTCTCGGATTGATTCCCCACGAGTGGATTATTAGTCATAGATGCAGTTGGATGGCGGTCTATGTATCTTGTTGTAATGCCAAGAGTAAATCTCATAGTGATCCTCTCGACATATGCATGTTATCTTTATTCTATCAATTGCCCAACTATAATTTGTTTACCTAGCATGTGTTATCTAAAGGTATAATTCGTGCATATGCGGCTCGCCTCCACGGCGATTAGCTGTTCTGGGCCGTCCGATCACCGCCACAGGAGCATCTCGGCCGTCCATCCGTGATCTGTTTTTTTTTCTGGGTGTTACAGTGTTTATTTTTGCACCGCATGTTTCAGCCTCTAGGTCCATGACGGGTGGGCCACGCGCTCATGGGGTCCAGTAATCATAGGGCGGACTCATTTCCCACTTGCATCTACAGGACAGTCCACTTGCGTCTACTGTAGTCTGGGGCCCATTAGTCAGAGGGCGACGCCGGTGCCCACTTGCATCCAGCGTGGGCAGCCCACTTGCGTCTACTGTAGTCTGGGGCCACATATAAAAGGCTCCCGGTGAAACCCTAGCCAACCCACGCCACCCCCGCGTCTCCTCCCCAGTGCTCAGCCGCCGCCACCACTCTCCTGCCTCCTCCTCCTCTCTTTCTCCCCATGCTACTGCGGCTCGGCGGTGGCGACCCCCGGCGCGGGGATGGCGCGCGGAGGCCGCGCGCGAGGACGGGGCTAGGACGGCGCGAGAAGGCGGCGCGGCGACCCGGCCGCGTGGCGGTGCTCTGGCCCGGCGGCGCGGCGACCCGGCTGGCCGCGTGGCGGCGCTCTGGCCCGGCAGCACGGCAACCCAGCCGCGCGGCGACGCGCTGGCCCGGCTGCTGGGCGCGGCGGCCCGGCGGGTGGCCATGGCGGCGACCCAGCCGCGCGGCGATGCGCTGGCCCGGCTGCTGGGCGCGGCGGCCCTGCGGGCGGCCATGGCGGCGACGGGTGGACAGCAGCCCGACGCGAAGCAGCGACCCGAGCAAGGAGCCCGCGCGCGAGGAGGCGGCGCCGGATTGCGTAGCGACCCGGCTTCCCGCTCCCTCTCTTCTCGCATGAGCAGCACGGCCACCTCCACCCCGCATCATGCTGTCACTGAAAGCATCCACAACGGGGGCTGTACGGACGCTGTCATCGCCATCTCCTCGTCCTCCTCTTAATCTTCCCCGAGGATGCAGACCGGCAGCAGGACCTGCAGGTTTCTCTCCACTCCTCTCTCTCTCTCTTTCTCTCTCTCTCTCTCTCTCTTCCCGATGAAGCAATTAGCTGCTGGTCTTTGTGTCATTTATCAGGAAAGGAGGTGCTGTGAAGGTGTTGATTTGGCCGTGTCCAATTGGGCAGCAACGTCAGGAGTGAGGTGTGCAATTGTTCCTATAGATTTGTCCCATTCTCTCTTTAACTATTCCGTTTTGGTTTAATTCACTAATCTTTCATATTTGTTTGTCTAGGTTCGTCCCTGTAGCAACTTGGAAGGGGAATAAGTGGAGATTGTTGGAGATTGAGGTGGACGTTGGTGATTTCCCTATGGAGCTTATGTTCTGCTGTGGTTGGCTTCTCTTCCGGTTTAGCAAAGGTTGTCGTTTTGTTCAGTGTCTGAGGTACCGATTAGTAGAAAAAAGATTAGCGGAAAAGATTTATGTTATTCAGATAATTAAATCCATTGTATTTCCATGTATTAGTTCTTGCTATTTAACTAGCTTAGATAGATAACAATTGAGATTAAATTTCGATTGGATAGCAGTAAGGATATGAAACATGCAGTTCCAGCATTTTAGTAGAGGCATTCAAAGCTTTTCTTTGCTTCAGAGAGAGGTTTTGTTAGATTAAATATGCAAGTTTCTTTATCTTCACTCTGGCATCAAGAGTAGACTCGTTGGCGGCCAGCAAATGATGTGTTGTGCTTCTCGCTGATTTCATGTTTCTATGACCTTGCATCAAAATTGAAATATTGCATTTTCCTTTTGTAAAATTTGCTGCAGAGGATGTTGTGGAGGATGAGTTGAGAATTGCCAGCATCATTTGTGCTGAGTGACCATCGATGGTTCTCAAGACAGCAGCCACCGCTGATGGTGCCGACGAGGGCATGCAGGTTGCATCCGAACCTCATTTACATATTCATAGTCTAAATAGTGTCTCACGGAATCTAATATAAGCTACTTTTTATATCTGTGTATGAAGTTGGGGGATATCTCGCTTATGCTTATTATGCCATGCTTTCTCTGGAAATACACTGGAGCTTGCCGCCTGGGAGGCCTTTTGCTTTTCTGCTGGAATTATCCTGTTGTACCACTGGTGAGTTCTGCCCTTTGTTCTATATATGCTTGGTATCTGCTTGTGCTTAGGAAGAAACCACATGTGTTCAGAATTGAATTATTCCATTGGCATTTATTCTATAGCTCTAACCAATTAACTCAATAAAGTGTGCTCTGCATTTGTAGGGAAAGTCTGAAATAGCTCTTTGGCATTCAACTCTTATTTTTTGGTTTCTTCATTCCCAGGTCATGGATCATCTCACTTCTTATCCCACCAAAATTTCGTTTATCTTTGAGGAGGCCAGATATATGGTAATATTCTATGGAGGCTAGATTTTCTTTTAATATTCTTCTTGATGAAATTATGAAGTGATTTGTTGTTGTTGTAGCTCTATGTGATTAAAAAGTATACTGGCTTAGCTCAATTTGTATTGTTGATCTTTTGGCAGTAGAAAAACTAGGATGCATATTCTTGGACAAGCTTTTCAGTATGTTATTACCTTTCAGATACTTACTACTTACTTTATTAATAAGAGACTTCAATTCTTAAAACTCAACTGAAGATTTGCATGAAAGAACAGTGTCTTATGGTTCAGGATAATGGCTTGTGTGCTACCTGGCATAGGTATACTCTTAATGGCTTGTGTGCTACCTGGCATAGGTATACTCTGTTTGAAAGTGTAGACCTTAAAGTTCTGATTCAAATAGAGGTTCCTGATTTGGTTTTGCACTCTCTCTGTATGGTTTTAATACTATTGTTTTGCATCAGGTATTTCTTTCTATGGAAGACGCCAGTTTTAACCCGAGTTACAGGAGTTATAGGCTTGTCTGAATGATGAAGACAACAGTGTGCTGGGAGAGAACATTTGAGCATGACCTGGTAATATATAAGCAAAGGTATCATTTGGACACAGGCAAAATTGCACATATGCTCAGAGTAAGATATAGTCAAGTCTGATCACTAGCATTTTTTCTGTAGAGAGATCATGCTTTCTCTCTTGGGAGAAGACCAAGAAATAAGACAGTGATGCTGTGTCAGTGTTTATGTACTCCGCATCTGTGTATCTATTTCATGATTTACTGGTCATTGATTCGAAACTGCATACTTGGATGTAAAGTTTCGTATATTACACGATATGTATAGGTAATAAGTTGTGTACTTTTCTTGATTTCCTGTCCATTGCTCCGTACTCACGTGTTCCAAGAGATTACAACTTAAAGGCTGATTTGCTTTGTGTGTTTGCTTCAACTGATTATAGCATTTTTTGCTATCTTTATTTTGATTTTCTCAGTTTGGCTAATACTGAAACTACAGATCTGTAGGCATGATGCACAGGTAGTGAGAAGGAGGCTCCTAAAAAATGTTGTAAAATTTTTGCTGATGAGTCAAACGATTGATACTCCAAGAGAAGGAAGCATGAGCCTCTGGCTTGGCTTTCAGCTGGATGATGTCAAACTTTCTGACTGAAACATTTCTGATGAATTACAGGAGGTATGCTACACTGCATCTCTTATATCCATGGCAATTATTTGGGGTTATCTCATACGCATGTAGATGTCCTGGCCTAGCATTTGGAAAAGCTGTGATACTAAAACAATGTGTTCGCTATTCAGGAATTGCAAAGTGCAAGATTATGTGATTTTTCATGATTCAGGTTGTGAAGAATGGAGCCCGTTGCTGCATTGTTCTGTCCGTGGAGTCAGCTTACCTAAAGGTGTCGGCTGCAGGAAACCTCTGTGTTCTCTTATTCTTGCTATAAGGTGCCGTTGATTCAAATTGTGAAGAATGGAGCACATCGCCGCATTGTTTTGTCCATCGAGTCAACTTACCTGAAGGTGTTGCTGCAGGCAACCTCTATGCTCTCTTATTCTTGATATAAGTTGGTGTTGTTTCTATATTCTTTTGCATATATCGCCCCTGGGTCTATCGTTTTGTTGCTGCCTGTTGCAGACCTAGACCTATCACGAAAATCTGTTATCCTTATCCTATAAAGCTGAATAAACGTTTGTAACTTTTTCATTAAGTGAGCAATATTTATGCCATGGTTCTATATGAAAAATTTAAAAATATACCATAATCCACATGTAAGGCGGCTCTCATAATTTCTGGATACATTTAGATAATTCTGTAGGCTGACCTATATGATAGGTTATGCCTCATTCATGTTTAATTAGTCAAATTATTTGCTTTAGTGATATGTCATGAGAAACAGAAAAGTGTTGAAGCAGCAAGGATCCTGTCATTGTTGGACTGTTACTGTTATAGTTTGTCCTCTTAATTACATGTGAATGAGAGAGAAATTGTTAAAAGTTATTTTTGTATTGATACTTCATAAGCAGGGACCAGATGTCTCAAAAGAAAGAACACTTTGAAGTATTTGTATCCCATTTACCGATCATCGTTCCGAGTCCTCTATTCTAAGATGGAGTATAGTACATGGAAACTCCTCTTAGTGAAACAAATACCACATGCATTCTGATAGCATGAATCTTTTGTCAACTGCTATTTTCCATTGGAACATTATCTAATTAGACATATATACATACTACTGTATTACTATCACATTGTGGAGTTTGAAGTTCATGGGACATAGTTGTAATAGATTATAATTCAAAAAAAAGTTGTAATAGATTATGGTTATTCCTTGGTGCTTCAGACTTTTGTGAATGGATGGCGCTTTTCATAAATGGTTATTGTTGTGTGTTTAATCTTATGTTTTCTATTTTTAGTTTTACTTATTCATATAAACAGGAAGGGCAGAATTGGGCATACTAGACAACTGGAAAGTAGGTCTGGGAAAAGCATTGTTGTTTCCTCTCAATGAAAACAATTTCAAGACGACTGATACAATTAACTGGTGAATGTAGAGGAGTGTGCAAGCCGCTACTGCTGGTGGCTAGGATGACAGGACGCTCTGCCCTTCATCGGCATGGCCATCACAGATCCACTCTTTCAAAGCCATTAATGCTGCTTCTTCTCCATCATCGATGAGTCTCTCTTTTTGTGCTCCCACACCGGATCTAAAGGTACAATAGTGGTATGTCCTTTCCCCCCTTCATATTTTTTGATTTTTATCTGTAATACGGCTTGGATCTCTGATGGCTATCTTCCCTCACTTATGCAGGTTTACTAATATTTTCAATTTTCTATGGTCTGATCTAGACAAATTGCTCCCAGGTTAGGAACTTTGGATCACATAACGCATCTTTGGGTGGTGAAACATCTGAGTTACTGAGTGTTGACTCAATAAAAAGTTTGCATTTCCCTGGCTAAATTTTGGACTATGTCCTGCATTCTGTCATCTGATCAACTCTGTAAACTAAGATGGATAATTCCTCTCACAGGATGCTATACTAATTCTATTTTTGAACCTTGATTGGTGACATGGATTTATATTCTGGTGTACTAGGGTCATTAATCAAACATAAATGATTCATATATCCAGACTTCTAGAGCACATAAACCTATTATGCTGCTTTTTTTTGGTCGATACTGTAGCGTGTTTATTTGGAACTGCAACATACACATGAATTGGCTCATAGCGTGCTATATAGTTTTACTTTGCACCTTTCACATATTTCAGCTAATAGGGACTGTGTCAGTGAAAGCTGGTTATTTTCAGTGCCTTTTGTATAGGAACTATCATCTTCAGTGAATTTGGTATATGAGCATTATCTTGATAACTTAACTTCTGGCAAGGTGTTTGTGGGTTTATGTACATGAAGCAGAAATGTGCTCTTCATTAATTTGTAATCTCATTTGATAGATGGTTTCAAATGCACTTTGGTAAAACTAAAAAAACATATTATTATTTTCTCCTCACCTATAATGGCTAAATTAGCTCAAATTCAATGGGATCATGCGTCAAGGTGCACCCCTAAATTACCAAGTTTACATGTTGTAATATGTTTCCCTGGCTCCTTTGTTTTATATAAAATGTGTTCCACATCTCATGATTTTATTCTAAAAGTACCATTTTTAGTGTATTATCATATTTGTATCTAAATTTAACTTTCTTTACAAAATGATCTTGACGGGATGCTGGGGGCCAGCGCGGGAGGAAGGACGGCGGCGCGGACGGTGCAGGCGGCGCGGGAGGACGAAGGCGCCACCCCGAGGATGGATGCGGAGGCTCCAGCGTCCCCACGGGCGGCTGACGGCGCGGGCTGCTGGGGGCCGGCGCGGGAGGAAGGACGGCGGCGCGGACGGCATGGATGGCGCAGGCGGCGCGGACGGCGTGGATGGCGCAGGCGGCGCGGGAGGACGAAAGCGCCGCCCCGAGGACGAATGCGGAGGCTCCAGCGTCCCCATGGGCTAACCCTAGCCCTCCTAGGGTTTGGGTCGCCGGCCTCGCTCAGGCGCCGCCGCACCCCGGCTGCTACTCTGCATCTACTACGCCCTCCTCGTTGTCTACCTCGAGCCCCAGCTCAAATCCGTGATCGACCTGGCCATCTCGGCCTCCCCCCTGTCCCGTGGAGGTTTGATGTTGCTGCCGCTCCGACCTGGGATAGCAGTGGCCTCTCGCGCGGTGGTGCTGTGGTAGGCTATGGCTGCTACCTGGTCAACGACCTCTACACAGGCCTCTACTTCGAGATCGACTACAGCTAACGAAGGTAATCTCTGTTTCTCTCCTAGCTCTTTCAACAGGCAGTGATTGTGCTAGCGTGTCTCCCTAGCTCTTGCACCGTACAGGTATTGTTTCTGTGAAGTGTGAACTGCTCAAAACTGTGCAAATGCATTCAGTGACTCATAGAAGTAACATTAGAGGTACAATTAAGTGTTCAGATATTACTACTGCCATGAATCCATCTTTTTCTACCGAATTAGGTTTAATATTGATCTTCCTTCACCTGATGCTATGCTTTTGTATAAAACATGGCCTAATGATTTGGGGGATTCGGCTATAAATAGCAAACTTTATGCCCTTTCTTGCATGTTTGCATATGTAAGCTACAAATTATGTTCCATTAACTTCAGATTTTTCATATGGATTTCAGATTTGCTTGATTGGCTTGCTTGCTGCCAATTAGAAGAAATCAGTATGTTTCATGATAAATATTTTGCAGGTGTATGGGGCCTAACATTTTTGCGCTTATCACCATGTAGCTGTACCTGACACTTTTGTTAACCAATCATTTATATGAACATATTCTGCTTCTCGAGTTATATCCTGAAGTTATGTTGGAGTATGGCTACCTGCAGTTTCTGTCACGGTGAGGTTACAATCAGCAACCAATTTATTGTCGGGTGGTGTTTGCTTGTTTTGAGATATCCACACATCTGAAGGTTAAATGACCACTGGTGCATATAAAGTTTCCTAATGGACAGATAGCACCATTTGTGTATTTTACTTTACTTTTTCTTGAAAGTAACTGTTTTTTTTTTGCCTTTGCTTCATCCAGTATTGTTATACCCCAAATTGCTCACGTCAAAAAGGCCCTCAAGTTCGAAGATTCATCGCCTGATCCTGTGTTAGAGAATACAGTTCAGTTAGCTCCTTCTGTTCAGCATGAAGAGGTAGTTGTGTCTATGTTAGCACTATGTATTTCTATATTTTTTGCAATAGCTGTTCTTCTTATGTGTTGTGTGCTTTGTGTCAGGATGTTCTACCTACACCTGATACTACAGATTCTCCAGCCCTCCCCTCCACTTCCAATTCAGTATACAAGCTCTCAACCAAGTGAGATTTTTGATTTTATTTTATGTCTGTCACCCCACTCAGTTGCTTAACTGAAGAAAACATAGTATCCCTGGACTTATGATTTGCATATCAGTTCTGTTTACGAAGTATCGCTCACTTTCTTAGTTGCTTGCTCTTATTTCTTAGTGTTATATTTTCCCCCAGGTGTCTATGGTCCTAATGTTGTCTATGATGCGAACGCGGTGTTTGGTATGATGTGGCAGTGCGTCATGCTTTCGCAGTCTGTGCTAACTTGCAACTTTTACTGTCTGTTTGTAGGCGTAGGCAGCCTAGGGCTCAGCTGGATGGATCGACCAAAAAAGAAGAGGTAATCTTAACTTAGAAGCTGGTTCAAACTTTGGAATTATTTCAAGTTTTCACAACTATTGCTTGCTACGCTTATATTATCAAATAGCATGGATTATTGCTGTCCAATGTGTTTAGTAGTGTGATGTTCATGATTACTTTGTTATAGTTTATGGTTTACGTCTGCTCTAGCTCTGATGCATTTGTGGTTTATTTTTTCAGTGGTGTCACCTCCAGGTGACGCGGGTTGTTAATTTTCTACTCTTTGTGGTATCTCAAAATCGCGCGCCTCCCTTTTGTAGCACTCATGAATATATGGATCAAGTATCGGATGCAGCAGTTCTCTTTTGTATCTTGGTCTGATAGTGTTTCAACCATTTAGTGACATTCGCTGTATGTGAATGCTTTTGTGCCTGTGTAGTTTCTTCCGTTTTGTGCTTGCTCAGGAAAAAGATTTCTATACAGTCCTGAGTTAACACTACTCATTCTTATTATTAGTTGTATAAACCGTTTTATCCAGCGTAGCTATGTTGGGAAAAAAATACTCTGAATTCCTGATATCATGTCAAGCCATGGAAACGGGTTGGCTTGGCTGTATTTATTTTTGTATAAACATGTGTTTCTCTTGCATCTCCTGATTTTGTCCCATATGTAGTATTTATAGTGCATCATATTTGTATATAAATTTAGATTTCTTTATAAAATGACCATACGAACGAACTCGACGGGATCGTGCGCCAAGGCGCACCCCTACATCTAGTTTATCTTATGGAGAGACACCACTAGTGAACTGTGGACCCCGGTCCAATTTCCTTTATATTGCTATCACCTGTTTACTTTACTCGCATTGTTTACTTTACTCGCATACTACTATTGCTTTTCACTCGATACGCTCATTCCTTTGTTTACAGCAAACCGGTGAGATTGACAACCTCATCGTAAGTTGGGAGCAAAGTATTTAGTTGTGTTGTGTGCAGGTTTCGCGTTGCAGCTGGCAAAGCAAAGCACTGGACGAGGCGCCTTATAAATTGTCCGGAGCTGTCGCGAAGCTAGCCAGCATCACCTTCTGGAGTGTGGCTTTTTCTTGGATTCGACAAACCTTGGTTTCTTTCTGAGGGAAAAGCTTGCTGCTGTACTCATCATACCTTCCTCTTGGGGTTCCCAACAGGACGGTGATTTACATTAACACACCGTGCCGCATCATCCTGGTGGTTTGTTACTATTGAGTTGTGATGACTTCTTTGTGGTGTGCTACACTTTTAGGTTTAATTGCACATTCAAGGTTATTAAAGGTTTTAGGTTATCTTACTATCATGTAGAAGTAACAGAATAAAGCTTCACATGAAGTAGCAGTTTTAGGGTTTAGCATCATTCCTTGCTACAAGAGAATGATGGTTAATGGTAAGGACATGTAAGTAACAATTTTAAGTTGCTACTCATGATTAGCAATCAAGTAGTTGATAATGGTTATGCAAGCTCGCAGTAAAGCAGGTTACATAACAATACCCAATTAGTTTTAGGGTTGACAACAATCTTAATAGACTTAGGCCTTGCTTGGGAACATGGTATTATTTCCCGGTAGTTTTGGCTTTACGGCCGGATTAAACTAGTCCCTATGAAAATGGGGGTATAGAAAAAAGGACCAGTCACGGTCCGTGATATTCTCTGGGCGTTTCCGGCTAAAACCGGCGGATTAGGAGGTAAAAATACTGTGAACCAAGCAGCGATATGGGCCTTCGTTACAATTACGCCAGTTTTAGCCTAAATAACGACCATCCAAGCGGGGCCTTAGGGTTTTACTCCAAAACTAAAAGGAATTGATTTGATGTTTCCTTTTAAGATATCTTGAAAGAATAACTTTTGAAGAACATATTCTTTAAAGATTAATTAGTATTTAATTGCAGTTTAAGTGATCATATTTGACTCTCATAGAACATGATTCTAATAATTACTACTATTTTCTAGGGTTGGACTCTTACCTTTAAGTAATTAGATATTCATATGATTAAAGGTAATTATAAAGAATTGTTAAACAATAGCTCTTAGTGAGAATTAGTCTATGAACTCAAGTTAATGATTATTGAAGATTTTTTTCTAAATGTTAGCATTTAAAAACTAATTAGGAAAAATGGTTTTTAGAATTTTAAATCTTAGTAATAAAGTTTCGATTAACCTTTTAGAATAATGTAATGTTAATTGAAATAAGATTATTTAATTGTATAAATATGTATTTCATATTTGGAAAAATGATTTGATTTTCAAATTCGGTTCAAATTCAATGAAATGGATATGAATTTTCTAAGTTTTCAGCATTTTCTGAAATTTTCAATTCAACACAAATAATTTTGATACCGAGGGGTTGCCTAGCTGCGGTCATAGAAATGTGGGACCGATGGCCAGGTCATCTGCCACACAAGCATGACCAAGTCAACTGGGCTGACTAGGCACGGCTAGTTGCCGGCGATCGCCAGAGACGACGATTCCGGGCCCCCTGGATGATATTCTTGCACTGCTCGAACGAGGACAACGAGGGGAACCAGTTGGTGGTGGTGATGCCCGAAAATGTTCAGCGGAGCATGCTCCGGCGAGCACCTCCATGGCAGCGAGCTCCGACCAACTCGCAAACGCAGCCTACAAGGGGGTCTAGAATGAGATATTGGTCTCCAGAGATGTGTAGGCTCACCGTGGGGTTGATTTGATGCTCTGTGAAGCCGATTGGGGATGGTGGTGAGCAGAGCTTTGCGGATTCTAGCGAATCACTACGGGAGAAAAAGGCGAATTGTTGGCTACTGGAGCTTCCCCTTCTTGATTACTTTCTCCCCGAAGATCACCTTGACGAGACGCTCCTTCCCAGCCCCATCTCGGGTCCTTGAGTGCCCTGCAGTGACGATGCCACATACGAACTTCGGCGAGCCTCCCCTATTATGTGAAGGTGATAGAGAGGAATAGAGAGTCAGAGAGATGGCGACAGAGATATCTAGGGTTCAAGGCGACCTCTGGGCGGTTTTATATCTCCAGTTGAGTACGGAGACGACAATCCCTCGCCGGCGATGGACCAGATGCGGCGGCCATGATGTTGCTGTTCTTGGGCACGAATCGTGGCAAAAAATATCTCGGCAGCGTGGAAGGGATAGGGACGAAGAGCTGGCGCGCAACAACATCGTTGGCCAGTTAGCAGAGAGGGCCGAGACATGGCCGTCATTTTCAGCGTGTCGAGCAGGCCAGAGGAGAGAAGAGGAAGACGATTACCAGCTCCTCTGACTGGTGGGTCCCGCTTGTCGGCGCCTTACCGAAACGGTAAGCTGACCGGGTCCATGGTGGGTGGTATGCTGGGCTATGCTAGTGGGCTTCGGTCCACTAGCCCGTTTCCCCTTTTTTCTGCCTTACTTCTTTTTCCATTTTCTGTTTTCTGTATCTTATTCTTATTTGAATTTAAATCTGGTTTGCAGGTATTTATTTTTGGGGCCTTTGACAAAACATCACTATGATTGACGAGGGTTAACTCGACAAATGTCCTAAATGAAGGACTTAGGATCGGGGAGATAGGGCGTCGGATGAACTCGAAGGTAAGGTTAGTCGAAATAGGTGTATATCGAAAGTAAACTTGGGTGTTGAACATGGCTTGCTTTCAATCTGTCCTCCACCGTCCCCTCCTGGCCCCTATATATAGGTGGCCAGGTCTCGAGGATCGGGTAGGGTCCGATACAGATTACAACATCGACATATGGTAAGAACTCGTATTTCGACTATCATTACAATTAGGCCTAGCTTAACGGGCCTCAGGGGTACTCAACTAGCGGGCTCTATTAGCTATACCCTTGTCAGTAGCCCCTGAGATTCTACCAGAATTGCAGATTCAGGTTGAATCTCTAATCTTTAAATCTTCGACTTGATCAACTCTTCGACTTCTTCATATCTTCAAATCTTTGACTTGGTCTTTCGACTTATTTTCATGATAATATTTCGCAAGGGGTTTTGATGAACAAGCCTGACAACTCTGACGGATCAAGAGGTCAGTTAACTGCCGGAACAGATACTTGCCACCTACTTCAAATTCAATCCCCTTGGACTTGAATTCGGGATACCGGTCAAACCCATTCTTTTGCCGCATTTAGGACTTACAAAGAATGAGTCCCAGTGGTTCTCAGGGTACCCAGTGCGTCCACCAGGATTTTCTTCGCGTCGTAGACACGGATACATACCAGCAGAGCGCATCCATGTGCGTATACCAGGCCACACAGGACGGATCCCGGGGTCTTACCTTCGTGATAAATCACGGCATTCGAGTTTCGTTGCGATAACGCAACTCGAGAATCTTATGTCGCAGTCTTTATTTGACTGAAAATATTCGGGTTTATATAACCATAAAAAACTCGCTCCCGATGGGAGTAGCGACGTGTCATCACATATTCCTTTGCTTTCCATGCTCCAGTGCTCGTTAATAAACATCGTCGGGTGCGCGCTCAGCGCTCCCGATGGGAGTAGCCCCCGAGGCTATAGTCGAATAACACTGTGTTTCGAGTATAGGCTCAAATATAGTGTTCTCCATCATCATACTCCAACTCGACATAGTTTATCGATAATTTCGTCGGGTGCGCGT
Organism: Dactylis glomerata; assembly: GCA_007115705.1. Lineage (NCBI taxonomy): Eukaryota > Viridiplantae > Streptophyta > Magnoliopsida > Poales > Poaceae > Dactylis > Dactylis glomerata. The sequence goes on along the minus strand of QXEO01000234.1, from coordinate 1,490,691 downwards.
TCAGCACTCCCGATGGTAGTAGCCCCCGAGGCTATAGTCGAATGTTGTCGGGTATAGTCTTCTAACTTGGTTTTTGTATTGTCGGCGCCAACCTTGTTTGCTCTTTTCTATCATCTTTATATTTGACTAGCAAAAATACCCGTGCGTTGCACCGGGTTATATCTTTCTTATACCTTAGAAATTTCAATACTGGAAATTAGTTTTTAGTAAAAATTCAGTAAAGCATGTTCATCGTCCAATTGTCTTATGCCTATATCCGCTCTGTTCTAAATTAAGTGGCTCAATTTTTGCTAGATACATATATCTATACACGCCACACCAAATTCAATACGCCTAGAAGCAAAAAACTGTGCAACGGCTCCAGAAAGAATTTGGGAGGTCGATTCGATGAAGATACTCTTAAATCGGATCTCCCTAGTTATTATATATCATGGCAGCAAAAAACTGGCAAAAAAATAAAGAATTATTTGGAGTTTTACCTCATCACAACATCTAGCTGATGCCCCTGTTTCCCTGTGTGCTTATGTTAGGGCTCACCACTCTGACTATGATTTGTATTATTCTTGAACTTCTATATGAAAAGGTTATTTCTCTCGTCTATGTAATCATTCCTTCGCATAGATTGCACTGACCAGTTTGCCGATCTTGTGGCCGCATAAACACATGCACTATCTTTCTGTCAACTTGATGAAGTCGACCGCATCGTATCACTACACCTAGTGTATTATTTTTAGACCCGATATGTTAAAAAATGAAAAAAAAATATTAAGACATTATAAAAAGTTATGGTTTTTGGTACATGGATACATATTTTAAAGTTTTGCATCATAGTATTGATAATTTTAGGCTACACATAAATGATAAATTCGTGGTTCTGAAAATGAAAATGAAAACTTGCTTTTTTATCTCATGTTTATCTTTTTCATTTAGAACACGAATACTAAAAATGCACATATATGGTATTGATTGTTTGAAAAAACAAATTGTGCGAGTACACGACAATCAGCTGTGGTAGAGATAAATGAAATTTAACTCTCGAGAGTGAATGTTCAGTCACCCGTCGCGATGTATATTTCGCACCATCACAAATTAAAGATTTTGCCTCACTTGTTCAAACATTGCAATTCTTGATTCGAACCAGGCTTTTAGGAAAAACACAAAACCTTATCACAACTTGATTTTCTGACTGAATCAGTCACGCAGGCCCTCCTTTCGCATCTCCCTTCCTGTTCGGGTGTTCAGTCCCAGGTCTGGACTGGGAGCGAGCAGCAGGTCACATCTTCTCCTCCCGGTCGTGCCTGCTCTCCGGCGAGCAGAGTATCACACCTCGCAAGGCACTTGCTCCTGTGGTCCGGCCGCGTCCGAGTAAAACGGGATCTGGCGGGCGTCCCTGCTCTAATGGAACGAGCTCCAGGCTCTGCTCCACATGCGCGGTCGCCATGGACATGTATGCATATGTGCCTAATCACATATCAACAAAAATCTGTATACAAGCTTGCATACTTCATCTCACATCTGTACGCAAGCTTACAGCCTCTGTTTAAATCTGTTCATAAGTCTTGTTGATTCCCAAGTGTCCGATTTTCTACTCTAGAGGAAAGAAGCGATAAGAGCTAATTAAATCAGTTCAGGATTTAGGATAGATGAGTACCTCCGGTCCGGTGGCTTAAGGGTGAGCGTGATCCACTCCACTACAGCGCTGCCGACACATGCTCCAGAACCACGAAATTCCAAGCAGAGCAAAACGAGCTCAATGTCCCACCTGATGCAGAGCAGTTATCATCTGCGACCAAGAGGTCGATAAATTTGTCAACATATGCCGGGGCTTCGCCGGACGGACATCGGCGCTAGTAGCCAACGCCGGAGATTGATGCCCAAGATTCGTCTTCAGCTCGCAACGGCGATGGCGTTTGGAGCTCCTCCGCTACGCCGCCGCCGGCTCAAACCTTAATCTGTAGCCAAGTAGGGAAAGAAAATAAATAAAGCGTTGCTTTTATGCCTGGACATTCTGGTTTGAGATTCCTCTCGTGGCTGGTACGGTGAGATGCAAATGGGCCGGGCCCAGATCAGCGACAAAACAGATGTAAACCGGACGATAATTAGCAAATTACATACGGACGAACTAACCACGAACTAACCACGGAAACCTTACGTCCTTTATTATTAGGTATAGATAATCGCCATATTTGATACTCGCCGTTTACATGCATCTGTTGAATTGATCTCTAATCTTTCATCCTCTTCGTGACGTCAGTGGCCAAATTTAGCTATACGTCATCTTTACTGAACGTGTACCGTTTCATGGGTAGCGTGGTAATTTTTGTATTTCTCTGCCCGTTAGTGGGCTGCCACTTCCGCTCCTTTCGCCACGTCTCAGCCCACGTTCCTTCACTGAGAAGGTATATAAAGGGATAGTGGGGATTTGTACTGTTTACCAGTTCTTTCTCTCCGCCGCCGCCGCCATTGTCGATCTCTGCTTCCTTCTCCTCTCGTGCATAGCCCCCAGAAACAGATTGGTAGATGCGCGTGAAGCACCTTGCGTCCAAGAACACCATGGCCAAGGGAAAGACAACCTTCGCGACTAGCTGGGTGCGCTCTGCCATCGCGCAGAAGGAGGTGGAGAAGGCCAGGACTGACGGCCTCATCTCCAGCAGCGACTCCATTAAGTTCCCCAGCACCGAGCGGATCCCGCAGCCCCTGAGCGGTTATCGGGTAATGTTTCTTGCCTTCCTCTTCCGCGGACTTTCTCTTCCTGCCCACGAGTTTCTTCGTGGGCTTCTCTTTGTTTATGGTGTGTAGCTTCACCAGCTCACACCTAACTCCATTCTCCATATCGCTTGCTTTGTGACTCTTTGTGAGTCATTCCTGGGCATTGAGCCCCACTTTTTTCTTTGGAGGTCAATCTTCCGGCTCCGCCCCAACGTTGCTTTATCCAGAAAACCCGAACTGGGCGGCGCCGTTGTCTCTGTGCGCCCAGAGGTGCAATATCTCGAATTTTCCATGTCTGCATCTGTCCAAGGGTGGAGGACAAAATGGTTCTACATCAAAGACCGTCAGGCCTCCCCTGAAGATGAATATGGTCTAGCCCCCTTCGATGCCTCCAAGGAGCTGAAGAAATTGGTATCGTGGGATTCGCCTCCCTCAGATGCTGAAATGGAACAGATTGCTCCTCTTTTGACTCGCATTCAAGCTCTGAAAGGAGGTAAAGGAGGCGCACTGTCGGGTATTCAGCTCATGGCGTTCTTTGTGCAACGTCGAGTTCAACCCCTGCAGCATCGCCTTACCAAACTTTGGAGCTACTCTGGCTTGGAGGATCCTTCTCGCATCTCTGAAGATCTAATAAAGAAGCAAGATGTCGACAAGCGAGTCAGGAGCCTCACCAAGCTCACCAAGGACCATGCGGTTGCTGAATTGGCCGCTGGTTACTTCGACTCCGTGCACCCCGATGACCCACAAGTATAGGGGATCGCAACAGTCTTCGAGGGAAGTATTACCCAAATTTATTGATTCGACACAAGGGGAGCCAAAGAATATATGTAAGCCTTAACAGATGAGTTGTCAATTCAGCTGCACCTGGAAACAGTCTTGCTCGCAGTGGTTTATCAGTAGCAACAGTTTTATAATGGTGACAGTAGTGAAACAGTAACAACAGTAGTAAAATAGTAGCGGTAATAGTAACAGTAGTAAACAGTAGGAACAAATACTGTAGGCATAGGGATGGATTACGGGCGTTGCATGGATAAGATAATTCATGAAATCAATGAGACATGGGCATTGCAGATAAATAATGATAAAGCATCCTAGTACAAACAATCATAGGCATGTGTTCCGTATATAGTCGTACGTGCTCACAAGGAGAAACTTGCACGACATCTTTTGTCCTACCAGCCTATTGCAGCAGGGCCTCAAGGGAAACTACTGGTAATTAAGGTACTCCTTTTAATAAAGTACCGGAGCAAAGCATTAGCACTCGGTGAACACATGTGATCCTCACATCATAGCCATCCCCTCCGGTTATCCCAATTTCTGTCACTTTGGGGCCTCGGGTTCCGGACAACAATATATGTATACAACTTGTAGGTAAGACCATAAACAACAAGTATCATCATAGAAATAATAACATGTTCAGATCTGAAATCATGGCACTCGGGCCCAAAGTGACAAGCATTAAGCACAACAAGTTGCAACAATGTCGTAGGCACTAAATAAAGATACTAGGCACTATGCCCTAACAATCTCATATCAAATTACATGAATGATCTTATCCAATCCCTACCATCCCCTCACCTACAACGGGGGAATTACTCACACATGGATGGGGGAGTCATGGATGATTGATGGAGGAGCGTCGGTGATGATGGCGATGAAGATCTCCTCCAAATCCCCGTCCTGGCAGGGTGCCAGAACGGAGTTTCTGGTTCCGAATCGCGGTTTCTGATGGCGGCGGCGCAGCGGAAGTCTATCTGGGAAAAACGCCGTCTCCCCGATATTATGTCGTCAGAGGGTATATGTAGGTGAGAGGGGAGGCCGAGAGGATGGCTGGGGCCTTCTCACGCCAGGGTGGCGCGGCCAGGGCTGGGCCGCGCCACCAGTGTGTGAGGGGCCCTCAGGCCTCCTCTCCCTCCTGTCTTCTGGCTCTGTGGGTCTTCTGGTGAAATAGGATTTTTTATGATTTTTCCCGAAATTTTACTGAAAGTTGGATTTCTGCACAAAAACGAGACACCAGAGCAATTCTGCTGAAAACAGCGTCAGTCCGTGTTAGTTGTATTCAAAACACATAAATTAGAGGAGAAACAATAGCAAAAGTGTTCGGGAAAGTAGATACGTTTTGGACGTATCAACTCGCCCAAGCTTAGCTATTTGCTTGTCCTTAAGCAATTCAGTTAACAACAAAGAGCAATAAAAGAAACTTTCACGAACACATTTGCTCATATGATGTATATATACTAACTATGTGATCAAGTACTCAGGCAATTCATAATAAGAAATATGCAACTAATGTCACCTCATAGTCAAGCAAGCTATGAAAGAGTGCCAATGCACTAATAACAAGTAACAAGTACATAAGAAACTACAAGATTGTAATATGCATAAATGATATGAAAGAGTGGTATCCAGCTTGCCTTTATTTGTGGAGCAAAACATAAATGCTGAGGCACCTCTGAAGTCCAAGGGAAGACTAGAAGTTAAAGATATCAAAGATACAAGCATCAAAGTTATATCACAATTAACCGTGTTCTCGGACAAGCACATTACACTAAGAATAACAGCTATGCTCTCAAGAAGTGCTTAAAAGTTAGAAGATGAAGACTCAACATAAAAGTAAACGAATGGCCCTTCGCAGAGGGAAGCAGGGATTTAACATGTGCTAGAGCTTTTCATTTGTAAAACAGAGATAAAAATTTATTTTGAGAGGTGGTTGTTTCATGTCAACGACTAGCAATGGGGACTTGCTATCTTCCATAATAAACAAGTGAGAGCGGTTCTGAGTTCTTTGAAATTTGGCACATTGGTGCTCTTTTATAAAGCTTTGTCACTCCTCCCCACCTTTTTTCCTTTCTCAAACCATGGCTAACCGATTCCATCGGGTGCCCACCAACTTTCACATTCCTTGGAGGAGTGCCTTTTTTTCTTTCTTTTTAGAATTAAGATTATAATGGTCTGACCAGCTCCCTTGCAAAATTAATGACGAGCAGATGAAGCTGCCTAGTCGAGGGGTACTTAATTTAATATGGAAGATAGCAATTCCGACCACTACGTCCCCATGAGCTAAAAACAATGGCACAAAATGAGAAGTAGTTGAAAGTTTTGAAAGGTAGCATATGAAAATTTACTTGGAATGGCTTACAAATACCATGCATAGGAATTTATAGTGGACTCTTTGGAAGACTTGGTTTTTGGTAATTGGATGCACGAGTAGAGCTCATACTCAGTACAAGTGAAGGCTAGCAAAAGACTGGGAAGCGACAATCGAGAGAGCAATAACTGTCATAATCATGCTTGCGACAAAACAAAATTAATATAGGCATAAAAATGATACAAGAACTCTGAGGCAAAGTAAATCATCGAGGCTTAATTGATTTTTTGTTTAGTCATATGCATGCTTGAGCATGTGCCAAGTCGATTCAAATGAAGCTTTCAGAGGAGGATACCACAATAACATACCATATTATGAATAAAACAATGCATGCAAGCGTCTAAATGACATGCTACAAGCTAATAGTAAATTGAAACTAATCATATGAAAGTAAGAACTACAAAGCATCCATTAGATAACATATACCTTACATGAACCGACTAAGCATGTCCACATGGATGAGTATATGTACAAAAATGAAAACAAATAGAGTTCATACCAGCCTCTTACCACATCTCGGATTGTCGTATGTCGTCATTATTGCTCTTCACTTGTGTGGCTTGAATAATATAAAGTGAATACCAAGCTCCAATGGAGTAACGGGAGACTGAACTCTGCAACAAACTTTACAAAACCGAAGAAGAACAACAAATATTTTTGGGGTTTTTTCAATTTTTGAAACAAAAGCATAAGGAAATAGCAAACAAAGCAAAATATTTTTGGATTTTTCAAGTGGCAAACTGAAAATAGCAAGTAAAGCAAACCAAAGGTAGAAAACTAAAGAACCAAATAGAGAGAAACAACGGAAATATTTTTGGTCTTTTTATGTTTTGGAAAGCAGAAGTAAGAACTAGAACAATAAGGAAGGCGAAACATGGATATACAAAGGACCGACAAAATATAAAATGTAGATGAGTGCAACGTCGGCGTACCTCCCCCAAGCTTAGGCTTTTGGCCTAAGTGGAGATCAATCCCAACTCGGCCAACTCGGCCATGAGGTGGCGCCTCCGTAGTGTGACGAAGAAGCACCATCGTCCTGATATGAGCTCAAGGACGCCCCGGAGTGGTACGTGGTGAAGTGATAGGCCGGCTCCTCCTCTTCCTCCTGGACCACCGCGCCGTGTTGGATATTGAAACCAAGCAACCTAAGCTGACCGTCCAACTCCTCCTTTGTGTGCGACCATGGCCTCACGTGAATGCTGAACAAGTTAGGCTGAGGCAAGGGAACTTCCCTTTCCTCTCCATCAATAAATAACATCCTGTAAACTAATTTCCCTGCACAAGAGTTAGCAGTAACAAAATGATGGAGTTTCATGGCAGCAAGATCAAGCCTCTGTGGAGCCAACAATACATCATTAGGAGCAATAGAAAGTCCTAGCTCAGCAACAATGCGCGCGGCAATAATACCTCCATAAATAGGTCCCCTAGCGGCTAGGCGACGAGCAATAATAGCACCAAGGTTATACTTCCTACTAACATCAAGAGCGGTAGCTAGAAAAGCTAAATGATAGTTGGAGATATTGCTAGTGTTTTCTCTACCAAGTACACTAGTTGCAAGATAGTAAGTAAAATATCTAATAGCTGGGAGCTGAATGTTTCTTATCTTGCCACGCTGTGCGGTGCGGTCATCATCATTGGTCACCCCTCGGTAAAGCTCCAACAAATCAGCGGGGTGATTTTGTATCCTCTTGGCCGTTCCAAACATGGGAATACCTAAAATAGAACAAAACCTCCCCAAAGGCATGGTGATAGACTTATCATAAATTTTAAATGCAACGGAAGGATTGAAATGAGCGTTAATAAATTTAAAACTTTCAACGAAAGTATTTGTAAGCATAGCATATAGGTCACTTTCATCTGCCATGTAAGCAGTCAACCCAACCCTGTTAATAAGGAAGGTGGATGGATGTGCATCTCCATCGTCCCCTTCAAGGTTTGGTGACATGATATCCTCATTATAAGACATCCTATATTGAGCAGTGGATCTTGAAGGCCTTGATGACCTTGGTGCATCACTTTCAAACACTTCTCCATATGTGAAGTTGTCCATCTCCCTTCTCTGAATTTTTTTAACAAACTCATAAAAAGTGATTTTAAGACAAGCAAGTGTAGGAAACTACTATAGTGAGTTACTAGAGAGCCACCATGCATCAAAATAACAATTCTAAACAATAGAACAAGCATGCATACTCATTTATACTATCACCTACAATGCTAAAATACTCAATAAATACTCCACCAAAAGAAATTCTACTTGGTCAAGTGGAGGAGTCACATACCGGAGAACAAATGCTTCAAATTTCAGCAGAAATGTTGGGCTGAGCAAGGAGATCGAAAAATCGAGGTGAAGAACAGCAAGAACTCGGGTTTGAGCTGGGTGTATCGTTGTTTTCGGGAGAGAGAAAGAGCTGGGGAGGAAGAGATAAGTGAGAGGGCAGGTGGGGCCCTCTCACACCTGGGTGGCGTGGCCAGGGCTGGGCCGCGCCACCTATGTGTGAGGTGGCATGGCAGCCCCTCCTGGTGCCTCCCAGGTGTCTCTCTGCCCCATTTTTGACATAAAAATTTATAAAGAATTTTCTGGAATTTTTCGAGAAACTTTATTTTCGAGGATTTTTCAGAAATTGGCATATCGATAAAAACTCAGAAAAACGAAGATAAAATGATTTCAAGCAAATCAAAACTAAGCATGCAGCAGCTCTGAGATACTCTTAATCATGCAACTAAACTGAAAGAATAAAATTGATGAAAATAAATACAAGTGAGGTGGAGTGGATGCGGTGAAAACGAAGTTTCGTTCATATAAAATCACTTTGTTAACAAGGTTGATCAAGTCTTGTTCCCAAACTAACTTTATATGAGGCAAAACTTTGCACTTCACTAAATGCTTATGTTACCTCAACTTTGATAGGTATAGCCCCAACCATAACAATTTGATATTCTTCTTTGGGCTTTCGCTCTGAACAAATAATTTGACCAACTTTGATGGTCTCAACATGCTTGATTGAATTTAGAGCATTCTTCCTAACAATCTTCTTGGGAAAATAAACCGTATACTCTTTGTCATTGACATTAAAAGTGACTTTTCCTTGATTGCAATTAATAACAGCACCTGCGGTGTTTAGAAAAGGTCTCCCAAGAATAATAAACATATTATCATCTTCAGGCATTTCCAACACAACAAAGTCAGTTAAAATCAAACAACTGTTAGCAACTTGAACAGGAACATTTTCACATATACCAATAGGAATAGTAGTAGACTTATCAGCCATCTGCAAAGATATATCAGTTGATACCAATTTTTCTAAATCAAGTCTCTTATAAAGAGAAAAAGGCATGACACTAACTCCAGCTCCCAAATCACATAAAGCAGTTCTAACATAGTTATTTTTAATGGAGCAAGGAATAGTTCGTATACCTGGATCTCCAAGCTTCTCCGGCACTTTACCATCAAAAGAATAATTAGCAAGTAAAGTGGAAATTTCCTCATTAGGAATTTTCCTTTTGTTAGTGACAATATCTTTCATATACTTTGCATAAGGAGGCATTCTAATAGCATCAGTCAAAGGAATTTGCAAAAATAAAGGTCTCATCCATTCACAAAACCTGTTGTAGTGTTCTTCTTCCTTGGACTTGTGTTTCTTACTAGGAAAAGGCATTGGTTTCTATACCCAAGGTTCTCTCTCTTTACCATGCTTGTTGGCAATGAAGTCTTCTTTGGTGTACTTTGCATTTTTATCAATCTTTTCTGGTTCTTCTTCAACTTCTTCTTTATCTTCTTCTTTATCGGAAGCATCTCCTGGTTCAGTTTCAGCATCAGAAATAGAAACACTGTTAGGATCTTTACCTGCATCAGAGGATTCTGCAGTTGTTTTATGCTTCTTCTTCTTCTTAGAAGGAATATCATCACTTGCAGTTCGTTGAGAATCTTGCTCGACCCTCTTAGGATGTCCTTCAGGATATAATGGATCTTGAGTAGCAGCGCCACTTCTTGTGCGTATTTCACATGCTTGCTTCTCTCTTGCGACATTAACTAGCAAGTCTTTTTGCACCTTGGTAAGCTGATCAATTTGTGTTTGAACCATTTGAAAATATTTAACAAGTATCTTCACATCATTGGCGGTTCTCTCCACAATATCCTGCAACTTGTTAATAGCTCTAGAATTTTCCAACAAATGATTATGCACCATTCTATTAAAATTTTCTTGCTTAACAATAAAATTATCAAAGTCATCTAAGCATTGATCAGGAGGTTTAGAATAAGGAATATCTCTTTCATCAAAGCGTTGGAGAGAATGTACCTCAATTGTAGATGAGTGAGGGATTGGCTTACATAATTCTTCTATAGGAGGTAAATTCTTCACATCTTCGGCCTTAATACCTTTCTCCTTAAGAGATTTCTTAGCTTCCCTCATAACTTCATCATTTAATTCAATCATCCCTCTCTTCTTCGGCATAGGCTCTGTAGATGGCGCAGGGGTTGGTGCTGGTGTTGGCTCAACTAAAGTCCAATCATCATGATTCCGGCTTATTTTAGCCATTAATTCTTCAGCTTCAGCCGGAGTTCTTTCCCTGAAAACACAACCAGCACAACTATCCAAATATGACTTAGATTCATCCGTTAGTCCATTATAAAATATATCAAGGAGTTCATTTTTAGGCAATGGTTCTTTAGGCAAAGCTCTAATTAAAGAACAAAACCTTGTCCAAGATTCAGGCAATATCTCTCCTTTTCCCTGTTCAAAATCAAAGATTTTCTGCACAGCAGCATGTTGAGCACTAGCAGGAAAATATTTCTGAAAGAAAGCATTAACCAAAGCAATAGGACTAGTAAGAGATCCAGGAGACAAGCTATTAAACCAAGTTTTAGCAGCATCTTTCAACGAGAAAGGAAAAATCTTAGCAGCAAAATAAGTGCGGAGCTTAATATCATCAGAAAACAAGTTACTCAAAGTAGAAAGCTCATTCATGTGCCCCATATCACTCTCATCTTTAGTACCACAAAAAGGAGTTTTCTCAACAATAGATATGTAAGATAAATCCAAAGAGAAATCATAATCCTTGTCTCTAATATTTATGGGAGAAGCAACAAACTTAGGATCAGGAGACAAATTATATCTAACAGAGCGTCTGGCAAGAAGTTCTTTAACATTACCAGCATTACGAGCAGCACGTGCTTCAGCAATAAAATCATCATTAAGCTCAATATAAGCATCATCATCATCATAATCATCACTAGGACATTCCCTAGACTCAGGTGAACTAACAGGTGTAACAGTGGTGTTTCCCAACTTAGCTCTAGCAATAGTAGCATCTAAAAAGGAACCTAGTGAACCACTCTCATCAAGCACAGTAGAAGCATCATCTAAATTATCAGTGGCATTTTCAATCTCAGCACAAGTAGTAGCAGTAGCATGTGGGTGTGGTGGTGTAAGCAACTTACTCATAACAGATGGTGAATCAAGAGCAACGGAAGTGTTGAGAGTCGTACCTCTTCTTGTAGTGGATGGCAATATAGGAACTTTTCCATCACGAGGTTTACCCATGATGAAAGGATTGCAGCGAACAATATGAATACCAAGTAAACTTACAAATAAAGCTATGCTCCCCGGCAACGGCGCCAGAAGATAGTCTTGATGACCCACAAGTATAGGGGATCGCAACAGTCTTCGAGGGAAGTATTACCCAAATTTATTGATTCGACACAAGGGGAGCCAAAGAATATATGTAAGCCTTAATAGATAAGTTGTCAATTCAGCTGCACCTGGAAACAGTCTTGCTCGCAGTGGTTTATCAGTAGCAACAGTTTTATAATGGTGACAGTAGTGAAACAGTAACAGCAGTAGTAAAATAGCAGCGGTAATAGTAACAGTAGTAAACAGTAGGAACAAATACTGTAGGCATAGGGATGGATTACGGGCGTTGCATGGATAAGATAATTCATGAAATCAATGAGACATGGGCATTGCAGATAAATAATGATAAAGCATCCTAGTACAAACAATCATAGGCATGTGTTCTGTATATAGTCGTACGTGCTCACAAGGAGAAACTTGCACGACATCTTTTGTCCTACCAGCCTGTTGCAGCAGGGCCTCAAGGGAAACTACTGGTAATTGATACGTCTCAAACGTATCTATAATTTTTGATGCTCCATGCTTGTTTTTACACCATTTGCCTAATGTTTCATTACACTTCGTGGCACTTTTATGCATTTTCCGGAACTAACCTATTGACAAGATGCCACAGTGCCAGTTCCCTGTTTTCTGCTGTTTTTGTGTTTTAGAAAAGCTACACAGGAAATATTCTCGGAATTGGACGAAACAAGTTCCAGAAGTCTTATTTTTCCCAGAAGCTTCCCGAAGACCGAAAGAGAGCCGGAGGGGGGGCCAGAGGCCGCCCTCACACATAGGTGGCGCGGCCCAGGCCCTGGCCGCGCCACCCTGGTGTGAGGAGCCCCTGGCTGCCCCCTGACGATGCCCCTTCGCCTATAAGAAGCCTCGGGACAGAAAACCCTAAGGGAGTCGGCGAAATTTCCAGAACAGTTCCGCAGCGCCGCCGCCATCGAAGCCAAATTTCGGGGGACAGAAGTCTCTGTTCCGGCACCCTGCCGGGACAGGGAAGTGCCCCTGGAGCCATCTCCATCGGTCTCCATCGCCGTCTCCATCGACCTCACCGCCATCTCCACCAACCTTGCTGTCTCCTATGATGAGGAGGGAGTAGTTCATCCCTGGGGCTAAGGGCTCTACCGGTAGCTATGTGGTTCACCTCTCTCTCCCATGATGTGATCTTTATGTGATCGTGAGCTTTGTATCATGTTGAACAAGTAGATGCTATTATTCAGATATTATGTGTACTCTAGTGATGTTATTAAAGTAATCTATTCCTCCTGCCATGGTGTAATGGTGACAGTGCGTGCATCATGGTGGTACTTGGTCTAGGCTACGATTGTGATCTCTTATGGATTATGAGAATAATTACCGCTATGATAGTATTGAAGTGATCTTTTCCTCCTTTCATGGTGTAATGTTGACAGTGTGTGCACCGTGTTAGTACTTGGTCTAAGTTGCAATAATATCTATCTTGAGTTGTGCTTTGATTTGGATATCTCTATGAGCGGTGTTTGTCAAGTACTTGATGAACTTTAAGGGGTGCTTCTGTAGCCACTACGCAATGATTAGTGTTATTCAATAGGAGAGTAATTCAGAGTACCATAGTGAAGAGAAGTTATCTATTGGTTCAATTATGTTATATTGTTGGGAGTGTGTCCACTAGTGAAAGTATGATCCCTAGGCCTTGTTTCCAAGCATTGCACACCGTTTACTTCCTGTTTTGTTACATGTTTGCTCGCAGCAATATTTACTTCAAATCACATTTGCTACTTATAATCATCACTACTACTTGTATTTCACTATCTCTTCGCCGAACTAGTGCACCTATACATCTGACAAGTGTATTGGGTGTGTTGGGGACACAAGAGACTTTCTGTATCATAATTGCAGGGTTGCTTGAGAGGGATAGCTTTGACCTCTTCCTCCCTGAGTTCGATAAACCTTGGGTGATCCACTTAAGGGAAACTTACTGCTGTTCTACAAACCTCTGCACTTGGAGGCCCAATAAGTGTCTACAAGAATAGAAGTGCGTAGACATCAAGCTCTTTTCTGGCGCCGTTGCCGGGGAGGTAAGGTAAAAGGTACTCACATTCTTTGGCTACTAAGTCTTTTAGTTGCTGGTGAGTGCTCGGAGTTATTTCCTTTAGATTCTGCAATTACATCTTTTTGTTTCTTGTTTTTATTTTCACTAGTTAGGCTTAGTGGAAAATAAAGAGTTCTTTAGTCTTTTTCCTGATTTTAGATTTGAAGAGAAAATTGAAAATCCTTTGGAGCTTATTTCGCATAGCAATGTTATTAGTACGAATGCTTTGAATACCGTTAATGCTATAGAAAAGTCTAAGCTTGGGGAAGCTGGTTTTGTTAAGTATGATATTTTTAGTCCCCCAGCTTTAGTGGAGAAGGTCTGTTCTGGTAATATTTTATCTCCCATATGTGATGTTTCTAGTGATGCTTGTGCTCCTCATCCTTTTAAAATACCTACGAAGATTGTTGAACATGTTAGGGATAACTGCTATTTAGGAGATGGAACTGTCCATCCTGGTGACCATTTGCTTTTTATACATGAATTATGCGATTTGTTCCAGTGTGCAGGTATTTCAATGAACCAAGTTAAGAAGAAGCTATTCTCTTTTTCGCTGAAAGGCAGAGCTGAGGAATGGTATAAAACATTGAAGGATGGCCGATCTATTGATTGGGAGGAAATTGAACCTCTCTTTTATTCTAAATTCTATCCTTCTAGTCAGGTTTATATAGATAGGAATTACATTTATAATTTTTATCCGCCCGAGGGAGAAAGCATTGCCCAAGCTTGGGGAAGATTGAAGTTACTAATGCATAAATGTCCTATTCATGATCTTCCCCATAATATTGTTATTAATAATTTTTATGCAAGGCTTTCAGGATATTACAAGGACTATCTAGATGCATGCTTTGATGGGTCTTTCACAAGCAAGGATGTCGACACCAAGTGGGGTCTGTTTGAGACAATTCAAAACAATATTGAAGGTTGGGATAGCGACAAAGGTAAAGGATCAGGTATGAATTACGAGTTTGATTGCATTAAGTCTTTCGCTGAAACTGCTGATTTTCAAGATCTTAGTGCTAAGTATGGTCTTGATCCTCAAATTATGGTTGATTGCTTTAAAGCCTTTGCTTCCCATATGAATGTTCCTAAAGGAAATGGGGACGTGTATCATGAACCTTTTAAGGACACTTGCATAGAAAGTGATATTGTTGTTGATGATTGCAATAGACATGCTCTAACTTCTAAAAGTACTAATTCTTATAAGCATGTTAATTTTTGTGGAATACATAGACCTTGTGAACAGAGTTACAACAAGGAAGATTATTGCATCACCCACTCAAATGAAGAAACCAGTATGTGGCTCAAGGATCTAGATGTGCTTGGTGAAAGGGTTTCTGAGCTTTATCCTTTTCTTTGTGAATTTTGCGGTAAAAAAGGTCACTTTAATTTTCAATGCCCAATTAATCGAAAGAGTACCGCAAATTTGTATTGTGATGATAAGATTACTCTCAATCAGCATGATGAGCTTACTTTGTTTTTGAATTGTGAAGAGATATCTAGAAAGATTTCTTTGGTTGATATCAGAGATGTTGATATTAATAGTACCCTTCGTGGTTGTCGTCTCTATTGTGCTAAAGATTGCCTCGCAAATACTTACTTACAAGATCTTATAAAACATGATGTTTTGCCAAGCTATGACAGGACTAATAGATGTTTTGATCTTATTAATAGAGAGGAGGAATCCTCCAAAGTTTCTTCTGTTGTTTCTGCCAGCAAACCAGATTATGTGGAGAAGATGCCTTTCCCTCTTAGAGAATATGTGGAGAAGATGCCCTTCAAGTCTCTCCCTCCTAAAGGAGAGAGTAAGAAGAGTATGAAGAAGAAGAAGAAGAGGAGTAAGAGGCGAGAGGACACGGTATCTTCCTCTAAGCATTATGATCCTGCTATAGATTATGATAATTCTGATTGGGATGATGTTCCCATGCCTGTTACCTATGTTAGTGATCATGATTGGGAAAAGCACTCTACTTTTGATATTGAAAATCTTTTTGGTACCAATTCTAAGGTTAATAATTGTTGTACCATTAGTGCTATCCATGCTCCTTCTTATGATGATATGTTTGATGAGTATGCCTTGCGAAATAGTTGCTCTCTAGCTTGTGATGATACTAAACCTCTAGTTTATGATGGTTATGATGATGGGTATAATATTTTCAGTTCACCTAATTTTGAGGAGAAAATTAGTTATGATTACAATATGCCTCCTATTTTTGATGATTATGGTGATGAGAATAATTATTCTGTTGAATCTGTTCCTACTACTATTGTTCATGTGGGGAGTATTAATTCTTTTATGCATGTGGCTCATGATAGGGATGCTTTATGTGATAGTTATATTGTTAGTTCTATTCATGATGCTACTGAAAGTTATTATGAGAGAGGGAAACATGGTTTGATGGATCTCAACAATATTGATTTTCCCCTCTTTATGTTGCAATTCTTGAAGTTGTACTTGTTTTGCCTTCCTATACTTTTTGCTTTGCGCTTTTATGACTTGCCTCTTTACAAGACTATTTTTCATAGGAAGTGGTTTAGATTTAAATGTCTTTCACATTTGCTTTTTGATGCTCTCTATTGCTTTAAGTTCCTATATGGCGCCTTTGCCTCAAGCTCTTATATGGCGCCCACATGAGCATCTTTGCAAATTACTGCGCCTAGCTCAAAGGCGTTAAAGAAAAGCACTCTTGGGAGATAACCCATTGTTTATTTTCAGTAATTTTTCTTTTATTTGAGTCTTGGAAGTTATTACTACTATAATAACCGCTCCTTATCCTTTTTATTTCGTTTTTGTGCCAAGAGAAGCCTCTAATTTGAGTGAGGTAAGATTTGGGGATGTTGCTGTCCTGAAACTGTTTTCGGTGCTGCACCGTAAAAATTCGTAAAAATTCTCTGTATATCTTTTGGACCTGCTATTTCTTGTGAATATGCCCCAGGTTATATCCAAACTTTTGTTAGTTGAACACTTTTTGATTTGAGCAACAGAAAACCCCTCAAAAATTCGTCCTTTGTCAGCTGTTCAGTTTTGACATATTTCTGCCAATATTTGTGTTTGCCACTTTATCGCTTCCTTTTGAGTTCTTTTGATCATGGAACTTTTGGAGAAGTTGCTACAGTAGTATTTGCTATATATGTGGTGGTTTTGAGTTGAAACCTGAAGCAAAAAGAGGTTGATTATATGTTATGCTTACACTAATGTTGCTAATAGAATTGTGTTTAGTTTTGTATGAAGGAAGTTTTCAAGTGTAGGGATTGGAGAATGATGAGATGAGATGAAGAATGGACAAAAGCTCAAGCTTGGGGATGCCCATGCATCACCCCAAGAAATATCCAAGAAGTACAAGCGTCAAAGCTTGGGGATGCCCCCGAGGCACCCCCTTCTTCATTGGCAAAAATCAGGTCACCTTTTAAAACACTATATTTTTATTGCTTCATGCACTATACGTTTTTCTTGGAGCGTCAGTTGTTTTTGTTTTTAGTTTTCTTTTGTTTTGTTTGCTGCAATAAATGGTTTGATCACATCATGTGTTTGGAGAGAGGCATGCTCTGTTTTTCATTTGCCAGGAACACTCCGTTTTTCACTCTTATCGTTTCAACGAGTGTTCTTCTTTTTCCGCAACTGCTTTTGGTTTTCGTTTTTGCCTTGA
This sequence comes from Dactylis glomerata, assembly GCA_007115705.1. NCBI lineage: Eukaryota > Viridiplantae > Streptophyta > Magnoliopsida > Poales > Poaceae > Dactylis > Dactylis glomerata. The sequence goes on along the minus strand of QXEO01000234.1, from coordinate 1,473,495 downwards.
TTTGCGTTCAGATCTTCTTATATTTATTCATCAAGGTGTATTTTTGACCTCTGGTCCATGTTGGTTTTCCTCAAAAGAGTTTCCTTAAAAAGGTTTGAATGGTGTTGGAAAAGAGAAAAAGCTTTATGCAAAAAAGTGGTACAAAAAGGAGCTTGTGTAGACTGCGGCCTAGGCTTTTGCATGTCATGCTTGATATCTTTTTGATAGTATGCTTAGTGACTTTACTGTAGCATGACTTGTCTCAAATAACTGAGATTGCTTAATGAGCCTTTGAAAAAATCATGCGTTGTTTTAATTATTTGGAAGCATTATTTTGGTTTTCTCCTTTGATGATTTATTTGGGTTGACTTGGCGCATGCTCACACATGTTAGACTCTTACAAAGTCGCCAATAGCCTTCATGATCATTTAGTTTTTGACTTTTGATGCCATCTTATGCTTCTTTTAATGTCGCTTTGTCGCTTTGCATGATTATGGCCATTATTGCTCTCTTAGTTGGTCGCTCCCAGTCTTTTGCTAGCCCTCACTTTGTACTGAGTATGAGCTCTACTCGTGCATCCAACTCCTAAAAACCAAGTTTGTCATTGTGTCCACTATAAATTCCTATGCATGGTATTTGTAAGCCATTCCAAAGTAAATTTTTATGTGCTATCTTACAAAACCTTCAAAATACTTCTCGTTTTGTGACACTATTTTCAGCTCATGGGGACGTAGTGGTCGGATTTGCTATCTTCCATATTGCTTATTCCAAAAAGAAAAAAAAGAGAAAAAAGAAAGAAAAAAGGCACTCCTCCATGGAATGTGAATGTTGGTGGGCACCCGGTGGAATCGGTTAGCCATGGTTTGTGAAAGAAAAAAAGGTGGGGAGGAGTGCCAAGCTTTATAAAAGAGCACAAAAGTGCCAATCTCTCTCTCAAAAACTTGCTTCATTTTTGTATGGAAGATAGTAAGAACCCCATTGCCAGTCGTTGACAAAAACAACCACCTCTTAAAACCCAATTTTATCTCTCTGTTTTACAAATGAAAAGCTCTAGCACATGTTTAATCACTGCTTCCCTCCGCGGAGGGCCTTTCTTTTACTTTTATGTTGAGTCACCACCTTCTACCTTTATGCACCATTAAGAGAGCATAGTTGTCATTCTGAGTATAATGTGCATTGTCCCAAAATTTTCATTGATTGATTCATATTGTTGGTTTCACTTGTTCTTAAATTATCTGTATCTAGTCGCCCTCTTAAACTTGAAGGTGTCCTATGCATTTATGTTTTGCTCTCTTTTAAGGACAAGCTGAAAACCATTTGTATGTTTTTCCTTATGATTTGAACACACGTTTGACTTTCATTGTTTCATTTTTATGATCTTTTGTTTGTGTTCATTTGCATGTTTACAACATGGTTGCTAAGTTTTTATTGTCAAGATTATATCTTTCATGCCCATGTTTTAAGTTCTTATGATCTCAGCTCACAAATGCTTACATATATGATCAAGATTGTGTAGGTGCATGTCACCTCAAAAATTATTCTTTTGTTATCACTTACCTACTCGAGGACGAGTAGGAGTTAAGCTTGGGGATGCTGATACGTCTCAAACGTATCTATAATTTTTGATGCTCCATGCTTGTTTTTACACCATTTGCCTAATGTTTCGTTACACTTCGTGGCACTTTTATGCATTTTCTGGAACTAACCTATTGACAAGATGCCACAGTGCCAGTTCCCTGTTTTCTGCTGTTTTTGTGTTTCAGAAAAGCTACACAGGAAATATTCTCGGAATTGGACGAAACAAGTTCCAGAAGTCTTATTTTTCCCGGAAGCTTCCCGAAGACCGAAAGAGAGCCGGAGGGGGGCCAGAGGCCGCCCTCACACATAGGTGGCGCGGCCCAGGCCCTGGCCGCGCCACCCTGGTGTGAGGAGCCCCTGGCTGCCCCCTGGCGATGCCCCTTCGCCTATAAGTAGCCTCGGGACGGAAAACCCTAAGGGAGTCAGCGAAATTTCCAGAACAGTTCTGCAGCGCCGCCGCCGACGAAGCCAAATTTCGGGGGACAGAAGTCTCTGTTCCGGCACCCTGCCGGGACGGGGAAGTGCCCCCGGAGCCATCTCCATCGGTCTCCATCGCCGTCTCCGCCGTCTCCATCGACCTCACCGCCATCTCCATCAATCTTGCTGTCTCCTATGATGAGGATGGAGTAGTTCATCCCCGGGGCTGAGGGCTCTACCGGTAGCTATGTGGTTCACCTCTCTCTCCCATGATGTGATCTTTATGTGATCGTGAGCTTTGTATCATGTTGAACAAGTAGATGTTATTATTCAGATATTATGTGTACTCTAGTGATGTTATTAAAGTAATCTATTCCTCCTGCCATGGTGTAACGGTGACAGTGCGTGCATCATGGTGGTACTTGGTCTAGGCTACGATTGTGATCTCTTATGGATTATGAGAATAATTACCGCTATGATAGTATTGAAGTGATCTTTTCCTCCTTTCATGGTGTAATGTTGACAGTGTGTGCACCGTGTTAGTACTTGGTCTAAGTTGCAATAATATCTATCTTGAGTTGTGCTTTGATTTGGATATCTCTATGAGCGGTGTTTGTCAAGTACTTGATGAACTTTAAGGGGTGCTTCTGTAGCCACTACGCAATGATTAGTGTTATTCAATAGGAGAGTAATTCAGAGTACCATAGTGAAGAGAAGTTATCTATTGGTTCAATTATGTTATATTGTTGGGAGTGTGTCCACTAGTGAAAGTATGATCCCTAGGCCTTGTTTCCAAGCATTGCACACCGTTTACTTCCTATTTTGTTACATGTTTGCTCGCAGCGATATTTACTTCAAATCACATTTGCTACTTATAATCATCACTACTACTTGTATTTCACTATCTCTTTGTCGAACTAGTGCACCTATACATCTGACAAGTGTATTGGGTGTGTTGGGGACACAAGAGACTTTCTGTATCGTAATTGCAGGGTTGCTTGAGAGGGATAGCTTTGACCTCTTCCTCCCTGAGTTCGATAAACCTTGGGTGATCCTCTTAAGGGAAACTTGCTGCTGTTCTACAAACCTCTGCACTTGGAGGCCCAACAAGTGTCTACAAGAATAGAAGTGCGTAGACATCAGTAATTAAGGTACTCCTTTTAATAAAGTACCGGAGCAAAGCATTAGCACTCGGTGAACACATGTGATCCTCACATCATAGCCATCCCCTCCGGTTATCCCAATTTCTGTCACTTTGGGGCCTCGGGTTCCGGACAACAATATGTGTATACAACTTGTAGGTAAGACCATAAATAACAAGTATCATCATAGAAATAATAACATGTTTAGATCTGAAATCATGGCACTCGGGCCCAAAGTGACAAGCATTAAGCACAACAAGTTGCAACAATGTCGTAGGCACTAAATAAAGATACTAGGCACTATGCCCTAACAATCTCATATCAAATTACATGAATGATCTCATCCAATCCCTACTATCCCCTCACCTACAGCGGGGGAATTACTCACACATGGATGGGGGAGTCATGGATGATTGATGGAGGAGCGTCGGTGATGATGGCGATGAAGATCTCCTCCAAATCCCCGTCCCGGCAGGATGCCAGAACGGAGTTTCTGGTTTCGAATCGCGGTTTCTGATGGCGGCGGCGCAGCGGAAGTCTATCTGGGAAAAACGCCATGTCCCCGATATTATGTCGTCAGAGGGTATATGTAGGCGAGAGGGGAGGCCGAGAGGATGGATGGGGCCGTCTCACGCCAGGGTGGCGCGGCCAGGGCTGGGCCGCGCCACCAGTGTGTGAGGGGCCCTCATGCCTCCTCTCCCTCCTGTCTTCTGGCTCCGTGGGTCTTCTGGTGAAATAGGATTTTTCATGATTTTTCCCGAAATTTTACTGAAAGTTGGATTTCTGCACAAAAACGAGACACTAGAGCAATTCTGCTGAAAACAGCGTCAGTCCGTGTTAGTTGTATTCAAAACACATAAATTAGAGGAGAAAGAATAGCAAAAGTGTTCGGGAAAGTAGATACGTTTTGGACGTATCACACCCCCTACCCGAGGTATATATTTGTTTGCTTTTGTACACTTGTTGTCGAATTCATTTGTTTCGAGCTGTGTTTCTCTTTGCCTCTGTTACTTTGCTGACTTGTTTGTGTGCAGGACCACCAATTCCTCGTTTTGCGCCCTCCTCTTCTAGAGGCAGGGCCTCTTCCGGCTGATCTGGCCTCTTCTGTATCTGAAGCCCCCGAGGCTGAAGAAAATCAGGACGGAGATGATGCCGAAAAATCAGAGGAAGACACCAGCTCATCGACATCGCCTCCTCCTGCACTCTCTGAAGACACTGGTGCGGACAAGAAGAGGAAGCGTGTCGATGATTTTACTTCTTCGAGTACCTCTCTTCAGAGAACAGCGGCTGATAAAGCCCCTGTTCTAGAAGAAGATATTGAATACTTCGACCTCCTGGCATCGTAAGTGTTCTTCGAGTTCTGCGATTGCACCGTACTTGTCCTTTTTCTTTCGTGTTGTACATAACTTGTTTCTTCTTGTAGTGATGACGAAGAGCCGCCAAAAGATACTACGGCTGCTCCTTCGACTCCATCTGTAATTGCTGATGATCCTTCTGCCCAAGAGACTGCGCCGAGGATCACCAGGGCTTCAGTCAAGAAGATTCCAGTGGCCCAAAGCCTCAAGCGCTCGAAAAAGGCCAAGGAAGCCGACGTTGCTCTTGAAGCCCATGAATCCGCGGTTTCCCCCGATGATGTGAGTAAATGTCCTTGCCTTATTTTCCTTGCATAAACTATGCTCTTACGCGTCCTCTTTCCCAGGCATTGTTGAAGAGATTCGTCGCTTTGGGCACTGAATGTGCTGAGTACCTAAAGGTTGCTAAAGCTTCCGAAGGTGCACTCTTTATCCTGTCTTTACTTTTCCTCTAAACTTCTTTTTTGCTGTTTATTTGACTTCCTTTATTTCTTTGCTGGACTGCAGCTGCTCTAGCAACGGCCAATGCCCATATTGCATCGCTGGAAGCCGAGCTTAGCGCTTCGCGGAAGGCCTATGATGTTGCGACCGTTGCCAAAGCAAGCGCTGAGAAGTCGCAGAAGTCAGCGCTGGCTAAGGCGAAGAAAACGGAAAAAGCTTTGGCCGATGCTAACAAAGAGCATTCTCAGCGAGAGCAAGCCATGACAGAGCGTCTTCGCACGATGTCTGCTGCTGCTGGAGGTAAAACTCGCCTTGTCCTGTTCTTCGACTTCTGTTGCTTTCTTGCACTTGCTAATGCTTTCCTTTCCTTCTTTTCCCTTGTCCCCTTTGTTGTGCAGGATTTACCGGGGTTTCTTTGTCAACTCTGCAACCGGGCGATGATCCTCTGATGACCGCGGTTAACTTACTCGAAGCAAACTGGATATCTATCCAGGAGATCTTTGAGTTGGTGAGCCGCGTTCTGACGCGGATGTTCGTCGGGTTGTGGCCGAAGAAAAAGGTGGAGGTTCCGAAAGATGACTTGAAGAAGCTTGCCAAAGCCTTCGATACGACTGAAGACCCCATCCTCCAGCTGAAGGGGCTTTCTCTGAAGCGTGGTGCTGAGGGTGCTATCGCACTTTCTTATGCACATGGTGCAGATATCGACTTGGAGAAGGTGAGCTCTCCTCATGGCCGGACCCTCTCTGAGTTAAAGGCTTTCTTCGAGAAGGCGAAGAAGTTGGCGCCCGCCCTGGCATCGATTATTTCTCCTTCGGCGGCTTCCGCGACATCTACTGCACCAACTCCAGTGACAGAAGAACCTGTGCCTCCTTCAACTATTGGCGATGAATTTACCATGCCTTCTTCTGCCACGGAGCAAAATGCTGAGGTGGCGTAGACTCGGCTTCTTCTGTAGTTTTCAATTTCCGCTTTTGATGTAAAAACCTTTAGTCGCATGCAACCCGAGAACCTTAGTCAAAGGGTTTGCATTTATGTAAATATGCTTCTTGTCTATAATATGTTGTGCTAGCTTCTGAAATGTTTCTCCTTTCTTTTCTTTTCACTTCCAGTCTATGCACATCAATGATCCTTTGAGTCGCGATCATGCTCCTTCTTCTGCCCGTGCGTTCGGCTCTAAGGTTTTGTCGCCTCCTCGCCGCTGCTGTCAATGCGCGGAGTATTCTTCAAGGATTACTGATCTTGAGGCTCGCTTGACTTTGGCCAAACGCCAAGCACAGATGGCTGTGGCCAAAGCTAGCAAAGCTTATGGTTTGACGAAGCAGATATCTATTGTTGATGATAAGGTGTCTAGCCTGATGGCGAAGATTGTACATCATGAGGAATGCAACTCCTTTGTCCTTGGCATTATCGAGACTGCCTGCGAGATATTGCGATGTAAGATTCCTTTCAACTTATCTTTTTCCCCTTTTGTCCCACTGTTGTTTTGTGATGTCCTTTGCCATCATAGGCACTTGCTTGGATTTTGCTGCTGAAGATCGTCGGGTTACCGAGCGAAATGCGGCTCTAGAAAAAATGTCAGCGGGTATTGAGACTTTGTGGTCTGATCCTCGACGCCGGAGTGCTATCGTATTGCTTCAGGACCGCGCCCAGCATATTGGCGAGTCAGTTGATGGTTGTCGAAGAGCTCTCATAACTATGCATTATGTTATGCTTCCTCGCAATCCTCTGCCTGGAAGTTTCCCCCTGCTTCTCAATACTTTTAGATCCAACCAGCGCATTCATCGATTGATAGAACTGAACTTAGTGGCAGGTGCCAATTTTGCTCTTGGGTGGATACGTAAGTGGCACCCAAGACTTAATTATAGCTCTATGTCCCTGAGTTTGGCTCCAGGTGGAGCTAGTCTGCGAGTACATGTGGAGAATACCTTGCAACCTGCTCGAAGGATTATAGCTAGGCTGCTGCAAGCGGATGCCGCGTTTTTCCGTGAGTACCACTATTTAGATCCTTTAGGTGTAGATGATTCCGATAACCCGCTATTGTAATACTTGTGTATATGTGGAACACGAGAGTTTCTTATTTCGCGACTGTCTGTCTGAAATTTGTTCTCATAGCGTTTTTGTATGATTCATGCGTTTGCCGCATTTTCCCTTTGAAAGACTCGTAAACTCGAATATGAGGAACGTTTTGTCTTTATTATACTTGTAATGTAAGATACATGGGATGACCCAAGAGATCCGGCCTATGACCTGTGTTCTGGATCTAGAGGGCATTGCCCCTGGTATAACTCGTGGCTTTTACAGCCTTATTCATCTACTCTACTTTGTTGTTCTTGATGCTTATACCATCGTGGCTTTCTCTTCTTCTTCTGTAACTTTGTCTTCTCCTGATGCTTCTACTCGTGGTTTCTTCATCTCTGGCTCCGCAGCACGTCCTTCGGGTAGCTTGACACCTTCCGTAATCGTGCTTTTCAGCTTCTCTGCATAGTTGGCTATCATGCCAAAGTTTTGCGCTATTTTGTGGAACTCCTTGTCGTAGAGGTCTGAGACCTCAAAGCTTCCCTTCACTGTGATTATTCCCTTTGGTCCTGGCATCTTGAGTACTAAATATGTATAGTGAGGCACCGCCATGAATCGTGAAAACGCGGGTCGCCCGAGGATCGCATGATACTGAGATGGCCAGTCCATGACCTCGAAGTCTAGCTTTTCTCTTCTGTAGTTTTGTTGGTTGCCGAAGCAAACGTTGAGTGCTATTCGCCCTAGTGGATAATTGGCACTTCCTGGTATGATTCCATCGAAGGAACAGTCTGTTGGCTTCAGGAACTCTAGTGATATATGCATTGCTCTGAGCGTTTTCGCATATATCAGATTAATTCCGCTTCCTGCGTCCATGAATATTCTATCGATATCGTATGCACCGATTTGAGCTTTGAGTACCAAGGGCGCGTTTCCCGGCCGAGGTACTGTTATAGGGTGATCTTTCCTGTTGAACTCGATTGGTTGTTCTGACCAGTGTAAATATTCTGTTGTAGCTGGAGGTGAAGTGACTGCTAGATTGACTTGTCGAGTAATACTTTTTTCCTCTTTGCTCGACTTGGGCACGGGTTGTATCATTGTTGTGATGTGTCCCTTAGATGGAACGTACCCTTTGTCGTCGTCGTGTCCCTGGTTTGGCTGGTCTTGTCCTTGAGGGGCTCCATTGTTCCCTTGTGGATTTGCTGGAGGTTTGTTGCTTCCTTTGTATCCTTGTCGCCTTGCTTCGGTTTGCTTACTTAATGCTGCCTCTTGTAGCTTCAGGAATGTTGTGCAATCTTTCATTGCATGCCTGGATACTCGCTTTCCATCGATGAACGCTGAGTGTATATGACAAGGTCCATTTAGCATGTCTTCTGGCGATGGGTTATATTCTCTGGATTCTCTTGTGGGAAACTTTTTGTAGTCATCTTTTCCATAGCTTCGATATCCCGAGCTTCTGCGATCACTCCCTTGGTAGCTATTGTCCTTATATCCTGCGGCTACTTGGCTGTGGGAGCCGTAATTGTCGTAATTGTGGGACCATCTTCTTTGACTTCCATATGTGTTTCTTCTATCGTCCTCTGGCGATCGTGTCCGCTTGTTGTTACATGCGTCTTCTCCGTCTGCAAATCTGTTTGCTACGTCCATGAGGTCTGACACTGTTTTCGGCTTAATTCTGCCCATCTCTTTGACTAGGTCTCTTCGCCTTAATCCAATTATGAACGCGTCTATTGCTCTTTCGTCTGAAACTTCAACTGCTGAGTTTTTGATAAGACTCCATCTTTGGATGTATGCCCGTAATGTTTCGTCGCGTTGTTGCACACACGCTTTGACTTCTTCTATTGATGCCGGCCGCTTGTATGTCGACCTGAAGTTGCTTGTGAATTACTTCGTGAGGTCTTCCCAGCTTCCAATAGTTTCTTTCTCTAGTTTGCTCAACCATGACCTTGCTGCGCCGGTGAGGTGTAGTTGCAAACTTTGCATTGCTGTTTCTTTGGTTCCTCCCAATATTTGTACTGCTTGCAGATAGTCTGAGAGCCATGATTGTGGTTCCTGTGATCCGTCGTACTTTTGTTGATCATGAGGTAATTTGAACCCCTTGGGTACTAGTGTAGTGCGAACCCTGCGGGTAAAGCACGATGCTCCCATCTCCTTTTCGTCGTCTTCATAGTCGCGCTTTCCATTTGGAGATCGAGATCTTCGGGTTCCTCCGTGATGTTTTGGTGATGGCGATCAAGATCGTTGATTACTACTTCTGTGCCGAGGACTATTGTGACGGCGAGGTGACCTTGGCTTGTGTGCTTCCTTGTGGTGATATACTTCCTCTCCTTTTGCTGATAACTTGTGGCCCACCATGTTTAGTCCGTTCAATGCTGCTCTATGCATATGTTCCCTAGGATCCCCTGGGCTTGGTCGAGTTGTAAGCAGATATGCTTGTGCTGCCACTAGTGCTGCTTCAGGGGTTTTTGGTACGATGTTCCCCTGCTCGTCGACTGATAGGAAGGACGAGTCGAGGTTTTTGGAGATGCTTTGCCTTTCTGAGTACTCAAGGTTTTCGTACCTTGAACCATGTCGACGATTTCTCTGTGCGTTAGTGTGCGACGCGTCGCTTCGAGCTCTGCGAGCGGCGTTGCTGGCTGCGATGGCTGAGTCTTTTCTTTTTTGTATCTCTATTTTGTCCTTTGCTAATTGCTTTGCCTGCTGCCTTAGGGCATAGTGATACCCCAGGAGCATATCCTTGCTGGAATTTGATGGTATTGGCGTGCCGTGTTCTACGGCTTCTCTTATTATTCTCCATTCGTCGGCTGATAGTCGAATTTTTTCCCTAGTTATGAGGGATTCTGCTGTTTGCCCTTCTGCTAGATGGTTTGCTCCTCTATCGATATTTGCTGGGTTTAGCATTGGATTGTTGTTTTCGTCGAATTCCTCTGAATTGTCTCCTACAATGGCGAGCACCTGGCACTGTTTGCCGATTTTGTTATTAAAGCTTGAGAAGATCGAGTCATCATCTTCAGAAAGCTCTAACCCTGTCTTCCACGTATCTATTGACTTGTCTGAGATGTTGTCGTGGCAAATCACGAGATCTTCGAGTTGGACTCCTAAATCGAAATTTTTCACTGTTTCGTCGCCTTCTGCGATTTTTCTTTCTTGTACTTCTCCTAAGCTGACCGGCGAGTTTACCTCGCTGGAAGAGCTTTCAGAATATTCCATCATTGCTACTGTTTTAGGCTCACTTGCCGATGGATTTGGTTTTGCCGGATCTGAAAGGCGAGTCGAACCCGAAGGCCCGATGAAGATGCTTAAACTTCCGATTGTCAACTCCATCTTTTGATTTTCATTGATTCCTGCACTGCTATTGGCTAAAAGCGAAAAAGCCGTCGAATTCATGATCCAACGCCCAGAGTCCCCACGATCGGCGCCAATTGACGAGGGTTAACTCGACAAATGTCCTAAATGAAGGACTTAGGATCGGGGAGATAGGGTGTCGGATGAACTCGAAGGTAAGATTAGTCAAAATAGATGTATATTGAAAGTAAACTTGGGTGTTGAACCTGGCTTGCTTTCAATCTGTCCTCCACCGTCCCCTCCTGGCCCCTATATATAGGTGGCCAGGTCTTGAGGATCGGGTAGGGTCCAATACAGATTACAACATTGACATACGGTAAGAACTCGTATTTCGACTATCATTACAATTGGGCCTAGCTTAACGGGCCTCAGGGGTACTCAACTAGCGGGCTCTATTAGCTATACCCTTGTCAATGATAGTACTTGTCCAATATGTTGATTTAGAGCAATTTTGTAGGTGCATTTGCACATAAGATATCTTAGGTATTATTGATTTAACAAAAACAAAACGGTATGCACATGGGTACCTACAAACCCCTCCTTCAACTTTTGATTCAAAATATATTAACCTATTTTAGCTTGGTTTTCTAGTAGAGCACAAAATACTGCTGTGTAAAAGTGGTTTCAAATTTTTTGTATGAATTTTTTTGGTCAAAGTCAACCCGAAAAACAAAAAGTCAACGAAAAAAAATCTATTTTTGAGTTGACTTTGATGAAAAAAAATTCAAATCAAAATTCTGAAACCACTTCTGTACACCAGAATCCCGTGCTCTACTAGGTAAACAAACTAAAAATAGGTTAATATGTCTTGAATAAAAATTTGAAAGGGGGTGTGTAGGTACCCAGGTGAGCACCGAATCCACTCTCATTGATTTAAATAGGGATCTTTGTTAGAGATGAATTCAAACACTTCTATTAGAGTGTTCAAAGCTTTGATCAAGTCTTGGACAATTACTAATGATATGTAGAACCATTTACTTGTAGTGATATGATAGGATAATACTAATAGTAATGTTGGATCTCATATATAGGTGTATACCCTATATACATGATTTTATGTTTCTCCTCATCTTTATAAAGGAGGGTTGAGTTTAGGATCAAGATGCACTCTACCATAAGATTTGATCACTGGACAAAGATTTTAGTTGATCTTAAAAGAATTAGGGTTTGGGCAGACTTATGGGGTTCATAGAGGAGATATGATTCTAGGGTTTTACCCAAGATCACAAAGTGATGCATAAGTTGAAATATGAATAGAAGAAGAGGTTCCAAATGGATGGGTGAAAGGTGTGGAGTTTGATGGGATTATATCATTTCTATTAGAAGATATTGATCACACCCAAGGTATGGTTAGTGTGATCTAGATCTACATGAAGAGGAAGTTTAGGATTTAGGCTTGGGACCTTCTCTACTTACATCAAGTTGTTTTGCCTATTGGAAAGTTGTATATGCACCAAGGCTTCTCATTTGACTTTCATAAGAATGCTTCGTCCTTAGCAAAGATAGGTTTTCATAACTCTCCTACCCCCACCTTATGATGGATGATATCTGCTTATCAGATCAGGTTTTAGAGATAACCTAACTAGCTTCCATCAACAAATATAATCATGTGCTTGACTTGATCATCTTATTTCATTTATCAACTCCCATAAAGAATCTATTTTATTTCCTTCATCAACTTCTCATTCTAAATCCATGTTCTGAGCTTGACACTAAAGCTCTTATATAATTTTATTAGGGATAACCTTTGTATCATTTCTAATTCTAAGGTTATTCAATTCACTCCCTTTGAGTGCTTAACTAAGCATCCTTCTTACCTCTTCTCAAGGTATTAATAAGATCATCATCAATACTTGCCCTTGAGATCTAGTTAATCCAATCAATGCATTACCCTAGATGTTGACTTCTAGGGACAAGATACTATGCTACTAGTAATCCACACTCTACCTTGTGGTTAATCCTTGCTTAAAATCTACTCCTCTTCTCTAAGTATCAATTCTTGGTTGGGTCTACCTTCAGAGATTAAAAATATAATCTTCACCATAGTGGTGTCCATATAGGATCTATCTCCCACCACATGAGTATTACTCTTCTTGTATCAACCTTATTTGTATCATAACTTGATTATCTTTGATCCATTGACTTCCCATATGTCACTCTTCCACTTCAATGTGACATGATAATGATCATTTTGATCCATTGATCATATAGCTTAGGTTCATACTTGGTTAATCAAGTATTCCACACTCAATGTGATATCAAGATGATCATTACAATCCTTTGATCATATGGCTTGGTTTCCATTTGGCTATTCCAGGTCCATGGTTAACTTGTACTAAGCTCTTCTCTTGGAACATCCATTTAGCTAAGAGAACTCCATATACTTCTTAACTCCAAGATACTACACATTTGATATCTTCCTAGTAATGGTTCTAATCTTCTTAGAGTATACACCTCAACTATAGTTGAGATAACTCCTTTAATCAACTTGGTATTAGGTTAACCTCTCCAACTTATGAGTTTCTAAATTATGTCCCAAAGTTCTATCTCGAGAGATGAGAATGATACTAAAATTGATATAGACTCTCTCTCTTCAAGTTGTGGAGCTGAATATATTTAGATGTAGAAGAATCCAACAGATCAAGATATGATGACAAGATAGATCAAGATTCAAGGGTAAGACTTGTGTTGTCTTCCTATGTGCTGGATATAGTTTCAAGAATTTAGGTTTATGAACTACCATGATACTCATGGTAGGATTGGATATAAGGTTCTAAAGTGATGTGTTAACATATTAATTCTACCTCACATTCATCTCTTATAGATATTACAAGGGATTTCTATTCTCGTGCCCCTGGGTTGTTAGTTGTACTCAGTTTTACCCAGCCGCTTAACTTTTTCTCAGTTTTCCCCTCGCTCCAGTTTGAAACCCCTCGCAGACGCTCGGACGGGAGGGTTGCCGTCTGGTCAGAGGCCTTGACCGTTACCGGTGATGGCTAGGGAGCCGCGGTGGTTGTGAATTGACCGATGCTTTTGAATGGTGCTGACGGGTAGGGTCAGGAGACACGTCGGAGCAGCCATCCATCTATCGCTGATGTGTGGGCCGTTTTATTTCCTGATTGTATACGCGGTGCTGCCAATGACAAATGGGGCCGCTCTATAGGGCTGCCGCAGCCAATGACCAGTGGGGTCGTGTATTTTTCACAAAAAGACATATATTGCCGCTCTGTGGGGCCTCCGCAGCCAATGACCAATGGGGCCGCTCTGTGGGGCTGCCGCAGCCAATGACCAGTGGGGTCGTCTATTTATTTAGAGAAAATCATATATTGCCGCTCTGTGGGGCCTCCGCAGCCAATGACCGCTGGGGTCGTCTATTTATTTAGAGAAAATCATATAGAGCCGCTCTGTGGGGTCGCCTCAGCCAATGACCGCTGGGGTCGCCCTTTTTCTTAAGGTAGACCCAGCAGGTGACTATTTTCGCTAGAGAGAAGCAACAAGTTCGCTAATTAATTTTTCTTAAGCTAGACCCAGCAGGTGACTATTTTTGCAGCTTAATCTAAAGTGAATCTTATGCTAAACATGGCTGGAACCTAGTGTTGTGTATCTCATTAGTCATCGGAGAACCGCTGGCTGTTGTTCCCCACCCTCGGACGGAGCAGCCATCGCCGGCGCCTCGTCGCGCCGTCGGCTCTGTCCCCCGGCGGCGTCGGACGGACTGCGGCGCTGCACGTCAACCACGGCTCCAGCACTTGTTTCATCCGCACGCATTGTACCCACCGCAGGAAAGTCCGCCGCAAGCAGATCCGCCGCCCACGATGACCGGGATTGTTTTGGCGCACCAATTGGTAGTATAGCTTGGTAAGACCTCCGCTTCCGCCTCCCCCGCCCCCTAATCGATTCAGTTCCCGTAATTTATTGGAGTTTGCAGGTGCGAAATAGTCTTCAATGTCTGGTCGTAGCGGGTACACCGGCGAGGGTGGGGATTCGATCATGTCGTGGCCACGTTCTACTTCTCCTACCTCGTCGGAAGTGCAGGTATCTAGCTTCTGCTCTCTGTACTACCGTTGAATTTAAGTGCCGCCATGGCCTGTTGGAGTGATTTCAGTTGTTCTTTTTTCCATTATTGTTACAGTTCGCCAGGCAAGCCGATGATCCATGGTACATTGCATACCAAGATGAATCAACCCAGTGGTGTAGCCAGAGGATGGATTTGGAGGAGAAGGTGGCCAATTTAGGTGATGAATTGGCCCGTAAAAACCTAATGATATTCGTGCTGAAGCGTACTGTGGAGGAAGAAAAGAATAATTCAGAGCTTATTCGCAAGGAGAAGTTGACACTTGAGACAGATCTTGCCATATCTGATCAAGTGGTAGAAAATCTAGAACATGAACTTGAAGTGATGGGAGAGGGGAAAAGTAGATTCATCTGGGCAGTTTTATTAGGTGTCATCCCTGTCCTAGCAGTTATGTGGTTGTGGTAGATGATTTAGATAGTATAGAATTGTTATTCAGTAGATGGCTCTAACCACTGTATTTTGGTGTGGCTCTAACCACTGTATTTTGGTGTGGCTCTAACCACTGTATTTTGGCGTATAATTTCCTAGTTGTGCTAAGTAATGCGCGCGATAATTTTAGCATGCATGAACATCTTATAAAAGTGAATGGATCCCAAAAGTGAATTTGGATGAGTTCCAAAAGTGAAGGGATCCTAAAAGTGAAAGCATGTACCAGCCTCTCGGATCAATTACATATCAATCTTCCCAATCAAGTTGGGATAGAATTCAAATCATACATTCGGATGTACAGGGACACATCGAGAAAGTGGAGAAGCTTTTTTTGAGACGGAGGTAGTAGTTCGAACAATTTTATCCCAAATTAAAATTGAAAAATACAAATTTATCATAATTTATCCCAATTTGCGGCGTTGGACACGGCCGCGCACCGATGGGCTAGAAGGGCCTGGACGACGGGCGGCTGAGGGGTGGTCATCTGCGCCATCCGCAAACTCGGACATGGAGGAGGGCTGGATCTGCGGCTTCGCAACCACTCTTGGCACCGCCGCCGTCTTGGTGGCTGGATCTGCGCCATCCGCAAACTCGGACATGGAGGAGGGCTGGATCTGCGCCGTCGCAGCGATGTTGTAGGCGATGGCTTCAATCGTCTTGGCATCGATGACCACTGTCGCCATGGCCGCCGTCTTGGTATCCATCAGCAACAGATCCGAGGAGGGCAACGGAAGTGAGACATCGGCAGGCTCCGACATTGAAGGCTGGATCTGCGCTGTCGCAGCGATGTTGTAGGTCGCAGCGATGTTGTAGGCGATGGCTTCAATCGTCTTGGCATCGATGACCACTGTCGACACGGCCGCCGTCTTGGTGTCCATCAGCAACAGATCTGAGGAGGGCAACGGAAGTGAGACATCGGCAGGCTCCGACATTGAAGGCTTGATCTGCGCCATCGCAGCGATGCTGTAGGTCGCAGCGATGTTGTAGGCGATGGCTTCAAAACGATCGATGAGCACTGTGGACACGGCCGCCGTCTTGGTGTCCATCAGCAACAGATCCGACGAGGGTAACGAAAGTGAGACAGAGAGAGACATTTCAACTATTTCTGAGGGTTAGATCCTCACCGGCACTCTTAGATCCTCACCGGCACTCTTAGATCCACGCCGCCGCACGGTTAGATCCGCGCCGCCGCACGCACGGTTAGATCTGCGCCGCCTCACGCTGCAGTTCCGCGCGGCCGCACGCACGGTTAGATCCGCGCCGCCGCACGCACGGTTAGATCCGCGCAGCCGCACGCACGCATGCACGCTGCAGATCCGCGCCGCCGCGACCGCCAGAGTAAGAGAGGAAGATGCGACTGCTAGGGTTGGTAGGTATGTGCTCTGCTCTTCTCTCCGTATGTGTCCATCGAGGTAGAGAGAGATATACAGGCCGTCCGATCATAAATGATCCCACGGTGCAAGCGTACGTTGAGCTATCAACCAACCAAGATCCATGTGACATACATCTCGACCAATCAGAGATCAGCCAGTGAGTACAAGTGAGGAAAACTGAGTAGAACTAAGAGGGGGAAAAGTGAGGAAATGTTTATCGGAAGGGCAAAACTGAGTAGGACTGAGTGAAACAAGTGGAGCCGGAGGGGGAAAACTGAGTAAAACTAAGTAAAACAGGGGCACCCAAATAATAAAGGGAGTAAGGGAAATTGTAGCTTTTGGCATAAAAATTGTTAGATTGTGTTATTTGAACAATATAGTACATTTTGGCCGACGTGATATTGTTTGCAATTCAAAGATACACAAGTGTGATGAATTTGGACTCATTTGGACAAAGTTTGTAAGCATAGTGGGTATTTGGGAGGTGTGTTGAGTAGAAAGCCCTGCATCTTCATAGCTAGTAGCTCATGGACTAGGAAGTGGTTTTGGGAAAAACTTCATATCTCTATATTTCCTTTTCCATTATTATTTCTCTAGATTGTAGGTAACATAACAAGACTCCATGGGAAGGTTCCACCATGTTTTGAATTATTTTGAATTAAACTAAACCCAAAACTATATTTTTTGAGTTTAGTCACTTAGAAAATGATAAATTTCCTTTTCCATTATTATTTCTCTAGGTTGTAGGTAACATAACAAGACTCCATGGGAAGGTTCCACCATGTTTTGATTTTTTTTTTTGAATTAAACTAAACCCAAAACTACAGTTTTTGAGTTTAGTCACTTAGAAAATGATAAATGTGGCTTAAGCAATGAACTTATTCGAGGTGCATGACTATAGAAAACTTGCAATAACACATACATTCAAATTAATTGTTCAAACTAAAATCTTTCTCTTGCTCCTGGTGTGACTCGCTGGGTCCACCACCTTACTCCGGGTAACCCTACCAGGGATATTACCGGTGTCTACCTTCCTTTTGCCATCTTTCTTGTTCTTCTTCTTCTTCTCTTCAGGTTGTGCCAAGACCGAGACAACCATATCATACGAAGCTTGTGCTCTTTCTTCTAATGCATTTTCTTCAAATGCTTCAAGCAGCTCTCGATCCATTGCTTCAAAGGCCTCTTGATCCATCTGTTCCCTCTGCTCTCGATCCATCGGTTCAAGCAGCTCTCGATCCATCTGTTCCCTCTGCTCTCGATCCATCAGTTCAAGCAGCTCTTGATCCATCGGTTCAAGCAGCTCTCGATCCATCGGTTCAATCTGCTCTGGATCCATCGGTTCAAGCAGCTCATGATCCATTGCTTCAATCTCCTCATGTTGAATTGCTGCTTCATTCTCCTCTGCATTTGCTGCTCCTGCCTGATCTTCCATTCCAAAAGCTGGATCAACTGGATTTTTACAAAGCCTAGCAATGTGTCCAGGGGTTCCACAACGTTTGCACTTACGTCGTCGAATCGGTGCACCACCCTCTGCACTAGCTCTGATCCTATTCTTCCTCGGCCTACCTGTCGGTCTAGTCAAAACTGGAGAGTACAGTTTGAAGCCTGGATCGACTTTCATCCATTGGTCTTTTCCCAACAAGGTAGGAACATTCATAGCATATGCAGCCCTAAATTTGGCAACAGAGAAATACTCTGACACATACTGATCAACTTCACCTTCTGCACCCGCTATAACACTCATAAAAAACAATGCGTGTATGCAGGGTATCCCACGGATCTGCCATCGCCTACAATGGCATGTCCTATCAACCAAACTCACTGGATACCTCCACTGCCTGTTTTTACTGTCGGTGTAGGTTACCTCAGCCTCCATTCCTTTTCTGATGCATTTCATCTTCAATTGTTTTGCCCTGGAATGCAAAGACTTAATCAAAGATGGGAGCATGAGATGGCCAACATATTTTGTGGCTGCAATTCTTTGACGCAGATCGATCTTTATCATGATCATCTGCCTAATCTTATCAAGTATTTGCCACAGCATAAGCCCTTTCAATGACTTGACCTTTGCATTGAAACTCTCCGCAAGGTTACTTGTTACATAGTCTACCTTGCAAATTTCATTGAATTGGCTTCTTGACCACACCCTACCATGATGTTCATTCAAGTACTCCTTCACCCCAGGTTTTTGTTTATACAACACTTCCAAATGAAACAGATGCTTCCTAATGCTGCATGTGTATGCAGCTGGCCATAGGTTGTCAGTATAAACTTTACCCTTGAATTTCTTTGTAAAATTCTGTACCAAGTGTCGCATACATTCCCTATGCTCCACTCCAGGGAATACTGCTTCTACTGCACTCTCCAAACCTTTGCAAGCGTCTGTGCGGATAGCAAGTCCTGGTGGATGACCTATAAGCTCGCGCAAATTCTGCAGAAACCAAGTCCAACTTTCCTCTGACTCAACCTCCAAAACTCCATAAGCAACAGGGAACATCCAATTGTGTCCATCAACTGCAGTAGCAGCAACTAGCTGTCCTTTAAACCTGCCATGAAGAGCTGTTGCATCCACGGCCAAATAAGGCCAGCAACCGTCCAGAAAGCCTTTCCAGCAAGCTTTAAAACAAACAAAAGCCCTTCTAAAACATTCCTTCTGCATTATCCTCCCGCTTTTCAATTTGTAGGGAACTGTATGCTTGTCTATCCCTACAACACTGCCTGGACTAGCCATCTCCACTTCAGCTTTGAAAGTGTAAAGCAACTGAAAGCTTTCATTCCATGGACCATTGATCCTGTCAAGAGCCATTTCCTTTGCATAGAACATCCTCATGTAAGGTATTTTTATAGTAAACTTATCAGATATTAATTTTATGAGTGCTGTTGGACCAAGTGATGGAGTTTCTCTCAGCCAATCTATGATTGCATCTGCCAACCACCTAGTCTTCGCTAGCTTTGATTTCTCCTCTGGCGCTCCCGCTCGTGGTGGACAAGTATGGTCGATCGAGTTCTTGTTTATCTGAAACATAATTATAAGGGATGTCAGTAACAGTTAACAAATTTTACACTGTGATCTAAAATACACAACTGGTTGGTGTAGTACCTGAACCACGGTGCTTCTGAGCATTGTGGATGCATGCAGCCTCCACTTACACCTCTTGTATGGGCACTTAACTGTGAACCTACCTGGCTCACTTTTAATAACCTCATAATCATTCTTGGTGAGAATGCAATATGTAGTAATTGCATTACGGTAGTCCATCATCGTTTGAAATACGGTGCCTTCTGCAAGCTGAGGATCCTCCCTGTTCCACTCAATTGTTGGCAAGTCATCACCTTCATAATCGGCTAAAACGAGGCTGTCATTGTTCTCATCCTTCTCTTCATCATTAGTGTCATCAAATCTGGCACCTTGTGCAATATCTTCCATGTATTGATCCTCCATTGCCTGCTTACTGCATCGATCTACCAATTCAGGAAACATCAACTCATCCTCATCATCTTGAGGAGACGGATCCTCAATCTCCGCATCGTCCTCCACATCGACCGCATGAACGATCTGGCTACCACTACCACTAGCACTGGGGACAGATGGTGCTGCTGTGGACCTACAAGGAGCGGGGCGGCGCACACGATTAGCAGAGGTAGCAACACTAGAGAGACATGATGCCCGACCACCTGATGATGCCCCAACACCAGATGATGCCTGGACCCTGTCCACATGGATTCGAATTTTACCGACACGGCAAGAATCATTTAAAGCAAAAAGAATTCCCAGATCGTCGTCGGAAATTAGTGGAACATATCTTCCCTCCATGCTATTGAAATATTGGAAATCAACTGAATCGCCAGCGCCCCAGGGGTACTGAGCGCAGATGTTATCTTTTAAATCCCTCAACGAGATGGTAGTTGCAACCACCGCTGGGATGTAAAATCCTCTCACATTACGTTCAGAATCACGCAAAAAGCTAGTATCCAGCCTAACCACCAGCCGAAAAGCCAGCGCTGGATCAATCCTATTCGAAAGCAACGCAGTTAGTTGAGCAACAACGATTCGCGCTCAAAAACTGCCTACTGTTAATTCACATAGGCAGACGATGCTTACCCAGATGGAATCCATGCGTTAGATCCCTCTGATTCCCAATCTTCTCCGCCGTTGAGGGGCATAATCGGCACACCAGACGGATGTACAAACTCTACCGCGATAGGGGTAGATCTAGTGGAGGCGGAGCCCTCTCCGCCTCCCGGGGGCGGTGGTGGGGGCGGGGGCGGCTCGGGGGTGGACGACGCCATAAGGTAGGAGGGCAGGACGGCGTGGCGGCGGAGGGGCGGTGAGCTCTTCCAGTCTCGGGCGGAGGGGAAAGCTTTGGGTGAGTGACCGCCAGTCCGACGTGTCTCATTGGGTCAATAGTCAACACCATTCAAAAGCAACGGTCCATTAACAACCACCGCGGCTCCCTAGCCATCACCGGTAACGGTCTAAGGCCTCTGACCAGACGGCTCCCTAGCCATCACCGCGAGGGGTTTCAAACTGGAGCGAGGGGAAAACTGAGGAAAAGTTAAGCGGCTGGGGAAAACTGAGTACAACTAACGACCCAGGGGCACGAAAATAGAAATCCCTTATTATAATTATCTCTACCCAAAAGAAGGTTGTTAACAAAGGTCATGTTGAAGTTTATCACACTTCAGTTGATGAGCTACTTCAATTCCATCAACTCAAGAGAAACTTCAATTACTTTGACAAGTTTTATTTAAAAGCGCGAAAATTTCCCAGATTTTCTATGCATGAATACAATGCACACTTCAGTTTCCTATTTGTTTCTAGTCTCACATCCTGGGATGTTACATAGATGCATATTGTTACCCCGTTCTTTATTACTTGTTCTGATCCAACTTGTATGCGAGAGCGCGAGAGGGGGATGGTTTGTATTAGATGGAGTAACTAGGTAGTAGTAGTGAACTGTGACATAATTCATGATCTGCTATGGTGTTTTACCATTCCACGGTTACCTCACTAGGGATAAAAAGAATGCATGTGTTATAATTTCTTAGTGACAGCTGAGAATTCCAAGCGGCATTCATAGAAATTGTTTGATCGTAATATGTCCAAGCAGTAGCACATTTGATATTCAACATCATGTCAAAGTACCTGTGGCTATACTGTGTTGGTTCTTAATACTAGATTGCTTGAAGTGTATTTCTTTCTAGTGGAGTATAAGTAAGATGTGTTGCATCATCTTTATTTTAGGATGTGATGCCCTTATGAATATTATCAAGTTAACATAATAAAAATCATGTCGATGTTTCGGTCATCTATCTTGTGCTTAATGCCACCACAACTTTATGAGAGAGTAGATAAGTGAACCCATGAACCCCAAAAATATAAAAACATATTTACTTTCTTTGCAATCACATCCAAAACCCAAAAATATCTTTATCATATCATTTTAGTTGCATTATAGCTGAGTTTACTTTCCCACGTCATATTTACTTTATTGCATATGTTATTTTACTTTACTTACATTCAACAACTTGTGCTTGAGAACCACTCGGTGGAGTTGGGGACGCAAGACAAGGAGATTGTTTTGCAGGTTGCTTGGCAAGAACAAAGAGAGCTTTTACGACTGTTTCCCGAGAGATCAATATAAACCTCGAGTTCCCTCATGGGGAAAATTTACTCTTGCTACAACACTCTACACTTGGAGTCCCAACGAAGTGGCACATTGCTTAGTGGCATCACCTGTCACGAAGTCGCTAGAAGGAAAGGAGGGTATATATAGTTAGTTTTAGGTCATGACGAGTTTATGGAGCTGAAGTTTGCAGTAATTGGACCCACTAGGGGAAAGTTGGCCCCACCCCGTGGTCCAGGTTCTTGGCTGCATGGTGGGCCCTCTTTCCTGCCTTGTGGCATTCCCCATTGACTTCTTCTCATGTTCTCTATTTCCCAAAAAAATAACGTGGCAAAAAGATTTGGTCTGTTTGACGCCTGGAAGGTCCCTAGAAGTAAAAAACATGCAAAAACAAGGAAATCTCCTCCGCGGTGTTAAAACCAAATGAAAGGGAATATTTATAAAAGCCCCAGATTCAATGGAAAACATGTCCATATCCTTATAAAACTATCAAATATATAAGAATATGGCCTAATAAACTACAAAGACCATGGATGCATTTTACATGCATCAAAGACCAAGCATATCCACCGTTGATTTCACATAATTCATGATTATGTTCAAAGTGGAGATTTGAAGATTTGAAAAGTACATATGAATATGAATGTCATGGACCCATTGAATAAACCTCTTCCACAATAAAACATGATCAACTTATTGAGGCCATGGGTGTTAGATTGTTACCAAATGTAAACTAGACTATTGACTCTAGTGCAAGTAGAAGACTGTTGAAATTATGCTTCTAGAGGCAATTATAAATAAATTTATTATTATAATTCTTTTTCATGATAATATCTGTATTCCATGCTAGAATTGTATTAAGCAGAATAATACTTGTGTGGTTTATGAACAACACCATGTCTCTAGTATGTCTGTACTAGACTAGCTCATTGATAAAAAAATGGTTAGGTTTTCCTAACCATAAACATGTGTGGTCGATTAATAATGAGGCCATGTCATTAGGAGAATGGCATGATGGGCAGACCCAAACTAAGCACAAAAATTAGATCATGTCACTGTATTCGAATTGCTTAGCTTTCTAATGTCAAGTAGTCATTTCCTTAGACCATGAATTAATGTCACTTCCTAGTGTTAGAAGAATGCCTTGAGATAATTAAACGTCACACTGTAACATGATGATCATAAAGGTGTCTCTTAGGTAATTGGAAATTACTTGTTGGGTTACATGTATCGAGATTTGGATTCATCCCTCCACGTGACAAAGAGATATGCTCTGAGCCCACTCAGTAATCAATATCATACTCGCTTGAAAGCACATGATTAATGAGTTTAATCACAAGGTTATATTGGATTACGACACGAGTAGAGAGTGCTTACTATGAATGATATTAAAATAGATATGGCGATACTGACGATCAAATCTCGAGCAAGTAACATATCGCGAGACAAAGGGAATCGCGAGATAATTGAATCATGACATCATGGTTCAACCGATAATTATCTTCATTGAATGTGTGGGAATCAATTTGGACATGAAATTGGGTGATTTGACTCCCTTATCCATTTGCGTTGGGGTCAAATCCAGCGACCCAATGCAAATTAAGCGCTGCCAACAATGGTGAGGTGATTAGAACCGCCACATCCCGCCACAATGGCTACCAACGCGGGCATCATCATTTTCTACGTGCGGGCCAAAGATGTTTCCTACATGCGGGCCTCCCATTTCCGGCTGAGGAAGCGACTATTAAACGGCAGCCGCCGTTGGGGGCCGGGGCAACAGAGAACATCGCGTCCACGATAATGAAGTTTTAGAATGGTCTAGAGAATAAGATTCATATAAAAGAAGTCAATTTAGGATTTTGGAAAAGTTCTAAATTTTTCCGGTGTCGTATCAGTAGATTCTATAAGGTTCCGGAGTGAGGCCCACTTGTCAGGAGGGATCACATGGGCCCATGATGTCCCATGCGGCCAGCCCTAGTGGCCCCATGCGGCTACCATGCAGACCCCGACGGCCACGTGGACTCCCACGCGGCGATGCCACCGAGCCGCCGCTTCAATGCTCCCTCCCCCAGCCTACAAAACCCCCACGTCGCCGTCTCCCAGCGCACTCTCCCGCTTCTTCTTCCTCCCGCCCATCACCATTGCCCACCTCTCACCCACGGTCAAGGAGCTCCGATGGCGCACAATGACCAGGCTAGCGGTAGCCGCCGTGGCGGCTACTCGAGGCCGACGAATCTGAATAGCGAGGAGGAGCAAATCCTCGTCGACAACCAAATCTTAGTCTCGCCGGCGTGGCACCTTCAACACGGCTGGAACGTGTCTGCCGGCAGGTACGCCATCGCAGCGATCCCGCCGGAGGGCCCGCTTCTGGACGACTACATCGAGCGACGCTGGGAAGCGCTGCCGCCGGTGCAGCGCGACCTCCCCGAGTGGGCACCGACGCGCGCTGTCTGGCTGCCGATCCTGCAGAGCGAGCGGGAGCTCGAGCTCGCCCGCTACTTCGGACCCTACCACGGCCGGTACAATGTGACCGACCGTCGGGCATACTGGCGCACACGCAACGTCGACACCGTGCTCTGGGAGCACGGCTACCGCCTTGAGCGCCGTACGTCGACACTGACACGCGACTGGAGTCGCTCTGCGCTGACACCACTAGCGAGATTGTCGTCCAGGAACGGTTCCTCAGACGGCCGCACGACCGCATGCTCCGCCCCCTACCACACGCAGCCTCGCTGCTCCGACGGGGTCATCATCCGGGAGGGCTACGACGGCTCTTCTTCAGCGTCGCCTCGAGTGAAGAAGGAGGCCGAGGTCAAGGAGGACATGCCGGCACCACAGGAAGACGAGCGGCCATGGTGGGTCAAGGAGCTCACGATAGCGGCCGCGACGCGTCACCCCGACGACCCCGTGGACGAGCCGGGGCTCCACGTGCTGTAGGCGAGGTCGCTGAACGAGCCCCAGCCGATAGACGAGACCTAGGCCCTCGTCTGGTCGGCGGAGGAGAGCGGCGTCCTTGTCGACCTCACCAAGAACGACGACATCACTGGGCATGTGAAGAAGGAGGTGAAGGACGAGTTCTAGCCGCCGGCTAGGTCCCTTTTTTGTTTAGCAAAATTTCGTTTTAATCCATCCATAACTTATCAAATATCAATGAAAAAAGACGGTTTTGAAATAATCTGCAAATTTTGGATCCGACATTTTGGGGCCGCTGGTGTGAGAGTCTAGCCCTAATATCTCAAGAGAACATGTCAACGCTCGACCAGCTACAAAATTGAGCGCGGTGGTGGAGATAGCTCTTAGAGCATCTCCAGCCGTTGAAGGCCCCCAGGCCAAAATCCGGCGCTATTTAGCGCCTGATGGATGAAAATTTCGGCCTGGGGAGGCCCATGTTTCCAGCGACGAGCCCAGGGCACTATTTGAATTCAAACACAAAGCATACGAAAAGCGGCGAAGTTTGGCGAAATTTAGAGATATTTATATTAATAGGGCGAAATATAGAGATATTTTACATATATAGGCCGAATTCGAATATATTACGAATTCGGCCTAACCTAAACTAAAAACACGCGTTCTACATGCCGAAATGGCGGTAGAAACGCGTGTAGTCGCCGCCGTCGTTGAAGGAGTCGTCGTCGTCCTGCGGCGGCGGCGCCTGGCGGCTCGAGCCCTGCCCAGCATCGCCGAAACGTGGCGGCGTAGGGCGGTAGAGCTCGTCGTCGCTGGACTCCTCCAGCTTGACGACCGGCGGAGCGCCGCGTCGAGGTAGCGCGGCGGCAGCGGCGCGACGCTGTGCGGCCGCCAGGTCCAGCAGCCGCCGCTGGTGTTCCCGCTCCTCCCGCTCCCACTCCCGTCGGGACCACTCGAGCGCCGCATCGAGCGGCATGGTGTTCTCAGTGGGGACGACGTCGCGCAGAGACCGTTTGATGGCCTCCTCCGTCACCGCCTCCTCGGTGCGCGCGGCCTCCGCCTCGGCGAGGTCAGACGCGGCCTTGGCAGCGGCGTCTTTCCTCGGCTTGCGATGGCGCGGCGACGACGCGGTGCGTGCCCCCTCGCGGATGACGAGGGCGCCGCTGTTGCGCCTCGGCGGCGCGGACGGCAGCTCCTGCTTGACGGTCCTCGGCGTGGATGCCGAGGACCGTGATGCCGACCTCATCACCTATCTAGAGGACGCCGAGCCAGAGGAGCCGGATGCCATCCGTCGTGGCATCCAGGAGCTCCCGCGGCGGCGGGAGAGCGTCGGACGCGGCGGCGGCATCTCCAGGACGGGGTCGTTGACGCGCTCGATGTGCTACTCGATTGTCGGGGTAGAAGCGTGGATCGACGCGCTGCTCGTCGGACATCGTCACGATGACCTCGTCGATGGCGGCGTCGAGGGCGGCGCCCGTTGGCGGCGGCGGGATCGGGATGCCGCCGGCGCTCAGGCGCCATCCGCCGGGCGCGCAGAAGTCCAGCGGCGCCATGTAGCCGACCGCGTACAGCAGCCGGCCCTCCCACTGGTGCAGGGAGCGCCGGCCGAAACCATTGTTGGTCGCGCCGTCCTCGTCCGATCGGTAGCCCGCCATTGCTCGAGGAGGTGGGTGGAGGAGGTGGGGAGGTCGATTGGGGGAGATGCTGGCGAATGTGGCCGGCCAGGCGTGGTAGGCCGCGATATATAGGCGGGCTGGCATTAACTCGCCTCACCGCGTGGCTGGCCGTCTATCGACGGCAGCTTTTACAGCGCGCGGAAGACGATGCGCAGGGAAGACGACGATGCGCGGAAGACGAGACGATGAGGACGACGACCGCCCACTCTCGCCGACAAGTCGGGGCCACACGATGCGCGGGAAATTTCCTCGCTGTTTCGCGCGCGTTTCTTTCGTCCGGAGTCCCCGAGCGCACCCCGGAAATCCGGGGATGGCCTGGGCTCGCCGGATGGATGAAGGCCCAGATCCGAACGAAAACGAGAATCCGGGACGCGACTGAGCCGATTTACGTCGTCCGGAAAAAAAAACAGGTGTGGGGACCTTGTCGGGCTCGTGAGTGGAGATGCTCTTAGACTTCGGTGCACGAGGACCCGGTGTAGCCGAAATGCACTTTTCTCTTTTTCATCGACCAAAATTAAAGAGAGAAAAAAGTGGAAAAGGGTGTAGCCAAAAAAACTTTCCTCTTTACCTCGAATCCGGCTATGGCGTCTCGCAGTTGGCTCACTCTCCCACGAGCTCTCGCTTCACTCCCGAAACCCTAGCTCCAACGCCACCTCCACCTCCGCTCCCCTCTGCTGGACGATGGCATCCACACCGCCGCCGCTAATCGGCAAGGCGGGTAACCTCACTGTCTTCATCACGCCTCCGCCAGTGGATACCCCGCGCTCTCGCTCGCCCCAGTCGCCGGGATCTGAGTTCTCCACCCCCAATACCACTCCCCGCTCGGTGGCTTCACCTGCTTCCCCACCGCCAAACAAGCGATCTACGTCGCCGGCGACGGTGAAGACGGTCTCGCCGCCTCCACCGGCCAAGACGGTCTCGCCGCCACTGCCGGCGGCCAAGCTGTTCCAGCCCCCGCCAGTGCAGGTGCCGCCGCCGCAGTTCGAGAAGGCAGATGCTAAGCCGGATGGATCGGCGTTCGCGTTCTTCTGGGACGCAGTATTGCGCGTGCAAGAAGGTGATCCGCCAGAGATTTTGGTGCGCTCGATTTGGAGATTCATTTGGTATGCTGTTTTGATCCGTGGGTTTTTCCCCCTTTGTGTGCAGCGCACGAAAGCTTGGATGGGTACATTTCGAACTGGTTCGGGCTGGATCAATCCAAGTACCAGTGGGCGCTCAACGACTATTACGAGAGCAATGGAAAGGTTGTTGACTTTACTTTCTAACTCTAGAATTTTCGTTTTCTGGTATTGTTACGCTCAACTGGCTGTCTTATCTTTATCCGAGAATTGGATTGGAGACCAATTTGTGCTGATTGGGATTAAGTGAGTGAAGATCCATATTTCCCGTGTGTCGGTGGTGGGTTGTGGAACTGGAATGGATTGTCCTTACTTCTGTGGGGTACCGGAACACTGTAGCTTATTCTGTGAGGTTAATTCTTGGTGGTAGACCTGTCACCTTTTATAATCGTATATAAGTGTGAGTTAGTGCCATATAAGGTTTACAATATATTGGTAGGTGACGTATAGTCTGTTTGGTGGTGTTCTGGCCCAAAGCTGTTTTGGGGAATATATGCTAAGCGTATGGATGGTGGCTGTGCTTTGTGGCGTCCCCCTTTTCTGGCCAGATCACTTATTAGTCAGTTCAGTTGTGTCTCTGCTTTCTGTTTTAGTGTTTCTGTGAACATTTCTACGGCATCTTTTTCTTTGTAGGTTTGCTTACGGCTCTCTCTTTTGGTCCACCACGTTTGGGCTTGATTAAGTAATTCATGGTCGGAGATGTAAATGTGTGTTGGTTGTGATTGGGTCGTTTAGTTTTGAGTTGTGGCTTGATGTCTCAAATGTGCTTATATCATACGATATGATTGTTCTTGAAAATAATCTAGATGTCACCTATCATGCTGGAGAATGTTGGATACACGAAGCCTCCTCTCCTGTAGAAACTTCTGCTGATCTTTTTTCTAGATCCAGTCTTATTAAAATAACGTAACTGAGAAACTTTTATTTGCACAATATGTGTACTTTTCGTTCTTTTGGGATTTGTCACATCCACTTTGAAACTTGACAGCCTGCTAGTATCACACAATTTATTTGTCTTGCTTAGATCTAATTACCACCTTGTAGACAGGGATTAGGTCATAAAGTTGAAAAGTATTTTAAGGTCATATGTGTCAGTTTAGTAAAATAGCATGATTTAGTCATGGTTTTATTGTATCTGTTTTTATAGTCTGCATAAATATGTTCTAAGCTTACTCTTTTCATGTTATTGGCTACTTTGTTGCGGAAAGCATTCTCACAAGTTAGCACATAGATATCAGATGGTTTCCAAGAAATGTTGATTCTTGTGTCGAAAATCTACCTTTGGTTATATGGAGTGATGCTAGGCACAATTTTGTGGTTAAATACGGTGAATTGGGCAGGCATATAGGTCCATGCGAACTTCTTTGTAAAGTCAGTGTAAAATGGCTGGCATGGTTCATGGCTGTAAATGTTACTCTACCCATTAAAGCTTCTTACAAACATAGATTCATGCCATTTTGTTAAAACATGTATTGGCGGCATCCATGCATCAGTTCTTTATCAGTTGCTCCTGTGATCAGTTTGAAAAATGTGAAAGCTTCAATCGTTATGTTCCAAAGACTCTTATTCATAAGAGAAATGTGGCCATCTGTAATGAAGCCGATTTACTCACCCGGGTTGGTTTGCACACTATATTTTCTCTCCTCTAAACCAATTATAAATTTCGTGAAAAAAGTTGAAAATTTTCATTGATTTTCATCAAGACATGAAAAGTACACTTACATGATTTGATGAAAAAAATTAGATCATACTCGTCCTGTACAAAAATAACAAATTGTGACAACCTGAGTAGTGAATACTCCATGATTTTGTCTGTGGCGCATGTGTGTACTAGCATGATAAGCATCTCTGAACATACCTACAACCACAATGATGAGTGCAGGTGCATAAGCTGATGAATTTCTTATTGGGCTTTGCTAATGTTACAATAATGCACATTTCTAGGACTTGCATGTAGTAGTCTTTATGGGCTTTGAATTTGGATGTATCCCAGCGTGCCTTCTTGCATGGACTTGGGCTTGCCTACTGGCTTCGCTGAGGATGGGATTCCCCACCCGACGTGTCTGGCTAGTCTATTAGCCTATTAGGCACCTTTGGTCTAGGTTTTAGGGGGCTAATGGGTAGTCAGGGGTTTGCTGGTATGTCGTTGCTTAACCTACCTTGTGCATTGTTGATTTCTGTTGTGGCCTGTGGGGTGGAAAGGATGACATGTGTAGAGTGATGAAGATCTGACCCACCTTACCTAAAAGGACAAGACCTGCGTCAAGGAGGCTCTTTCGCGCATGGATCCAGTATAAGAGGGATTTTTTCTGAACCTATAAGAGGGATCTTGGAGTCATTTTTGGACTGGATGTGTTGTTTAGTTGTGTAGATTTGGAGAGGTATGCTGAGTTGAGAGGGCCTTATACTGGCAAAGGCCCTCTATACTACATTAAGAAAATCTGTTCACAGGGACCAGAAAGATTCTGCCGTTGGAACTTAGATTGCGTATGTGCTGGAATGAAAATCACCTTGATCGGATCCACTGAACATAGAAGGCCCCGTATTGATAGAATTAGTCCCTCGAAAAAGCGGAGATCCGTTACTGCTCACGGAAACATCCGACTTTATGGTCAAGTCGTACGCCTATCTATCTGATCTCATTTGTCTTTTGATCACATAAGAAGTCATGAGAGCAAAAAAGAAATGTGAAAATGTAGTTAAATATGTTTGTTGTAGTACTTGGATGTTGTCACACTAGTTTAAGTAAAATGTTGTGGTGATAAAAGGGAAACAATACGATATTACCAGAACTCTGGTTGAAATATATGTCTACAGTCTGAATTTGTTTCTGAACTTGGGTGTTTACACTATTGTCTAAGTAGGAATTGAGGTGTTATATTTACATAGAAAGATACTTTTCTATTATAGAATGATGATAGTATCTAATCTGGAAACTATTTCTATAATTGCTTAGACATAGGAAAATCGAAATGACATACTCTACGTCTTGAACTTTGACTGTGGCAAGAGCAATTCGGAATTTCAGATTGGTCACATCCTGATATGTAGCTCCTTAATTTGTAGCTGCCCTCTAGTTTCTAACTTAGCTGACTGCCTACAAGGCTACAACCAACACTTCTATAACTGCTATAAATCGATTCTGCTTATGTGCTATTCAGTTGTGCAGAAAGAGCGTTGTTTGTTTATTTCCATATGGTCTACCATGAGTAAAATGTTCATGAGGTCATTTGCTCTGTAGTTCTGTATTCCTGTTCATAATATTCATCTCGGGTAACAATTGACCTTACCAATTATTATTTAAATTGAATTAATTCTATTTTTTTTGCGAATGAAAAAACATTTCCCTTTCCCTTCTTATGCTCCAGTTAATTAACATTCTCCCTCTAATTATTCGGCAGGACATGGATTCGGGCAAAGCTGGCAAGCCAATGCAGCGTAGTGATAAGATGCAGAAAGTCTAGTTAAATCTATTTACAGGCCTTATTAGTAACCAAGCTGGTACCATGTGTAAATTTGGATTCTGAAGTGCATGAGACGTGAGGGTATAAAGCCCATTTTGCTGCAACTAGCATGACCCAATCTGGTCGAAGGTATTAAGGCAGTTGAATTAACGATGTGAAGTGTAATCCTATCATCTCTTTTGTCTGTATGTAAACAAATTGAGTATTTGCAGTGACAAGCAGTTTATATGTTCAGAATGTTGACTTGCGATTTCATGGGGTGTCAGTTAAAGTATCGATCCATATTAATTATCGACAAAGGTGAAGTTATCTGCATCTGTACTGAATATAAGCATAATAGTTCTTTCTCCTCATTCTGGTTGTTCACAGTCTGTATTAGTAATAATTAGGATTTTTTGTTTATTCAACGATTTGTATATGTATTTGGATCCAGAATATTTGGGCCTTGGGTGACTTTTGATGATCGATGACCTGTAGCTGTAACTGTGCAACCTACAACCGTTTTTTTTTGGGCCCTCTCACAGGGGCGATCTGCGCTACCCTTGGCCACCGGTGGTGCTGCCTCTGGTTCCCCAGTCCTCTGCCGATTTTTAAGGCGGCAGGGGTTGGGATAACCTTGAATATATGTGTCCAGTTCCCTTTGTCTCCATCGAAGGGGCATCAGCGGCGATGGGAATAAAGATCCTTCAGCCCGCTTGGATTGGTATTCTTCCTCGAAGGAGCACTGATGGGTCGGAGTTTATAGAGTCGATTGTTGGGCATTAGGTCTGACGTGGTAAGTGTTTGTCTACGGTTGCGTCATTCTGTGATGGAGAGAGTGTCGAAGCGTATTGGTGTCCTCAAGTGCCGCTTCCGCCCGATGAAGCTTAACCAGGTACATGTGCGTCAAGGAACTTTTGAGTTTGATGTACCCTATCTCTGTCTGACCGGAGCTGAGTTTGATGTACCCTATCTCTGTCTGGCCGGAGCTGGGATTATCTCCTGGCCCATCTTGGTACTGGCTTCTTTGAGACGATGATCTCTCGAGATTGTGGTCACGGTCATCTTTTGATTTACGTTAATAACTTCCAGACACGAGTTTTGCCATGCATAGGCCCAAAGACGGCAGTGAGCTTTGCTCGTGGCGTACTATCGAGGGATGCAGAAGGAAGATGGTGCTGAACTTGCCAAGATCTTGCATGTTT
This sequence comes from Dactylis glomerata, assembly GCA_007115705.1. NCBI lineage: Eukaryota > Viridiplantae > Streptophyta > Magnoliopsida > Poales > Poaceae > Dactylis > Dactylis glomerata. The sequence goes on along the minus strand of QXEO01000234.1, from coordinate 1,441,375 downwards.
ATTTATTTTTATTGCATGCATGTTGTTGTAAGGGCTGGTTTTAAATAACATATGGCCTTAGGCCTTCTTGCAAAGAAAAAAAGGTTGCAGCTCCCAAAAAAACGATACCTCCATGGAGGAGCGGCCCCGAATGTGTCGCCATAGTTAAGACAGGGGCCGGACAAGGATTTTCAGGCAGGATGCCACCCAACTGTAAGACGTCGTATTTCGATTATAACAATAAAAATATCTATTGTATAACGTCTAATTTACAGGAGATTGAAGGGCTTGCGTGTTTATATTATTTAAAAATCAGTCGTTACAAGAACATTCTTACAAAAAAGAGGAAGAAATAACCGATGATGTAGCAAGAACGATGCTCCATGGAAGTGAGCGCCCCCCCAAGGTGTCGCCATAGTTAGGCCTTGTTTACTTCTAGGGTATTTGAGGGGATGTGAGGGAATTATTTCGTATCCCGGAATTTCCCCGATAGGTTGTTTACTAGTTCGGGTTTTGAGGGGATAATCCCGGGATATCCCCACAAATCCCCTCCACTCTAGTGTATTTTTGCCTAGATTAAAAACTCTTCATCATGGTAGAGTATTTTTTAGGAAGAGTATTTGAGGGGATTTGAGAGTATTGGGTGAACACCAAATTCCCACATATCCCTACATCTTTCGGGGGTAAAAATACCGGAGAAGTAAACAAGGCCTTAAGAATGAGACATGGGCCGGATTAGGATTTTCGCGCATGAAGCCACCAACTATAAGACGTCGTATTTCTTCGTATATACTGACGGTTGAGCACGTGTAAGATCGGGAAACCTATCCACTTATCCAGCCGGCTAGACAGCTCGGCAGGTCGCCGCCGCCACCGCCGCACCATGTCCTACGTCCGCCGAGTTTGAAATCATGCTAGTAAAACAAACAACCTACATACTATATCTGCGATCATGCAAAATAAAACGAAGAAGACAGCAAAGATCAAGAGTATCATCAAATCAGTAGTAGCAGTATGCAGGAAAACCCTAAAGTACCCACAAAAGTTCCACAAGAGTATTTTACATGGCGACTAATTGCTTACAAATTACAATTCACGGCTCGGCATGGGGAATCCCAAGTACACTGGGATCACCGGCTGATACACTATGGCTGGTCCTGCTGGCAAGAAGAACACCGGATCAGCAGGGCCCCCGTGCAATGCCGGGTACGGCGCCGCCGCGTCGTGTACAACATAGCCTCCTCGGGTGACTTCTGCAGCAGCAGCAGCTGTGGTCGTTGTTTCGTGGTTCGTCGGCGTCTCTGTTAGCGCCGACGCGGACGCGCTCCGCTGGATGACAGAGGGATTCGACGCGCCGTCCGCCGGATTCGCTGATAACGAAGGCGCCGACGCGCTCCGCTTGCTGAGACAGGACGGAGACGCCGCCGGCGTGCTGGTCGTCGTCGGGACGGAAGAGAATAGCGACTCGGGCAGCGGCGGCCGGACGTCCACGCGGGACACGAACACCCGGACGTGGGGGACGTCCTCCTTCTCCAGACGGATCTGCAGGTCCCGGAGGAGCGCCCAGTTCAGCAGCTCCCGCAGGTCGTCCTCGGTCGCGACGTCGCGGAGCTCGTCGTCCAGGGTCTCGCGGGGGCTGACGTACCAGATGGCGACGCTGAAGCAGCCGGCGATCACCGCCAGCCGGTCGTGGAACTCCCGCAGCGTGATGAACTGGGGGACGTTGACGAGCTTCGTCTCGCCGCCGACGTAGTCCGCCTTGCCGCCGCCATGCGAGAAGCGCAGGATCTTCCCGCCGTAGCTCACCTTCAGCGTCGGGTTCAGGTACTGGCCGGACGCCGTCACCATGGCTGCACTGGTTTGCAAAGCCGACTTAGGTTAGAGAGAAAGGGAGGGAAGATGGGGGGAAATCTGTTCTCGATCGAAATATGCCGAGGCATTTATGGGTCCGGGGCTCGAATCACGTACGACTCGGCTTTGGAAACCTACTCTGATCGGGCCACGTATCGTATCCGGATCATGTACAAACACACGGAGGAGCCTATGCCTATCCGAATCATGCACGGAGTCTCCTGCTGCAGTACTCTGTTATGATCACAGATTCTACTCGATTTCGAATTCCAGGTTTCATACCAGCAGGGACGGATTCAGATCCGTTCGACCGGTTCAGAGTCTAGAACATCGATGCAACGTGGGCCGTGCTAAGCTTACCCCGGGGGATCAAATGCCCCAATCCCTCGGGTCGCCAGCCGTCGGATTGGACGATTTTCAGCCGTTTGATAAGTTTGCTATTTTTGCTCCCGCTTTTGCTTTTATAAACAAGAAAGTAGCAAAACCAACCGCTATTGTAGCAAAAACCAGTTCGATTATGAACAAAAGAAAAACACAGACATCGCTGGAAACCTTGTCGGAGACCTCTCCGGAGAAATTGTAGCAAAAGACTTGTTCTATTGTAGCAAAATTGACCTCGCCGGAGACCTCACTGAAGCAAAAAAAAAGTGCTACCGTAGCAAGACAGGCATCGCTGGAGACATTGTAGCAATAATTTTCTACTATTGTAGCAAAACATCAGGTCGGCGGTAGCAAAAACAATATAGGAATGTAGCAAAACCCCCCAAAACCTGATCCCGCTAGTAGTAACATGAAGCAAAGTGGGAAGCAACCCCGACCACCGTTGGTAGCATCGCCCTCTGCCGTTTGAAGCACCTACACGAGAGATGGAGCAACGCCGTCAACAAATGGAGCACCGACGTCGGCCTATGGTAGCATCGTCGTTGGCCTATGGTAGCACTGTCGTTGGCCTAAGGTAGCGCCATCATCGATGTACTGCAACATCATCATCGAAGCACAATAGCCATGGCCCTCGTGAGCTAGGACGTCGGTGTGGCCTCTCGTGGCTTTCCACCATGGCCAAGACAGGAACGTCATCCTCACGGCGTCCCGAGGTGGCCTTGACGAGCAAGGGAGGTGAGCGCCGCTCGAGGCCGGCACAAGTTGAGGAGAGTGCGGTGGCATCCCTGCTCGCCTGCTCGAGCTTGAGGTAGTGACCATGTCAGAGCCCTCGTCGGAGCTGGCGACGGAGCCACGCGACGCCCAGATATGGAACCACGTGGGAGGATGGGAGCAGCGTCGACGGATGGGGAGTAGCGCGGGTGGACGGGAACCAGGCCGGCGACCGGAACCGGCAGCAGCAGCAGGTCGTCGCCCATCCTGGGACTCCACCGGCTGGCCTCCCTTGCCCGCACGTGCGGCGACCATTCTTGTATGGTTCCTACTTGGTACGATGCTAATAACAATTTTTTTATTACATAGGCAACCCCAAATTACTCAAGGTCTATCTATTAGTAATGTTGTAAAGATTAAACCTTCGGTAGCATACCTGACCGAATGCAGGGATTACGTTCCCACACAAGCGTTGATGATGTAGCCGACGTAGCTAACCTCAAGGTCGTGAAGAACTCGGCGCAATAACTCGGGTGCCACATGGGGCAGCACCTCCACGTACTCACACATGTATGGTGATCAAGACGACCCTCGAAATCCCCGATCCAGCCGAGAGTGCAAAATAGATTGGTTTGGGCGGTGGTGAAGACTCAACTCTGCGCAGCCCTTCGGAGAGCTATGTGAGAGAGATAGAGAGAGAGAGAGAGAGGGGAGGAGGAGGGCGGCACACCATGGAGAGATGAGGCACGTGGCTTGGTGTGTTCTCATCTCCCTGGCCCCCTCCTGTATATAGGAGGAAGGGTGCCCCTCCACCAAGGGACCTAGGGCAGCGGCCAAGGGAAGGAACAAGGGGCCTGGCCCATGGTGTACTTCAGTATATTAGAGCATGATTATTTCTGTATTAGGCCCAAAAAATAGAAGAATTATTATTGACCCAAGCCCACCACGAGAGATCGGGGCAATTCCTATACGCCCATCCTGCCCGCGCCGCACAGGCTTCCCAGCAGTGCGTGTCGGGTGGGCCGGGCCCATTAGCGAGGGTGTGAGGTGAGTGCGGGGTGGGTCAGGATGTTTTTTCTTTTCATTCATTTTTCATTTTTCTTCTTCTGTTTGTTCATTTCTTTTTTAGTTTCTGTTTTCTGTATTTATTTTATATTATAATTCTTATGATTTTTAAAATCCAAGAATTATTTAGAAATAAAAAATGTTCGAAATATGAATATATTCAGAATTTAAAAATGTTCAAAATGTGAAAAATGTTCATTTTCAAAAAGTTATTCATATTTTTAAAATGTTCAGATTATAAAAAATTTCAAATTTTAAAAAGTTCAGATTTTAAAAGATGTTCAGATTTGAAAATTGCTCAAGTTAAATGTTCAAAATGTGGAAAAAGTTCAAAAAGTGAAAAATGTTCATTTTCAAAAAGTTATTCATATTTTAAAAAATGGTCAGATTATAAAAATGTTCAAATTTTCAAAAATGTTCAGATTTTAAAATATGTTCATTTTGAAAAATTGTTCAAATATCAGATTTTTTACAATTTTTGAATTTGTTTGAATTTATATTTTTGTTCAAATTTTGAAAAAACAAAACAGAAACAAAAAAGAAACATGTCAGAGATGGGCCGCGGAACATAAACAAACAGCTAATAAGCCGGCCCACTTTCTTCGATTGGGGAGATCGCCGGTGCGGCAAGTCAGAGAAACGCCGCTATAATGGAAAGGAGCTCCCAGAGATCGGCAGACAATCTCTTAACAGATCGTTCAGCTCGACCGAGGAAGCCCAGCACCTATCGATCTCTTCCGTAGTCCGTACTCCTAGTCATCGTCTCGTCCCTCCACCTCCCCTAAAATTTTCAATCCTAAAGAAATACAGCGCAATGCCGCCACCCCGAGTTTTCAATTCCGAGGTCGTCACAGCGATTAATGGAGACAAAAGTGCTATTCTATCTCCAAAATCTCTCTTTTCATCCTCAACGGAGAAAATTTCAAAAAACCACCATATTTCAGTCGCAAATACGCAAAATCATCGGTATTACGCGAGGTTGCAAAAATCCATCGATTTTGTGTGAATTCGTTCCAATGTACATTGATTCTAGTTTTTAGCTGGCTTAGCATGATTTCTGACATGCGGAACCCATTGTCAGGCTGATGTGGCACTCTGAACCGGTCAAAGGAAGAGACATATCTAAGTCGGGGTCGTTGTTGTAAATTTTCCTATTTCTAATTTTTTATTATTTCTTTTTCTTCTGTTCCTTTCCCCCATTGACCAAAGGTTTTCTTCTCCGGTGCTCCCCGCCACCACCTCCCGTCCCCTTGCGGCTGCTCACCTCGAGCTCCATGAGTGCGCGCCTGGCCGCTCCCAAGCCATCCCTACCGCGCATCCCTGGAGGCCGCGGTCGGCACTCGCAGAGCCAACCCGTCCGGCGGCGCTCACAGATGTAGCCCATCCGTTCCCTCGCCGTGCGGAGCAGGGGAAGCCGACGGCGGCGACGTGTAGAGCAGGGGCCGGCAGGGCGCGGAGCAGGGGCCGGTAGGGCTTGGAGCAGGGGAAGCCTGCGGCGGCGGGGCACGGAGCAGGGGGAGGTACGCGGCAGCGGTGCTCAGAGCAGGTGCCAGCGGCGACGTGCTAAACAGGGGAGCACGGCGGTGCGGAGCACGGGAGGAAAGAAGAAATAAAAACAAAAACAAGAAAGGATATAAAATAAGAAAATAAGATATATGAAGATCCTTTTTGCAAAATTTGTCTGGAATATGTAGTTATCTACTTGCCACGTCAGCATGCACGTTAAGCCGGCTAAAAATAAGAATCAGTGCACATTGGAACGAATTTGCGCAAAATCGGTGGATTTTTACAATCTCGCGCAATACCGATGGTTTTGCGTATTTGCGACCGAAATGTGGTGTTTTTTTTTAAAATTTTCTCTCCTCAACGATCTACTTATTTCCCAGCAACAAGATACATAGAGCGCTAAATAGCCCGGCTCCATGCTATTCGGTGTTATTTGGTATGGTTCTTGCAGATGGTAAGTTTCCCTCCTCATCTGATTCGTTGTGAAATTTGTTTGGTGACATGTCTTCTAGAGAAAGCTTTATTTGGTTGAGAAAAGGAAGAGAGAAAAACGGAGAGATTAACTACTAGAATCCTAGAGAGGTTATTTGCTTGGTAGATGAACTAGTAAATGTGCACGTACAACGCACGTATAATCTTATAAATTTATTTGTTAATTTTAGCTAGATAACATATATTAAATAAATTTACAAAGATGTTTAATAAGATCTAATAATATATTATACTTCGTCAAATAATCACAAAATATTTACAAACCCGTCACATTGTCTAGTTACAATATCATCACCATGACATTTACAATGCCGGTGAGCATGTGCTCATATGTGTATCACAAGTCCTAGTTACATAACACATGAAGCTTGTTATCACAGCCGGAAAAAAGCTAATTTATCTGTTCAGATATCAGATCACTAACAAAACAGGGGCAAGTTATCTGAGTGAATTACTATTGAAACCTACCAATCTATTATCACCCCCAACATGACAGAATCAACCGAATATTCTGAAAATTTATATTTCCCGAGTTAGTAAATAATCTATGTGTGCAGAGCTAATGGTACCTTGCAAACAGCTAGCCGTAACAAATTCAAAACCAAATGAATCAGAGCGAACCGCATCAGACCTTGGCTGACTGTTGGCGTCGCCGTGCAGTGTTTGTATCTTACAGAAGGTGAGACCGACTTTGCATACCCGAGGACATATCAGGAGCTAGCATGATGTGTGCTGAATTGCTTCCCTGGCACGATGTGCTCAAGCCTCGGCGCGCGATGTCGCTAGCTCACCGTATCATGCTGGGTGCCGACCATCTCGAGAAGACCACGGCAGGGTAGTCATCCTGTGTGTTATTAAGTGGGAGAAAAGTATTAGAAATGCATCAAAACCACCAACACAACTATTTCTTCAGCTTAATTAGAGGTGGCATGCTTGCAAAAACTGAACTTCAAGTTTTACGATCTTTGGGCAAGTATAGGCTGACTTCTCCATACTCAAACTAAGGTGACTTGGAGGTTACCTACCAGGCAAGTGTAGGTGTATCAGACCATATGTCATCATCAGTGGCATATTATTCTCATTTTCTTCGGTGAACAAAACTGTTTGTAGTTCTAGGAATGAACTTGTAGGTATATCAATAAGAGATACTCAACAAGCTATATCTTCTCCAGTTTAGGGTGTGCTATATGTGTATATCGCAAGTTGAATACTTACAATTAATACAAAACTGTGGTAAATCAATAATAATTACATATGATTAAGAGTATATAGGCTGCAGGAGAAAGGGGCCAATCAATTAAAAAGGCATGGCACGTGCAGGTGATGTATACCTACCAGGTCATGTTCTTCTAGGAGCCGGTGATGCATGCTCAGGGCCGCAGGTCGCCGGCGGTGTGGACTGGTAGTTCGCGGGTGTGATGACAACATTCATCCCCGGCTACTGCGCACTCCTCATCTTGATATCAGTTGGGCAAGGACGGTGGGTAGTGCTACATTTTACTGAACACGGTAATAGAAATGCTGAACTGCTGAGTTGAGTAAGTCAGGCGCCGCGTCTTCGGCCCCAAGAGCCAGCAGCAAGAGAGACGGGCAGCGGCGTCTGCGTGACTGTGTTCCCATCCGCGCGGAAGAACGGCGCAAACGGCTATGTCCCAGGTTATGCCGCCGCTCGCTGAAAGTCAGCAACCTCATCTCGTGCTCGCAGTGGATGGGCCGGCGGGGGAGGACTCGAGGGAGATGTAGGCGGCGGCAAACATGGCGAGCCGGCGGCGGGGCAGGAGTAGAGGAGGGAGTCCGCGAGCCGGGAGATCGCGGCGAGCGTTGAACTGAGGGCTGGTCGATGCCGATTAGGAAGAGAGATAAGAGAATGGGAGAAAATTACGGGAGAGATTAGTGTGCAGAATATTTTCCTTCTCTGGGGCGGACTACGCATGCAGCGGAGAGTTTTACTCCGCCTGGTTAAATGCTACTACATATAAAGTTGTATGTGGTTAGATTTAGTTAAGGGGAGCCGATCCTGTGGTGCTGAGGCTTCTGTGTACGTTTAACGGTGTATTCTTAGAAAAGTTTTTGTTTGCTCTTTTATTAGTAGTGAAGATGAAGATTGATGGTCACATTGTGCCGCATGTAAGAGCCACTTAAAAGGACCGTCTTTAGTAGAACAATATTGTTTACTCGCTATATAATGTAGTTCTTTGGACCGTTACAAATTGATAATTTACAATGTGTCCTTTGTAGTTGAAAGACCATCAATTTATGCTATATAATAGATTGCTTGTAATGTAGAGTGTATTAAAAAAAATGCTTGTCAACAAGGGTCCTGTTTTGTTGTCTCGCCCCAGCCCTGAAAATGTATGGACCGGCTCTGGCTGGGTTGAGCACGTGTAAGAGTATCTCGACCGGCGTTCCTAGAATGACCCTAACTACGGCCTGGCGTGCTTGGGGCTAAAAAAACGGGCCGCACCGGCGGTCCTAAAATCGTGCCGGCGCGGCCTCGAGTCTAAAAAATTAACCGGCACCCCTCGCGCCGGCCCCTACGTGGTAGGATTTTATCGGGGGCGCCGACAGCACGCGCCAGCTCAGCCCTGACGCCCCGGCCCCGCCTAGAAGTGAGATGCAGCGGCGGTCAACTTTGTTAATGATGATGCGACGGTTGTCGGTCGTCGTCTTCATTGTGTCACGAGTTCTCGAGGCATTGCGCGGAGCTCGACGACCACACGGCGACGCCCGACATTCTGCGCCGCCCTTCAATGCGGGCTGTGCTGGTGTCTCCGCCTTTAAAAGGCGAGGCCTTTCCCCATCGTCCACCATTCCCTCCGCTTCTCCCCGTTGTCCACCACACCGAGTTTCCCGTTGTCCACCGCTCCGAGCTCGTCCCACGATGGCCCACAACCACCACGCCGGCGGAAGCGGAGGCGGCGGCTTCTCCCGCTCGATGAACTTCAACGCCGATGAGGCGAGGGTGCTGTGGGAGAACGGCATCCTCGTCCCCCTATCGTGGCACCTGCCCTAGGGGTGGCACGTTTCGGCGGCAGGGTACGCCGCCCCGCCTCTTCTGGAGGGTGACGCGCTCGACGATCTCATCAACCGGCGCTGGCAGATGTTCCCGCCGTTCGAGCGGGATCTGCTGGAAAACACGCCGCGCCGCCGCATTTGGCTACCACGCCTGCATCGGGAGCGACATGAAGAGCTGGACGAGTTCGCCGGGCCCTATGCCGGCCGCTACAACCTCGTCGGCCGGTGCTCCTACTGGCAAAACCGGGATGTCGAGGACGTGCTCTAGGAACACGACTACGTGTACGCCGCCCGCCGTCTGATTCCACTGGATAGGCGGGGCGCTCCCTCGGCGCCGATTCCGGCGAGGTCTGCGACGCGGAGCTCATCATCAGAGGGGCGCTCTGCGGCGCGCTCCGCCCCGTACCCGCCACCGGCGTGATGGTCCACCGCCACCGGAATCATCATCCGGGACGCCGCCACGGGATCTTCGACGCCGTCGCGCCGCGTGAAGAAGGACGAGCCGGAGAAGGAGGAGTGGCAGCAACTCCCGCCGGGGTTGGAGGAGGAGACGGGGCCATGGTATGTCGAGCACCGGGAGCTGCAGGCGGCGCTCTCCCGCCACCCTGACGATCCAGAAGACGCGCCGGGCCAGACTTTGGCGGTGGTGCACTCGCTGGCAGCCGCTGCGCTGGTGGTCGACCTCGCCAACGACGATGCCGAGGACGTCAAGCCGATGGTGAAGAAGGAGGGCGGTGGCGGCGGCAGCAGCAGCGGATGCTACGGCGGCATCGGCTATTAGTAGTTTTTATATTATATTATCTCTGAATTTCTGTAAAAACCATCCAAATTTGATAAAATCTAATGAAATCGACGGTTTTTATGAATTTAGTTGAAATTTGCAAAATTTTGGGATGGGGCATCGGAACACCGGTGTGGGACGTCAAACCTAAAAAATTGGAAAGGCCTGTCGGCGCTCCCAAAACGGCCTAGTCGACGTCCCTGTCGGCCACAATTTTAGAGGCGCCGGTGGAGATGCTCTAAGAGCGGGAAACCTATCCACTGATCCAGCCGACCAGATAGCGCTCGGCAAGTCGCCGTCGCCATCGCACCATGTCCTACGTCCGCCGAGCTTGAAATCATGCTAGTAAAACAAACAACCAACATACTATATCTGCGATCATGCAAAATAAAACGAAGAAGACAGCAAAGATCAAGAGTATCATCAAATCAGTAGTAGCAGTATGCAGGAAAACCCTAAAGCACCCATAAAAGTTCCACAAGAGTATTTTACATGGCGACTAATTGCTTACAATTTACAATTCACGGCTCGGCATGGGGAATCCCAAGTACACTGGGATCACCGGCTGGTACACTATGGCTGGTCCTGCTGGCAAGAAGAACACCGGATCAGCAGGGCCCCCGTGCAATGCCGGGTACGGCGCCGCGTCGTGTACAACATAGCCTTCTCGGGTGACTCCTGCTGCAGCAGCTGTGGTCGTTGTTCCGCGTTGCTGCCGGCGCAGAGCTACATCTAGATAGGCGCTATAAACAAATTGTTTAGAACATCGCCAAGCCAGCTAGCATCAACCTTTAGAAGTGGTTTCTTTCTCCTACTGGTTGGATTAAACCTTAGTTTCACAATCGAGGGAAACTTACCGCTGTGCTTATTCTACCTTCTTTTTGGGGTTCCCAACTGGGTGGACGGACGACCTACTCCCGAGCACCAGCCTCCTCAAGATCCTGCCGAGTTCCCGCCGACGACCTACCTCGAGCACCGCGATCTCCGTGCTCGCTCTCAAGCAAATCAAACTGGATCTTGCCGATTTAATTAGGAGTACAAATTTCACTGTGGTCTACAGGGGACAAGGCCAAAGAATTCGCCTTCCCTCACCTTTCCGCGGACTCGATTTGAGCTGCGCCAGGACCTAATGATAGCTAGAGGAAGATAGGATGCGAGATCTCCAAGACGCGTGGGTAAGATTTTTCGGGAACCCAAGGTGAACACCTGCTCGAGCCGTCTAGCAGCATGGCTGCGAGCCTGCTCCAACATGACCATAATTACCGGCAAGACCAAACTCGGTCCCAGTTACAGAATTTATGGCTGCAATACAAGGCTAGTTTTATGCGATAATGCTACATCTACGGACGAAACAGGCTACGGAAAGAACCTACGCGCTGAGGAGTCACCCGACGTGGGGACAACGTGGAATAAAAACTGCTCTCTCTCGAAAATTAGGGAAGGAAAAAACATATCCCATCCAAGGCGTAAATAAAATCCCCAATCCCATCTCTGCAGTCGACGTAGGAAATCGTTCTCGTCGGCAGCCGCGGGGATAAGTCTTCGCTACAGGCACGTTACGACGAGTTCTTGCACGCACACGGCTGCTCGGCGACCTCTTCGTCGGCCGCAACCTCGCAGGCGCGGCGGCGAGGTCTTAGTTGCAGGTGGCGTGGCGGCGAGCTGCTGGACACAGGCGACCTCGTTCGATTGAACTATTTGTCCAGGCGGCGGCGCAGCCACATTCTGCCATTGACGCGAGAAAGAAGAGGCGATACTCTGGCCACCGTAAAAAGAACGAGACAGTTCTGTTTCTTAATCAGCTGGAGGGCTGCTGGATGCGTTCCGGGAGCAGCAACAAAGGGCCGGAGGCTACAGAATCGACGTTGTCCACGACGGAGACGGCGCACCAGCAGCCTCGATACACCCGGGAGGTCGTGATGTCCACAGCGTCGGCGACATGGCCCGCTCGGCGGCGGCGCACGCGCAGACGCTCGGGGTCTCGACTTAGACGCTGGCCGGTGGCGGCTCACAGCAGGTCGGCACTTTTCATCATGCTCGACGACGGCATGGGGCACGATGAGTTCGGCGCGTGCACACAGATGTTCCCGTCCGCTCGGCGTACGTCTCCACGTTGGTTTCCACGTCAGTCCGTAATTGTTTTCCGTAAGTATCTTTCCGTAGATGTAGCATTACTCAATTTTATGGTACCTTTTATTTGTCATTGGGGAGGGACAAGTAGCAAATCATCTAACGCCTCAGATCCTTCAATGAAGATTAGGCCCAGCAGGCCCATCTTCCGTTACTACGCTCAAGAAGAAAAAGCCTTGTGTTTCTTTTTTCTTTCTTTTTGTTCACCTGATCCTTGTGTTTCATTTTAGTCTTTGACTCTACCAAGTCTATTACAATCGAGATAAAACCATCTCCTTTTGATGACCCGTATGGATTCGCCTATATCTCACTGAATCTTTGAGCCATTACTCCTCACCAACGAAACAAATAGTCAGGAGATGACCTCACCATCCCAGCCATGTGCTGCAGTTCCTTCTCCCACTTCTTTTATTTCTCTTTGGCCATGTCCTGTGTACCAAGAATTTAAGACTTCCCATTCATTTTTCATGTCTTCCAACGGGGGGAGATCGCTTGTATATTTGGATGTAACAGAATCAGAACCAGCCCCATTGGAAACACACTAGAGTGACAGAAACCAAAGCCGAACTTTCAAAAAGTTACAACAACCCTTTGCTATGTGTGCATCTAAGCCTAAAGTACAGGTAACTAAACATAGCTATCAATTATTTCTAAGAAAATATTACATGGCAATATATACTGAAACCCAACAGAGATCAACTGGATCGATCAATCAAAATAGTCTGGAAATTGCAACGATCAGATCAGATGGGTTAACACCGCGTCACTAGTAAACTATGCTACGCACATATCTCTTGTGAGTCTTGGGTTGTTCCATGGTTGATTTGGCCATGCTAGGATCAACGGGAATGGCAGCATGAACCTTCTTGGCCAGCGAGGAGGGCGATGCCACCGTGGGACCTTGGATCGGGGGCGATTTATGGGAGAGGAACTGGTGGGGTAGTGGAGATCTTGGTGCAGTAGACTTACATGCTCGGCAGGAGGGGCTGACGCGGCGGTGGTGGCGGGGCCGAAGTTGCCAATCGGGATATCGGCGGCGGCGCCGGAGTTTCGAATCGGGAGATCGGCGGCAGCGCCGGAGTTCCAATCGGGAGATCGGCGGCGGCGCCGGAGTTGCCAATCGGGAGATCGGCGGCGGCGGCGGAGTTGCCAATCGGGAGATCGGCGGCGGCGCCCAGCCAGCGACATGGACACGCGCAAGAGAAGCCTATGAAATTTATTTTTCAGACTCACATACAACGAGTTGGGCTTATTGGGCTGGGCCCATCTACTGTCTTTTTCTGATGCGGTGCCAAAATTGACACAAATATTAACAATACTGGTCATGTTTTTGACACAAGTATCAACTCTTGTAGGCCATTGGATGGAAGAAAATGGAGAGCTATTATTCATTTGAGGGTACCATAAAACAAGTATCAACTCTTGTAGGCCATTGGATGGAAGAAAATGGAGAGCTATTATTCATTTGAGGGTACCATAAAACACCTTCAATACAAGGGGGCGGCGTCCTCGATGGGGACTGCCTGGGCAATAAGCCAAGAAGTGTGCACGTCTCTGGCTTGTCCTACCATGGAGATAGGCTTTAGGCACCGAGAAACAATAGAGCAAAAAACGAGCCTCTAGCAATCACTAAATTGTTTTTCTTTTTACTGCATTGCATTACTCTCTCGGTTCATAATTACCTTGCATTACGTGTTTAGTAAAAATTAACTTTTATAAAATTTGACTGAATATTTAGAAAAAATATCAATATTTTTAATATAAAATCTCATATATTAGAATCTTCATAAATTATATTAAAATTTGACAAGATTTGACTTTGACTACACCTACGAGGTAAATAAAAACAGAGAGAGAGTAGCTGCAGATACGATGTCCACAACAATTAATCGTGTGCACAAAAATTAATCAATAATTGATGCACTTTCTTTGAAAATAAAAATCAATCAAAATATGAACGCTAAGTAGCTCAATTAAATAGTTTGACGACCGACATGCAATCGTAGTGACAAAGAAAAAACTTTAGGCAACAATTTATGATATACCACAAAGATAAGTTTGGATTGTATAAAAAAAATGAAAGCACATGTAATTAATGTTTCATAACAACGTACGAGCACTTAGCTAGTAACGTCTAATCTACAGAGATTGAAGGGCTTGCATGTTTATATTATTTAAAAATCAGCCATTATAAGAACATCCTTAGAAAAAAACCAATGATGTAGCAAGAACGATGCTCCATGGAAGTGAGTGGCCCCCGGTGTCGCCATAGTTGAGAATGAGACAGTGGCTGGATCAGGATTTCAGCGCAGGAAGCCACCAAATGTAAGACGTCGTATTTCTTTCGTATATACTGAAGGTTGAGCACGTGTAAGATCGGGAAACCTATCCACTTAGCCAGCCGGCTAGACAGCTCGGCAGGTCGCCGCCGCCGCCGCACCATGTCCTACGTCCGCCGAGTTTGAAATCATGCTAGTAAAACAAACAACCAACATACTATATCTGCGATCATGCAAAATAAAACGAAGAAGACAGCAAAGATCAAGAGTATCATCAAATCAGTAGTAGCAGTATGCAGGAAAACCCTAAAGTACCCACAAAAGTTCCACAAGAGTATTTTACATGGCGACTAATTGCTTACAAATTACAATTCACGGCTCGGCATGGGGAATCCCAAGTACACTGGGATCACCGGCTGGTACACTATGGCTGGTCCTGCTGGCAAGAAGAACACCGGATCAGCAGGGCCCCCGTGCAATGCCGGGTACGGCGCCGCCGCGTCGTGTACAACATAGCCTCCTCGGGTGACTTCTGCTGCAGCAGCAGCTGTGGTCGTTGTTTCGTGGTTCGTCGGCGTCTCTGTTAGCGCCGACGCGGACGCGCTCCGCTGGATGACAGAGGGATTCGACGCGCCGTCCGCCGGATTCGCTGATAACGAAGGCGCCGACGCGCTCCGCTTGCTGAGACAGGACGGAGACGCCGCCGGCGTGCTGGTCGTCGTCGGGACGGAAGAGAATAGCGACTCGGGCAGCGGCGGCCGGACGTCCACGCGGGACACGAACACCCGGACGTGGGGAACGTCCTCCTTCTCCAGACGGATCTGCAGGTCCCGGAGGAGCGCCCAGTTCAGCAGCTCCCGCAGGTCGTCCTCGGTCGCGACGTCGCGGAGCTCGTCGTCCAGGGTCTCGCGGGGGCTGACGTACCAGATGGCGACGCTGAAGCAGCCGGCGATCACCGCCAGCCGGTCGTGGAACTCCCGCAGCGTGATGAACTGGGGGACGTTGACGAGCTTCGTCTCGCCGCCGACGTAGTCCGCCTTGCCGCCGCCATGCGAGAAGCGCAGGATCTTCCCGCCGTAGCTCACCTTCAGCGTCGGGTTCAGGTACTGGCCGGACGCCGTCACCATGGCTGCACTGGTTTGCAAAGCCGACTTAGGTTAGAGAGAAAGGGAGGGAAGATGGGGGGAAATCTGTTCTCGATCGAAATATGCCGAGGCATTTATGGGTCCGGGGCTCGAATCACGTACGACTCGGCTTTGGAAACACACGTATCCGGATCATATACAAACACACGGAGGAGCCTATGCCTATCCGAATCATGCACAGAGTCCCCTGCTGCAGTTCTCTGTTATGATCACAGATTCTACTCGATTTCGAATTCCAGGTTTGATACCAGCAGAGGACGGATTCAGATCAGCAGTTCGGTTCAGAGTCTAGAACATCGATGCCCATTACAACAAGGGTGCCCCTATTTAGCGCTTTCCGGTCCGACGTATTGTGGGACTAAATCGGGTCTGTTTGGACCGTTTGCGTCGTTCCGTGGACAGGTTTGGGGCTGTGTTCTCCCCCTTGTCCGTTTGGGTCGGCGCTATCCCAGCGGCCCGACGCATTTGGCAGCTGGAGCAATTTTTTGGGTAAATGTATATTTCATAAAAATATCTCTAAAAATTGAAAAAAATAGCACATAAATGCGTAGAAAATAATTCTAAAATTAAAGAATATCATAACAATTTGTATTGTGCACTACAAATTTGAAATTTAGGCAAGGGGACACAAATTTCATACAAAAACACACAAATTTCATGTAAAGGCCACAAGTCCCATGCAAAAGCACACAAATAAAGCTTGATCACGCATCACGTTGTAGGATGATGGCACAACACTTCTTCACCCAAGCCTTTTGCCTCCGTCATGTTGGTGGTATCCACCAACATGATCTCCCTCTCCTCGGTCATGAGCTTGGTCTCGGCCTCAATTGCCTTTGCCTTGGCCATGCTTTCGTCAACCTCAATTGCCTTCTTTGTGAGGTCATAAAAGGCATTGGCAGCGGCCTCTTTCTCGCAGCGTTTCTAATTCTCCCCCACGGCAATTGCCTCCTCCTTGTAGGCCATCCACCCTTTGAAGGTCTCGCTCAATGCAAGAGCGGCGACATCCTTTTTCATGTCGGATGCCATGGCCTTGTGTCCCCTTGGCTTACGGGGGAGAGTGGTCTGGTCACCGTCCTCATCTTCTATGTCCACGGTGGCCGGAGCCTTGCCATTCTTCAAAGTTTTCTTGAAGGACTTGTAGGCGAGCTTCCATTCTCGAAGTCCTTGAGCACTCGCCAACAATGGACCAAGTTGTAGGACTTACCTTCATAGGAGCTCTTGAAGTACTCCAAGGCTTGTGGAACCTACAAAGATCATGGAGTGGTGGCCACTCACACGACAAACATCAACATTTGACATGAGGAGATGGATGTACCATATCGATAATGCCAACAACGGATTCCCGGCGGTTCACAACGTGCTCAATGGCGCCACAAAGATTGCTGGTCTCTTGTTGGATGAGGGACAATCGCATTTGGATGGAAACTTGGCCGCGGCCGCGGCCGCTATGGATCTTGAAGGGCTTGAGTTGGCGCCGCTCATGGTAGTCGACTATCACCCTCTTCCAATAGACCCTGCCCTTTTGCTCGGCGCATGAAATGGCGTCTTGGCTAATTGCAAGCCAAGACCGGCAAAGGCAAACGTCCTCCTTGGGCGTATAGCCCGCAGCCCTCTTGGAGATCTTCTTATTCTTGGCCGCGTGATCGGCACCCGTGGCGGTGGCGAACGTCGCTGTCCAGATCAACATCATCGTCGTCCTCACTTTCATCTTCCCCTTGGCCATCATCGTAGAAGGCCGTGTAGTCAGCCGTTGGCACGTCGAAGAAGGCTTGTGCTTCGATATCGTAGGCCTCGGCTTGGGTGCCTTCCTCCGTCCCAATGCCGGTGTCGTTGCCATGGCTACCATCATTGAGCATGCCAAACATGAAGGCCTCATTGTCCTCGGCGTAGAACTCCTAAGTACATTTTGGTGTTATAGCACCTTCATCCATAGGAAATGAACGCAAGACAAATAAAATGGACCATAGCGAGTCAGCCAGGGTCGGGGCAGTCATTTCGTCGAACAGGGAGCAGGCATGAAGAGTACTCGTCGACGGCCGGCCCTGAGGGCGTTTCCGCGTCGGCTGGGCAAAGTCCAAGGGCGTAGGAGTCTGGTTGAGGTCGATTGGTGACGCCGCGACCCCGTCCATCATCAATGGCAGCTCCAGCGATGACGATCGTGCGCCTCCAAGACGGGACAACGCATGGGCCTAAGGAGGAACGAGAGTCGCCGCTCGAGGCGTCGCTGGTGAGCGCGACACCATCAGAGGGTGCATCGCCTGCGACGTGGCCGAACTGCTCGAGGCCGCTCCAGCCACGCCGTCGATCTTGCCCTCGTCTATGAGTTCACGAAGCTTCATGGCCTCCTGGGCCTGAGCCCGAACGGCCATTATCGTCAGCTGCTCTCGCCTCTCTTCCTCTAGGGCGGGGGTCATCTCCTCGGCCTTCCTTGTTTGTTGGGCCACCCGGCGTGCCTACCGCTTCGGATTTTGCACTTCTCTCTCCATCGCAGGATGCCACCCAACTGCAAACGTCGTATTTCGACTATAAGAACAAAAATGTCTACTGTATCTTCTCTACAATAAAATAGGGATCGGGTGGTAGGTACGTCGCCATGAAACTGAAGGGTTTTGCAGCATAGTAAATCAAAAAATTTCCTACAGATGCAAAAAAGAAAGCCAAGATCTAATCTAGGAGATGTAATCAACGAGAGAGATAGATGAGATCTTCATACCCTTGAAGAAATCGCACAGCGGAAACATTCAACAGAACGTGGATGATGTAGTCATACTAGCCGTCTCCTCCCCGCGATCTGATCCGATTCTACGCCGCAAGTGGCGGCGCCTCCGAGAGATGCACACGTACGGTGTAGCGACGTCTCCTCCTTCCTTGGTCCAGCAAGTATGGTGGAGAGATAGATTGGATCTGCAGCACGACGGCGTGGTGCTTATGGTGGAGAGTTTCTGCGATAGGGCTTCGCCTACGCGCAGTCGGGAGAGAGAGATTGGAGAGGCAGCAGTTGGCCGGCGGCTAGGGTTGGAGTGGAGGGAGGCTGCGCCCCTGCCCCTCCTTATATAGGAGGCTGGCCGGCTGCCTTGCCCCCTCCTCCAAGCCTTAGGGCGGCGGCCAAGGGGGAAGAGTGGGGGCCAAGTCTCCCCCCCTTTTGGAAGGTTCCCTTAGGGTTTCCCTAAGGGCTGGCCGGCTGGGCCTTAGGGGCCTTGTGCGCCTGGCCCAAAGTGGCCAGGACACTTCCCCTTAGGCCCACGCAGGGCTCCGACAAGTGGGCCCACGTTGGTCCCACTCCGGAACCTTCTAGATACTTCTGGTACAATACCGATAAACTCTGAAATGATTTCGGAATCCAAAAACTGGTTTCCTTTATATGAATCTTATTCTCCGGACCATTTCGGAGCCTCTCGTGATGTCCTGGATCTCATCCGAGACTCTGAACAAAAACTCATTAACCAATTATCCATTCTACCCTATCGTCGATGCACGTTAAGTGTGTGACCCTACGGGTTTGAGAATATGCAGACATGATCTTCTATCAATAATCAACAGCGGGATCTGGAAACCCATATTGACTCCCACATATTCATCGATGATCATATCGGATGAACCACGATGGCAGGATTCAATTAATCCCGTATATGTATTCCCTTCGTCTCGCGATATTTTACTTGCCCGAGATTCGATCATTGGTATCTCCATACCTAGTTCAATCTCGTTCACAGCAAGTACTTTACTCGTTCCGTAATCCGATATCACTTTGTGATTAACTCCTTAACCACGTGCTTGCAAGCGGTGTTGATATCGATTACCGAGTGGGCCCAAAGTATATCTCTCCGACTTGGGAGGGACAAATTCCATCTCGATACATACAACCCAACAAGTACTTTCCGATCACCTGAGAGACACCTTTATGATCACCCTTTCATAGGATGACGTTTGATAACCTCAAAGCTCTCTTCTGGCACTAGGGAGTTGCATTATCTCATGGTCTAAGGAATACAATACTTGATATAGGAAAAAGCTTCGCAAAGATGAACACAATGACACGATCTAATTGCTGTGCTTTATTTGGGTCTGTCCATCACATCATTCTCCTAATGACATGATCTCATTATTAATCGACAACTCATGTCTATGGTTAGGAAACCTTAACCATCATTAATCAATGAGCTAGTCTAGTAGAGGCGTACTAGGGACATGGTGTTATTTATAAACCAAACAAGTATTAATGTTTCCGCTTAATACAATTATAGCATGGAGTATAAACATTATCATGAACAAGAAATATGATAATAACAATATTATTATTGCCTCTAGGGCATATTTCCTTCAGTCTCCCACTTGCACTAGAGTCAATAATCTAGTCATACTTGCGCCTTTAACACCTATGGCATTCCGGTGTTATTCATACGCGTTGCACGTGGTAAACCTTATCTACGGGTCTGACACTTTCAGGTCTGTTTGTATTTGCATATTCTTTTGCGTCAGCACGCATTACTCATCTTGTATGAGATGGCATCGTATAAACTTGGTCTTCTGATGAAACCTTTGTTTCTTTGCCAAAACTATGTTGTCACTATTGTCATACAATAGAACTACATAGTACTAGCACACTTGGAACTAAACCTCCACGATCGGATCGCGGAAATTTAATTTTTCTGTTACGATGGTTTTCCACTTCGTTCTGAAATTCTTTGAACTTTTCAAACGTTTTAGATTTATGTTTTATTAAATAGACATACCCATATCTACTTAAGTCATCAGTAAAAGTGAGAAAATAGCGATATCCACCGCGCGTCGAAATACTCATTGGTCCGCACACATCGGTATGTATGATTTCCAATAAGTCCGTTGCTCGCTCCATTATTCCAGAGAACGAGGTTTTGATCATCTTGCCCATGAGGCATGGCTCGCACGTGTCAAATGATTCAAAATCAAGAGACTCCAAAAGTCCATCAGAATGGAGTTTCTTCATGCGTTTTACGCCAATATGACCTGGATGATAGTGCCACAAATAAGTTGGATTATCACTATCTACTTTGCATCTTTTATGCCGCTTCTAAATCGATTATATACTTAGTCCTTGTTGCAGTGTCCGCCACAATGTTAACATTGGAACTCATCCAAGTCATCATAGAACTTTCTTCCATCTTATTGTGCCACCTTCTAACTCAAACAAATAGCTTAAAATTAAGATAAAATTTTACCTGTATATGTGACAAAGCCAATGTAACACATTGCAATGAACCATTTGTCACTTTTGCATACAGAATATATTCTTAGTTCTTCGAAAGTACATAAGAATATTCTTACTATTGTCCAACGATCATCATATGAATGCTCGTAACCTTTTAGAGCATTGGACATATCTGGATCTACATATCATGGTACACAAGATTGATAAAATCATTCTTGCGGTTTCACTCATCAAGTGTCAAAACAATTGATTCTTGCTCCAACCTCTTCCATGCAACAAGAACCGTTCTTATTGTTTCCATATTGAACAAATTCAATATTTCATCTATGTACTCTGGCAAAACTATATTAGTGCCTCAATCTATCTGCATAGACATTGATGCTTAATATTCTGGTTTTACCTAAGTCTTTCATCAAAAACTAATTTTAATGAAAACTTAACAATATCAAGAAAAACACATTATTTCCAATAAACGATATGTCGTCCACATAAAGTATTAGAAATATGTCTGAGCGCTCCCACTTACTTTCTTGTAATACAAGCATCTTCAAATATCTTGATGAAATTAACACTTTAACATTTTCATCGTTGAAGATTCCAACTTCGCTATGCTTACTTTTACCATAGAAGTTTGCATATATATCTAGCAACCTTTGAATCAACAAAACTCATTGGGTCGTGTCAGTTACACGTCCTTGGTGTGCATTCCGATAGAGGAACGTTGTTTCATTTATTCAACTATCATATCTCAATATGTAATTGTTGCTAGAAAAATTCATATGACGAAGTCAGGGCCTATCATCGCTTCTTTGTATATTGTTGGTTACTATTATCTAATAATATCTCGTCCTCAAATCTTGCTATTTGATTACGACCAACTTGGTTAAATAGGAACTTCGATGCCGTGACTACAACATATTGTAGACGCGTGAGCTATGAATGCAGTTGCCGCTTCCAGAACATTTTCTGGTGCTGCGCTACTCTGATCATCTTGCTCAGATTCAATAACCTCATCAAGTTCTATCTTCCTCCCACTTAAACCTTTCGCGAGAAAACTCCTTCATAAGAAATTCACTTTTAAGCGACAATCACTATGTGTTTGGGTTCATAGTAGAAGGAATACCCATCGACATTCTTTGGGATAACCTACAAAGACTTACTAATCCGATTTTGGTTGTAAACATTTTACATATGCCGTGCATACCAAAATTTAAGAAAAGACAACTATAACTTGTACGGTGTCATTTCAGCGGATTATGATGGTGCTCTATTCAGTGAAAAGCGGTAGTCTCTAAAGCATAATCCACAAATTATATTGGTAGTTTTATATAATCATTGCTCTAACCATGTCAAACAAGGTTTGATTACATCCATCGAAAACTCCATACTCCTATTGACAAGGGTATAGTTAATAGAGCCCGTTAGTTGAGTACCCCTGAGGCCCGTATAGCTAGGCCCAATTGTAATGATAGTCGAATACGAGTTCCTACCGTATGTCGATATTGTAATCTATATCGGACCCTACCCGATCCTCGAGACCTGGCCATCTATATATAGGGGCCAGGAGGGGACGGTATAGGGCAGATTGAAAGCAAGCCAGGTTGAACACCCAAGTTTACTTTCGACGCATACCTATTTCGACTAACTTTACCTTCGAGTTCATCCGACGCCCTATCTCCCCGATCCTAAGTCCTTCATCTAGGACATTTGTCGAGTTAACCCTCGTCAATTGGCGCCGACCGTGGGGACTTGGGCGTTGGAATCATGAATTCGACGGCTTTTTCGCTTTTAGCCAACAGCAGTTCAGAACTCAACGGAAATCAAGAGATGGAGTTAACCATTGAAAGTTTGAGCATCATTATAGGGCCATCGGGTTCATCCCGCCTCTCCGATTCGACGAAATCAGATCCGTTGGCAAACAAGCCCGAAATAGAGGAAACGTTGGAATCATCAGAAGACTCTTCCAGCGAGGTAAACTCGCCGGTCAGCTTCGACAAAGCACCAATCGCAGAAGGCGACAAAATTCGGGAAAATTTCGACTCAGAAGAAAGAGCGTGCCAGACGCACAGCAAAGCAAAGGACTCCGCCGGGGGAAGCAGCGGCGTCTCCAAAGTGCATCAGTTATGCGTTATTATCACTGAAGCAGAAGAAGAAAACAATAGCGAAGGAAGTAAAAAGGTCGACAAGCAAGTCGACAAAATGAAAGAACACAACAAAAAGGAAAAGGAGAAAGTCCACGTTTCGGCTAGCGAATGGAAAATGATCAAATCAGCTATCAATCATGGTACAGAAGTACCCGAAGGATCCAGAAGAGAAGTTCTAATGGGCTATCAGTATGCATTATACCAACACAGGAAGAAACTAAGGGAGGAAAGAGATATGGTTTTTCAAGACAATAACAGTATATCAAGGGAGGAGTATTGGGAAGACTATAGTGAAGATTCAGAGTACAGCAGAGAAAAACACGGAGACCCCAAGCACAATAGAGAAGCGACAACGCGTAGCAGAGAAGAAAGGTACTCAAGGAGCCCTATCCCACAGCTAGAAGAGGAGGAAGACGACTTCATGCAAGAAACGCCAGAAGCAGCATTGGTAGCAGCACAAGCGTATTTACTAACTACAAGGCCAGAACCTGGGGACCCGCGAGAAGATATGCACCGAGCCGCGATACGAAGCCTCGGAATAGTGGAAAGCAAGATCAGGGAAAAAGGCCCAGAGATAAAATCGACAAGCTGCAAGAAAAATCAAAAGGAGAAGTTCAGATACAACTTCGCAAATAACGAGTACAGCGAGTCATGAGAAGAGGAAAGGCGACAGAAGAGGAAAGAGGACGCAAAAAATATAATAGCGCAAGCTCGAGTAAACAAATCGCGTCATGCTTGGAGGGAAGAAAATTATGAAGACGACGATAAAGAGATGGGTGCGTTATGCTTTACCCGCAGGGTTCGTAAAACGCGGGTACCCAAAGGATTCAAACTGCCACACGACCAACATAAGTACGACGGGTCACAAGAACCTACCCTATGGTTATCAGACTATCTGCAGGCAGTACAGATATTGGGGGGAACAAAGGCGACTGCAATGCAAAGTTTGCAGCTACACCTCACCGGCGCAGCACGGTCCTGGTTGAATACCCTACCCAACGAATCCATCAGAAGTTGGGGGGAACTCGAAAGTCAATTCGCACGAAATTTTCGTTCAACATATAAGCGCCCAGCATCACTGGAGGAAGTCAACGCGTGCGTGCAGAGGAAAGGCGAAACTCTACGTTCGTATATACAACGCTGGAGTATAATCAAAAACTCAGCAGAGGACGTCTCCGACGAACGAGCAATAGACGCCTTTATGGCCGGACTTCGTCGCTCAGATCTCGTGGAAGAAATAGGAAGAACAAGACCTACGACAGTAGCCGAGTTAATGGAACAAGTCAACAGATTCGCTGACGGAGAAGACGCATACAATAATAAAAGAGGGCGTTCACCAGAAGTCGACAGAATAAGCAGACAGAGGAGACGATACCGCAGCAGGGGTAACCAAGAAAGGCGAAGTCAGGTAGCCGCAGGCTACGCAGTAGAAGAAGAGGAATGATATGAAAGTAGGAGGTTTCAAGCAAAAGGAGTACAAAAATCAAGATACTCCGGTCCTTCGGCCGAGGATATGTTATACGGACCTTGTCGAATCCACTACGCATATCTCGACGGGAAAAGAGTCTCAAATCATCAGATGAAGGATTGTAGAACATTTCTAAGGCTGCAAAGTGCCATGGGCTCAAATCAAGGAGGGAGGCAAGGAGAAAAACACAGAAGTCAGGGATATCAAATGCAAAGGCTAGCAAGGCACTTAGAGTCAAAAGTTTACATATCAGCCGTGATTCAACCAGTGCCCAAGTCAAAGAAAGAGCGAAAGAGCATATCCAGGCAAGTAAACCTAGCAATATCATCACCACCAGCTACCACAGAGTACCTACGGTGGTCAGAACAACCAGTTAAGTTCAGTAGAGCAGACCACCCGAGAAAAGTTCCCAGGCCAGGCCACTCGCCTATGGTTTTAAAGGCGCAAATAGGAGGGTACGATATCAGAAGAGTGTTCATGGATGCAGGGAGTGGCATAAACTTAATATATGCTAGAACCCTAAAAGCAATGTGCATCTCGCTGTCGAGTCTGAAGCCAACAGATTGCTCCTTCCACGGAATAGTACCAGGAGCCGCAAACTACCCTTTGGGAAGAATAGAACTCGATGTCTGCTTTGGCAGTAGCGGCAACTACCGAAGAGAGAAGCTGGAATTCGAAGTCATGGACTAGCCGTCACAATATCATGCAATCCTGGGGCGCCCAGCATTTGCAAAATTCATGGCAGTGCCACACTACGCGTATCTTACGTTAAAAATTCCAGGACCCAAAGGAACAATCACAGTACAAGGGAGCTTTGAAGTAGCCAACACATGCGACAGAGAATTCAACAAGATGGCGCAAACCTTCAACATGACAGCAGAATACGAGAGGTTAAAAGGAGAAACGGATCATAATGTACTACCCGACGTTGGACGATCCCTGCCAGATCAGGCTTTCGACACAACTCAGGACTCGAAGAAAATCCAGGTCCACCCTACGGATGCAAACAAGACGACATCAACTGCGGTGAACTTGGATCCTACATAGGAAAGCGCGCTCGTCGAGTTCCTCCGTGAGCGCTGGGAAATCTTCGCCTGGTGTCCATCAGACATGCCAGGGGTTCCCAGGGAACTCGTCGAGCAAGCATTAAATGTAGATCCCAAGGCAAAGCCAGTCAAGCAGCCATTGAGACGATTTGATGAACCTAAAAGGAAGGCGATAGTATCAGAGTTGCACAGGCTAGAAAATGCCGGATTTATCCGAGAAATCAAAACTTCGAGTTGGGTGTCGAATCCAGTCATAGTACCCAAGAAGAATACAGACGTACAAAGAGTATGTGTCGACTACACATCTCTCAATAAGCATTGTCCAAAGGACCCCTTCCCTCTACCCCGCATCGATCAGATAATCGATTCAACAACGGGATGCGCGAGGCTTTCATTTTTGGACGCATATTCTGGTTACAATCAGATCAAATTGAAGAAAGAAGACGAAGAAAAAACGGCCTTCATCACACCATATGGAGTGTTTTGCTACCAAGTGATGCCATTCGGCCTAAAAAATGCAGGAGCAACTTATCAACGGATGATGCAAAATTGCCTCGGAAGCCAAATAGGGCGCAACATCCAAGTCTACATTGATGATGTAGTCATCACCACAAGAGAGGAGAAATCTCTAATCAACGACTTGGCAGAAACCTTCGACAACCTGAGCAGGTACAAGCTTAAGCTTAACCCGGCAAAGTGTTCTTTTAGCGTATCAGCAGGACAACTTTTAGGGTTCCTGGTATCAGCGCGAGGAATAGAGGCGAACCCAGAGAAGATTCAAGCAATTTTAACAATGGGGAAACCCACAAAACTACACGACGTACAGAAACTCGCAGGACGCGTCGCGGCTCTAAGTCGCTTCGTTGCTCGACTGGGGGAGAAGGCGCTTCCTTTTTATGCACTTATGAAGAAGTGCTTTCCACGCCAGGAGGGGACGGTATAGGGCAGATTGAAAGCAAGCCAGGTTGAACACCCAAGTTTACTTTCGACGCATACCTATTTCGACTAACTTTACCTTTGAGTTCATTCGACGCCCTATCTCCCCGATCCTAAGTCCTTCATCTAGGACATTTGTCGAGTTAACCCTCGTCACCTATGGTGTTTATCACGATGCAAGTTTGTGGAACAATTCCTCTAACTCTTAGATGCTTGCTAAACTTGTAACTCAAATATTCTTCTTTATGATCCAATCATAAAAACTTGAATTTTTCTTGTTACAATAATTTCCACTTCATAAATTGAACAATTTCAATTATTTCATACTTATATCTCATCAAGTAGATATACAATACATCTATTCGAGTCATTGATGAAATAGAAAATACACCATGATCGACTTCACACCATGGACTACATACATCAACATGTATGATCTCCATTTAGTTAGTCGCTTGTTCTGTCCATGGCCCATGAACGAAGTTTAATCATCTTTAGGAAAAGTCTCACAAGCGTCAATCAATTCAAAATCAAATGACTCGAAAATCTATCAATATAGAATTTCTTTCATGTTTTGTTTCCAATATGACTTAAATGGCGGTGTCATATATAAGTGAAATTCGTTTTGTCTTGCGACCTTTAGCATCAGTGTTATAAATGTCTATTTCACCAACAAGATAATAATAATCTATCCATCGATTATGGAAGACGATAATAATTTGAACAACCATTGCTCTCATAATACCAGAACAAAATAACAATTATTAAGTTCTTAACAAATCTAGAAGGCTAGGTTTTATGCCGACGAAAAACACAATAACACATTTATTTGTTTCTTGAAGCGCATTGTTACCACATTCTTTTGCTAGTTACTTAGGCCATCGTAGTTCTTGTATTGTTGCTTTGTATGACATTTCATACCAACAATCTAGTATCCAATACCCAAGAATTACATTATGTACTAGCAAAGAATACATCTATAACATGTATATCATTTATATACCTATGCTGGACATTTCCAGTCTTTTCCTTTTCTACCAAATACTTTTGCAGATCCTATTTAGCATTTCCTCTTTATTTAGAAGAATCTATCAACATCAATAGTGGCGTCAACCATTTGACACATAGTCCAAAGGATGTCAGTCAAATACTAATGGCCTTGGACTTTGCAAATTGAGGTGGATCACCATCATCGTATAATTGGTATTCTTCCGGATTCAATTCTTTAGCAATCTTTTGGTATAGCAAAAACAGTTTAGCTAATACCTTTTCATTCATCCTATCATGACATCTTTCACGATGAAACTACTATAGCTCTTAAGGACACATGCAAGTATAATATTAGTTTCCCAAACTTTTGGGTGATCAGGACGCCTAGCGTCTTCAATCTTCGCATATATTCATACAATATGAGCATATGTTCTTATACTAAATTATACTTAATCATTTTGCAAACAATCAAAGTTTTAGATATCAAATATCTTTCACTTCTTGCTAGTTTCTGAAACAATTCTTTTAGCACCAAGATCACTTTGATTCTCAAACAATTTTGAAGATCAATTTCTCATGGAGGCAAACATGATCTTAGATGCTAAACTTGAATCATTGCTCTTAGATTAATACAACTTATTAAATTGCATGGAGCAAGTGAGGTTTGCTAAAGTTTGCAATAAGACTTAATCTTTGATCTTGATATTTTAACTAAATGGCACTAGTCCGAAAAGTGATTATCCAGAATTCTATAGTTCTTTTAACTCAATTAAAACTAAGTGTCGGTGGAAAACGGTTGCCAAAGACTACAATGACTTATGCAAATACACTAAGATTTAGTTCATGATAATTAGTTCAAGTTAATCAAATTACTAATGAACTCCCACTAAATTCAACATCCCTCAAAGTTGTTTAGTGAAGCATGATCCAAATTCACTACACCGAGACCGATCATCACGTGAATGATGTAGCTTTAATGGTGAACATCAACATGTTGATCATATCATCCATATGACTCATGCTTGACCTTTCGGTCCGTGTGTTCCGAGGCCATGTCTGTACATGCTAGGCTCGTCAAGCTTAACCCACGTATTTTCACATGTGTAAATCTGGCTTACACCCGTTGTATGTGAACGTAGAGTTTATAGCACCCGATCATCACGTGATGCTTCAAAACGACGATCTTTCTCAACGGCGCATACGAGGGGAGAACACATTTTATCTTGAAATTAAGTGTGAGGGATCATCTTATAATGCTACCGTCGCGATCAAAGCAAAATAAGATGCATACATAAAGGATAAACATCACATGCATATACAATATGTGACATGGTATAGCCAATCTTTGCGCATTGATCTCCATCTTGTGCGCACCGGCATGATCTCCATCACTCCATCATGATTGCCTCCACCACGAATAGCAACTACGACTATTGCTAACTACTTAGCGATAAAGTAAAGCTATTACATGGCATATAAGAAGTTGACACGCAGGTCATACAAAATTATAAAGACAACCATATGGCTCCTGCCGGTTGTGAACTCATTGACATGCAAGTCGTGAAACATTACAAAACATGATCATTGCATACATCACATATATCAACATACACATCACATCTTGTGGCAATACCATATCACAAAACACTCCCTGCAAAAACAAGTTAGACGCCTCTACTTTGTTGTTGCATGTTTTACGTGGCTTATGGGAGTAGCAAGTTCAGAACGATTCTTACCTACGAAAAGCCACAACGGTGATATTATGGTTGCTAACATCCGTTGTAAATCCCATGACTACTATAGTGAGAGAAACTGACATCCACCAGCCGCATGTGTGGAACAAGCCACACGTCAAGTGCGGAGCCGGTCTCGCGAATGAGGTCGCGTAAAGTTGGCTTGGACCGCTTCGATCTCACTATGCCGCGCCATAAGAAATACACAACATAGAGGTTTGCAACAGAAAACATCAACGCCCGCAACAAGCATGTTGCGTTCTACTCGTGAAACACATCTACGCATAGATCTAGCTCTGATACCACTGAAGGGTTTCGCAGCATAGTAAATCAAAAAATTTCCTACGGATGCGAACAACAAAGCCAAGATCTAATCTAGGAGATGTAATCAATGAGAGAGATAGATGAGATCTTCATACCCTTGAAGAAATCGCACAGCGGAAACGTTCAACAGAACGTGGATGATGTAGTCATACTAGCCGTCTCCTTCCCGCGATCCGATCCGATCCTACGCCGCAAGTGGCAGCGCCTCCGAGAAATGCACACGTACAGTGCAGCGACGTCTCCTCCTTCCTTGGTCCAGCAAGTATGGTGGAGAGATAGATTGGATCTGCAGCACGACGGTGTGGTGCTTATGGTGGAGAGTTTCTGCGATAGGGCTTCGCCTACGCGCAGTCGGGAGAGAGAGAGATTGGAGAGGCAGCAGTTGGCCAGCGGCTAGGGTTGGAGTGGAGGGAGGCTGCGACCCTGCCCCTCCTTATATAGGAGGTTGGCCGGCTGCCTTGCCCCCTCCTCCAAGCCTTAGGGCGGCGGCCAAGGGGGAAGAGTGGGGGGGGGCAAGTCTTCCCCCCCTTCTGGAAGGTTCCCTTAGGGTTTCCCTAAGGGCTGGCCGGCTGGGCCTTAGGGGCCTTGTGCGCCTGGCCCAAAGTGGCTAGGACACTTCCCCTTAGGCCCACGCAGGCCTCTGACAAGTGGGCCCACGTTGGTCCCACTCCGGAACCTTCTAGAACCTTCCGGTACAATACCAATAAACTCCGAAACGATTCCAAAATCCAAAAACTGCTTTCCTTTATATGAATCTTATTCTCCGGACCATTCCGGAACCTCTTGTGATGTCCTGGATCTCATCTGAGACTCCGAACAAAAACTCATTAACCAATTATCCATTCTACCCCAGCGTCGATGCACGTTAAGTGTGTGACCCTATGGGTTCGAGAATATGCAGACATGATCTTCTATCAATAATCAACAGCGGGATCTGGAAACCCATATTGACTCCCACATATTCATCGATGATCATATCGGATGAACCACGATGCCAGGATTCAATTAATCCCGTATATGTATTCCCTTCGTCTCGCGATATTTTACTTGCCCGAGATTCGATCGTCGGTATCTCCATACCTAGTTCAATCTCGTTCACAGCAAGTACTTTACTCGTTCCGTAATCCGATATCACTTTGTGATTAACTCCTTAACCACGTGCTTGCAAGCGGTGTTGATATCGATTACCGAGTGGGCCCGAAGTATATCTCTCCGACTTGGGAGGGATAAATTCCATCTCGATACATACAACCCAACAAGTACTTTCCGATCA
Organism: Dactylis glomerata; assembly: GCA_007115705.1. Lineage (NCBI taxonomy): Eukaryota > Viridiplantae > Streptophyta > Magnoliopsida > Poales > Poaceae > Dactylis > Dactylis glomerata. The sequence continues at coordinate 1,410,935 of QXEO01000234.1, read as the reverse complement.
CCTGAGAGACACCTTTATGATCACCCTTTCATAGGATGACGTTTGATAACCTCAAAGCTCTCTTCTGGCACTAGGGAGTTGCATTATCTCATGGTCTAAGGAATACAATACTTGACATAGGAAAAAGCTTCGCAAAGATGAACACAATGACATGATCTAATTGCTGTGCATTATTTGGGTCTGTCCATCACATCATTCTCCTAATGACATGACCTCATTATTAATCGACAACTCATATCTATGGTTAGGAAACCTTAACCATCATTAATCAATGAGCTAGTCTAGTAGAGGCGTACTAGGGACACGGTGTTGTTCATAAACCACACAAGTATTAATGTTTCCGCTTAATACAATTATAGCATGGAGTATAAACATTATCATGAACAAGAAATATGATAATAACAATATTATTATTGCCTCTAGGGCATATTTCCTTTAGAAACTACCCTTCATTATCAGAGTATTTACATGAAACTGCCACCACCAAGTATAACGCTTCGATTACCCATTGTCCCCTACCTCACTCTTGCCGATGGGGATTTGGCGCTGCATCTCAGTTCTCCGTGCCGCCTCATCTCCGAATACCCTGACCTGTCACCGCCGCCAGGACACCGGGGGACGCCCCTCCCATAACCTTGGCGGTCACTCCATGAAGACTTGATCCCCTCCACCTACGAGCTCCTGCTGTCTTCCCGTCTCTGCCCCCGCCGCCTCCGCTACCCAAGGTCATCTCCTGCGAGCCGTCTGCAGCTCAACAGATAATACATCTCAAACGTATCTATAATTTTTGATGCTCCATGCTTGTTTATGCACCATTTGCTTTGTGTTTTGTTTACACTTCGTGACGTTTTTATGCATTTTCCGGAACTAATGTATTAACGAGATGCCACAATGCCAGTTCCCTGTTTTCTCCTGTTTTTGTGTTTCCAAAAAGTTACACACAAAATATTCTCGGAATTGGACGAAACAGAAGCTGAAGTCCCTAATTACCTGACACGAAGACGGGGTCCAAAGGAGAGCAGGAGAGGGACCAGGGGCCAACCACACCCTATGGTGGCGCGGGCCAGGGCTAGGCCGCGCCACCAGGGGGTGTGACCGCCTAGTCCACCCCCTGACATCGCCCTTCCGCCTATTTGTTCCCTCCATCGAGAAAACCCTAAGGGCCCGAACTCTTTTCTAGAAAACATACTGCAAGCCGCCGCCGTCGTCAACGCGAAATCGGGAGGGTCTAGAAGCTCCTCTCGGCACCCTGCCGGAGAGGGGAATCACCACCGGAGGCCTTCTTTGTCACCATGCCTACCTTCGGAGTGATGTGTGAGTAGTCTACCTTGGACTATGGGTCCATAGCAGTAGCTATATGGATGTCTTCTCCTCCATGTGCTTCATGTTTAGATCTTGTGAGCTGCCTATCATGATCAAGATCATCGTTATGTAATTCTACATGTTGTGTTTGTTGGGATCCGATGAATATTGAGTACTATGTCAAGTTTATTTGTGATTTATCATCTCTATGTTGTTTATGATCCTGCAGGCTCTCCGTTGCTAGTAGATATCTTGGCAGAGTAGATGCTAGTGACTCCAAGAGGGAGTATTTATGCTCGATAGTGGGTTCATGCCTCTGGTAACCTGGGAGAGTGACAACAACTTCTAAGGTTGTAGATGTGCTATTGTGAAGGGTTTCGCAGCATAGTAAATCAAAATTTTTCCTACGGATGCGAACAAGAAAGCCAAGATCTAATCTAGGAGATGTAATCAACGAGAGACGTAGATGAGATCTTCATACCCTTGAAGAAATCGCACAGCGGAAACGTTCAACAGAATGTGGATGATGTAGTCGTACTAGCCGTCTCCTCCCCGCGATCCGATCCGATCCTACACCGCAAGTGGCGGCGCCTCCGAGAGATGCACACGTACGGTGCATCGACATCTCCTCCTTCCTTGGTCCAGCAAGTATGGTGGAGAGATAGATTGGATCTGCAGCATGACGGCGTGGTGCTTATGGTGGAGAGTTTCTGCGGCAGGGCTTCGCCTACACACAGTCGCGAGAGAGAGAGAGGTCGAGGGGCAGCAGTTGGCCGGCGGCTAGGGTTGGAGTGGGAGGGGGCTGCGCCCCTGCCCCCCCTTATATGGGGGCCTGGCCGGCTGCCTTGGCCCCTCCTCCAAGCCTCTAGGGCGGCGGCTAGGGGGAAGAGTAGGGGGCAAGTCTTCCCCCCCCTCTTCTGGAAGGTTCCCTTAGGGTTTCCTCTAAGGGCTGGCTGGCTGGGCCTTAGGGGCCTTGTGCGCCTAGCCCAAAGTGGCCAGGGCACTTCCCCTTAGGCCCACGCAGGCCTCCGACAAGTGGGCCCACGTTGGTCCCACTCCGGAACCTTCTAGAACCTTCCGGTACAATACCGATAAACTCCGAAACAATTCCGAAATCCAAAACCTGCTTTCCTTTATATGAATCTTATTCTCCGGACCATTCCGGAACCTCTCGTGACGTCCTGGATCTCATCCGAGACTCCGAACAAAAAACTCATAAACCAATTATCCATTCTATCCTAGCGTCGATGCACGTTAAGTGTGTGACCCTACGGGTTCGAGAATATGCAGACATGATCTTCTATCAATAATCAACAGCGGGATCTGGAAACCCATATTGACTCCCACATATTCATCGATGATCATATCGGATCAATCACGATGTCAGGATTCAATTAATCCCGTATATGTATTCCCTTTGTCACACGATATTTTACTTGCCCGAGATTCGATCGTCGGTATCGGCATACCTAGTTCAATCTCGTTCACAACAAGTACTTTACTCATTCCGTAATCCGATATCACTTTGTGATTAACTCCTTAACCACGTGCTTGCAAGCGGTGTTGATATCGATTACCGAGTGGGCCCAAAGTATATCTCTCCGACTCGGGAGGGACAAATTCCATCTCGATACATACAACCCAACAAGTACTTTCCGATCACCTGAGAGACACCTTTATGATCACCCTCACATAGGATGACGTTTGATGACCTCAAAGCTTTCTTCCGATACCAGGGAGTTGTATTATCTCATGGTCTAAGGAATACAATACTTGACATAGAAAAAAGCTTCGCAAAGATGAACACAATGAAACGATCTAATTGCTCTGCTTTATTTGGGTCTGTCCATCACATCATTCTCCTAATGACATGATCTCATTATTAATTGACAACTCATGTCTATGGTTAGGAAACCTTAACCATCATTAATCAATGAGCTAGTCCATAGAGGCGTACTAGGGACACGGTGTTGTTCATAAACCACACAAGTATTAAAGTTTCCGCTTAATACAATTCTAGCATGGAATATAAACATTATCATGAACAAGAATTATAATAATAACATCTTTATTATTGCCTCTAGGGCATAATTCCAACAGTCTCCCACTTGCACTAGAGTCAATAATCTAGTTTACATCTGGCAACAATCTAACACCCATGGCATTAAGGTGCTGATCATGTTTTGCTCGTGGAAGAGGTTTAGTCAACGGGTCTGCGACATTCAGATCCGTATGTACTTTGCTAATCTTCAGATCTCCATCTGCTATATAATCTCGAATTATATGGAACCGGCGGTTGATGTGCTTGGTCTTTGGATGATATCTTGGTTCCTTAGCCAGTGCTATGGCGCCAGTGTTGTCACACAATATCTCCAGTGGGTCCAAGGCATTTGGAACCACACCAAGCTCAGTGATGAAGTTTCTGATCCAAACTCCTTCACTTGATGCTTCCGAAGCAGCCATGTATTCCGCTTCTATTGTAGATCCCGCGATCACGCTTTGCTTGCAGCTTCTCCAGCTCACAGCTCCCCCATTCAAAATATAAACGTATCCTGTCTGAGATTTAGAATCATCCGGGTCGGTGTCGAAGCTAGCGTCGACGTAACCTTTTACGACGAGCTCCTCATCACCTCCATAGACCAAGAAAATTTCTTTAGTCCTATTTAAATACTTTAGGATGTTCTTTACGGCTGTCCAGTGTTCCACTCCTGGATCACTTTGGTATCTGCTCATCAAACTAAGAGCATTGGACACATCCGGTCTAGTACATAGCATGGCATACATGATAGAACCTATGGCCGAGGCATATGGCACTTTGCTCATAGTATCTCTATCTTTTACCGTAGCTGGACACTGAACCTTGCTCAATATCTTACCTGACAACATGGGCAATGAACCTTTCTTTGCTTTATCCATTCTGAACCTCTTCAGAACTTTGTCCAGGTATGTACTTTCGCTTAAAGCTATTAGGCGTCTTTCTCTATCTCTATAGATTTTGATGCCTAATATATAAGCAGCTTCTCCTAGGTCTTTCATTGAAAAACATTTATTCAAATAACTCTTCACATCGTTAAGCATGCCGATGTCATTTCCAATAATCAATATGTCATCCACATATAGTACTAAAAATGTCACCGAGCTCCCACTCACTTTCTTGTAGATACAAGCTTCGTAGCAATTTGGAACAAATCCAAAACTCTTGATCACTTGATCAAAACGAAGGTTCCAACTCCGAGATGCTTGCTTCAGTCCATAAATGGAACGCTGAAGTTTGCACACCTTATTAGCATCCTTAGGATCAACAAAACCTTCGGGCTGCATCATATACAACTCTTCATCAATGTTGCCATTGAGGAACGCAGTCTTGATATCCATCTGCCATATTTCATAATCATGAAACGCAGCAATTGCTAATAAAATCCGAATGGACTTAAACATCGCTACGGGAGAGAAAGTCTCATCGTAGTCAACACCTTGAACTTGCCGAAAACCTTTTGCGACAAGCCGAGCTTTATAGACAGTAACATTACCATCTGCGTCCGTTTTCTTCTTGAAAATCCATTTGCACTCAACGGCCTTACGGTCGCTAGGAGGGTCCACCAAAGTCCACACTTGGTTTTCGCTCATGGATCCCAATTCGGATTTCATGGCCTCTAGCCATTTCTCAGAGTCTGGGCTCATCATCGCTTCCTCATAGTTCGCAGGTTCACTGCTGTCTAACAACAAGACGGTTAAGACAGGGTTGCCGTACCATTCAGGAGTGGTACGTGACCTTGTCGACCTGCGAAGTTTAGTAGTAGCATCGTTCGAAGTTTCATGATCCTTGTCATTAGCTTCCTCTCTTGTTGGTGCAGACGGCACCGGAACAACTTCAGGTGCTGCGCTACTCTCCAACTCGAGAGAAGGTTCAATAACCTCGTCTAGCTCTACCTTCCTCCCACTCACTTCTTTCGAGAGAAACTCCTTCTCAAGAAAGGATCCGTTCTTTGCAACAAACAGTTTGCCTTCGGATCTGTGGTAGAAGGTATACCCAATCGTTTCCTTAGGGTATCCTATGAAGACGCATTTCTCCGCTTTGGGTTCGAGCTTGTCCGGCATCAACTTCTTGATGTAAGCTTCGCATCCCCAAACTTTAAGAAACGACAACTTAGGTTTAGCACCAAACCATAGTTCATACGGTGTCGTCTCAACGGATTTAGATGGTGCCCTATTTAAAGTGAATGCAGCGGTTTCTAATGCATAACCCCAAAATGATAACGGCAAATCTGTAAGAGACATCATTGATCGCACCATATCTAATAGAGTTCGATTCCGGCGTTCAGACACACCATTGCGCTGTGGTGTTCCGGGTGGCGTGAGTTGCGAAACGATTCCGCTTGCTTTAAGATGCGTGAGAAAATCATAACTCAAATACTCACCTCCACGATCGGATCGCAGAAATTTAATTTTCCTGTTACGTTGGTTTTCCACTTCGTTCTGAAATTCTTTGAACTTTTCAAACGTTTCAGATTTATGTTTCATTAAATAGATATACCCATATCTACTTAAGTCATCAGTAAAAGTGAGAAAATAGCGATATCCACCGCGCGTCGAAACACTCATTGGTCCGCACACATCGGTATGTATGATTTCCAATAAGTCCGTTGCTCGTTCCATTATTCCGGAGAACAGGGTTTTGATCATCTTGCCCATGAGGCACGGCTCGCACGTGTCAAATGATTCAAAAGCAAGAGATTCCAAAAGTCCATCAGAATGGAGTTTCTTCATGCGTTTTACACCAATATGACCTAGACGGCAGTGCCACAAATAAGTTGGATTATCACTATCTACTTTGCATCTTTTAGCCTCAATGTTATGGATGTGCGTTTCATTGCTTTCGAGATTCAGAAGAAATAAACCATTCACAACAGGTGCATGACCATAAAAGATGTTATTCATATAAATAGAACAACCATTATTCTCAGATTTAAATGAATAACCGTCTTGCAATAAACACGATCTAGATATAATGTTCATGCTCAACGCAGGCACATAATAACATTTATTAAGGTTTAAAACTAATCCCGAAGGTAAAACTAAGGAGAGCGTGCCGACAGCCATCACATCAACTTTTGATCCATTGCCAACGCGCATCGTCACCTCATCCCTTGCTAGCCGCCGTCTATTCCGTAGCTCCTGTTTCGAGTTACAAATATTAGCAACTGAACCAGTATCATATACCCAGGCACTACAACGAGCGCTAGTAAGGTAAACATCAATAACATGTATATCAAATATACCTTTAATGGTGCCAGCCTTCTTGTCCGCTAAGTACTTTGGACAGTTGCGCTTCCAGTGACCCTTGTCCTTGCAATAGAAGCACTCAGTGTCCGGCTTATGTCCAGACTTGAGCTTCTTCTCAGCAGGGGCAACGCGCTTGCCGCTGCCTTTCTTGAAGGATCCCTTTGCACCCTTAGCTTTCTTAAAGCTAGTGGTCTTGTTGACCATCAACACATGATTATTCTTTTTGATATCCACCTCCGCAGCTTTCAGCTTAGCGAAGAGCTCAGTGATCGTATCAGTGGAACCAATTTGATTGTGAGTAACTACAAAGCCTTTGTAGCTAGGAGGGAGTGATTGCAGAACTCTGTCAATCTTGAGCTCTTCTGGAATCTTGCAGTCCAGTTGCTCAAGGCGTTGAGTGTAGCCCGACATCTTAATGGCGTGCTCACTAACGGAACTCCCTTCCTCCATCTTGCAGTTAAAGAACTTCTCAGAGATCGCATATCTCTCAGAACGGGCTTGAGTCTGAAACATGGTTTTCAGTTCCTCAAGTATCTCATAAGGCCCACCGAACTCCTCAAAACGATTTTGAAGTTCCGGTTCCATAGCAAACAACATGGTACTCTTAATCACGCCATAATCATCTTTGCGTGACTGATAAACAGCTTTTTCATCAGCCGGCGCATCAGTAGCAGGGGCGTCACCTAGCGCTTTCTCAAGTACATAGGCTTTTTGTCCGCCAGCGAGAATGATTCTCAGATTGCAGAACCAGTTGGTGAAGTTAGACCCATTGTTCTTAAGCTTTTCTTTCTCAGCAAAAACGTTGAAGTTGAAGTTGGACTTAGCCATTTGATCTACAACATTGCAAGTACAATTTAGACTATGTTCAAGATAATTAGTTCAACTTAATCAAATTACTAGATGAACTCCCACTAAATTCAACATCCCTCAAGTTGTTTAGTGAACACGATCCAAATTCACCACACCTAATCCGATCTTCACGAGAAGAGATGTGGTTTCAATGGTGGACAACAAACTGTCGATCATATCATTCATATGACTCATGTTTAACCTTTCAGTTCATGTGTTCCGAGGCCATGTCTGTACATGCTAGGCTCGTCAAGTCAAACCCAAGTATTTCCGCGTGTGCAAAACTGGCTTGCACCCGTTGTATGTGAACGTAGAGTTTATAGCACCCGATCATCACGAGGTACTTGAAAACGACGAACTTTCGCAATGGCGCATACAAGGGGAGAACACAATTTTATCTTGATCTTTAAGTGAGGAATCATCTTATAATGCTACCGTCGCGATCTAAGCATAATAAGATACATAAAAGGATAAACATCACATGCATATAATTTTATGTGACATGGTATAGCCAATCTCCGCGCCATGATCTCCATCTTGTGCGCGCCGGCATGATCTCCATCACTCCACCATGATTGCCTCCACCACGAATAGCAACTACAACTATTGCTAACTACTTAGCGATAAAGTAAAGCTATTACATGGCGTATAAGAAGTTGACACGCAGGTCATACACAATTATAAAGACAACCACATGGCTCCTGCCGGTTGTGAACTCATCAACATGCAAGTCGTGAAAGATTACAAAACATGATCATTGCATACATCTCAATTCATACACATCATGTCTTGGGCCATACCATATCACTAAACACTCCCTGCAAAAACAAGTTAGACGCCTCTACTTTGTTGTTGCATGTTTTACGTGGCTTATGGGAGTAACAAGCTAAGAACGATTCTTACCTACGAAAAGCCACAACGGTGATATTATGGTTGCTAACATCCGTTGTAAATCTCATGACTACTATAGTGAGAGAAACTGGCATCCACCAGCCGCATGTGTGGAACAAGCCACACGTCAAGTGCGGAGCCGGTCTCGCGAACGAGGTCGCGTAAAGTTGGCCTGGACCGCTTCGATCTCACTATGCCGCGCCATAAGAAATACAAAACAAAGAGGTTTGCAACAGAAAACATCAACGCCCGCAACAAGCATGTTGCGTTCTACTCGTGAAACACATCTACGCATAGATCTAGCTCTGATACCACTGAAGGGTTTCGCAGCATAGTAAATCAAAATTTTTCCTACGGATGCGAACAAGAAAGCCAAGATCTAATCTAGGAGATGTAATCAACGAGAGAGGTAGATGAGATCTTGATACCCTTGAAGAAATCGCACAGCGGAAACGTTCAACAGAACGTGGATGATGTAGTCGTACTAGCCGTCTCCTCCCCGCGATCCGATCCGATCCTACGCCGCAAGTGGCGGCGCCTCCGAGAGATGCACACGTACGGTGCAGCGACGTCTCCTCCTTCCTTGGTCCAGCAAGTATGGTGGAGACATAGATTGGATCTGCAGCACGACGGCGTGGTGCTTATGGTGGAGAGTTTCTGCGGCAGGGCTTCGCCTACACACAGTCGCGAGAGAGAGAGGTGGAGGGGTAGCAGTTGGCCGGCGGCTAGGGTTGGAGTGGGAGGGGGCTGCGCCCCTGCCCCCCCTTATATGGGGGGCTGGCCGGCTGCCTTGGCCCCTCCTCCAAGCCTCTAGGGCGGAGGCTAGGGGGAAGAGTAGGGGGCAAGTCTTCCCCCCCCTCTTCTGGAAGGTTCCCTTAGGGTTTCCCCTAAGGGCTGGCCGGCTGGGCCTTAGGGGCCTTGTGCGCCTGGCCCAAAGTGGCCAGGGCACTTCCCCTTAGGCCCACGCAGGCCTCCGACAAGTGGGCCCACGTTGGTCCCACTCCGGAACCTTCTAGAACCTTCCGGTACAATACCGATAAACTCCGAAACGATTCCGGAATCCAAAAACTGCTTTCCTTTATATGAATCTTATTCTCCGGACCATTCCGGAACCTCTCGTGACGTCCTGGATCTCATCCGAGACTCCGAACAAAAAACTCATAAACCAATTATCCATTCTATCCTAGCGTCGATGCACGTTAAGTGTGTGACCCTACGGGTTCGAGAATATGCAGACATGATCTTCTATCAATAATCAACAGCGGGATCTGGAAACCCATATTGACTCCCACATATTCATCGATGATCATATCGGATGAACCACGATGTCAGGATTCAATTAATCCCGTATATGTATTCCCTTCGTCACACGATATTTTACTTGCCCGAGATTCGATCGTCGATATCGGCATACCTAGTTCAATATCGTTCACAGCAAGTACTTTACTCGTTCCGTAATCCGATATCACTTTGTGATTAACTCCTTAACCACGTGCTTGCAAGCGGTGTTGATATCGATTCCATCTCGATACATACAACCCAACAAGTACTTTCCGATCACCCGAGAGACACCTTTATGATCACCCTCACGTTTAATCCTTTGTTTATAGCAAACCGGTGAGATTGACAACCTCACTGCTAGTTGGGGCAAAGTACTTTGGTTGTGTTGTGTGCAGGTTCCACGTTGCTGCTGGCGTAGAGCTACACCTAGATAGGCGCCATAAGAAAATTGTCTGGAGCGTCGCCAAGCCAGCTTGCATCAACCTTCAGAAGTGGTTTCTTTCTCCTACTGGTTTGATTAAACCTAGGTTTCACAATCGAGGGAACCTTGCCGCTGTGCTCATCATACCTTCCTCTTGGGGTTCCCAACTAGGTGGCTAGCACCGCCAATCAAGCATTTTTCTGGCGCCATTGCCGGGGAGAAAGATGATTTCTTCAAGGGGAGTCTCTCGCTTCCAATATTTTACTTTGTTATTGTTTTGCTTACTTTCTTTACTTTATTTTTGCTTGCATATTTTTATCAAAAATACAAAAGAAAATAGTTCCTTTATAGTTGTTATTTTTGCTTGTCTGCTTTTAGTCTGCTAGAATGAGTAATCCTGAAGTTCAGGTTCGTACTTTTAAGCAACAAGGGGAAGAAAGTTTGAAAGATGCTTGGTACAGAATTAGTGATGCCCATCATAGATGTACAAAAAAGTATTCTACCATGATCCTTCTTAGGAATTTTTATGTTGGTATATCTAGTTGGAATAGGTATGTTCTTGATACTCTCGCAGGGGGTAATTTTCTGGGTACTCCTACTTTGGAAGCATGCACTTTAATTGAAAGTTTAGTGGGAGTACCACCTATTAATGTTGTTAAAACTGAGATCACTTTGGAGAAAGTTATAGAAAAACTGAGCTCTCTAGGGAAAAGTTTGCGAAATCTCCTTGATAATGCTAGCCATGTTAATGAATCGATAAAAAGTATCGGTAAGAGAATCACTGTTTTAGAGGCTAGCACTATTCATGATAGTCAAAACCTTAGGATTGGAAAATTAGAGGAAGCTATGGAAACTTTAGGCTCAACTTTCTCTTCTCTTAAGTTTAAGAAGGAGAAAGCTTTTGTTGGATAAGAGCAAAAAATTATGTATGTTCCCAAGATGTCTGTACCAAAACCGCAGAATGTTTTTAAGATTGGTAAAACTTTTAGTTCAACTAAGAGTGATTTGCAGGTTGAATCATCTTCAGGGGCGTCTCAAGTGCCTATTGTGGCAAGTGGTGTTTTTGAGGAAACAATTGATCTTAATGCTCCTTCATTTGGAAATACTTGATTTCCACTTTCTGCGCCTAGCTCAAAGGCGTTAAAGAAAAGCACTCTTGGGAGATAACCCAATGTTTTCTTTTCAGTACTTTTTCTTTTTGTTGAGTCTTGGAAGTTATTACTACTGTAATGACCTCTCCTTATCTTTTTTATTTCGTTTTTGAGCCAAGAAGAACCTCTAATTGGAGGAAGATAAGATTTGGGGAAGTTGCTGTCCTGAAACAGATTTCTGCGATGTACCGTAAAAATTCGTGAAAATTCTTAGAACGTCTTTTTGATCTGCGGTTTCTTGTGCACATGCCCTAGGTTATTGTCTAACTTTCATCATTTTTGCACTTTTCGATTTGAACAACAGAAGATTTTTTTAAAAAATCAATCTTTACCGGCTGTTCTGTTTTGACAGATTTCTGCCACTATTTGCGTTTGCCTCTTGATCTCTTTCTTTTTGAGTTCTTTTGATCACGAAACTTTTGGGAGAGTTGCTACAGTAGCTTATGCTTTAATGGGTGTTATACTTGAGTTGAAACTGAACCAAAGAGTGAATTTACTATCTTGCATACACTAATGTTGCTAATAAGAATTGTGTGAAGTTTTGTATGAAGGAAGTTTTCAAGTGTAGGGAAAGGAGAATGATGAGATGAGATGAAGTATGGACAAAAGCTCAAGTTTGGGGATGCCCATGTCACCCCAAGAAATATCCAAGAAGTACAAGCGTCAAAGTTTGGGGATGCCCCGAGGCACCCCTTCTTCATCAACAAATATCAGGTCACCTTTCAAGACACTATATTTTTATTGCTTCATATTCTATGCATTTTTCTTGGAGCGTCTTTATTTTTTGCTTTCAGTTTTCTTTTGTTTTGTTTTCTGCAATAAATGGTTGGACCCCAACATATTTATTTTGGAGAAGACACATTGCATTTTTCATTGCCAAGAACACTCTAGTTTTCACTCTTATCATTCAACGAGTGTTCTGTTTTTCTAGTACTGTGTTTAGCTTTCGTGTTTCACCTTTATTTTTGTTCAGAACTTGTTATTTCTTTGTAGCTAGGTGTGTTTAGACCTCTGGTATTTGTTGCTTTTCATCTTTAAGAGTTGTTTCAAAAAGGTTGATTGGTGTTGGAAAAGAGTAAAAAGTATCATACCTATAGTGGTATAAATGGGAGCTTGTTTAGATTGTGGCTTAGACTTTTGCATGTCATGCTTGATGTTATTTTGATTATATGTTAGTAGTTTTTTCTGTAGCATGACTTGTCTCAAATGACTGAGATTGCTTAATGTGAATCATGCGTTTTTATTATTATATGGGAGCATATTATTGTGGTATTCTCCTTTGATGCTTTATTTGGGTTGACTTGGCGCATGCTTACACCCTGTTTCACTTTAAACAGTTGCCTCAAGCCTCTATGATCATTTGGTTTTTGACTTATGATACCACTTTATGCTTTGGTTAATAATGTTTTGTTGCTATGCATGATTATGGCCGTTATTGCTCTCCTAGTTGGTCACTCCCAGTCTTTTGCTAGCCTTCATCTATACTGAGAGGGAATACTTCTCGTGCATCCAACTCCCAAAAACCAAAATTTTCCAATGTGTCCACCATATCTACCCATTAGCAATTTGCTATTCCAAGTACATTCGTCTTGCTTTTATCTATCTTCCAAATTAAACTTTTTGTTATGTGAAAATTAGTTAGTAAAGCTCTCACGAACCTGACGACACATTTACTTTCTTGCACTTAATAAACTTGACCATTGTGGCTCTCTTATGTTGATTATATGCTTGCAAGTTGTAAGTTGGGAGTTAGCTCAGCTATGCCGTCATGGGGCATACTTTCAACATTGCACTTATTTCTATTTAAGTTGATATTATGATCTTTTGTTTATGGATGCTTATCTGTCTGAAAGGAGTTGGAAACTTGTGGAGTTCATGAAGTTTGTATATGTGTTAGAGAAACGCCTGAGCCGCTAATCTAAGCCATGCATCATTCATGGTGGAACTTTACAGCATACCCATAGTGGACATTCGATGACACATCTCAGAATAAAAAGCTATACCCAATGGTAAATAAAAGAGATGCCGAGGTGTCCATTGTCTGTTTGTCTTGTCATTTTGATGTGGGCTAGTTTTCATGTCATCGGGCAAGAGGTACCCTGTTGGCGTTCTCAATGATACACGTATGCTTACAATGACAAGAACTTGCTTGGGACCTAAGTCGACTAGCATTGTTTAAGTACTCGTATTCACGGGACATGAGATTTTCAACTTATGATTTGTCAAGAATATATCTCATATTTGTACTCACATTAACCTTAACCACTCAAGATGCCTATGATGGGGGCAATGAGAGCTCAAAGCTAGTAAGTACCAAATTTTTTGGAAGGTTTATAAAAACTTGCAATCACTACTTCCCTCTGCGAAGGGCCTTTCTTTTACTTTTATGTTGAGTCTTTACCTTCTACCTATGTGCACCATCTAAGAGAGCATAGTTGTCATTCTGAGTATAATGTGCATGGTCCCAAAATTTATTATTGCTTGATTTATGATTCTGGTTTTGCTTGTTCTCAAATTATTTGTATCTAGTCACCCTCTTAAACTTGAAGGTGTCCTATGCATTTATGTTTTGCTACTCCATGAGGGACAAGCTGAATACCACTTTGCTATGTTTTTCTATATGCTTGAAACAAATAATTGACTTTCAATGCATTATTACTCATGATCTTTTGTTTGTGTTACTTTTCATGTTATAACATGGTTGCTAAGTTCTATTGTCAAGATCATATCTCTTACGCCCATGTTTAGAGTACTTTGATCTCAACACTCAATGCTTTACATCGTTTGATCAAGATTGTGTTGGTGCATGTCACCTCAAAAATTATTGTTTTGTTATCACTTACCTACTCGAGGACGAGCAGGAGTTAAGCTTGGGGATGCTTGATACGTCTCAAATGTATCAATAATTTTTGATGCTCCAAGCTTGTTTATGCACCATTTGCTTTGTGTTTTGTTTACACTTCGTGGCGTTTTTATGCATTTTTCGGAACTAACCTATTAACGAGATGCCACAGTGCCAGTTCCTTATTTTCTGCTATTTTTGTGTTTCAGAAAAGTTACACAGGAAATATTCTCGGAATTGGACGAAACAAAAGCTGAAGTCCCTAATTACCTGACACGAAGACAGAGTCCAAAGGAGAGCAGGAGACGGACCAGGGGCAGCCACACCCTATGGTGGCGTGGGCCAGGGCTAGGCCGCGCCGCCAGGGGTTGTGACCGCCTAGTCCACCCCCTGACATCGCCCTTCCTCCTATTTATTCCCTCCGTCGAGAAAACCCTAAGGGCCCGAACTCTTTTCCATAAAACATACTGCAAGCCGCCACCGTCATCGACGCGAGATCGGGAGGGTCTAGAAGCTCTTCCCGGCACCCTGTCGGAGAGGGGAATCGTCACCGGAGGCCTTCTTCATCACCATGCCTGCCTCCGGAGTGATGTGTGAGTAGTCTACCTTGGACTATGGGTCCATAGCAGTAGCTAGATGGATGTCTTCTCCTCCATGTGCTTCATGTTTAGATCTTGTGAGCTGCCTATCATGATCAGGATCATCGTTATGTAATTCTACATGTTGTGTTTGTTGGGATCCGATGAATATTGAGTACTATGTCAAGTTGATTTGTGATTTATCATCTCTATGTTGTTTATGATCTTGCTTGCTCTCCGTTGCTAGTAGATATCTTGGCGGAGTAGATGTTAGTGACTCTAAGAGGGAGTATTTATGCTCGATAGTGGGTTCATGCCTCTGGTAACCTGGGAGAGTGACAACAACTTCTAAGGTTGTAAATGTGCTGTTGCTACTAGGGAGAAAAGAACAATCTTGTGTTCAAGGATATTTGTATTCTTTACATTACACACTTTGCTTAAGGCGATAATATGTTGCATGCAACTTAATACCCAACGGTTGTTCGGATGATATCCGGTGGGTGGATTATTAGTCATAGACGCAGTTGGATTACGGTCTATGTATTATGTTGTAATGCCCAAGTGAATCTCATAGTGATCCTCATGACATGTACATGCATTGCTTGCATTCTTTATTCTGTCAATTGCCCAACTGTAATTTGTTTACCCAGCATGTTATTTATCTTTATGGAGAGACACCTCTATTGAACTGTGGACCCCGGTCCATTCTTTTACATTCATATTACCGTTTACTTTCTACAAGCATCATTTACTTTCTTGCAAACAAATATCTTTTACCACACGATACGTTTAATCCTTTGTTTACAACAAACCAGTGAGATTGACAACCTTACTGCTAGTTGGGGCAAAGTACTTTGGTTGTGTTGTGTGCTGGTTCCACGTTGCTGCTGGCGCAGAGCTACGCCCAGATCGGCGCCATAAACAAATTGTCTGGAGCGTCGCCAAGCCAGCTAGCATCAACCTTCAGAAGTGGTTTCTTTCTCCTACTGGTTCGATTAAACCTTGGTTTCACAATCAAGGGAAACTTGCCGCTGTGCTCATCGTACCTTCCTCTTGGGGTTCCCAACTGGGTGGCTAGCACCGCCAATCAAGCATTTTTCTGGCGCTGTTGCCGAGGAGAAAGAGGATTTCTGCAAGGGGAGTCTCTCGCTTCCAATCTTTTACTTTGTTATTGTTTTGCTTACTTTCTTTACTTTATTTTTGCTTGCATATTTTTATCAAGAATACAAAAAAAAATTAGTTCCTTTATAGTTGTTATTTTTGCTTGTCTGCTTTTAGTCTGCTAGAATGAGTAATCCTGAAGTTGAGGTTCGTACTTTTAAGCAACAAGGGGGAGAAAGTTTGGAAGATGCTTGGTACAAAATTAGTGATGCCCATCATAGATGTACAAAAAAGTATTCTACCATGATCCTTCTTAGGAATTTTTATGTTGGTATATCTAGTTGGAATAGGTATGTTCTTGATACTCTCGCAGGGGGTAATTTTCTGGGTACTCCTATTTTAGAAGCATGCACTTTAATTGAAAGTTTAGTGGGAGTACCACCTATTAATGTTGTTAAAACTGAGATCACTTTGGAGAAAGTTATAGAAAAACTGAGCTCTCTAGAGAAAAGTTTGCCAAATCTACTTGATAACGCTAGCCATGTTAATGAATCGATAGAAAGTATCGGTAAGAGAATCACTCTTTTAGAGGCTAGCACTATTCATGATAGTCAAAACCTTAGGATTGGAAAATTAGAGGAAGCTATGGAAACTTTAGGCTCAACTTTCTCTTCTCTTAAGTTTAAGAAGGAGAAATCTTTTGTTGGAAAAGAGAAAAAATTTATGTATGTTCCCAAGGTGTCTGTACCAAAACCGCAGAATGGTTTTAAGATTGGTAAAACTTTTAGTTCAACTAAGAGTGATTTGCAGGTTGAATCATCTTCAGGGGCATCTAAAGTGCCTATTGTGGCAAGTGGTGTTTTTGAGGAAACAATTGATCTTAATGCTCCTTCATTTTAAAATACTTGATTTCCACTTTCTGCGCCTAGCTCAAAGGCGTTAAAGAAAAACACTCTTGGGAGATAATCTAATGTTTTCTTTGCAGTTTTTTTTTCTTTTTGTTGAGTCTTCGAAGTTATTACTACTGTAATGACCTCTCCTTATCTTTTTCATTTCGTTTTTGAGCCAAGAAGAACCTCCAATTGGAGGAAGGTAAGATTTGGGGAAGTTGCTGTCCTGAAACAGATTTCTGCGCTGTACCGTAAAAATTCGTGAAAATTCTCAGAACGTCTTTTTGATCCGCGGTTTCTTGTGCACATGCCCCAGATTATTGTCTAACTTTCATTAGTTTTGCACTTTTCTATTTGACTAAGAGAAGATTTTCAAAAAAATCAATCTTTTCCAGCTGTTCTGTTTTGGCAGATTTCTGCCACTATTTGCGTTTGCCTCTTGATCTCTTTCTTTTTGAGTTCTTTTGATCACGGAACTTTTGGGAGAGTTGCTACAGTAGCTTATGCTTTAATGGGTGTTATACTTGAGTTTAAACTGAACCGAAGAGTGGATTTACTATCTTGCATACACTAATGTTGCTAATAAGAATTGAGTGAAGTTTTGTATGAAAGAAGTTTTCAAGTGTAGGGAAAGGAGAATGATGAGATGAGATGAAGTATGGACAAAAGCTCAAACTTGGGGATTCCCATATGACCCCAAGAAATATCCAAGAAGTAGAAGTGTCAAATCTTGGGGATGCCCCGAGGCACCCCTTCTTCATCAACAAATATCATGTCACCTTTCAAGACACTATATTTTTATTGCTTCGTATTCTATGCGTTTTTCTTGGAACGTCTTTATTTTCGCTTTCAGTTTTCATTTGTTTTATTTGCATCAATAAATGTTTGGACCCCAAAATATGTCTTTTGGAGAAGACACACTCTGTTTTTCATTGCCAAGAACACTCTAGTTTTCACTCTTATCGTTCAACGAGTGTTCTCTATACTGCGTTTAGCTTTCGTTTTTCACCTTGATTTTTGTTCAAAACTTGTTATTTCTTTGTAGCTAGGTGTGTTTAGACCTCTGGTCTTTGTTGCTTT
This sequence comes from Dactylis glomerata, assembly GCA_007115705.1. Taxonomy (NCBI): domain Eukaryota; kingdom Viridiplantae; phylum Streptophyta; class Magnoliopsida; order Poales; family Poaceae; genus Dactylis; species Dactylis glomerata. The sequence continues at coordinate 1,393,266 of QXEO01000234.1, read as the reverse complement.
TCATCTTTAAGAGTTGTTTCAAAAAGGTTGATTGGTGTTGGAAAAGAGTAAAAAGTTTCATGCCTATAGTGGAACAAATGAGAGCTTGTTTAGACTGTGGCTTAGACTTTTGCATGTCATGCTTGATGTTATTTTGATTATATGCTTAGTAGTTTTTGTTGTAGCATGACTTGTCTCAAATGACTGAGATTGCTTAATATGCCTTTGAAAAAATCATGCGTTGTTTTTATTATATGGGAGCATATTATTGTGGTATTCTCCTTTGATGCTTTATTTGGGTTGACTTGGCGCATGTTTACACCATATTTGACTTTAACCAGTCTCCTCAAGCCTCTATGATCATGTGGTTTTTGACTTGTGATACCACTTTATGCTTTTGTTAATAATGTTTTATCACTATGCATGATTATGGCCGTTATTGCTCTCCTAGTTGGTCGCTCCCAGTCTTTTGCTAGCCTTCATCTGTACTGAGAGGGAATACTTCTCGTGCATCCAACTCCCAAAAACCAAAGTTTTACAATGTGTCCACCATATCTACCCATTAGCAATTTGCTATTCCAAGTACATTTGTCTTGCTTTTATCTATCTTCCAAATTAAACATTTTGTTATGTGAAAATTAGTTAGTAAAGCTCTCACGAACCTGACGGCACATTTACTTTCTTGCACTTAATAAACTTGACCATTGTGGCTCTCTTATGTTGATTATATGCTTGCAAGTTGTAAGTTGGGAGTTAGCTCAGCCATGCCCTCATGGGGCACGCTTTCAACATTGCACTTATTTCTATTTAAGTTGATATTATGATCTTTTGTTTATGGATGCTTATCTGTGTGAAAGGAGTTGGAAACTTGTGGAGTTCATGGAGTTTGTATATGTGTTATAGAAACGCCTGTGCCACTAATCTAAGTGTAACAACTCAGAAATTGTAATCCACCTCTTATTAAATAAAGTACCAAATTTTGGACCCATATAAAACTTTTATCCATTATTTCATGCATACATGTATTTTCTAGTATATGTATTCTATGATTTCATGTGTGTTATTTTTGATTGTGCATTGGTTAGATAATTCTAAGTTAACCAACAGAAGCAATTTAGAAGAATTATAGGAACCAAAGAAACCAGAAATAAAAATGTCAAAGAAAAAGAGAAGAATAAGATGATCTAAAAAATCTGTTTGACTACCCTACTTTGAGCCCTTGGATTAAGAAATCTACAACTCACCTCAGTGATTGGCCAGCTAGTTGAGCTTCACCAAGTCACATACAAGCTAAACCAAGTGGTGGCTACTCAAAACTCAAACTAGAACTTGACTTAAACATCAATCAAACTTTGAATCTGAAACAGTGACCATACCCCATTTTCAAATATAAATTTTTGCAAAACCTGTTATTTCTCCAGAACAAAAATATGACTAGAAACCTTGGCCAATATGTTGATAACCCAAAGTGGAATATTTCAAAAATTCAAATTTAAACTTCTTGCGAGCATTTCGTCGAACACCTGGCAGGTGAAATCGAGCAAAATCTTGCTTCACTGTGTTGATCACTGTTCTTGCTCGCCCTAGCACTGTCGCCATGCTCCTGGGAGACGCCGCGGTCGAGCCCAGCGCCCCTGAAAGTGCAAACTTTGTTTCCCTCAGATTTTGTGTGTTAGATAACAACATTAGTGATACTAATTGTGTGCTAAGATTTGCAGGATTATCTTTTGCAGAAATGCCAGGCCGGATTATCCGGCCAGGGATGGCCGGATAATCCGCCCCCTCTGGGGTGGCCGAAAAACGGCTAAGGACTTATCGCGGCGTCACCCAGATAGGGGGGCCGGATATTCCGGCCAGGGGCCGGATAATCCGGCCAGCCGGATATTCTGCCCCAGCTTTGGCCGGATAATCCGCCCTCCCCCGGGGGTGGCTGAAATTCTGCTAAGGACCTGGCGCGGCGTCACCCAGGTAGGGGGGCGGATATTCCGGCCAGGGGCCGGATTATCCGGCCAGCCGGATTATCCGGCCCAACTTTGGCCGGATTATCCGCCCCTCCAAGTCAGCAACGTCTACATTTTGGGAGGGGCTATAAATACCCCTCCCCTTCTTCAACCTCAAGCTGCTCGAGCTGTGAAGAAAAGACCCCATTTTGGAGCCACCAAATTAGCAAGATCTCCTCCCTCAACCCACCAAAGTCGTTGATCTTTGGAGAATCGAAGGAGAAGGCCTTGATCTACATCCTCACCAAAGCGATTTGATTTCCCCTCTCATTTGCTAGAGGGCCCTTTGGTCTTGGGTTCCCTTGTGTCCCTTGACCTTGTTTGTGTGATTGAAATCTTGATACTTGTTGATTGAGATCTTTGTGGTGCTTGGGAGCCTCCAATTCAGTTGTGGAGTGGTGCCCCAAGTTTTGTAAAGGCCGGTTCCGCCTTGAGGAATCCCTTAGTGGAAAGTGAGCTAGGCCTTTGTGGCGGAAGCTTGCACCGGAGAATAGGGTGAGCCTTTGTGGCGTTGGTTAGGCCTTTGTGGCAACCACACCCCTCCAACGTAGACGTACTTCCCCTAAAAAGGAAGGAACTACGGGAATTACATCCGTGTCTCCGTGTGCTCCACTCTCGGTTACCTCTTTCCTTTATTGCCTTTACTACTTGTATCTTGCTTAGCTTGCTCGTTGACATATAGGTAAATTCACCTTAGTTGCATATCTAGAGAATTTACCTTTTGTGTCAAGCCTAAATTGAAAAAGAATTAAAATTTGAGTAGCACCTATTCACCCCCCCTCTAGGTGCCCATACGATCCGTTCAATTGGTATCAGAGCCTCGGCTCTTTATTCGGGCTTAACCGCCTAAGAGTATGGACACCTCTCCGAGTGAGGGCTCGGGTCAAGTTTCCATGGGTGAGTTCAAATCTTTGGAATCATCCATGGCTTCCATGACAACTCAAGTAAATGAGTTGCGTGAAATGATAGCGCAACTCTTGCAAGCTAAAACTTCTAATGCTCCTCCACCTCCGGAAAAACCCGCTACTCCACAAGTGGAGAATGTGGTAATTGATGTGGAGGGCACCGATAAAAATGGCGATGCTAAGTCTTCCACCAAGGGCGACGGGAAAGATGAATTCCCTCCTTGGTATTCACCCGACCCGCCGGTTCCTCATCCTCATATTAACAATAGAGGAGATCCACCTAAGCTTGATGCATTAAACTTTGGTCAATGGCAATATCAAATGATCTCTCATATGCGCAGTTCTTGCATCGAGCTTTGGAGGATCGTTGAGGAAGGTTTCAAGGCCGTGGATCCCCACAACATGACAAGAAGAGAGACGGTTGATAGCCAACTCAATGCTACCGCTCTTCACATGATTCAAGTCGCCGTGGGATCCAAGGACTTGCCTCATATCCAACACTTCTTCACCGCCAAAGAAGCTTGGCAAGCTCTCTCCGACGTCTTTGTTGGCAATGAGAGCATGAAGAAAACAAGATATATTGCCTTCTCAAATCAAGCGGAGGGTTTCTTCATGATGGATGGTGAGGATCATCAAGAAATGTATAGAAGACTCAAGACCATTGCTACCACCTTCAAGAACCTCGGTGCTCACCATATTGATGATGAGTGGATCATGATGAAGTACATTCTTGCTCTCACTCCATATGAGCCCGCGGATATAAAGAGTTTTCAAGGAAAGCACAACTTCAATGAGATGACCTCCAATCAAGTGATGCAAGAAATTCAAGCCTACAAGGTTTCCGCACAAAATGCGGAAGATGCTCGTGCCCGTGCCATAGGGATGCAAAGAAGCTCCAATCTTGCATTGAAAGCAAGTGTGGTTGAGAAAGAGGTTCCTCTTCAAGCAAGTATTGAAGCAAGGCTAGAGATGTGTCCCGAGGACATAAGGCATGAGTACAATGAGCACATGGCCTTCTACAGAAAAACCTTTTGGGTTGATCCACACAAGGCTAAAGAAGACAATCAAAGAAGAAGCAAGTCAAGTGGCTATCAAAGGAATGACAACAATGGTCAAAGGGTGAGGACTTTCTACAATTGCAATGATAGATTTCACTTCGTTGCCGAGTGCCCTTATGAGAAGAGAGAAGACCATGGTGGAAAGCTCATACTCAAGAACAAGACCAAGTCACCATCCAAGAAGCCTTTTGTGAAGAAGGGTGGACCAAAGAGGAAGCAACCAAAGTTTGTGTTCTTGACTCAAGAAGAGTACTCCGCAAGTGAGAGTGATGAAGAAGAAACCACAACTAGTGAGATGGCCGCAATGGCAACCACCTCCACTTCCTCCACATCACTCTTTGAATCCCCCAATGAGGACTCTCTTCTCAAGAACGTCAAATGCCTTATGGCCAAGTCTTCCGAGGTATCACCCACATCTTTCTCTTCCTCTAAGACAAATGATGCTTCCTTGAATGATCTTGCTAGTCTTAGAGTAAAGGAAGAAATTATTGCTTTTGATGACTATGTGTCTAGTGTAGTTCATAAGATTCACTTTGAACGTCTATTGAGCCAATATGGTAAAACTCTTGAAAAACTAGATGAACAAATGAGGCTTGAAAGAGAATATGCTCAAGATATTGCCTCACTAACCGAGTCTCTTGAAGAAGAGCAAGAGGAACGAGCAACTCTTGAAGAGAAGCTCGACTCCATTGAGGAAGCTAATAATGAAGTTGTTTCCAAACTCATTAAAGAGCGAGATCATGCTCGTGCTAAAGTAAAAATGCTTAAAAAGGAAAAGGTTGAATTTGGTGTTGGTCATGATATACTTGTTAAGGATTTAGAAGATGTTGACAAGGCTCACAAGGTCTTGAAAAGTGAACACTCTATTCTTACCAAGTCACATGAACAACTTCAAATTCAATTGACTAAGAATAATGTGCCTAGTTCTTCTACTTCTACTTGTGATCATGCAAATGTCATTGAAGAAAATGCTAGGTTGAAAGATGAGCTTGCCAAGTCCTCCATTCCCATAGGTGAGAAAAACTTGAATGACCTTTTGAGTAAGCAAAAGGCATTCGGTGATAAAACGGGGATTGGCTATGTCTCAAAGAAGAAGAAGAAGAACAACAAGAAAAAGAAGTCCAAGCCCGCTCAAGCAAAGAAGGATCCTATTGTGGGTGGCAAAGCCACTCATGATGATCATGCGGGAATTGCTAACCCTCACTATGTTTTATTCCGTGATTATTATGGTGATGTTTATGCAAAATATGTTGGTCCAAATGATGGTTATATTGCTTGGTCTATTTGGGTTCCAAAGACCCTTGTTGCTAACAAAAGAGGACCCATTGAAAAATGGGGACCTAAAACCAAGCAATGATCTCTTGTAGGACTATGCTTCCGGTGGATCGAAATGGGTGCTTGATAGTGGATGCACAAGTCATATGACCGGAAGCAAGGAGATTATGACGGAGTTGAGGCCTAATGACAATCATATAACCGTCACTTATGGAGACATGTCACAATCCGAGGTATTGGGTCTTGGCAAGGTGGTGGTCGCACCGGATATTTCCCTTGTGGACGTCATGCTTGTTGAGACCCTTGGTTATAATTTACTTTCAGTTCGTGCACTTGGTAAGATGGGCTTTGCCGTCTTCATTGATAATGACATTGTGGTACTCTTGTGGAGCAAGTCTCTAAAGGTCGCTTTCGTTGGACACATTGAAAATAACTTGTATGTGGTGGACTTTTCGGGGAAAACCACTACAAGTGCAATGTGTTTATTTGGAAAGGCCGATGTGGGTTGGCTTTGGCATCGCCGTTTATCCCATGTCAATATGAGAACTTTGCAAAGCCTTCACAAGGGTGGCCACATACTCGGACTAAAAGAGAATGTTTCTTTTGCCAAAGATCGTGTTTGCAGGGCTTGCGTTCTAGGAAAAATGCATGATTCTCCCCACCCAAGCAAGACTATCATTTCTTCCAAGAGGATCTTGGAGCTCCTTCATGTGGATCTTTTTGGTCCTCCCTCTCATGCAAGTCTTGGTGGGAAGAAATATTGTTTGGTGATTGTTGATGACTATTCAAGATATACTTGGGTTTACTACTTCAAGCATAAGAGTGAGACTCAACAAACCGTCATCGACTTTGCCAAGGAAGTTGAACGTCAACATGGTCAAACTATTTTGGCAATAAGAAGTGACAATGGCTCGGAGTTCAAGAACTACACCTTAAATGGATTTCTTAGTGATGAGGGGATTCGTCATCAATATTCCGCTGCATATACCCCTCAACAAAATGGTGTAGCCGAAAGGAAGAACCGGACTCTTATGGATATGGCTAGGTCCATGTTGGCGGAGTTTAAGTCTCCATACAACTTTTGGGCCGAAGCTATCTCTACGGCTTGTCATTCTTCAAACCGGCTCTTCCTCCGCAAAGGCCTAAACAAGACTCCATATGAAATACTCACCGGAAGCAAGCCCAACATCTCCTACTACCGGGTTTTCGGGTGTAAGTGTTTCTTTAAAAGAAAAGGAGTTCGTTTAGGTAAATTTGATCCAAAAGCAATAGAAGGTATTTTTGTTGGTTATGGTGCCAAATCCCACACTTATAGAGTCTTCAATAAATCCACCGGACGTGTTGAAGAATCTTGTAGTGTGGTATTCGAAGAGAATGACGGCTCCCAAGGGGGGCGAGATGTTGTTTCTTGTGATGTAGATGATGAAATACCTCGAGAAGCCATAGGAAGAATGGGCGTGGGATTTTTCCGCCCCATTGAGGGACACCTTGTGGCCGACCGGGAAGGACTATGCTCTACTCAAGTGGAGCCTTCATCTTCACAAGCTCAACAAGCCTCTCCCAAGGAAGCAACTAATGCACCAACCGAAGAACAAGACAAGGACCTTCATGAAGAAGAAGGGGCACCACCATCCTCTCCGGTTATCTCAACCGCCCCCAATTCTTCACATGACCAAGATCAACCTACTCATGAAGATAATGATGATCAAGGTCAATTTGATGGTCAAGACGGGGACCAAAATGATTAAGATGATCAAGTGACTCCTCCAAGGTCAAATGAGGAGATCGAAGCCCGTCGCAAGAGAAGAGTTGAAAGAGACTTGGAACTTAAAGGTCATAACCTTGAGAGGGTTATTGGAGATTTAAGAAGCAAAGTGTCAACTCGGCGTCAATTGGCACAATTTAGCTCCCATCATGCTTATATCTCCATGGTTGAACCCAAGAAAGTATTTGAAGCTCTTGAAGATCCGGATTGGTTGGATGCTATGCATGAAGAACTCAACAACTTCAAGCGCAATAATGTTTGGGTGTTAGTAGAGAAGCCAAAGGAGTGCCGCAATGTGATTGGCACAAAGTGGATATTCAAGAACAAGCAAGATGAGCATGGAATTGTTGTGAGGAACAAGGCAAGATTGGTTGCTCAAGGTTTCTCTCAAGTTGAAGGCATTGACTTTGGAGAAACTTATGCTCCCGTGGCTCGTCTTGAGTCCATCCGTATCCTTCTTGCATATGCCACTCATCATAATTTTAAGTTGCAACAAATGGATGTTAAGAGTGCATTTCTTAATGGTCCATTAAAAGAGGAAGTGTATGTTAAGCAACCCCCGGGGTTTGAGGATCTCAACTTCCCTAACCATGTCTACAAACTCCATAAGGCACTTTATGGCCTTAAACAAGCCCCACGTGCGTGGTATGAGCACCTTAGGGAGTTGTTGGTAGACCGTGGGTTTGAAGTTGGGCAAATCGATCCTACTCTTTTTACTAAGAGGGTCAATGGGGAGCTTTTCGTATGCCAACTATATGTTGATGATATTATCTTTGGCTCTACTAACAAAGCTTTTAATGATGAATTTTCAAAGCTTATGACCGATAGGTTCGAGATGTCTATGATGGGCGAAATGAAGTTCTTTCTTGGTTTTGAAATCAAGCAATTGAAAGAAGGGACTTTCATCTATCAAGCCAAATATGTCCAAGACATGCTCAAGAGGTTCAAGATGAAGGAACTTAATGGAGCCGCAACACCAATGGCCACAAAATGTCATCTTGAACTTGATCCCAATGGTAAAGATGTGGATCAAAAGGTATACCGTTCTATGATCGGTTCTTTGCTTTACCTTTGCGCATCTAGACCCGATATTGTGTTGAGTGTAGGTGTGTGTGCAAGGTATCAAGCCGCTCCTAAAGAAAGCCACCTTATGGCGGTTAAGAGAATCTTTCGATATTTGGTTCATACCCCAACTTATGGTCTTTGGTATCCCAAAGGCTCGGATTTCTCTCTTTGTGGCTTCACGGATTCGGATTGGGCCGGTGACAAAGATGATAGGAAATCAACCTCCGGAGCTTGCCAATTTCTTGGTAGGTCTTTGGTGTGTTGGTCTTCTAAGAAGCAAAATTGTATATCTCTCTCCACCGCCGAAGCCGAATACATTGCCGCCGCAAGTGGATGCACTCAATTGTTATGGATGAGGCAAACTTTGAAGGAATACGGTGTCAATTGTGACAAAGTGCCTCTTTTATGTGACAATGAAAGTGCTATCAAGATCGTCTATAATCCGGTGCAACATTCAAGAACCAAGCATATTGAGATCCGGAATCATTTCATTAGGGATCATGTTGCCCGTGGTGATATTGAGCTTGCTTATGTGAGCACCAAGGATCAACTTGCCGATATATTCACGAAGCCTCTTGATGAAGCAAGATTTGGATATTTGAGGAATGAGCTAAATATCATCGATTCAAGGAGTGTGGCTTGAACATCTTGCAAATACACCTATATTTCAATGCTTGTTTGGTTTAGGTGTGGGCATGGAGATAGGGGGAGTGCGGTCCTAATTAATTGGGCTATCCCTCCCCCATAATGCCGATAGTAATCATATCATTCTCTTAATATCATTTTATGATTTTTGAGCTTCAATGACGAGTAGTGGTTATGGACTCAAGATACATCTTCGCGGTCCAATGCCATAACACTCAAACATGGTGGCTTCGGCCACCGACCTCTTCTTTTCGAAGAGTTGATTCATTGCATATCTTATTTGAGGTTTTGGTGTTCTCTCCCGATGTTATTTCTTATTTTTGATATGGGAAGGCACTTGCGTTGGATTTTTAGTCGATTTGCTCTTGCAATGTTAAGTGCCGAGAACCACTCCGTGTTTGCTCTCTCACCTAAGCCATCCTCTCTCAAGACATCTATCTATGCACACGAGTTCAAATTTTTCATCAAAACAACATCTGTTTTTGAAAATTTCGAGTTGGCCAGTTTGCTGGCTCCAGGCCGGAATATCCGCCCTCTCTGGGCCGGAATATCCGGGGGGCCGGATTATCCGCCCCTTCCTGGCCGGATAATCCGGCCGTAGTGACCCTGGGTATATAAGGGGGGGGGGGTCGGGCTGCCCTAGGGCAGTTCCCTCCCCACCCCTTCCAGGTGATCCCTGCCGCCGCCGCCTCCTTCCCATCGCCGCCGCCGGAGCTCCGGCCAACCTTTTGGCCTGATTTCTTCGGAGGTTGCTCTCCTCCTCTTCTGGAAGGCTTTCACCAAGCGGATTTCGCAATGGATGCGGGTATTGCTCTTCTCATTGGATGTGTCTTTACCCCTTCTTGTTCTTGGTGATTTTGCCCTCTAGGTGTTGTTTATCTTGTTTATGAATCATGTTGTATGAACACTTTCCCCGATCTATCAAATTGATATCTGCAGCAAGTTGTAGAAGAAACTTTCGGGGGGCCGGATTATCCGGCCTGGGATTTTACTGCAACTTCTTTTTTATATTTGCTGCTGTCAATTTGGTTCATTTAGTGGAATTTGCTTGTTCATCTTTCATGATTCGTTGATCCTTTCCGATACTCGTGTGCATACGCTTATCCCCATGCTCTCCGTGCATCTCTCTTTCACAGGTGGTCCGAGTATCCCGAAGCGCAAGCGTCGGCTTGTTCGGAATGAGGAAGGAGTTCTTCTGGATGAGATTGCTATCCGGCGGGCACAGAGGGACGCTGCTAGGCAGGCTGAACAGGAGAAAGCTGCCAAGGTTGCCAAAGCTCGTGCCCGTCGTCGCAAAGGCAAAGAACCTCGTCCCGACTATAGGAAGATGCCAGAGGCCGAGTACATTCTTGTGCGGAGGAACAATTGGTATGCTACTGCAAGAGATGAAGACATTGAAGATAGGGGTTTCTGGAATGAGGAGCAGTGGGGGATTTTTCGTGATATTTATGAGCCTTTCAAGAATCCTTGCCGTCCAATGCATCCGATTGACTTTGATCACCTCCGCAGCAAGTCTTACTTTGATGAAGCACTCTCTGTGATTGAGAAGTTGGGTTTGATGGGATTGGCCAACATTCAGTGCGACTACAATCCCGGTCTTATCAAGCAGTTCTATGCTACTCTGGTGATTTTGCCCAATGCTCAGAAGTCTATGAAGTGGATGACCGGCGAACATGAGTGCACATCGGACTTTCCTACGTTTGCCTCTCTCTTGGGGTATGCGTACAATGGAGAGACCCCAGTGGGTCGGCGTATTCACAACCCGGGGAACAAGCCTGACAAGGACAAGCTCCATGACCTCTATGACTCCACAGGTGTTGTGGGCTTCATCAATGGCCTACATCCGCTTTATGATTAGCTGGTCCGCATTTTCAGGGAGAACATTGCTCCTAGTGGTGGCAACAATGATGCCATTCGCACCTCTCTGGTTGATCTGCTTGCTTTTGCTCATGAGTGTGCCACGTCGACTGACCCTGCTGAGGACTTTACCCTTGATGTGATGGACTTCATCTTCTATGAGATCAAGGATGCTATTATTCAGAGGAACACTGTGCCATATGCTCCTTTCATCATGCTTCTCATTAAGCATGTCCTTGGAGACTATGATATTCATGATGACTGTGTGGAGCACAAGGTCAAGAAGATGTATATCAAGAGAAAGGCGAAATCTGCTCCTTCAGCTGCATATCCTGACACTTTCATGGCTGATGCGAGGACTAGTGCTACTGCTCGTGAACAGAGGGCTGCTGCATCTGTTGTGTCTAGGGAGGTGAGGAAGCTCAGCTGGTTTGAGCGGAATGTTCTGTGCATGAAGGTAGAGATCCACCGTGAGAACTACCAGGCCTATGTCGAGAGGAAGAGCATCCAGGACACTCAGCAGCTTATCCTTCACCGTCTCAGTGGTGCTCAGACCGCCGATCCCACTCCTACTGCTCCTGTGGCCTATAATGCTTGGAACACCGATCGCTACAACTGGGTGGATATGCAGAAGCATCTCTTTGATGCTCCAGATGCTCCCGCAGGAGGTGCTCGTGCAGAGGCTGAGGAGGACTTTGAGGCTGAGGAGGACTTTGAGGCTGAGGAGGACTTTGTTGATGAGGATGAAGATGCTGGAGATGACGAGGGTGATGGCGGAGATTATGATGATGTGGACTTCGATGATGTGGACGAGTGATTTCTCGGGACGTGTAGCATCGCTCTTCTCCCTTTTTGGTGTCTTGATGCCAAAGGGGGAGAAGTAGTTCTATTAGGAATTTGTCGGGATTTGCATGGGTGGAAACAGAAGCTTGCGCGCTTATCATTCTTTGGCGCTTGTGTTTCTTCTTATTTCGTTTGTCTTAAGTCGAACTTTGTGTGTGGTTGAACTTCGTGTCGTTTATATGCTACCATGTGGTGTATGAGACTATGTCATATGTTCTTAATATGCTATGTGGATCATTATGTGTTGTTCACTTATTTTTATCAGCTCATGGTTATTGGTGAAATGGCTATGGAATTATTGCCCGGCATATCATATTATCATATTCGGGATTCCATAATCCATATTATTTGAGTTATCTATGCAATGGTATGTCTCTTCTAAACTCATTGGTGAAGTTGCACACGTCTAGGGGGAGCTGTGTATTTTGATCAATTATTCGTTGTGTGAATTATTCGACCTTTCTTGCAAATCCTAGTGTTGTCATCTAACACCAAAAAGGGGGAGATTGAAAGTGCAAACTTTGTTTCCCTCAGATTTTGTGTGTTAGATAACAACATTAGTGATACTAATTGTGTGCTAAGATTTGCAGGATTATCTTTTGCAGAAATGCCAGGCCGGATTATCCGGCCAGGGATGGCCGGATAATCCGCCCCCTCTGGGGTGGCCGAAAAACGGCTAAGGACTTATCGCGGCGTCACCCAGATAGGGGGGCCGGATATTCCGGCCAGGGGCCGGATAATCCGGCCAGCCGGATATTCCGCCCCAGCTTTGGCCGGATAATCCGCCCTCCCCCGGGGGTGGCTGAAATTCTGCTAAGGACCTGGCGCGGCGTCACCCAGGTAGGGGGGCGGATATTCCGGCCAGGGGCCGGATTATCCGGCCAGCCGGATTATCCGGCCCAACTTTGGCCGGATTATCCGCCCCTCCAAGTTAGCAACGGCTACATTTTGGGAGGGGCTATAAATACCCCTCCCCTTCTTCAACCTCAAGCTGCTCGAGCTGTGAAGAAAAGACCCCATTTTGGAGCCACCAAATTAGCAAGATCTCCTCCCTCAACCCACCAAAGTCGTTGATCTTTGGAGAATCAAAGGAGAAGGCCTTGATCTACATCCTCACCAAAGCGATTTGATTTCCCCTCTCATTTGCTAGAGGGCCCTTTGGTCTTGGGTTCCCTTGTGTCCCTTGACCTTGTTTGTGTGATTGAAATCTTGATACTTGTTGATTGAGATCTTTGTGGTGCTTGGGAGCCTCCAATTCAGTTGTGGAGTGGTGCCCCAAGTTTTGTAAAGGCCGGTTCCGCCTTGAGGAATCCCTTAGTGGAAAGTGAGCTAGGCCTTTGTGGCGGAAGCTTGCACCGGAGAATAGGGTGAGCCTTTGTGGCGTTGGTTAGGCCTTTGTGGCAACCACACCCCTCCAACATAGACGTACTTCCCCTAAAAAGGAAGGAACTACGGGAATTACATCCGTGTCTCCGTGTGCTCCACTCTCGGTTACCTCTTTCCTTTATTGCCTTTACTACTTGTATCTTGCTTAGCTTGCTCGTTGACATATAGGTAAATTCACCTTAGTTGCATATCTAGAGAATTTACCTTTTGTGTCAAGCCTAAATTGAAAAAGAATTAAAATTTGAGTAGCACCTATTCACCCCCCCCTCTAGGTGCCCATACGATCCGTTCAGCCCCCAGCCCCGACCCGAGCCGTGAGAAAGGGAGGAGACGAGAGAGCAGCACCCAGGACCCCCCCTCTCTTCTTCCCAGCATTCTGAACATCGCCGACCACCCTGCCCTCGCCAGCGCCGACCCACAGCACTCCGTGGCCGAGACCGAGCCCCTCCAGCACGCGAGCAAGGCACCCGAGGCCAGTGTCGCCCGTGCTCGTCGCCAGCATGCTCTGCGCCGGCCATCTACTGGACGCCCTCGTCCCCGACGCTCCGCCCTATAAATACCCCCGCCGATCAAACGGAGAGACTCGCCCAGTCCCCAGCTACCTCCCAGACACCCTCGTTTAGCCCCGCTTGCTTTAGCTCGCCGTAGCCAGCCCCGCCGGCGAGGTACTAGAAGCAGAGCGCGCCGTCGCGTTCGACCACCTGGGAGCAAGCCGCCACTGGGAATCGGAGGAGGAGTCACGCCGCAGCCGATCCCGCACGTCGCCGTCGAGTTCTGCATCCTCTCCGTCCCGCCCTCGCCGTCGAACAGTCTTCTCTGCAACGCCGGTGAGCACCCCCGTCTCCGACGAACACGATGCACGACAGCCGTTCGATCTAGATCCAGCGGTAGCATACCGATTCGGTTAGTTAAGTGATCTGACGGGTGGGACCCCCCTGTCAGGTTCTGTTTTTATTCCTTCCCGCCAAGCGAACCGTTTTCTGGGCCGGCCCGTTCGGGTTTCGTTTGAATGAGGCCCAGCTAGTTTAGATTCGGTCCGTTTCCTTTTTATTTATTTTCCCGCCTTTTCGAATTAGTTCAAAACTGTTTCAGATGTGATTTTCAAATTTAAATTCCAAGAGTTTTACAAATCCTTTTCTAGCAAATAAATATGCGTTGGAAAGCTTGTAAAATACTCTACACAGTAGAACTGGTTAGAATTCAAAATAAGTTAGGAATTTAATTAGATATGAATAGTGTGACCATAGCTTGTTTAATCATAGAAGATTTCTAGAAAATTATTTAAGCCTCCTAAAATCATGAAAATTAAATTGTGAACTCACCAATGACATACCTTACTGTTAGTCAACCCTAATCAACTCCAAACCCTATTAGTGTTATCAATTAGACCCTAACCCAACTCTAGTTAGTAACATAAAATGATAGATTCCTATTGCACACTTAGAATTAATTTGCCCTCTTACCAATTCACTTAGTTGATCCCTTCTCACTTGAACTAGTATTAGTACCCCTAAACCAATACCAATGCTTAGAAAGTGAACCCCATATGACACTTAGTAGAGAATCTAACTTGCACACTTGAAGAAAACTTAGAAGAAAAACTTACCATCCAACACCATAAAATGCAACATAAATGCTATTGTTAGCAAACAAAGATGTGTGCTTGGTGTGTTGTTAGCATTGTGTAGTGATTGTGTGCTTTGTGTTTATTCGTTATTAGACGCTAGTGTTGCCGAGGAGGATATTGGAGGGGATTATTATCAAGAAGAAGAAGAATACCCCGGACACTTTGCCAACCAAGGCAAGCCATCTTTTGATTCATACTCCCAATGCCTAGTTTTAATATTGCATTCTACTTGTTTTAAGTAAATTGCATGATTGAATTGCTAGAGTAGAATGATAGAAGTGTATTGATGTCTTGTTTATCAAGAGCATCAAGCTGAGTTTATCCAACTCTATTTAGTAGTATCATCACGCAATGTAGTTGCTTAGTCGCTAATAAAAATTGGTGCTATCTCTGGAGGAACCCCATTTGAAAAATGGTGACTTGAACTTGAAACTTGGGTGGGAGATTGCTCCTACGTAATGGTTTTATGAAAGAAATCAATCTTGACTAAGAACTATGAAATGTATTTCTCAATGACAACGAGTGATGTACTATGGGAGCCAACCATACCGTACGACCACATTACCCCTATATGGGAAGGGGCTTAGTCCGTAGCTTGTTTACCTTAGTATGGGAGGCCTTGTAACAAATCATTATGGAGGGACACCGTGCGCGGTTACTTCTGAACCAGGTGGACTCCACTAACCCGGCACTCCGGGATGGCCAGAACTAGAGGCGCCGGAGCGGGGATTCCGTACCCCGGGCTCTAGGGAAGGATCCTATACTAGGGTGAGCAAGTGAAAGAGTTTGTTTGATTATCTGAACCCCGCATACTTGTGTATGACGATCCGTGGATTTCTCCCGGCAGATGTATCGAATCTTGTGGGTAAAGTGTACCCCTCTGCAGAGGTTTTCAAACTATTCGAATAGCCGCGTCCGCGGTCATGGACAGTTGGCAAGCTGTACTTGACTTTTGTCAAGAATAAAAATGACAATGGTGAACTTGGTGAATGACTTGACTTGACATTGATGTTGACACACTTGAAGTTCCTTTTTAGATTGAACTTAGAGAACTAAACCTCTTTTCTACCAATGAACATTCTTGGGAAATAAAACTAGCTTTTGCAAATAAACTTAGTGCTTAGTCCACTATGCCAAACTTGCATACCTACTTCGTCATTTCATTTATAAGATGGTTTGCGAGTGCATCCAATGTACTCATGGCTGTGTCCCTGGCTATCAACTTGGCCAGACTATGGGGAAGAGTATCCGGAGGAAGGGTATGAAGAGGAGTACCAGAACTAAGCTCGTCTCCATGAGTCGCCATTGCCTGTAGGGTGAAGGCATGGACCCGAAGACGTTATTTCCGCTGCTATATTGTGTTGTAATATGAACTTGGTCTCTATGACCTTTGTATTTGAACCATCGTATTGTAATGTCTACGGAACTGGTTACCAACTACGTTATGTATATCGCAACAATGGTTCTGGGATTGCGGTGGAATACATAACGGGCACTTCGAATTTGTATCAAATTTGAGGTCGTCACACTAAGCCATGCATCATTCATGGTGGAAATTTACAACATACCCATAGTGGACATTCGACGACGCATCTCAAAATAAAAAGCTATACCCAATGGTAAATAAAAGAGATGCCGAGGTGTCCATTGTCTGTTTGTCTTGTCATTTTGATGTGGGCTAGTTTACATGTCATCGGGCAAGAGGTACCCCGTTGGCGTTCTCAATGATACACATATGCTTACAATGACAAGAACTTGCTTGGGACCTAAGTCGACTAGCATTGTTTAAGTACTCGTATTCACAGGACATGAGATTTTCAACTTATGATTTGTCAAGCATATATCTCATATTTGTACTCGCATTAACCTTAACCACTCAACAGTAGCGTAGCCAGCCAGGGTGTACGCCCCAGGCCAACAACATTGCTACAGTATCAAACATGGTTAAACAGTGTAAAATTGCTACAGTGACGAATGATTTTTCCTCTACGCCCCAGACCAAGGCCCCTGTAGCCTGGGGCCTGGCTACGCCACTGCCACTCAAGATGCCTATGATGGGGGTAATGAGAGCACAAAGCTAGTAAGTACCATAATTTTTGGAAGGTTTATGAAAACTTGCAATCACTGCTTCCCTCTGCGAAGGGTCTTTCTTTTACTTTTATGTTGAGTCTCTACCTTCTACCTTTGTGCACCGTCTAACAGAGCATAGTTGTCATTCTGAGTATAATGTGCATGGTCCCAAAATTTATTATTGATTGATTCATGATTATGGTTTTGCTTGTTCTCAAATTATTTGTATCTAGTCACCCTCTTAAACTTGAAGGTGTCCTATGCATTTATGTTTTGCTACTCCATGAGGGACAAGCTGAATACCACTTTGCTATGTTTTTCTATATGCTTGAAACAAACAATTGACTTTCAATGCATTATTACTCATGATCTTTTGTTTGTGTTACTTTTCATGTTATAACATGGTTGCTAAGTTCTATTGTCAAGATCATATCTCTTATGCCCATGTTTAGAGTACTTTGATCTCAACACTCAATGCTTTACATCGTTTGATCAAGATTGTGTTGGTGCATGTCACCTAAAAAATTATTGTTTTGTTCTCACTTAACTACTCGAGGACGAGCAGGAGTTAAGCTTGGCGATGCTTGATACGTCTCAAATGTATCTATAATTTTTTATGCTCCATGCTTGTTTATGCACCATTTGCTTTGTGTTTTGTTTACACTTCGTGGCGTTTTTATGCATTTTCCGGAACTAACCGATTAACGAGATACCACAGTGCCAGTTCCCTGTTTTCTGCTGTTTTTGTGTTTCAGAAAAGTTACACAGAAAATATTCTCGGAATTGGACGAAACAAAAGCTGATGTCCCTAATTACCTGACACAAAGACGGAGTCCAAAGGAGAGCAGGAGACAGACCAAGGGCTAGCCACACTCTGTGTGACCGCCTGGTCCACCCCCTGGCATCGCCCTTCTATCTATTTATTCCCTCCGTCGAGAAAACCCTAAGGGCCCGAACTATTTTCCAGAAAACATACTGCAAGCCACCACCGTCGTCGATGCGAGATGGGAGGGTCCAGAAGCTCTTCCCGGCACCCTGCCGGAGAGGGGAATCACCACCGGAGGCCTTCTTCATCACCATGCCTGCCTCCGGAGTGATGTGTGAGTAGTCTACCTTGGACGATGGGTCCATAGCAGTAGCTAGATGGATGTCTTCTCCTCTATGTGCTTCATGTTTAGATCTTGTGAGCTGCCTATCATGATCAAGATCATCGTTATGTAATTCTACATGTTGTGTTTGTTGGGATCCGATGAATATTGAGTACTATGTCAAGTTGATTTGAGATTTATCATCTCTATGTTATTTATGATCTTGCATGCTCTCCGTTGCTAGTAGATATCTTGGCGGAGTAGATGCTAGTGACTCCAAGAGGGAGTATTTATGGTCGATAGTGGGTTCATGCCTCTCATAACCTGGGAGAGTAACAACAACTTCTAAGGTTGTAGATGTGCTGTTGCTACTAGGGATAAAACAATAATCTTGTGTTCAAGGACATTTGTATTGTTTATATTTCAGACTTTGCTTAAGGCGATAATCTGTTGCTTGCAACTTAATACCCAACGGTTGTTCGGATGATATCCGGCGGGTGGATTATTAGTCATAGACACAGTTGGATTCCGGTCTATGTATTATGTTGTAATGCCCAAGTGAATCTCATAGTGATCCTAATGACATGTACATGCATTGCTTGCATTCTTTATTCTGTCAATTGCCCAACTGTAATTTGTTTACCCAGCATATTATTTATCTTTATGGAAAGACACCTCTAGTGAACTGTAGACCTCGGTCTATTCTTTCACATTCATATTAACATTTACTTTCTACAAGCATTATTTACTTTTTTGCAAATAAATATCTTTTACCACACGATACGTTTAATCCTTTGTTTACAGCAAACCGGTGAGATTGACAACCTCACTGCTAGTTGGGGCAAAGTACTTTGGCTGTGTTGTGTGCAGGTTCCGCGTTGCTGCCGACGCAGAGCTACGTCTAGATAGGCGCTATAAACAAATTGTCTAGAACGTTGCCAAGCCGGCTAGCATCAACCTTTAGAAGTGGTTTCTTTCTCCTACTGGTTGGATTAAACCTTGATTTCACAATCGAGGGAAACTTACCGCTGTGCTTATTCTACCTTCCTCTTGGGGTTCCCAACTGGGTGGACGGACGACCTACTCCCGAGCACCAGCCTCCTCAAGATCCTGCCGAGTTCCCGCCGATGACCTACCTCGAGCACCGCGCTCTCCGTGCTCGCTCTCAAGCAAATCAAACTGGATCTTGCTGATTTAATTAGGAGTACAAATTTCACTGTGGTCTACAGGGGACAAGGCCAAAGAATTCGCCTTCCCTCACCTTTCCGCGGACTCGATTTGAGCTGCGCCAGGACCTAATGATAGCTAGAGGAAGACAGGATGCGAGATCTCCAAGATGCGTGGGTAAGATTTTTCGGGAACCCAAGGTGAACACCTGCTCGAGCCGTCTAGCAGCATGGCTGCGAGCCTGCGATGACTCCAGCCAGCCAGCTGAGGAAGAACAGCTCCAACAGGACCATAATTACCGGCAAGACCAAACTCGGTCCCAGTTACAGAATTTATGGCTGCAATACAAGGGGGAGGCGTCCTCGATGGGGACTGCCTGGGCAAGAAGCCAAGAAGTGTGCACGTCTCTGGCTTGTCCTACCACGGAGATAGGCTTTAGGCACCGAGAAATAATAGAGCAAAAAACGAGCCTCTAGCAATCACTAAATTGTTTTTCTTTTTACTGCATTGCATTACTCTCTCGGTTCATAATTACCTTGCATTACGTGTTTAGTAAAAATTAACTTTTATAAAATTTGACTGAATATTTAGAAAAAATATCAATATTTTTAATATAAAATCTCATATATTAGAATCTTCATAAATTATATTAAAATTTGACAAGATTTGACTTTGACTACACCTACGAGGTAAATAAAAACAGAGAGAGAGTAGCTGCAGATACGATATCCACAACAATTAATCGTGTGCCCTCCTAGAGCTCCAACATGCAATGCTGCTAGAACTTTCTGTTGCATGGAGACATTGCCGCCCAGACATACGCGCCCCTTGTATTGAATCAAGCCGTTGGTTAGCTGAAAAGCTCATGTCGGTGTTTTCTCACCTGCAAATTACTCCAGCAAGGATCGAGAGGACTCATTTGCCAGGTACCCTTGCTTCCCTCATCCAACCATAGAGGCAGCCCATGTGAAATAGCCAAGATTTCAGCAGTATTCTCACGTCGAGACAAAGCATCTGCTGCTCAGTTATAACACTCCTTTTTGTACTCAATGCAATACTGTAAGCACATTTTGGTTAAGGCCTTGTGTTGCCCTCGAGTGGATAAATGATAATCATTCAAATGTGACATACACTGTTGATCCGTTAGAATGAAGAACTCATACTGCATCAAATAATACCTCCACCGCAATCAGAATTGCTAAACATTCTTTTCGTAGGTTGGGAGGCCTCTAGTGCGTGGCCCAAGTGACTTGCTCAAGAAGGCAAGAGTGTGGCCATCTTGCATGAATACTTCCCGATCCCATATTTAGATGCATCTATTTTGATCATGAATGCCTTCTGAATGTTGGGAAGGGCTAACACTAGAGCCGTAACAAGTGCTTTTTTTATATCTTCGTATGATTTTGTGTGCTTCAGTCCAAACAAACACCACACACTTCTTCAGTAGATCTGTCAAAGGCTGACTCGATACTTTGTAGTTGGAAATAAAGTGACTAGTAATAACCGGCCAAGCCCAAGAATGCTATGATTTGTCGCACATTTGAAGGACTGGAACAGTTTTGAACCGCCAAGACATTCTTTGGATTAGTAGAGACCCCATGACTGCCGATGATGTGACCCAAGCCGTCTTTGAGAAAACGTGCACTTTGAACGCTTCATCTTTAGCTCATGATGACTCAGTTGCTGAAACACCAATGCAATGTGCTCTTGATGTTGTTTTAGGTGGAACTATAGATCAGAATATTGTTCATAAAGACAAGCACAAAATTGTGAAGCAAGGGTGCCAAGATAGAATTCATGGCATTCTGAATGTGGTCAGGGCTCTTGTCAGTCCATACGACACTAATTTAAACTCACAGTGTCCTTGGTGTGTTTGGAAGGCCGTCTTGTGCTCTTCTCCCTCTTTCATTCTTATCTGATGATAGCTGACATGCAGGTCCAGCCTGGTGAACCAAGCTGCTCTAGAAAGCTCGTCCAACAGTCGTCATTGCTGGTGAGATGGTAACCATTCTTCAATTTGATGGCGTTGAGGTGGCGGTAATCAATGCAAAACCGCCAACTCCCATTTGAAGCAGCAGAATCGGAGAAGCAAATTGGCTTGAGCTATGCTGTATTACCCCTTGTTTCAGTATCTCACAAATCTCATGCTCGATTTCATTCTTTTGGAAAGGTTTGTATGATATGGCCTTAGATTCACATGCTTAACCCTAGGCAGCAAGGGAATAGTGTGGTCAAATGGATGGCGGGGAGATAGCCCACATGGCTCTTCAAGCAGTGAGTCAAACTGCTGCAAGAATGGTGCCACGAGATGTTCATTGGTTTGCTCCACAGTGACTGCTTTCTTGACCTAGGCACACATTTACCAAGTGATAGTGCACTTTGTTCAAGTCTTTAATTTCAGCTTCTTACAGTAAATTGCACTTAGCAACAGTGGGCAATATGTCTTGCAGCCTAATCTTCTTACCTCCATAACTGAATGGCATATACTTTTGTAGCCAATGAACTTTCATAGGACTATGACTAGCTAGCCAGTCCACCACAAGGATGACATCAGAAGAACCCAAAGGCAAAAGCTTCAGATTTTTTTTTGAAAAGTCTCACCCTAATTGGACCAATTACATTGTGGGATTTCCGTGGCACACATCATCACATCACCATTGGCCACTTTTTCTTTCATAGCATGCTTGCGTTAACAAACCCTTATCCAGTTTGCAGCCACAGATTCATGGACAAAGCTATGCGAACTTCCTGAATAAACCAGTATTAGCAGTTCCCCGTCTCCCACTTGCCCGCGCAGACGGGTGTGCGGCTCCTCATTGCCGGTGAGAGCTTTTCATTGCAGCATGTAGACATCTGCACCCGGTGAGAGCTCTTCTTCTTCTTCTTCACCAGATTGTTACAACAAGTTCAATAGCTCCTCCAAAACATGGAGTTGGACTATATATGCACAAGAGTGGTTGGGATTACACTTCTCTCTGTAGATGAAATGTAGAGCATGCGCTTGGCGATAGGCTCGCATGGACCTGAGTTTTTCATCGGCGGACGGCGGCCGCATCTCGTCAGGTGATGGTGGTGGTACAGGCACCAGTACACCCCGCCTGGCTTAGGATGTGTGCCAAGAGGAGTTGGAAGAGGCAGTTTGAAGTATTGGCAAGAATTTGTAAAAAAAGATGGATCAGTTATCTTCGTTCCATGTTTACATACTGCTGGTTTTTAGTTCTCTATAATGGCAGTGTGCAGGTCATCTTTTTATTTTTTAGGGATAGACAAATTTCATCTATATGGTTCATTATATATATACAATAATAGTATCTTGGGCAAGCGTTTCTAATCATATATGTGTTTCAACAAGGAAAGAGGATTTTCAATGCGGGATATAAAAACATATCTCTCTGTAGCACCCGTGGTAAGTACTCTATGGTTTGGCGCTTTAGTAGGTTATTTGATAGGAATTAATCGTTTATTTCCAGATGCTTTGTCATTCTTTTTTTAAATTCTTGTTATTGCTATGCTAGGAATATAATTCTTTGTGACATGCCAAAATAGACCCTTTTCAACTATTCTGGCACATACAATGCATTACAGATGTATGATCATTACCCTTCAACCGGGTTATCCTATTCCACTTCTAGATATAGAAAAAACTAAACGGGAAATAAATGAAAAAAAGGCATAGTTTGGAGATAAAACCTAAACTCAGCGTAGAGACATTCAAAAGGATCCTGATGGGCAGAATTCCCGTGGAATTATTTGCGCTAGACACGACAAAAATTCCCCACGACGAGGCGGTGGTCGCCCCAACTCCAAGACCTCTTCTTGCAAAGCAGCCAGAGAAACACAGTATCCAATTCGATAGGTTGATGCAATATCACAACAGCTTTAATTTCATTATGTAGCGGCAAACTGTGTGACAAAGTATAATGGATCCAGGACGCATGTTGCGCCAGCAGGTTGTGCATAAGAGTGGTAGACTGCTCAGCATATTCTAGAACTATGCCACGCAAACTCTTAAATAGACGCAATTTGTGTTAAAATTCCTGATGCCCAAATTTCTCACAAACCGCGGTAGTGAATTTGTCCCAAGAGGTGGCAGTAATTTGAGCATTGGTACACTTCAACCACAGAGCTGGAGGGTAGAGAAATCAAAACGATACATCGATCAAGGACTCAGGAAACTGGGTTGTCGCCCCAAAACAAAGGACAATCCATACGCTCTCTTGGGAATACTGAGGCGCGTCCGGCGAAGTGATCTGGTACCCCTTGGGGTAGTGCATGGTGACCTCGTGCTGGATCTCCGTCACGTGAGCATGGAGATCACCAGGATCCTCCCGGAGCCCGCCCATAGTGCGCTCTAGTTACAGTCGCCACTCGAGGAGATCATGAACGCGGGATGCATCTCCTCCAGACGACTCAGCGCGGTGCCCTGCTGCCGCACCTCACCGTGGACGTCCAGCTTCTCCAGTACCCGGCTGATGGCCGTGGTGAGATCCGCGAACAGCTGATCGACCACATCCGCTTTCCCTATCCTGGTGAGGTTATGTTTTGGCCCGAGATTTGTGGGTGGATACGGCAAGAAAACCGAATTAATTTGGGGAAGGAAGGTGGTGGAGATTAGGCTCTGATACCGATCTACGAGTTTCAAATCACAGATTGATACAAGGATAGGAGGCGGATCGAGATTCGTTTGTCGATTCGGTTGGATTCAGGAGTCTAGTTTCTCGATGCCTTTTACAACTGACCAGGGTAGTTACATATAGCTTGGGGGCTCCTATTCGGCTCTTTAAGCGCCCATTAGGGCTAGATTCTTAAAAATAAAAAATTAAATTATTTCAATTTCGAAAATCTTTTCATATTCAAAAATCTGTTCAAATTCAGAAACTTCTCAAATTAGAAATCTGGTCAAATCCAAAAATTGCTCAAAGTTCAAAATCTGTTCAAATTCGAAAATTTGTTCAATCGAAAACTGTTCAAATTCGAAACCTGTTCAAATTTGAATTTTTTTACATTCGAAAATCTTTTCAAATTCAAAATCTGTTCCACTAGAAAATATTCAAATTTGAATTTGTTCAAACTTAAAATTTTTCAAATTTGAATTTTATTCAAACTTAAATTTTTTCAAACTTGAATTTGTTCAAACTTGAAAAATGATAAAATTTGAATTTGTTCAAACCTTGAAAATTTGTTCAAACCTTCAAACTTAGATTGTTGCAAAATGCATAGTTTTACTCATGCAAAATGCTTACCCAAGCCATACCTTTTGTGCCGGTTTTCTTCGTCAGCTGACCGGTCGATGTAACAAAGTAGTGTCACTCTACTTCTAACAAAATTTTGGGCATGCATCTTAAAGCAAATATTGTATATACAGAAAGTACAGGAGATTATAAGAACG
The DNA here is from genome assembly GCA_007115705.1 of Dactylis glomerata. Lineage (NCBI taxonomy): Eukaryota > Viridiplantae > Streptophyta > Magnoliopsida > Poales > Poaceae > Dactylis > Dactylis glomerata. The sequence continues at coordinate 1,369,147 of QXEO01000234.1, read as the reverse complement.
AATACGTCTACGGTATAATGGGTTGAGCACGTGTAAGATCGGGAAACTATTCACGCAGGCACTTAGCCAGCCGGCCAGACAGCGCGCGCTCGGCAGGTCACCGCCGCAGCCACACCATGTCCTAGGTCCGCCGAGCTTCTTCGTTTTAAGATCAATGATAGTGAAATAATTAAGGAAGGGGATTTGGTGCACTTGAGCACCAGTGCTCCCGCCATGTGTAGGTTTGTGGTTGGTTGGTCTCCACATTAATAACCGTGCCAGAATGAATTTCCAATGAATACAAGCAGTTATAAAATAGTAAGTACGTTGGATACGCGTATGGTATAGAACAGTAGATACTGCAGCAGGTAGCAATTAATATGGTCCTGTAAGTTCAGGTAATTTGTGGCACATTTCTCGTCGACAGGTTTATTTGGATGCCTTATTTGTTTTCACAGCTCTGGGTTGCTATCTGCTCTGAATAGACTGGCGGGTTGACAGTTTTGATTTTATAATTTTTGTCTAGTCATTGTTCTCATTAACTTTTTACTGCCTTCCATCAACCATCTGACCGATCAACACCCACCACTCTTCCTTAGTTTATTTGGTTTGCTCATCAAGCCATTGCTCCATCCACCAAAATTCGTCACTCCTCTTCACCGTTATAGGATCCACCACCATGGCCATGAGGATGAAGGACATGTAGATCTTGCACGCCCTGCATCCGAGGGCGAAGCTGAGCACCTAAGGACGAACTCCTCGCTCAAATCTAGTAAGTTAATCTCCATCACCATCTCGTTGCCCGTTTGTGCTCGGTTCAGCTTTGGAAGTTTAGCCGGCGGTGATTTTTGTATCCACCCTTTTTTTTAATAGATCAGTCTGCATTTCAGATCACCATGTATTCAGATTATTATCTGGATCGAGTAATAAATTTACAACAACTCCGTTTGTGGCTGAGCGTCAGAAAGTTGATGGTCATGGCGTACTGCCGGTGCCACTCCCAGTCCCAGAAATTGGAACATCCGGCGACCTGATGAAGATGATAAATAAATGAGACCACTCGGCACTCACGGTTGTTGTTGTATAAAAACTTGATCAATTAGCAAACCTTACCGAGCTGGGAACTGAATTTCCCGAGCTCGACGAACAAATTATATGCAGAGGAGAGCTTGACCACAGAGCAGCAAATCAGAGGAAGGGGATGAGTGATTGCTTGCATTGAGGAAGACGATGCATCAGACATGGCTACGACCTTGCTGGTGGCGAAAAGGGTCTCTGAGATGAAGCACGGAGTCAACCAGGGAGGAAGGAGATGGACACGCCGGAGACCATTGTTGAAGTGATATATTCACACGCCACGGCACAACGAGTAGCTCCACAGCTACAAACCTATGTGACTGACACCTACAAGACATCACACTGCACGTGATAAGCAATCGGAGCTACTCTAGCTCTCCGCTGTCCGTAAAGTTGCTCCCCATGTGGCAGGGCATTAAATGCACCTCACAGCAAAATACAGCGAAGCTGCTGCTATACCTGCTCATATACCACTAGAAAACAGTCCCCATACATGAAACATACAGACAGATCAAAAGAAGCAACGGTTCAGAATGGATCCATCTGTCGAGAGCACTGATGCTCAGGCCAAAACAACTTTTCGAATAATTAAACTACTTACCATATATGCGATCACGCAAAATAAACGAAGAAGACACCAAAGATCGAGTATTAAATCAGTAGTAGCCGTATGCAGGAAAATGCTTAAGCACCCACAGAAGTTCGACCATATTGACATTATAGGCTATTTTACATTGCGTCTTAATTGCTGAGATATCTCTTCTGTTCGTTTCTACTTGAATAACATATATGATCTATTTTGAGCAGTGCAAAGCAGAAGCACGCTGCTTAATTAGGGTACACGGCTAGCACGGGGAATCCCTGGTACACTGGGATAACCGGCTGGTACACCATGACTGGCCCTACTGGCAAAAAGAACACCGGATCAGCAGGTACAACATAGCCTCCTGCTGCAGCAGCTGTCGTCGTTGTTTCGTGGTTCGTCGGCTTCTCTGTTAGCGCCGACCCGGACGCGCTCCGCTGGATGACAGAGGGAGAGGGCGGATTCGACGTGCCGTCCGCCGGATTCGTGGAGAGGGAAGGCGCCGACGCGCTTCGCTTGCTGAGACAGGACGTGGACGCCGCCGGCGTGCTGCCCGTCGTCGGGGCGGAAGAGAATAGCGACTCGGGCAGCGGCGGCCGGACGTCCACGCGGGACACGAACACCTGGACGTGTGGGACGTCCTCCTTCTCCAGGCGGATCAGCAGGTCCCGGAGAAGCACCCAGTCCAGCAGCTCCCGCAGGTCGCCGTCCGTCGCGACGTCCCGGAGCTCGTCGTCCTGGCTCTCGCGGGGGCTGACGTACCCGATGGCGACGCTGAAGCAGCCGGCGATCACCGCCAGGCGGTCATGGAACTCCCGAAGCGTGATGGACAGGGGCACCTTGACGAGGATGGTTTCGCCGCCGACGTACTTCGCCTTGCCGCCGCCCAGCGTGGAGCGCTGGATCTTCCCGCCGTAGTTGACCTGCAGCGTCGCATGCCGGTACTGACCGGACGCCATCACCATGTCTGCACTGGTTTGCAAAGCCGACTTAGGTTAGACCAAAGAAGCTATCTCTGAGAAAGGCAGGGAAGACGGGGGGAAATCTGTTCTCGATCGAAATATGTCCAGGGCTCCAGGGCTCGAATACAAAGACACGGATCGAAATTTATGGGTCCAGGGCTCGAATCACCTACGACTCGGCTTTGGAAACCTACTCTGATCGGGCCATCTATCCGTGTCATATACAAAGAGAGCCTATGCCTATCCGAATCGTACACAGAGTCTCCGCCGTGTCTCCTCTCTCCTGCTGCAGTTCTCTGTTATGATCACAGACTCTACTCGATTTCGAATTCCAGGTTTGATACCAGCAGAAGACGGACTCAGATCCGTTCGTCCGGTTCAGTTCGGTTCAGAGTCTAGAACGTCGAGCGATGCCTATCCACTGTCAAGTCTGTAGACGCTTAACGGGAGTTGGGTTGATTCACACGGGCTGGGCCTCCGGCCTCCTTCTTGTGTCTTCTTGGGCCTTGGGCCACAGAGGGCCCATGTCAGATACTGTGACAATCTGCTACTACTCTTTTCCCACATGGAGGGGAAAATCCTATGCTGTCGGCGCCTACCCAGCGCTGCACACCCCCGCGTAGGTATGGGCCGGGCCCGTTAGCGCTGGTCGAGAGGAGATGCGACCAGAGACAAACAAGATGGCCAAGAGGAAACAAGGCAGACCGTGCAGCCCTCGCCGACGACGGGGACGACACGGCTTGTCGCGACGCCGCTGATGGAGGCAAGGAAGAAAGCATTAGGGTTACAGGTGTAGTAGGTCTTAGGGTTTGGGGTTCCCCGACGATGAACTTAGGGTTAGGGAGTGGTGTGTTCTCGCCGGCGACGAAGGAGGGGAGGTCAGAGGGATGGTCGGCTAGGGAGGGTGGCGAACCAGCAGAGGTGGCAGCTAAGGCAGAGTGGGACCACAAGTCGTCACGGTAGCCACACCGGCCGCGGGTGGTGGGAGGCGGTGGTTTGACCGGCTATGGGAGGAAGAAAAGCACGAGGTAGGAGAAAGATGACCGAGGTGGGGAGGAAGACGTTGGTGAGCCACGGCCCACACGGCTGTAGGGTGTGCGGCGCCTGTCGGGTTCAATCAGGGTGACACATAGGCGCCCCCACGGAAAGGCACCACGCAGAGGCCACATAGCTGACATCTGGATGAGCCGACTGGAGATCTGGTGGTGGCGGTGCACGTAGCCGGCTCGTCGTCCCGCGCTTTCTGTGTTGCCTGGTTCGTTCGATTGATGTGATCTGATACACATGTGAACACCTTCGAGACTGGCTGGTGGCGCCGTTGCGCTCGATGCTCGGCCGTTGCGGTCCTCCGCTCATATGTGCGTGCTCATGGTCTTGCAAAGCGTGTACCGAGCATTCCCTCTGTTCCTTTGAGATGTTTGGTTTTATGTGCAAGTCTCGGCATTCAGCGTGTTTGCCTTTTCTGTTTGTGATGTCTGCAGTTGATATGTTCGATGAAATACGTATAGCTAGGACTCCCTGCACCTTTATTGCCAGGTAAAGATCATAACTTAGACTGTTACAAAATGCTTAGTTTTATTCTTGTTAGGCGCATGATGCGAATTGCGTACCCAAGCAACACCTTTCGTGCCGGTTCTCTTGTCATCTGACCGGTCGATGTAAAGTAGTGTCACTCTACTTGTAACAAAATATTGGGCACGCATCTAATGTTCAGATGGAGTTTGTGGTATATATGTGTCAATTAAGCTTCCCGATGTTCTATTATTAATATTTGCTTTCTTATTTCTCCTTGGTCTTGGTCGACGCTGTGAACAAGACAACACCTTCTGGCATTTTATTGAGAAAAGCTTCCATTGGCTGCTTGGTTTTCTGATGGTTCCTTCTATGTATATTGTAGTACTATTATTGTTCCATGCTTCGCGGATAAAGTCTGGTTATTCACTTGAGAAAGTTTGAACTCCACTACCTAAAAAAGAGCAAGTATTTATTGCCTACATCCACCCAACTTTGTGTACACAGGTACCGCACAGAATCTTCTCCACCTGATGATATCCAAAAGCCCAAATTACTCCGATCATCTGCGATCTAACTTAACGTTTGAGATGAAATGTTCAGCCGAGCGGATCATGGTGTGCCAAATCTTCCGGCGCTCCGCGTACTCACCAACAGCCTGCAGATTCTATGAATACATTCCTACCGAAACGCGTTGGTCAGTTAATGCCGCTAATTCTGCTTTTCCTGATTTCTCTCGCACCCTTGCGCGAGGTTTCCTTCGTCTGATCCTCCCCTTCGCGCTTTCGTCACAGTCCCCACCGACTAGGCGTACTACCCATGGATGTCTTTCATGTGGAGTTTCTCTTTCAACGTCCACTTCTCCACTCGCCCATGCGATGTCGCTCATGGTTTCGCCAAGACGCCGCTGCCCCTTTCCCCACGCAAATCCTCCCATGATGCTACCGTAGTCGTGCCTGCCATAATCACTCTAGGAAAGAATACAGCTGTGGGGACGCCACCACCCTAGCTCATAACATACGGTGAGGCGCCCCTGCATAAGTCAGTTGAGAGCTCCTTTGACTAATCGGATTTTTAAAAGATATATGTAGGATTGAAATGATGAAATCCTATGAGTTTTTCTCCAGGAGCTGTTTGATTCACAGGATCGTATCTCATATGAAATAATCCCATAGAAATCTTGGCCTGTAAATTTCATAGGAAATGTCATGAGATTGGACATCATGGAAAGTTCCTTCACGACAATCAAAGAGAATTACTCTTCTCACAAGCAGACAACATCCCAATCCTATAGAATTCCTATTCCTACACTTTTATCTATTTTATAAATCTAAGCAGCCCAAGCCGGTAGAAGTTTGCCATGACAAGCTTCAAGTTCTGTGTCCTTCACATGTACAAAGGTACAACCATTCGTTCGGGTCAATGAAGCTGATTAATGCAATGTTTGTGGCCGTGCCCAAGGCAGTGATACCCGTTTATATATTTTTCGATAATAAACATATATTAATATCAAGAAGATATCAGTTACACCTAGTCTCTGCAACAATGCAGTGCACTAGCAATATGGATACACACAGAAAACAAAAAGGAAAAATTACAAAAAGAAAAGTCCCACTATAGTGATCAATTTCTAGCAGCATTAGCGTCAAACACCACAAAGACAGCACCAGAAGTCCAGCTTTCAAAAGCTACGCTTTTAAGAAAGAAAATAAAATGCACAAGTGCTGTCGTCGTCCGATCATAGACATTAGGTTTTTACTCTCGAGAAAGTCTCGTTCACAAAACAATGCATTCAACAAGGTCATTGCCAATCACAACCAACTAGGCCAGACCTTGGATTTTCATCCTGCAAGATAGGACTTTGAACTTCTCCTGTGCTGTCACCCCCACTTGCCGATGTCTTTGCTATGAGTCACAAATCACCAAGAAAGTTCCATATTGCCACAAAGACTCAAAGAATTGTTGCTAGTGATCAGAAACTCGTCTTTCCTACCATTCTCCGCTTCTAACTTCACCATGGACCGTAAGACGTGTCCCATGATGGCAACAGATAACAGAGCTTCGTCACACTCCCTATTAAACCAAACGATTAGAAAAAATGGGTGCGCAAACCAATTACCACCCGATCCAGCAATCTCCAAGCATGTCGCCCAAGGGAGTTCGCCGATGGAGCCTTCCAGAACACAACACTCCAACCAAATCGATGGGGACAGGTGATGGGTTCGTAGCATAGAAAACAAAAAAATTCTATGCATGAACACAAAACTAGCCAAGATCATCTACGAGATGGAAGCAACGATTAACTAACCCTCGAAGACTGGAAGCAGGGTTTACGTTCCCGCATAAATGTTGCGATGAAGAATCGATGAAGATGTACATAGTTGACATAGTCGTTCACTTGACGAGCTCAAGATCATGTACAAGGCACCACAATTGGCGGCGTCTTCGTACTCGGTCACACGTACGGTTCGGTGACGTCCTCCATGCCTTCAGTCCAGCGGGGCAGAGGAAGTAGGGATCCGTCGGAACTCCTCCTCCTCCTCCACTTCTCCAAGTGTTGGTGGCTAACAATTTCGGCAGCGCTTCGCTAAGCGTTCACCTACTTGGTGGAGCAACAAGGTAGGGGATGGAATGGACTAAGTGTCTAAAGGAAGAGAGGAGGAGGTGCCACCTTATATAGGAGAAGGGGGAGCATCCCATAGGTGTGCGACAACCCCTAGCCCCTTTTTCTCCTCTTCATGGTGGTGGTAACCCGCCCCCTTCATCAAATGAGTAACCCCCTTCATCAAGTGAGTAACCCCTCTCTTATTTCCCTTTTTAATTGCATGACATTCATAACAATTAAACCACACTTTTGGAATTAATAAACATTTTTATTTATTTAATATTTGTTAAATCATTGTATTAACAAACATTAACAATTACCCCTTGTGTTATTTCGATAGTCCGAAACAGTTTCGGCACTTTTCTGTAACAACCCCTGTGTTATCCTATAATTTAGCCGGAGTTCCAAATCCACTCAAAACACGTCAGCGAACCTTAAGTGTGTCACCCTACGGTTCGTGAATAACGTGGACATGATCGAGACTCCTCTCCAATCAATAATCATCAGCGGGATCTGTAAATCCATGACGACTCCCACTTACTCAACGATGAATCTAGTGATCATGTGAACCATTAACAAATGTAGTTAATTCCTTCTGTCTCGCGATATTATTACTTGTCCGAGATCCGATCATTTGGTATCAACCATACCTAGTTTGATCTTGTTCCCGACAAGTCTCTTTACTCGTTCTGTGATAAGGCATTCATATGACCTAGTCACATGCTTGCAAGCGGTATCAATACAATATCACCGAGAAGGGCCCAGAGAATATCTTCCCGTCATCGGGTCAGACAAATTTTACTCTTGATCCATGAGCCTCAACTAACACTTTTAGAATACCCAAATCAACCTTTATAATCATCCTGTTACGTGACATTTGATGTCATCAAAGTACTCTTCCGGTATCAGTGATTAATATGATCTCATGGCCTAAGGATTAGAACTACTTCGTATGAGTTTGATATAGAAATGAAACTTGATGACTTGATCATATTGCTATTCTTACTATGGGTGTGAGTGTTCATCACATCATTCTCCTAATTACATGACCCCGTTATTAACAACATCCAAGGTTCATGATCATGAAACCTTGATCATCAGTTAATCAACAAGCTAGTTAAAAGAGAGGCTTCACTAGGAACCTTTTGGTTGTTTATTAAACACACAAGTATTACTGTTTCCGATTAATACAATTCTAGCATGAGAAATAAACATTTATCATAAAAATGGAATATGATAATAACCACTTTATTATTGCCTCTCGGGCATATTCCCTTCAGTCTCCCACTTGCACTAGAGTCAATAATTTAGTTGATACTTGCGTATATAACACTTATGGCATTCATGTGTTATCCATACGCGTTGCATGTGGTAAAGATGATCTCCAGATCTGACACTTTCAGTTCTGTGTGTATTTGCATGTCTTTGCGTTTCTACACATCACCCATTCTGAAATGAGACAGTTGGGTAAAAATTTGGTCCTTTGGTGAGACCTTAGTTCCTTTAGCTAAAACCATGTTGACACTATTGTCACATAATAGATTTTCATAGTAATAGGCCGCTTGGAACTACACCTAGTTTGATAACAAACTTCTTGGCACAAATTTCCTCTTTTGCTACTTCTAAAGCAGCCATATACTCAACCTTTGTTGTAGAATCTATCACAATGTCTTAATTTTGGAACTCATCCAAATGCATTATGGAACTTTCTTCCATTACATTGTGCTGCCTTAACACATAGCTAAAATTGAGATAAACTTAATTTGTATCTCCTGACAATATTAGTATCAATGTAACACTTTACAATGAACTATGTGTCACCTCTTCATACCGAATATATATCCTTAGTTCTTCCAAAGCACATAAGGATATCCTTACTATTGTCCAGTGATCATCTTATGATATTTATCACTCAGCATAGGATATGTCAGGATATGTACATATCACGGTATACATGATTGATCAAATCATTCATATGGCTTCACTCATCAAGCATCAAAAACACTTGAATCTTGTTTCAATCGCTTCCATGCGTCAAGAACTTTTCTCATCGTTTATGTATTGAACTTCATTCAATATTTCATCAATGTACTTTGGCACAACCATATTAGCACCTCAATCTATCTACATAAACATCGATACCCAATATTTTGGTTTTGCCTAAGTCTTTCATTGAAATCTAATTTTAATGAAATTCTTAACCTATGTCAATAAAAGATACATCATTTCCAATTAACAATATGTCTTCTACATAATGTACTAGAAATATGTCTCAGCGCTCCCACTTAATTTCTTGCAAATGCAAGCGTTTTCATCATCTCTGATGAAACTAAACCTTTTAACAATTTCATCACGGTGAATATTCCAACTCCGCGATGCTTACTTCAACCATTGAACTTTGCATGCCTTTTTAGCATCCTTTGAATTTACAAAACCCTTTGGACCATGTCATGTACATGTCCTAGTTAACCATTCTATTAGAAGAATATTGTCTTGTTTGTTCAACTAACATATACCAAAATTGGCATATGTAGGGTTGCTATAGTAATCCGTCCAGACTAAATATCACTACGAAAGATCAAATCTTGTCATAGTAAACTCCTTTAACACAATCCTAAACAGTTTAACGATATGTCGACTATTTCATATATGTGAAACAAACATCCATGTCTTTTTACAGATTCAAATACGTTTATTAGGGTTCATGCCTTTTGAGGGTCTTCCAAGTTCAGAAACTTGGTTTCTTGTGTATGGAACTATCACTGATTTATGGCTTCTAGCCATTTGACGGAGTCAGGGCTCATCATCGCTTATTTGCATATAGTCGATTCATCATTGTCAAATAATAATGATTCATCCTCAAATCTAACTATTTGATTGTTACCCGATCCACACAGTTCAATAGGAACTTATATCTCTATGACCACAACCTTTGAGGCACGAGAGCCATGCGCATTGTGGCCGCCTTCGGGACACTTCCCGGCACTGCACTACTCAGCACACATAGCTCAGGTTCAACAACCTAATCAAAGTTCTATTGTCCTCCCACTTTAATTTTTGCGAAAAATTCCTTGTCGAGAAACTTGACGTTTTCAGCGACAAACACTCTTGTCTTCGGTGTTTAGGAGGAATACCCAACGGTTACATTGGGATAACCTACAAAGACGTACTTATCCGACTTCGGTTGTAAACATTTTACATATGCCTAGTATACCAAAATTCTAGTAAGACAACTTGGGTTTTATCCCATGCCATAACTCATATGGTGTCATTTCAACGGATCATGGTGGCGCTCTTTTGAGTGTAAAAGTGGTAGTCTCTAAAGCTTTATCCTTAAAATATAATGGCAGTTTTATAGACGACACCTGTGATCCAACGATGTCAAACAAAGTTTGATTTCATCTCTCGAACACTCCATACTCCTATGGTGTTTTGGGAAATACAAGTTTATGGATTCTTCAAGTTTTAGGTGTTTGCTAAACTTGTAACTCAAATATCTTCCTTTATGATCAAATCATAAATTCTTTATTCTCTTGTTACAATGATTTTCCATTTCATCCAAAAAATACTTTGAAAAATATTCAAATATTTAATGCTTCTTCCTTATCAAGTAAATATACACATATATCTACTCTGAACGGATCGTAAGGGCACCTAGAGGGGGGGGGGTGAATAGGCGCTACTCAAATTTTAATTCTTTTTCAATTTAGGATTGACACAAAAGATAAATTCTCTAGATATGCAACTAAGATGAATTTACCTATATGACAAATAACGAGCTAAGCAAGATACAATAAGTAAAGGCGATAAAAGATAGAGGTAACCGAGAGTGGAGAACACGGAGAAAAGGATGTGATTCCCGTAGTTCCTTCCTTTTTAGGGGAAGTACATCTACATTGGAGGGGTGTGGTTGCCACAAAGGCCTAACCAAAGCCACAAAGGCTCACCCTATTCTCCGGTGCAAGCTTTTGTCACAAAGGCCTAGCTCACTTTCCACTAAGGGATTCCTCGAGGCGGAACTGGCCTATACAATCTTGGGGCACGCATCCACAACCAAATTGGAGGCTCCCAAGGACAACACAATGCTATCAAACAACAAGTAGCAAGATATCAAATACACAAATCGAGGTCTAGGGATTCAAGGAAACCCAAGACACAAATCCCTCAAGCAAATGAGAGGGGAAAGTAAATCGCTTCGGTGAGGATGTAGATCAAGGCCTCCTCCTTCGATTCTCCAAAGATCAAGAGCTTTGGTGGGTTGAGGGGGGGAGATCTTGTGATTTTTGTGGCTCCAATAATGGTGTTCTTCAAGCTTGGGATGAGCAGAGCTTAAAGAAGAAGGAGGGGGATATTTATACCCCCCTCGAAATCTGACCGTTGCCTGTACTTGCAAGACCGGTTATAGCCGGAGTTAAGTCCGGCTAAAGCCGGTGTGACTGGCTAAAGCCGGTGCCCAGACCGGCTAAAGCCGGTGTGAAAATACCAGGCCGGCTATTTCGTCCAAAATAGCCGGACAAATAGCTGGTTTGGTCCAGAGAGGCTTTCGCCTCAGAATCCTAGCTCGACCCAGGCAGACCGGCTAAAGCCGGTGTCTAGGCCAGCTAAAGCTGGTCTGGCCTGGTAAAATTCTATGAGCTCCTCTTCCAACCTTGATCAAATCCACAAATAAGTTTTACTCCTCTTAGCACTGAAAATGCAAATATGATGCAATATAGAAGGAGTATAACACCATCTTGTGCCTGTGAATAAACACCTGGAAAGATCAAGCAAACAATTAAAGAATAGTGTATTGTTATCAAACACCGAAAACATAAAACCGGGAAATGCTCTTTCATACTCAAATCCTTGGTTAAAGTAAATGAAGTTCAAAGATTCACCACTCATGGCTACACATAATGGACTATATACATCAACATGTACAATGTCTAATAAGTTAGTCGTCCGTTCTTCTTTGGCCTATGAACGAAGTTTTAATCATCTCTAGGAAATTTTTAGAAGCATCAATTGATTCATAATCAAAAGACTCCAAAATTCCATCAATATGGAGTTCCTTCATGTTTTCATTCCAATATGATTTAAACGGTGGTGTCACTCATAAGTTATTTTCTAGTCATTTGTCTTGAGACATTTTTAGCATCAGTGTTATGGATGTGATTTCTCCAACAAGATAAGGGTTCATCCATCTTTTAGGAATACGGTAATAATTTGAACAACCATTGTTCTCATAATACCAGAATAACAATTATTAAAACAAAACTTCAAGGCTAGGTTTAATTCCAATGAAACACAATAACACTTTATTTGTTTTTGATGAGAATCATCCTATATTCATTTGCTAGTTAATTAGGCCATTGCAGTTCTTGCATTGCGTTGTTCTGTATGACAGTTCATACCAACCAATTTAGTACCAAGTACCCAAGAACCACATTTTTTTAACAAGCAATGAATACAACCATAACATGCATATCTTCTATATACCTGAGCTGGACATTTCTAGTCTTTTCTTTTCCGCCAGAATAAATTTCGGATTCTATTTTAGAAAATTCCTTTTATTTTTAGAAGAATCTATCAACATCAATAGTGGCGTCATTCACATGGCACATAGTTCAAGCGTGATTAGTCAAACACTAATACCCTTGGACCCACATTTTAAAGCAGATCACCATAATCAAATATTTGGCGTTCTCCCAAATTCCATTCTTTAGTAATTTTTTAGTGTAGTAAACATTTTACCTACATCTTGTATTCATCCTATCATGATACTAACAACTTTTGAATATAAAGGATCATGGAGGTGATACGTCTCAAACGTATCTATAATTTTTGATGCTCCATGCTTGTTTATACACCATTTGGTTTGTATTTTGTTACACTTCGTGGCGTTTTTATGCATTTTCTAGAACTAACCTACTAACGAGATGCCACAGTGCCAGTTCCCTGTTTTCTGCTGTTTTTGTGTTTTAGAAAAGCTACACAGGAAATATTCTCGGAATTGGACGAAACAAAAGCCGAACCTCCTATTTTTACCGAAGCTTCACAAAGACCAAAGATGAGACAGAGGGGGGGCCAGGGGCCAGCCACACCATAGGGTGGCGCGACCCAGCCCCTGGCCGCGCCACCAGGTAGTGAGGCCACCTGGACCACCTCCTAACGCTGCCCTTTCGCCTATATATTCCCCTCGACGGTAAAAACCTAAAGGACGAATTGCTTTTCCTCGAAACATACTGCAAGCCACCGCCGTCATCGAAGCAAGATCGGGAGGATCCAGGAGCTCTTCCCAGCACCCTGCCGGAGAGGGGAATCCCTGCCGGAGGCCTTCTCCACCACCATGGTCGCCTCCGGAGTGATGTGTGAGTAGTCTACCTTGGACTACGGGTCCATAGCAGTAGCTAGATGGTTGTGTTCTCCACCATGTGCTTCATGTTTAGATCTTGTGAGCTGCCCTACATGATCAAGATCATCTTTGTGTAATTCTACATGTTGTGTTTGTTGGGATCCGATGAGTATTGGTACTATGTCAAGTTGATGTGCTGAATTATATATCTTTATGTTATCTCTATGTTCTTTATGATCATGCATGCTCTCTGTTGCTAGTAGATATCTTGTCCGAGTAGATGCTAGTGACTCCAAGAGGGAGTATTTATGCTCGATAGTTGGGTTCATGCCTCTAGTAATCTGGGGGAGTGATAGAAACCTCTAAGGTTGTAGATGTGCTGTTGCCACTAGGGAGAAAACAACATTCTTGTGTCGAAGGACATTTGCTTTGTTTACTTTACGCACTTTGCTTAATGCAGTTATCCGTTGTTCGCAACTTAATACCCGATGGTTGATCGGACGACATCCGGAGGGTGGATTATTAGTCATAGATGCAGTTGAATTACAGTCTATGTATTTTGTTGTAATGCCCAGAGTGAATCTCATAGTGATCCTCATGACATATGCACGTTATCTTTATTCTATCAATTGTCCAACTGTAATTTGTTTACCCAACATGCTGTTATTTATCTTATGGAGAGACATCACTAGTGAACTGTTGACCCCGGTCCAATTTCCTTTACATTGCTATACCGTTTACTTTTACTCGCACTGTTTACTTTTACTTGCATACAATTACCTTTTACCACTCGATACGCCTAATCCTTTGTTTACAGCAAACCGGTGATATTGACAACCTCATCGTAAGTTGGGGTAAAGTACTTGGTTGTGTTGTGTGCAGGTTCCACATTGCTGCTAGTGAAAGCCACGCACCAGCATTTTCTGGCGCCATTGTTTGGAGCGTCGCGAAGCTAGCAAGCATCACCTTCTGAAGTTTGGCTTTCTCCTACTGGTTTGATAAACCTTGGTTTCACAACTGAGGGAAGACTTGCTGCTGTGCTCATCATACCTTTCTCTTGGGGATCCCAACTGGGTGCTTACAACGCACTATCAAGCAATTTTTCTGGCTCCGTTGCCAGGGAGAAAGAAGATTTCTGCAAGGGGAGTCTCTCACGCTCAATCTTTTACTTTGTTTTTGTTTTGCTTTATTTTTTTTTGCTTGCATCGTTTTATCAAAAATACAAAAAAATTAGTTTCTATTTCAAGTTGCTTTTTTTTATGTCTAGTTTAGTTGCTGTTACTATGTCGCCCGAGGAAATGATCTTCACTTTCAAACAAAAGAGTGAGGAGAGTTTCAAAGAAGCTTGGTCTAGAATTTATGATTGCCATGGAAAAACTGAACCGAAAATGACTTTGAGTTTGCTTCTTAGTAGCTTTTACTTTGGTCTTGCTCTTCGTTATAGATATGCTTTGGATGCTACAGCAGGAGGAGATTTCCTTCATTGTGATGGAGATCAAGCTTTCAATATTATAAAAAAAGTTGATTACAATTTATAGATGCCAACTGATTTTGATTCCTCTCTTGTGAGCATTTTTGCTAGACTTAATACCCTTGAGACTCATACTGCTTGTTTGAAAGATTGCTATGGTACTTTGCACGAGCATCATGATTATGTGCCAATAAATTCCGAGCCATCAAGTTGGTTCCCTACGGTGAAAATCACTATCAGTGGTGAAACTTTTCATGCTCGTTGTGATATTATGTCTGAATTTTGTCTTATGCCAAAGGATTTTATGAATCTTTGGAAACTTTCTGAGGGAGGAGAAAGAATATCTCTTACTAATAATGCCACTATATTTCCCGTTGGAATAGCTGAAGGAGTATTTACAAAAATCCTAGGAAGAATGGTATCTACTGATTATCTTGTTATTGAATGTGTAGGAAAGGGACAAATCATACTTGGAAGGTCTCTACTAAAACTCCTGGGCGCCACTATAGATGTGGAGAAAGGTACTATAAAATTCACTTCTCCATCTTGAAATAATCATGTCTTTCCTAGATTTAAGAGCAAAGGTAAGAGAGAAAGACGTAAGGCATCCAGTGATCTTAATGCCTCATTTGATCATACTTGATTTGCACTTTCTGCGCCTAGCTCAAAGGCGTTAAAGAAAAGCACTCTTGGGAGATAACCCAATGTTTTCATTTCAGTACTTTTTCTTTTATCTGAGTCTTGGAAGTTATTACTACTGTAATGACCTATCCTTATCATTTTTATTTCTTTGTTGTGCCAAGAAGAACCTCTAATTTGAGGGAGGTACGATTTGGGAAAGTTGCTGTCCTGAAATAGATTTCTGTGCTGCACCATAAAAATTCGTGAAAATTCTCAGCATATCTTTTTGATCTAAATTTCTTGAGCATATGCCCCAGGTTATATCCAAACTTTCATTAGTTTTGCACTTTTACATTTGAGCAACAGAAGGTCCTCAAAAAAATCGACCTTTATCAGCTGTTCTGTTTTGATAGATTTCTGCCACTATTTGTGTTTGCCTCTCGATCACTTTCTTTTTGAGTTCTTTTGATTACGGAACTTTTGAGGAAGTTGCTACAGTAGTATATTCTTTATATGTGGTGTTTTCAAGTTTGAAACTGAACCAAAAGGGTTGATTTACTATTATGTTTATGCTAACGTTGCTAATAGAATTGTGTAAAGTTTTGTATGAAGGAAGTTTTCAAGTGTAGGGAATGGAGAGTGATGAGATGAGATGAAGTTTGGACAAAAGCTCAAGCTTGGGGATGCCCACGTCACCCCAAGAAATATCCAAGAGGTACAAGAGTCAAAGGTTGGGGATGCCCCCGAGGCACCCCTTCTTCATCGGCAAAAATCAGGTCACCTTTCAACACACTATATTTTTATTGCTTCATATTCTATGCGTTTTTCTTGGAGCATCTTTACTTTTGCTTTCAGTTTTCTTTTGTTTTTTTGTGCAATAAATGGTTGGACCCCAACAAATTTCTTTTGGAGGAGATGTACTTTGTTTTTCATTGCCAAGAACACTCTATTTTTCACTCTTATCGTTCAATGAGTGTTCTCTTTTTCTAGAACTGCATTTAGCTTTTGTTTTTCACTTTGATTTTTATTCAGATCTTGTTTTATCTTTGCATCAAGTTGTATTTAGACTACTGGTCTATGTTGGTTTTCATCAAAAGAGTTTTTTCAAAAAGGTTTGAATGTGTTGGAAAAGAGAAAAAATTTCATGCAAAAAAGTGGTACAAAAAGGAGCTTGTTTAGACTGCGGCTTAGACTTTTGCATGCCATGCTTGATGTCGTTTTGATAGTATGCTTAGTAGTTTTTGCTGTAGCATGACTTGTCTCAAATGACTGCGATTGCTTAGCGAGCCTTTGAAAAAATCATGCATTGTTTTTATTATATGGAAGCATTTATTTGGTTTTCTCCTTGATGCTTTATTTGGGTTGACTTGGCGCATGCTTACAACATGTTTGACTCTAACAAAGTCGCCATAAGCCTCTATGATCATTTGGTTTTTGACTTGTGATGCCATTTTATGCTTCTTTTAAAGATGTTTTGTCGCTATGCATGATTATGACCGTTATTGCTCTCTTAGTTGGTCGCTCCCAGTCTTTTTGCTAGCCTTCGTTTTGTACTGAGTATGAGCTCTACTCGTGCATCCAACTCCCAAAAACCAAGTTATTCCAATGTGTCCACCATACATACCTATTAGCAATTTGCTATTCCAAGTACATTTGACTTGCTTTTATCTATCCTTCAAATTAAACTCTTTTTGGTGTTATGTGAAAATTAGTCAGTAAAGCTCTCACGAACCTGACGGCACACTTTACTTTTCTCGCTTTTAAAATTTTGACATTGTGGCTCTCTTATGTTGATGTTATGCTTGCAAGTTGTAAGTTGGAAATTAGCCCAGCCATGCCGTCATGAGGCAAGCTTTCAACATTGCACTTTCTCTCATTTGAGTTGATATCGTGATCTTTTGTTTATGGATACTCCCGATGTGAAATAAGTTGGGATCTTGCGGGATCATGGAGTTTGTATATGTGTTAGAAAAACGCCTAGGCCATTAATCTAAGCCATGCATCATTCATGGTGGAAATTTACAGCATGTCCATAGTGGACATTCGACGACGCATCTCACAATAAAAAGCTATACCAATGGTAAATAAAAGAGATGCCAAGGTGTTCATTGTCTGTTTGTCTTGTCATTTTGATGTGGGCTTGTTCCATGTCATTGGGCAGGAGGTACCCCGTTGGCGGTACTCGATGATACGTGTATACTTACAATGACAAGAGCTTGCTTGGGACCTAAGTCGAGTAGCATGAGGTTTGGGTATTCGTACTTCACGGGACACGATGTTTTTAACTTATGATTTGTTAAGCATATGCTCATAATTGTACTCGCATTAACTTTAACCATTCAAAATGCCTATGATGGGGGCAATGAGAGCTCAAAGCTAGTAAGTACCATAATTTTTGAAGGTTTATAAAACTTGCAATCCCTGCTTCCCTCTGCGAAGGGCCTTTCTTTTACTTTTATGTTGAGTCTCCACCTTCTACCTTTATGCACCGTCTAAGAGAGCATAGTTGCCATTCTGAGTTTAATGTGCATAGTTCCAAAGTTTATCATTGATTGATTCATGATTATGGTTTTGCTTGTTCTTAAATTATTTGTATCTAGTCGTCCTCTTAAACTTGAAGGTGTCCTATGCATTTATGTTTTGCTATTGCATGAAGGACAAGATGAAAACCACTTGTTATATTTTTCCATATGATTTGAACATACACTTGACTTTCAATGTTTCATTATTCATGATCTTTCGTTTTTGTTTTTTTTCATGTTATAACATGGTTGCTAAGTTTTTATTGTCAAGATTATGTCTTTTATGCCCATGTTTTAAGTTCTTTGATCCCAACACTCAATGCTTTACATTGTTGATCAAGATTGTGTTGGTGCATGTCACGTCAAAAATTATTCTTTTGTTATCACTTACCTACTCGAGGACGAGCATGATTTAAGCTTGGGGATGCTTGATACGTCTCAAACGATCTATAATTTTTGATGCTCCATGCTTGTTTATACACCATTTGCTTTGTGTTTTGTTACACTTCGTGGTGTTTTTATGCATTTTCCGGAACTAACCTACTAACGAGATACCGTAGTGACAGTTCCCTGTTTTTTACTATTTTTGTGTTTCAGAAAAGCTACACAGGAAATATTCTCGGAATTGGACGAAACAAAAGCCGAACCTCCTATTTTTACCGAAGCTTCGCTAAGACCGAAGATGAGACGGAGGGGGGCCAGGGGCCAGCCACACCATAGGGTGGCGCGGCCCAGCCCCTCGCCACGCCACCAGGTGGTGAGGCCACCTGGCCCACCTCCTGACGCCGGCCTTTCGCCTATATATTCCCCTCGACGGGAAAAACCTAAATGACGGATTGGTTTTCCTTGAAACATACTGCAAGCCGCCGCCATCGGCAAAGCGAGATCGGGAGGCTCCAGGAGCTCTTCCCGGCACCCTGCCGGAGAGGGGAATCCCTGTCAGAGGCCTTCTCCACCACCATGGTTGTTGGGGATATACCAAATAGGTATACCAGTGACGTAGTCCTAAATCAGCAAGCCAGGGTGGCCCATCAGGGGTGGTATGGCAGATTCGCTATACCGGGCGACCCAGTTGCTGAAGTTGCCACGGCGGTACTGGACGCATGCGCTTATGGCGGATCCGGAGACAGGCCCATGGCGGATTGCTGATTACAGGCCCATGGCGGATTCGAAGACGGCCCATGGCGGGTTGCCTAGTAGCACACGCAGAGGACTTAGTCTAGGACTCCAAGTTGTATCCGCTCCGGTACCAACGTGTAGCCCACGCCAGGCGCCTTTATAAGCCCGGCGTGGAGCAGCCCTTGAGGCAAGTTAGAAGATTAGAGTCATACGGCCAATCGCATAGCGAAACAGCCAACCTCATCATTGTAACCGAGCACTTGTTGCCATATAGTGAATTATAGCAGCACGTAGGGTCACGCCACCGTTGCGGGATCTGAAGCTGGGTAAACTCGTGCTACCACCGTCCTGGATCGCTCCTCCGTGTTCGCCCCCTTCCACAAACCGCCATACCCCTACCTCTATGGCAGATCTGTTGACGAAACCACGACAGTTGGCGCCCACCGTGGGGCTTAGCGCGTTTGGAGCGCGGATCCAGGCGGGATCCGCCTTCGCAGGCATCGGCAACACCGTTGCCATCGGGCGCGTCCTCTACGATTCCGGCTTCCCCATCGTCCCAGCGGATAACCTCTGGGTGCCGGCTAGAGAAGACCCTGCTCGATTCACCGTCGTCCCGATTGGAGATATCCATATCTTCATTGGAGAGACAAACCCTACCCCCGCTACGGAAACCAATTTCCGGCGGATTGGTATGGCTGAAATCCCCAAACGGACCGCTTTCGAGCTGGATACAGAGGAGGACTCATCGGATCTGGAACTTTCCAAGTTGCCCAGATCAGATCTGAAAAGTAATCCCACCCAGCCCGCCCTAGAGGTAGAGGAAGTGGTGGAAGACCGCAGTGAATCCGCCATGAGTAATCTGGCGTTAGAGACACCGTGGTACTGCCTTGTTGCGTTCGCAGGTATCACTTCGGGATCTACCTCCAATGGAGAAGATAGCCCAGGTGAATCCATCCTAGAGGCACTTAACGAAAGTGGTGAATCGGATGACTGGGACAGCAAGGGCTATGATTCTGATCACTACGATGCCGCCATGAGGAAACTCGAGGCGGAATTGGCGCAGCAGGCACTTGAAGAGCAACAAGCAGCGGCCAAGCAGGTGTTTGTAACCAACAAAGGAGATGACGCTGGGCAGACAACCGGTGATCCGCCATCTCAGGCAGTCCAAGACGGAGATGCCGGCAATGAGCAGGGTAACCCGCCACCAGCCGCCGATCCCGCCACGGAGCAACTTCCTGAGATTCATGGCGGACCCAGGCCTTTGCAACCCGCCATCCCCGCGGACCAGCACCTGGAAGACTTCACGACCCCGCTGGATAAGGTCGTCTATGGAACTCTAGCAGATCCAATCACCCCTGACTATGTCAGAGATGTGAACAATCTCGAGAAGAAAAGGCGAGCACTCCTCAAGGAAGCAAAGCGAGTCGAGAAGATGGGCAAGCAGGTTGATGACGACATTGCTAAAGCTCAAGACACGCTGAAATGCGCAAGGAACATGGAAGAGAAGTATGCCACTCTCATCCAGAACCAGATCAACGAGGGAGGCGACCCGCAGCTGGTACGAAACCTTGAGTTCACCGTACCAACAGCGGAAACTCTGGCCAAGATATACATCAAGAATCCGCCATACGTAGACAAAAACCGCGATGAAGTTAGGGCTACGCCCATCGAGAACATCGTGGCTGCAAAGGAGCTATTGGAACATAATAAGAGCCCAGCAGCCCTAGAGACGGCGGTGAAACTGATGACCAAAGCATTAGTACAGCAGGAGAAGGCTACGTTGTCACGACGGCTCGAATCTGATCCTGCGCTATGCAGGTCCAGTACTGCCTCTAAAGCTCAGGGGGCTGGCAACTATGGTGGACGTCCTGACAACGAATCTCATACCGGATCCTCGGAGATCCGAAGAAGAGAAGCTCGTAACCGGGCGAACGCCATCCCAATATCCTCCGATGACAAACCAAATGGCAAAGGCCCGCAGAGAAATCCATCACCACCCCGCAAGAATTACCCTGCTTACGGATACCAACAAGACAATGCTGCCCCTCGCCATAAGACCAACATGCCGCCACCAAAGCATAAGACGTTCGAAGTCCCAAAGGGAGGGATCGTCATACGCGACAATGATGGCAAACGAGGACGAAGCCGTGACACTGAACGCAAAGACGATCCGCCACGACGGGAAACCAGCAGAGACGGCGGATCCAAGAGAAGGGACCGATCTCGCCATGACGACGGCGCGCACCGTGATGGCGACAAAGACAAGCATCGCTCCACTCGCCGCCACGATGATAAAGGGCAAGGCTCCCGCCGCCATGACGACGATCCATCTCCACGAAGAACGGAAGGAAGCCGTCGTAGCTGCAAAGATCAGTCGCAGGACGGCGAGAGTAAACGACGACGCGACCCTTCGCCATCCCCACCAGGGAGCCCCCATGGCGGCGCAGGTGGTGGCGGCGGACCAGCAAGATCACGCAACTCTCGCAAGGATCCGCCGGAACAGAAGCCCTACGACGCCCGTACCCATCTAAACGAGATTGCCAAGTCTCAAACAGCCTTCTTCCTCGGCCCAAAGTGCTTTGGACAACGGATTCGTGATGAGCCCATCCCGCATGGGTTCAAAATCGAGAAAAATATCCGCCAGTACAATGGGGTCGATAGGCCTCTAACTTGGCTACAAGACTACTTCAACGCAGTACAGTTCGCCGGGGGATCACCCAATGTTGCTGTCCACTATTTGCCCCTGATGCTATCCGGCACTGCGAGGCAATGGATCAACGACTTGGCAGAAAACTCTATCCAAACCTGGTTTGATATGCAAACTGCGTTCACCGAAAATTTCGAGGGGACTTACAAGAGACCCCATAACATTGGTGACCTTTAACGGTGCCGACGCGCCGACGACGAGACCTCCCGAACTTTCCTCGCGCGATGGCTGGATATGAAAAACTCCTGTGAAGGGGTTACTGACGAATCCGCCATCCTCGCGTTTATTGACAGTTTGGAGAGAGGCCAACTGCTCCGCCATCGCCTGTTGCGGGAAAGGAACAAAGGGAAGTTGACCCTAAATTCCATGATCACCATCGCAAGCAACTACGCGGCCGCCGCCGACGACGCCCGCGAATCTCTGAAGGCTTCCGCCATCCAGAACACTGGAAAGCGGAATAGCAGCAACAAACGGAAGAATCCGCCAGAAGAGCCGCAGGCTCCGGACATGGTGGCCACAACCTTTGCTGACAAAGGTCAAAGCAGCCAGCGTGGCAGAGGACGCGGAGGTAGCGGCGGCCAGCCGCGGAGTTCTGCAACTCCCGCTTCGGCGCCATCCGCTCCCGTGTCTTACGACGAATACCGCGATATGCCATGTTTTGCCCATCGTGACGCTTCAGGAAAGTGCAACCACACCAACCGGAACTGCAAGTTTGTCAACGACCTCAAGGCGGATCAAGAAGCTGGCTTCAAGCGCAGCCGGCGACAACGGCCTCGTGGCAAAGGAAAAGCGGACAAAGACAAGGAGTCTAGGGATGGCAGTGATATGGATGAGGACCCTGCGCCCAAACCCGCCGAAAAGGCAGAGGGTGGTGCTGGCAAGGGCAACCCAATCAAGGACAAAAAAGGTGCCTTTCACACATTCCTTGGACCCCCCACGGCTAAGGCACAGAGAGCCGCTATGCGCTCCCTTAATGCCACCGTGCCAAAAATCCGCCAGTACGTCCGATGGTCCGAAGTACCGGTGCACTGGAGCCGTGATGATCATCCAGAGCACATCCCAGATGGATATTACGCCATGGTGGTATGCCCTGTAATCCATGGCTATGAGTTCTCCAAATGCTTAATGGATGGCGGCAGCAGCCTGAACATCATGTACGTGGAAACTTTGACAAAGCTCGGCCTTACCAAGACCCAACTCCGCCATAGCGCGGTCACCTTTTATGGGGTGGTTCCTGGTCGCCAAGCCAAGTCCCTCGGGTCCATCACACTCAAGGTTGCCTTCGGTAGTGAGGAAAACTATAGAGAAGAGCCCATAACCTTTGAGGTTGTCCCGTTCAAAAGCACATACCACGTGATCTTCGGTCGCCCTGCCTTCCACAGCTTCCATGCAAGGCCATGCTACATCTACAATCAGCTGAAAATGCCAGGACCGGATGGCATAATTACCGTTTATGGTAGCTTCAGAAAGGCAAAGGAGTGCGAGGAAGGAGAAGCCGCCTTCGCGGAAGCAGTGTTCTTCGGCGAGGAGTTCAAAGAAATCCATGCCGCTACGGACCCCGCGGAGATGCCGGCATCCAAGCAGGAGGTTTCCGCCTCCCCGCCCACCTTCAAGCCTACAGTCGATACAAAACAGGTGGAACTTGTCGCTGGCGATGCCGCCAAGACCACCGCCATTGGGACAAATTTGTCCCCCAAATAGGAAAGCGCGCTCGTCAAGTTCCTCCGTGAGAACCGAGACATCTTCGCATGGCAGCCATCTGACATGACGGGTGTACCCAGGGAACTCGCCGAGCATGCTCTGCAGATAATTCCTGGCTCAAAGCCAGTAAGACAAGCCATGAGACGCTTCGGCGATGAAAAGCGTCGCACCATAGCAAAGGAGATTTCCAAGCTATTGAAAGCAGGCTTCATCAAGGAAGTGATACACACCAAGTGGGTGGCAAATCCGGTGCTAGTTCCTAAGAAAAACACAAAAGTTCTCCGCATGTGTGTAGATTACACTGGCCTGAACAAAGCGTGTCCAAAAGACCCTTTTCCTTTGCCTCGCATTGACCAAGTCATTGACTCGACGGCGGGATCGGAGCTACTATGTTTCTTAGATGCCTACTAGGGATACCACCAGATCAAGATGAAAAAGTCCGATCAGCTCGCTACGTCGTTCGTAACACCTTATGGCACATATTGCTATGTCACAATGCCATTCGGTCTGAAAAACGTAGGAGCAACGTATCAGCGCACCATGCAAAAGTGCCTGGCGGATCAAATCGGACGAAATATCCACGCATACGTGGACGACATCGCAGTTATGTCTAAGAAGCAAGATGGCCTTATAGCGGATTTGCAAGAGACCTTTGACAATCTCAGGAAGTACAACATGATGCTTAACCCAACGAAGTGCGTCTTCGGGGTCCCAGCTGGACAACTCCTAGGATTCATCGTCTCCCACCGCGGAATTGAGGTTAACCCGGAGAAGATCAAGGCAATCCTCGACATCTCCCAGCCCATAGACCTAAAAGACGTACAGTGACTCACAGGCTGCGTGGCAGCAGTGAGCAAATTCATCAGTCGTCTTGGCGAGAAGGCTTTGCCACTCTACAAGCTGATGAAGAAATCAGACGAATTCGTCTGGACCGACGAGGCAGACGCTGCACTTAAGGATCTGAAGAGAGTGTTATCCACTGCACCAGTCCTAGCGGCTCCCGAAGACCAGGAACCCATGTTACTATACATGGCGGCAACCAACAGGGTGGTCAGCATCGTCATGGTGGTAGAGCGTAAGGAAGAAGCACAACATTATGGCGTACAGAGACCAGTCTACTATGTCAGCGAGGTCCTGACGGAATCCAAGCAGCGCTACCCTCACTACCAAAAATTAGCATACGGAGTTTTCCTAGCTTCTCGTAAGTTAAGGCATTACTTCTATGACCATAAGATCACAGTGGTGAGCAAAGCCCCATTGAAGGACATCATCAACAACAGCGACGCAACAGGACGAGTTGCGAAGTGGGGCATTGAATTGGCCTCTTTCGACATCGACTACAAGCCTCGCACCGCCATCAAGTCTTAGGCTTTGGCGGAGTTTATGGCGGATTGGAAGGAAGCGCAGGAAACTATGCCCGTCCCAGAACCAGAGCATTGGGTGATGCACTTTGATGGCTCAAAGTTGCTACACGGCTCGGGGGCTGGAGTGACACTCAAATCTCCCAAGGGAGATGAGCTAAGCTACGTTCTCCAGATCCACTTCCCCACCACCAACAACATCGCGGAATATGAAGCGCTACTACACGGGCTACGTGTCGCAAAGGAGATCGGCGTACAACACATCATGTGCTGTGGAGACTCTGACCTTGTGGCTCAACAGGTGGCTGGCACATATAAAGCTCGGAACGAAGTCATGGCGGCATACAGAGATGAAGTGGACGAGATGGCCAAAAGTTTCCTCGGCTACGACATAAAACACGTACGGCGAGAAGATAACATGGCGGCCGATACCTTGTCTAAACTGGGATCCAGCCGTAAGGCAGTTCCGCCAGGCGTATTCCTCGAGCATCTGCGCGTACCATCAGTTAAGATGGTGGATCCAGAAAATCCGGAGCTAGCGAGCTCCCCTGTTATGGCGGTTTTGCCAAGCAATCCGCCATGGGCAGAGCCCTACCTGGAATTTCTGACGAACAAGAAGCTTCCCGAAGACGAAGTTGAAAAAAGACAAGTCGAGCGTAGAGCCAAAGCGTACACCATCATAGATGGCCAACTCTACAAATGAAGCATCTCGGGAGTTTTATGAAGTGCATATCCCAAGTGGATGGAATCGAAATACTAAGAGAGATCCACGAAGGTGAATGTGGGCATCACGCCGCCGCCAGATCCCTAGTAGCTAAAGCATTCCGCCATTGATTCTACTGGCCAACAGCCAAGGCAGATGCAGACCGCATTGTGGAGCTCTGCCATGGTTGCCAGATGTACTCCAGGCAAACCCATATGCCCGCCACAGCACTGCATACGATCCCTATAACTTGGCCTTTTGCAGTCTGGGGGCTGGACATGGTGGGTCCGCTGAAAACAGCACCTTCGGGATTTACGCACCTTTTGGTAGCGGTAGACAAATTCACGAAGTGGGTGGAAGCTAAGCCCATCAGAAAACTTGATGGCAAAACTGCCCTCAAATTTGTCAAGGACATTGTGGTTAGATTCGGCATCCCACATAGCATCATCACCGATAATGGCACTAATCTGTCTCAGGGAGAAGTTGAAGAATACTGCCATCACAACGGAATCCGCCTTGACCTAGCATCTGTGGCACATCCACAGTCTAATGGCCAAGTTGAGCGGACCAACGGACTAATCATGTCAGGGATCAAGCCACGCCTAGAAGCACCGCTACACAGAGCAGCTGAAGCATGGGCAGAAGAGTTGCCATCTGTGTTGTGGAGTCTACGGACCACGCCAAACAGATCAACTGGCCTTACCCCTTTCTTCTTAGTCTACGGAGCAGAGGCAATCTTGCCAAGTGATGTTCAGTACGATTCTCCAAGAGTCGACGCCTACAAGGAAGAAGATGCAGAAGCGTCCAGACAACTATCTGTGGACCTGCTGGAAGAAGAACGGGACCTAGCAGCCCAGAGATCCGCCATCTACCAGCAGAATCTCCGCCGCTATCACAGCAGGCGGGTTCACCAACGCTCGTTCAAAGAAGGTGACCTGGTGCTACGCCTCAAACAGCAGAAGTCCCACAAGCTATCCCCGCCTTGGGAAGGACCCTTCGTCATCAGCAAAGCTCTACTGAATGGTTCCTGCTACCTCGTTGATATTCGCGAGCTAGATAAGCGACCAAGTAAGAAGCGCAAACGAAGAGACCCTGATGATATCTATGACGAGACAGATCGTCCATGGAACATCGCACAGCTACGTCCTTTCTACACTTAGCACCTCTCTAGCTATGTAATAGGCATCTCTATATGATCAATGAAATAAAGCATTTGGTTCACTCTTGATTTTTCTGAGTCTTTTACCTCCTTTATTGTTCATTTAGATCGTACAGAACCTTTTGCGCAATTGTGCTTTGCACTTGCGTCTCTTTTAAATCCGCCATAAGCGGTCCGCGTAGCTTTTTTATGTTTTGATCTTCATTCGATGTTTTCTGTGTGGATTCCCGAGTAGTGACTTTTTGACGATCTAAGCCGCCATCTGCTCAGGGTTCTGGACGGTTGCTATTAAGTATCGTCGCCCTAGCGGATTGTTCGTGCGAAGATTTCGCCATCTCACGAAAAGTCAAGCACAGAGAGCCGGATGGCGGATCGCATAATCCTACGCGTGAAATTTTTTCAAAGTGTTGTTTTTTGGGCATGGCAAAAACTGCAAGTTGCATAAAACTAGGCCTGGCAGTTTCTTCGCGCAATTAAAACCACTTCATAAAAAACAAAATGCAAAAGTTCAAAAGCATTCCACTGATCCGCCACAAGCAGATCAGTCACAGTGCACAAAGCATTCACACGCAGTTTAAGTTTAAATTACAGACCCACTCAGGGGCCGAATTGATGCAAGTATTTTCCTGCCATATCGCAGGGCACATCTCAAGAAGATGGCGGAACCTTGGAGGACACCTCGTCACCGCCATCACCACCTGCAGTTGCCGCGGAGGCGGATGCCGAAGCTTGGCTTGGCGACCCTGGCAGCTCGTATGCTTCATAGTATACGGCACTCAGTTGATCGTATCCAAGCACGCTCTGCCGGATGGCGGCCTCGTCCACCGGCGCGCCGTCCTCGCCGCTCTCCGGGATGCCGGAGGTGAGCTGGTCCAGGTCCATCTCGGGATAGTGGGCCTTCGCCAAGGTCAACGCCGTCCTGGCACCGCCCCGAGCAGAGGACAGTTTCCAGTCCGCTACCAGCCCTGGCACCAGCAGAAGCTTCTGTGTGAGCGCGATGGCGGAAAGGTTAGATGAACCCGCTATCTGCAGGCTCCCACACGCTTGGCGACCAGCGCTGAGAAGGCCATCAAGCTCCTTCCTCGCTGCGTCGGTGGCCATGCGCAAACCCTCAGCGGTGTCCATCTCGCCCTGCCCCAAAGCGACTGCATGGCGGAAAAAGAAAATGCGTCACGAACGGCATAGAATTGAAGAAACTTTGCGCTATAAGAAGAAATGGTACCTAGCAAGTTGTCCTGGAAGTGATGGAGGAGCTCGTTAAATCCTTCACACCGCTTCTCAAAATCAGCGGCGGCTTTGCGGAGATCCGCTATCTCCTTGTCCTTCTTCTTGCCCTGGTTCTCCTGGTCCTTCAGCTGCCTCTCGAGGGTGGCGTTTTCAGCCAGTGATTTCCGGAGCTGTTCATTCAACCCATCCATCGCAATGGCATGGCCCTTCTTCATCCCCTCAAGTGTGGACTTGAGCTTGGCAGCATCTGCATGGCGGACTTTCGTCAGCTCAGCATTGATTGAATAAGCATAAAGGAAAACAAGCTTGCTAAGGTAAAATACCGCTATTCTCAAGCTGCTGCTGCAAATCTGCCACAAGAGCGCTTTTGGCTGCCAGCTCCTCCTCCTGCGAGCTGACAACCTGGACCAGGTCCTCCACCACCTTCTTGTAGTTCTGGCAAAATTTGAAGTGTTAGTCACTCTTAGAGCATCATGATGGATAAGAATTCGCCACAATGCTCGGGGGCTACTTATGCTGATTTTGTCTTCCTAAGAGCTTTATGCCGGATAGTCATCCGCCATAACGCTCGGGGGCTACTCAGTATGAAAATTAAAAAGTTCTCTATCGAGCACTGTGTGAACTACCAGCGCTCGAGGGCTAAGCTATTCAAAAACTTACAGAAGTCAATCTTGAAGCCCCATAGCGGATCGAATCTGCAAATCCGTCATGGCGCTCGGGGGCTACTGGGAGTACATACCTTCTTCATTGTGGCTGTTTTCTCAACAAAAGCGGTGATACCGCTGGACAGCTGGTTGCTGGCATCTTCTTGGCTGGAAATAAGATTGACGACCTCAAGTTGCTTTTGTCTCCAGTATAAACTGCCCCCTGACGGAGTATCCGCCACTTGACCCTGAGAGCCAGAAGCCTTTTCGCTTTGAACGACATCATTAGCCGTAGCTTCAGTCGTTGGATCGGTTTCTAGCATGGGGTCAAACTGACCACCAGCATCCTCCATATCAATATCGATACGAACAGAGGAGGGGGTTGGTGCGTCAGGGGTGAGCGGGATAGCGGCAGGGGAGGGTTTGGCTCGCTTGGATGACGGCTCCTTGATAGTAGGCTTCTTTCTTCTGAGAAAAAAAGTGATTAGAGAGGGAAGGCAGTAATAATGGGGGATGTCCAAAGATTACCTTGATTTAGGCAGATTAATAGTAGCGGTATTCTCGGATGGCGTTTCAAGCTCCGCCCTGCGTTGAGCTTCAAAACGACGGGAATCAGCAGATTTCCCGCCACCACCGCGAGTTTTCCCGCTACCGGCCCGTTTCTTGGAAACCGCCTTCTCTTGGGTCGTATGGGCTGTATCCTCCACATTCCCCGCCATCTCCTCTTTGTTTCCGCTAGAGTGAACAACTTCCTCCTTAGCGGCAGATTTGAGGTTGGAACGGCGAAGGGGATGGGCAAAGTGAGCAGGACCAAGCGATTTGAGCTGATAAGAAGAAAAATGTTATGTCCTATGAAATTTAAAGTATCAAAAGGTACTATGGCGGAATGGGAACTTACCAAAGGGCAGCTGCCATTCTCAAACATAGCCATGCCAAACTTCAAGGGTTTCTTCCTAGGAGACTTCATCAAGGAACGAATGCGCTTCTCAACAATTTTAGGGTCCAGCTCTTGGTCTGAACAACGCAAGCCATCATTTGCACCAGTATACTCGTGCATCAGGCTGTTGCGGTGCTGAAGTGGCTGAATCCGCCGGGATATCCAACAGTTGATAGTGTCGATTCCCTTCAAGCCATCCACAGAGAGCTTGGCGATTCACCGAGCTAGGAGCTTGACATAGGGGGTGGCGGATTCGTCATTAACAGCCGTCCAGGAGTCGCGGGACTCAGCAGCTACGTTCTTGAATGGAGGAAGGCCGCGGGCTTGAGATGGCGTAGGCTTATCCGCCATATAGAACCAGGACCCTCTCCATCCGATAGCAGAATCCAGAGGCATAATGAAAGGGTATTCTTTTGACCTGCATGGAAGGAAGCAAACGGTTCCGCAGGTTCGGAGAGATCCGTCGTCTTCATAGTTGGCACGCTCGGAGAAGAAAAGTTGGAAGAGGTCTACCTTGGGGCGGATCCCAAGGTATCCCTCGCATAAAGCTGCATAGCCCGCCACAGACACCAAGCTGTTTGGTGATATGTGGTGGAGCTGCAGTCCGTAGAATTTCAGAAGATTGGTGAAGAAAAGAGATGGAGGCATACTGAAACCCCTCTCCACGTGAGATTTCAGCATTACAATCTCGGAGGGGTTAGGAACTGGAACTGGGGCCTTGAAGTCAGTCCGCCATCCCGACTCGGCCTGAGGAGCCACAGTGCCCTCGCCTTCCATGGTTTGGACGTCAGAATCCTTAACACTGGATTTCTGCCAGTACCCATGGAGGTTCTGGGGGATCTGCTCTTCTTCGTCCTCAGCTTCTGCCTCCTCAGCCTCGCCATCCGCTGCGGGATCATCTGGGTTTTCACCCGCCATCTCCTCCTCAGCTTCGGACATGTTGTCCTCTGGGTCCAAATCCGCCATCCCGGGATATTCTCCCTGGACTGACTGCTGCAGAGGGGAATCTTCCTCCTCAGCATCGGAATGGTGGCGGGCCGGTGATCCGGAGTTCATGGCGTCGGGCGGAAGGTTTCGCTATGAAATGCTTGAAGAACCTGAGTAAGTTGGTCCGGCGGAAAATGCTACCGGCGGCGAGGTTTTTCGCGGCGGCTCCTCGGAGATCGCGAAGCTCTCGTGGCGGCGCTAAGGAGAGAGAATGCGACGGGGGTGAATGAGGGGTGACCGGCCGGGGGTGAGAGGCCGGGGTATATATATAGACCTCGGGCCTCGAGATTCGTGCCCGCCATCACCACCATTCGTCCTGATCGCAGAAACCCTAATCTGGTGACACGTGTCCAGGGGTAAAAAAGTAACTTGGTGAAAACAGTGCGTGCACTGTAAGTCTTACCCTAGAAGGAACTGTGTGCCGAAATTTATGGTGGATTTCAACGGTATGATCCAACGGATCCCGATAATCTCGCTAAGATAACTACGTCGCTTGATCCGTTATTTACGACGGATTGATAGATGAAAGGAGCATCAAGATAACCGCCATCCCAGTGCAAAAGAGCTATGGCGGAAGTAACTCACCAAGAACATGCATGGCGGATATAGATGGCAATCTTGAAATTCCCTGGGGGACTACTGTTGGGGATATACCAAATAGGTATACCAGCGACGTAGTCCTAAATCAGCAAGCCAGGGTGGCCCATCAGGGGTGGTATGGCGGATTCGCTATACCGGGCGGCCCAGTTGCTGAAGTTGCCACGGCGGTACTGGACGCAGGCGCTTATGGCGGATCCGGAGACAGGCCCATGGCGGATTGCTGATTACAGGCCCATGGCGGATTCGAAGACGGCCCATGGCGGGTTGCCTAGTAGCACACGCAGAGGACTTAGTCTAGGACTCCAAGTTGTATCCGCTCCGGTACCAACGTGTAGCCCACGCCAGGCACCTTTATAAGCCCAGCGTGGAGCAGCCCTTGAGGCAAGTTAGAAGATTAGAGTCATACGGCCAATCGCATAGCGAAACAGCCAACCTCATCATTGTAACCGAGCACTTGTTGCCATATAGTGAATTATAGCAGCACGTAGGGTCACGCCACCGTTGCGGGATCTGAAGCTGGGTAAACTCGTGCTACCACCGTCCTGGATCGCTCCTCTGTGTTCGCCCCCTTCCACAAACCGCCATACCCCTACCTCTATGGCAGATCTGTTGACGAAACCACGACAATGGTCGCCTCCGGAGTGATGTGTGAGTAGTCTACCTTGGACTACGGGTCCATAACAGTAGCTAGATGGTTGTCTTCTCCACCATGTGCTTCATGTTTAGATCTTGTGAGCTGCCCCACATGATCAAGATCATCTTTGTGTAATTCGACATGTTGTATTTGTTGGGATCCGATGAGTATTGGTACTATGTCAAGTTGATGTGCTGAATTATATATCTTTATGTTATCTCTATGTTGTTTATGATCTTGCATGCTCTCCGTTGCTAGTAGATATCTTGGCCGAGTAGATGCTAGTGACTCCAAGAGGGAGTATTTATGCTCGATAGTTGGGTTCATGCCTCTAGTAATCTGGGGGAGTGACAGAAACATCTAAGGTTGTAGATGTGCTATTGCCACTAGGGAGAAAACAACATTCTTGTGTCCAAGGACATTTGCTTTGTTTACTTTACGCACTCTGCTTAATGCAGTTATCCGTTGTTTGTAACTTAATACCCGATGGTTGCTCGGACGACATCCAGAGGGTGGATTATTAGTCATAGATGTAGTTGGATTATGGTTTATGTATTTTGTCGTAATGCCCAGAGTGAATCTCATAGTGATCCTCATGACATATGTACGTTATCTTTATTCTATCAATTACCCAACTGTAATTTGTTTACCCAACATGTTGTTATTTATCTTATGGAGATACACCACTAGTAAACTATGGGCCCCGGTCCAATTTTCTTTACATTGCTATACCGTTTACTTTTACTCGCACTATTTACTTTTACTTACATACTATTACCTTTTACCACTCGATACGTCTAATCCTTTGTTTATAGCAAACCGGTGAGATTGACAACCTCATCGTAAGTTGGGGTAAAGTACTTGGTTGTGTTGTGTGCAGGTTCCACGTTGCTGCTAGTGAAAGCCACACACCAGCATTTTCTAGTGCCATTGTCTGGAGCGTCGCGAAGCTAGCAAGCATCACCTTCTAAAGTTTGGCTTTCTCCTACTAGTTCGATAAACCTTGGTTTTACAACTGAGGGAAGACTTGTTGCTGTGCTCATCATACCTTCCTCTTAGGATTCCCAACTGGGTGCTTACAACGCACTATCAGGAGGCAAGTGTGATACTTAGATACTAACACTAGAATAGTTACTCTTGATTTAATACTACTTATTAAATTTTATCAAGTAAACAAGGTTTGCTAAAAATTTACAATAGGACTTTAAACTTAGATTGAGATTCAAACAATACGATAGCAGTTCATAGAGTTAACATCCATAATTCTATAGTTCTACTATCTTAATTATAGCTAATCGCAAGGTAGTAAACGAATGCCAATGAATACAACAAACTATTGATACGTCCAAAACATATCTACTTTCCCGAACACTTTTGCTATTGTTTCTCCTCTAATTTGTGTATTTTGAATGCAACTAACGCGGACTGACGCTGTTTTCAGCAGAATTGCTCTGGTGTCTCGTTTTTGTGCAGATATCCAACTTTCAGTAAAAATTCGGGAAAATATTGCAAAAATCCTATTTCACCAGAAGACCCATGGAGCCAGAAGACGAGACGGAGAGGGGCCAGGAGGCCACCACACAATCAGGGGGCGCGACCCAGGCCTGGCCACGCCCACCTATTGTGTCTCCGCCTCGGCCATCGCCTTGACCCCTCCTTCTGCCTACATATACCCTCTGACCTGAAAGGAGCGGGGGTTCGGCGTTTTTCTAGATAGACTTCCGCTGCGCTACCACCATCAGAAACCGCGATTCGGAACCAGAAACTCCGTTCTGGCACCCTACCGGGATGGGGATTTGGAGGAGATCTTCATCACCATCATCACCGACGTCTCTCCATCAACCATCCATGACTCTCCCATCCATGTGTGAGTAATTCCCGCTGTAGGCGAAGGGGATGGTAGGGATTGGATAAGATTGTTCATGTAATTTGCTATGAGATTGTTAGGGCATAGTGCCTAGTATCTTTTATTAGTGCTTATGACATTGTTGCAACTTATTGTGCTTAATACTAGTCACTTTGGGCCTGAGTGCCATGATCTCAGATCTGAACTTGTTATTGTTTTATGATGATACTTGTTATTTATGATCTTACCTGCAAGTTGTTTACACATATCGTTGTCCGGAACCCGAGGCCCCAAAGTGACAGAAATTGGGATAACCGGAGGGGATGGCTATGATGTGAGGATCACATGTGTTCACCGAGTGCTAATGCTTTGATCTGGTACTTTATTAAAAGGAGTACCTTAATTACCAGTAGTTTGCCTTGAGGCCCTGCTACAACAGGCTGGTAGGACAAAAGATGTCATGCAAGTTTCTCATTGCGAGCACGTACGACTATTTACGGAACACATGCCTATGATTGTTAGTACTAGGATGCTTTATCATTATTTATCTGCAATGCCCATGTCTCACTAATTTCATGAATTATCTTATCCATGCAACGCCCGTACGTCCATCCCTATGCCTACAGTATTTTATCCTACTGTTTATTATTGCTACTATTACCGCTTTTATTCTACTACTGCTGTTACTGTTTCACTACTATCACCACTATAAAACTGTTGCTACTGATAAACCGCTGCAAACAAGTCTGTTTCCAGGTGCAGCTGAATTGACAACTCATCTGTTAAGGCTTATAAATATTCTTTGGCTCCCCTTGTGTCGAGTCAATAAATTTGGGTTTTACTTCCCTCGAAGACTGTTACGATCCCCTATACTTGTGGGTCATCAAGACTATTTTCTGGCGCCGTTGCCGGGGAGCATAGCTTTATTTGTAAGTTCACTTGGGATTCATATTGTTCGCTGCAATCCTTTCATCATGGGTAAACCTCGTGATGGAAAAGTTCCTATATTGCCATCCACTACAAGAAGAGGTACAACTCTGAACACCTATGTTGCTCTTGATTCGCCATCTGTTATGAGTAAGTTGTTTACACCACCACATGCACACGCTACTGCTACTTCTTCTGCTGAGTTTGAAAATGCCACTGATAATTTAGATGATGCTTCTACTGTGCTTGATGAGAGTGGTTCACTAGGTTCCTTTTTAGATGCTACAATTGCTAGAGCTAAGATGGGAAACACCACTGTTACACCTGTTAGTTCACCTGAGTCTAGGGAATGCCCTAGTGATGATCTTGATGACACTTATATTAAGCTTGATGATGATTTTATTGCCGAAGCTCATGCTACTCATGATGCTAATGATGTTAAGAAACTTCTAGCAAGATGTGCTGTTAGATATAACTTATCTCCTGATGCTAAGTTTGCTGCCTCTCCCATAAATATTAGGGATAAGGATTATGATTTCTCTTTAGATTTATCTTTCATATCTATTGTTCAGAAAGACCCTTTTTGTGGTACTGAAGGTGAAAGTGCTATGGCCCATATGAATGAGCTTTCTACTTTGAGTAATGTATTTTCTGATGATATTAAGCTGCGCACTTACTTTGTTGCTAAGATTTTCCCTTTTTTGTTGAAAGGTGCAGCTAAGACTTGGTTTAATAATTTGTCTCCTGGATCTCTTAATAGTCCTATTGCTTTGGTTAATGCCTTCTTTCAGAAATATTTTCCTGCTAGTGCTCAACATGCTGCTATGCAGAAAATCTTTGACTTTGAACAGGGAAAAGGAGAGATATTGCCAGAATCTTGGGCAAGGTTTTGTTCTTTAATTAGAGCATTGCCTAAGGAGCCACTGCCTAAAAATGAAGTCCTTGATATACTTTATAATGGACTAACTGATGAATCTAAGACATATCTGGATAGTTGTGCTGGTTGTGTTTTCAGGGAAAGAACTCCGGCTGAAGCTGAAGAACTAATGGTTAAAATAAGCCGGAATCATGATGATTGGACCATGGCTGAGTCAACACCAACACCAGCGCCAGTTCCAGAACCGACACCGAAGAAGAGAGGAATGATTGAATTAAATGATGAAGTTATGAGGGAAGCCAAGAAATCTCTTAAGGAGAAAGGTATTAAATCCGAAGATGTGAAGAATTTACCTCCTATAGAAGAATTATGTAAGCCAATTCCTCACTCATCTACTATTGAGGTACACTCTCTCCAACGCTTTGATGATAGAGATATTCCTTACTCTAAACCTCCTGATCAATGCTTAGATG
The DNA here is from genome assembly GCA_007115705.1 of Dactylis glomerata. Classification (NCBI taxonomy): domain Eukaryota; kingdom Viridiplantae; phylum Streptophyta; class Magnoliopsida; order Poales; family Poaceae; genus Dactylis; species Dactylis glomerata. The sequence goes on along the minus strand of QXEO01000234.1, from coordinate 1,333,579 downwards.
AGTTTGATAATTTTGTTGTTAAGCAAGATAATTTTAATAGAATGGTGCAGAATCATTTGTTGGAAAATTCCAGAGCTATTAACAAGTTGCAGGATATTGTGGAGAGAACCTCCAATGATGTGAAGATACTTGTTAAACATTTTCAAATGGTCCAGACTCAAATTGATCAGCTTACCAAGGTGCAAAAAGACTTGCTAGTTAATGCTGCAAGAGAAAAACAAGCGTGTGAGATACGCACAAGAGGAGGTGCTACCACTTGCTAGCGTGTAGCAGACGGTCCTTGTGCGTGGTGAATAACCAGCCCGTTGGGAACTCCAAGAGGAAGGTGTGATGAGTATAGCAGCTAGTTTTCCCTCAGTTAAGAAACCAAGGTTTATCATTCTTGGAGAGGAGAGACAAACGACTGAAGGTGATGCTTGCTAGCTTGCGATAGCTCCGGACAATTTATATATGGCGCCTCGTCCAAGCTTTGCTTGCTAGCTGCAACGCGGAACCTGCACACAAACAACCAAGTACTTTGTTCCCAACTTGCGATGAGGTTGTCAATCTCACCGGTTTGCTTGAAACAAAGGTTATGAGCGTATCGAGTGGAAAACAGTAGAGTATGCGAATAAAGTAAACAATGCGAGTAAAGTAAACAACGCGAGTAAAGTAAACAGGTAATAGCAATATGATGGAAATAGGACCGGGGTCCACAGTTCACTAGTGGTGTCTCTCCATAAGATAAATAACACATGCTGGGTAAACAAATTACAGTTGGGCAATTGATAGAATAAAGATAACGTGATATGTCAAGAAGATCACTATGAGATTTACTCTGGACATTACAACAAAATACATAGACCGCCATCCAACTGCATCTATGACTAATAATCCACTTGTGGCGAATCAATCCGAGAACTCCACAAGTATTAAGTTGCGAACAACAGATAATTGCATTAAGCAAAGTGTGTAATGTAAGCAAAGCATATGCCCTTGAGCATATGAATGCTGTTTTATCCCTAGTAGCAACAGCACATCTACAACCTTAGAGGTTTCTGTCACTCCCCCAGGTTAAATAGAGGCATGAACCCACTATCGAGCATAAATACCCCCTCTTGGAGTCACTAGCAACTACTCGGCCAAGATAGCTACTAACAACGGAGAGCATGCAAGATCATAAACAACATAGAGATAACAAAAGATATATTTTAGTACAACAACTTAATCATAAACACCAATATTCATCGGATCCCAACAAACCAAACATGTAGAATTACATAACGGTGATCTCAATCATGTAGGGCAGCTCATGAGATCTAAACATGAAGCACATGGTGGAGGAGACAACCATCTAGCTACTGCTATGGACCCATAGTCCAAGGTAGACTACTCACTCATCGCTCCGGAGGCAAGCATGGCGATGAAGAAGACCTCCGGTGGCGATTCCCCTCTTCGGCAGGGTGTCGGGAAGAGCTTCTGGACCCTCCCGATCTTCGGGTCGACGGCGGCGGCGGATCGCGATGTGTTCTGGAAAATTGATCGGGTACTTAGGTTTTTTCCGTCGGGGGGGTCTTTATAGGTGAAGGGGCGATGTCAGAGGAGGGACCAGGCGGCCTCATGCCAGGCTCGCGCGGCCAGGGGCCTGGCCGCGCCGCCCTGGCGTGTGGGCCCCTGGTGGCCCCTCTCCTTCTCTCCTTCGGATCTCTGGAAGCTTCCGGGTAAAATAAGACTTCAGGAACTTGTTTCGTCCAATTCCGAGAATATTTCCTGTGTATCACTTCTGAAACACAAAAACAGCAGAAAACAGGGAACTGGCACTGTGGCAACTCGTTAATAGGTTAGTTCCGGAAAATGCATAAAAGTGCCACGAAGTGTAACGAAACAATAGGCAAATGGTGTAAAAACAAGCATGGATCATCAAAAATTATAGATACGTTGGAGACGTATCAAGCATCCCCAAGCTTAACTCCTGCTCGTCCTCGAGTAGGTAAGTGATAACAAAAGAATAATTTTTGAGGTGACATGCACCTACACAATCTTGATCATGTATGTAAGCATTTGTGAGCTGGGATCATAAGAACTTAAAACATGGGCATGAAAGATATAATCTTGACAATAAGAACTTAGCAACCATGTTGTAAACATGCAAATGAACACAAACAAAAGATCATGAAAATGAAACAATGAAAGTCAAACGTGTGTTCAAATCATAAGGAAAAACATACAAATGGTTTTCAGCTTGTCCTTCAAAGAGAGCAAAACATAAATGCATAGGACACCTTCAAGTTTAAGAGGGCGACTAGATACAAATAATTTGAGAACAAGTGAAACCAACAATATGAATCAATCAATGAACTTTGGGACAATGCATATCACACTAAGAATGACAACTATGCTCTCTTAATGGTGCATAAAGATAGAAGGTGGTGACTCAACATAAAAGTAAAAGAAAGGCCCTTCGCAGAGGGAAGCAGTGATTGCAAGTTTTATAACCTTCAAAAATTATGGTACTTACCGGCTTTGAGCTCTCATTGCCCCCATCATAAGCATCTTGAATGGTTAAAGTTAATGCAAGAACAATTATGAAGCATATGCTTGACAAATCATAAGTTGAAAACCTCGTCCCCGTGAATACGAGTACCCAAACCTCATGCTACTTTACTTAGAGTCCCAAGCAAGGCTCTTCTCATTGTAAGTATATGCATATCATTGAGAACCGCCAATGGGGTACCTCCGTGCCCGATGACATGGAACAAGCTCACACCAAAATGACAGGACAAGCAGACAATGAACACCTCGACATCTCTTTTATTTGCCTTTTGTTTAGCTTTTTATTGTGAGATGCGTCGTCGAATGTTCACCATGGGTATGCTGCAAATTTCCACCATGAATTATGCATGGCTTAGATTGGCGGCCCGTCGTTTCCCTAACACATATACAAACTCCATGATCCCCACAAGATTCCCAATTCATTTCACACCGCGGGCATCCATAAACAAAAGATGACGATATCAACTCAAATAAGAAGTGCAATGTTGAAAGCTTGCCCCATGACAACATGGCTGGGCTAGAATCCAACTTACAACTTGCAAGCATAACAACTCAACATAAGAGACCACAATGTCAAATTTTTAAGAACAGGAAAAAGTAAAGTGTGCCTTCCGGTTCGTGAGAGCTTTACTGACCGAATTTCGCATAACACTGGTAAGAGTTTAATTTGAAGAGAAAATAAAAGCAAGTCAAATTTACTTGGAATAGCAAATTGCTAGTAGGTATGTATGGTGGACACTTTGGAAAACTTTGGCTTTTAGGAGTTGGATGCACGAGTAGAGCTCATACTCAGTACAAGGCGAGGGCTAGCAAAAGACTGGGAGCGACAAACTAAGAAAGCAATAATAGCCATAATCATGCAAAGCGACAAAGCGACATTAAAAGAAGCATAAGATGGCATCAAAAGTCAAAAACTAAGTGATCATGAAGGCTATTGGCGACTTTGTAAGAGTCTAACATGTGTGAGCATGCGCCAAGTCAACCCAAATAAAGCATCAAGGAGAAAACCAAAATAATGCTTCCATACAATAAAAACAACGCATGATTTTTTCAAAGGCTCATTAAGCAATCTCAGTTATTTGAGACAAGTCATGCTACAGCAAAACCACTAAGCATACTATCAAAAAGACATCAAGCATGACATGAAAAAGCCTAAGCCGCAGTCTACACAAGCTCCTTCTTGTACCACTATTTTGCACAAAGCTTTTTCTCTTTTCCAACACCATTTGAAATTTTTTAAGACACCTCTTTTGATGAAAACCAATAAAGATCAGAGGCAAAAATACACCTTGATGAAAAGATATGACAAGGTCTGAACTCAAATCAAGGCGAAAATGAAAACCAAAAGCAGTAGCAGAAAAAGAAGAACACCCGGTGAAATTGTAAGAATGAAAAAAGAGTGTTCTTTGCAAATGAAAACGAGTACATCTCCTCCAAAAGAAATTTGTTGGGGTCCAATCATTTATTGCAGCAAACAAACAAACTAAACTAACTAAGAAAACTAAAATAACTGACGCTCCAAGAAAAACACATAGTGCATAAAGCAATAAAAATATAGTGTCTTGAAAGGTGACCTGATTTTTGCCGATGAAGAAGGGGCGCCTCGGGGGCATCCCCAAGCTTTGACGCTTGTACTTCTTGGATATTTCTTGGGGTGCTGGGCATCCCCAAGCTTGAGCTTTTGTCCATTCTTCAACTCATCTCATCATTCTCCAATCCCTACACTTGAAAACTTCCTTCATACAAAACTAAACACAATTCTATTAGCAACATTAGTGTAGCATAACATATAATCAACCTCTTTTTGCTTCAGGTTTCAACTCAAAACCACCACATATATAGCAAATACTACTGTAGCAACTTCTCTAAAAGTTCCGTGATCAAAAGAACTCAAAAGAAAGCGATAAAGTGGCAAACACAAATATTGGCAGAAATCTGTCAAAACTGAACAGCTGACAAAGGTTGAATTTTTTAGGGGTTTTCTGTTGCTCAAATCAAAAAGTGTTCAACTAAAAAAAGTTTGGATATAAGCTGGGGCATATGCACAAGAAATCGCAGGTCCAAAAGATATACAGAGAATTTATACGAATTTTTATGGTGCAGCACCGAAAACAGTTTCAGGACAGCAACATCCCCAAATCTTTACCTCACTCAAATTAGAGGCTTCTCTTGGCACAAAAACAAAATAAACAAGATAAGGAGCGGTCATTACAGTAGTAATGACTTCCAAGACTCAAATAAAAGAAAAAGTACTGAAAAGAAAACATTGGGTTATCTCCCAAGAGTGCTTTTTTTTAACGCCTTTGAGCTAGGCGCAGAAAATTGCGAATTAAGTAATATCAATAGAAGCATTAAGATCAACTGCAAAGGTCTTGTCAATAAGGCATTGTATTTCATCCACATAAGTTTTAGAAGACCCTTTGTGATCATGCTTTGGTACAATATTTTCATCAAAAAGATTTTCAGGACAGATCCAGTCAAAATTATTTTCGAAAGCTTCACACAATCCCAAAAGCTTGCAAGGTATAGGTACTTCGGCTCCTTCATCGTTAGTACCAATAACCTTTATAGGCGAACCGAGTTTATTAAAACGTTTAAGAACCTTTCTAGCTTCAATAACGACATCTTTAAATTCTAAGCGCAAAGTTTCCAAGATAAAAGCTTTCTTTTCGGGATCCTCAATTTCATGAAGCTTAAGGAACATGTATTGCATAAAAGGATTAAGACTAGCAAACCTAGTTTCCAACATGCAAATCAAATAAGTAGAAGCAACTTCAATACTAGGAGTTAGCTCAACCAAAGACTTTTCCTCAACTTCCTCATGCATAGTAATGTTATTAAAGAACTCCTCAATGTTACTTTTGCCAATAATCGAACCACTACCTACTGAGAGGTCCTCCAGAACGTACTTAGGGATCAACATGATAAACTAAAAGTAAAGAAATAACAACTACCAAGGATTCTAATTTTTTTGGGTTTTTGATATAAAACGATGCAGGAAAAATAAATAAAGTAAAGCAAAACAATAACAAAGTAAAGGATGTGCGTGCGCAAACTCCCCTCGCAGAAGTCTTCTACTTCCTCCCCGGCAACGGCGCCAGAAAAGAAGCTGCTAGCATGTAGCAGACGGTCCTTGTGCGTGGTGAATAACCAGCCCGTTGGGAACCCCAAGAGGAAGGTGTGATGAGTATAGCAGCTAGTTTTCCCTCAGTTATGAAACCAAGGTTTATCGTTCTTGGAGAGGAGAGACAATCAACTGAAGGTGATGCTTGCAAGCTTGCGACAGCTTCAGACAATTTATATATGGTGCCTCGTCCAAGCTTTGCTTGCTAGCTGCAACGCGGAACCTGCACACAAACAACCAAGTACTTTGTTCCCAACTTGCGATGAGGTTGTCAATCTCACCGGTTTGCTTGAAACAAATGTTATGAGCGTTTCGAGTGGAAAACAGTAGAGTATGCGAATAAAGTAAACAGTGCGAGTAAAGTAAACAGCGCGAGTAAAGTAAACAGGTAATAGCAATATGATGGAAATAGGACCGGGGTCCACAGTTCACTAGTGGTGTCTCTCCATAAGATAAATAACACATGCTGGGTAAACAAATTATAGTTGGGCAATTGATAGAATAAAGATAACGTGATATGTCAAGAAGATCACTATGAGATTTACTCTGGGCATTACAACAAAATACATAGACCGCCATCCAACTGCATCTATGACTAATAATCCACTTGTGGCGAATCAATCCGAGAACTCCACAAGTATTAAGTTGCGAACAACAGATAATTGCATTAAGCAAAGTGTGTAATGTAAGCAAAGAATATGCCCTTGAGCATATGAATGCTGTTTTCTCCCTAGTAGCAACAGCACATCTACAACCTTAGAGGTTTCTGTCACTCCCCCAGGTTAAATAGAGGCATGAACCCACTATCGAGCATAAATACCCCCTCTTGGAGTCACTAGCAACTACTCGGCCAAGATAGCTACTAACAACGTAGAGCATGCAAGATCATAAACAACATAGAGATAACAAAAGATATATTTTAGTACAACAACTTAATCATAAACACCAATATTCATCGGATCCCAACAAACCAAACATGTAGAATTACATAACGGTGATCTCAATCATGTAGGGCAGCTCATGAGATCTAAACATGAAGCACATGGTGGAGGAGACAACCATCTAGCTACTGCTATGGACCCATAGTCCAAGGTAGACTACTCACTCATCGCTCCGGAGGCAAGCATGGCGATGAAGAAGACCTCCGGTGGTGATTCCCCTCTCCGGCAGGGTGCCGGGAAGAGCTTCTAGACCCTCCCGATCTTTGGGTCGACGGCGGCGGCGGATCGCGATGTGTTCTGGAAAATTGATCGGGTACTTAGGTTTTTTCCGTCGGGGGGTCTTTATAGGCGAAGGGGCGATGTCAGAGGAGGGACCAGGCGGCCTCACGCCAGGCTCGCACGGCCAGGGGCCTGGCCGCGCCGCCCTGGCGTGTGGGCCCCTGGTGGCCCCTCTCCTTCTCTCCTTCGGATCTCTGGAAGCTTCCGGGTAAAATAAGACTTCAGGAACTTGTTTCGTCCAATTCCGAGAATATTTCCTGTGTATCACTTCTGAAACACAAAAACAGCAGAAAACAGGGAACTGGCACTGTGGCAACTCGTTAATAGGTTAGTTCCGGAAAATGCATAAAAGTGCCACGAAGTGTAACGAAACAATAGGCAAATGGTGTAAAAACAAGCATGGAGCATAAAAAATTATAGATACGTTGGAGACGTATCACCACTCAAGACCCCTTATATCCTGAAGGACATCCTAAGAGGATCGAGCAAGATTCTCAACGCACTTCAAGAGATGATATCCCTTCCAAGAAGAAGAAGAAGAAGCATAAAACAGTTGCAGAATCCTCTGAAGCTGGTAAGGATCCTAATAGTGTTTCTATTTTTGATGCTGAAACTGAACCAGGTGATGCTTCCGATAAAGAAGAAGTTGAAGAGGAACCAGAAAAGATTGATAAGAATGCAAAGTACACCAAAGAAGACTTCATTGCCAACAAGCATGGTAATGAGAGAGAACCTTGGGTGCAGAAACCAATGCCTTTTCCTGGTAAGAAACACAAGTCCAAGGAAGAAGAACACTACAACAGGTTTTGTGAATGGATGAGACCTTTATTTTTGCAAATTCCTTTGACTGATGCTATTAGAATGCCTCCTTATGCAAAGTATATGAAAGATATTGTTACTAACAAAAGGAAGATTCCTAATGAGGAAATTTCCACTCTACTTGCTAACTATTCTTTTGATGGTAAAGTTCCAGAGAATCTTGGAGATCCAGGTATACCAACTATTCCTTGCTCCATTAAAAATAACTATGTTAGAACTGCCTTATGTGATTTGGGAGCTGGAGTTAGTGTCATGCCTTTTTCTCTTTATAAGAGACTTGATCTAGAAAAATTGGTATCAACTGATATATCTTTGCAAATGGCTGATAAGTCTACTACTATTCCTATTGGTATATGTGAAAATGTTCCTGTTCAAGTTGCTAACAGTTGTTTGATATTAACTGACTTTGTCGTGTTGGAAATGCCTGAAGATGATAATATGTCTATTATTCTTGGAAGACCTTTTCTAAACACTTCAGGTGCGGTTATTAATTGCAATCAAGGAAAAGTAACTTTCAATGTCAATGACAAAGAATATACAGTCTATTTTCCCAAGAAGATTGATAGAAAGAATGCTCTAAATTCGGTCAAGAATGTTGAGACCATCAGAGTTGGTCAAATAATTTGTTCAGAGCGAAAGCCCAAGGAAGAATATAAAATTGTCATGATTGGGACTATGCCTATCAAGGTCAAGGTAACATAAGCATATAGTGAAATGCAAGGTTTTGCCTCATATAAAGTTTGTTTGGTAACAAGACTTGATCAACCTTGTTAACAAAGTGATTTTATATGAACGAAACTTTGTTTTCACCGCATTTACTTTACCTCACTTATTTTTACTTGTTCACTTATTTTTATTCTCTCTATTTAGTTTCATATTATAGTATCTTAGAGCTGCTGTATACTTGGTTTTGATTTGCTTTCTATCTCTCCACCGTCGTTTTCCCGAGTTTTATTCTCTTATCGTTTTTCTGAAAAATCCTCGAAAATAAAGTTTCTCGAAAAATTCCAGAAAAATCTTTTTAAATTTTTATGTCAAAAATGGGGCAGAGTGGCACCTGGGAGACCTCAGGGGGACCTGCCACGCCACCTCACAACCAGGGGGCACGGCCCAAGCCTGGCCGCGCCCACCTGTTGTGTGGGGCCCCCTGGCCTCTCACTTATCTCTTCCTCCCCAGCTCTTTCTCTCTCCCGAAAACAACGACCCACCAGCTCAAACTCGTGTTCTTGTTGCTCTCCTTCTCGATTTTTCGATCTCTTTGCTCAGCCCATCATTGTTGCTAAGATTTGGAGCAATTGTTCTCCGGTATGTGACTCCTCCGATTGTCCAAGTAGAATTTTGTTTAGTGGAGTATTTCTTGAGTATTTTAGCTCTATAGGTGACAGGTGAAATGAGTTTGCATGCTTGTTCTATTGCTTAGAAATGTTATTTTGATGCATGTTAGCCCTCTAGAAACTCCCTATAGTAGTTCCCTACATGTGTTTGTTTCAAAACCACCTTTTATGAGGTTTGTTAAAAATTTCAGAAATGGAGGAGAATGCATACCAACTCTTTCAACATGAACTAGGAGTGCATGAAGTCATGAGAGTTCACCGTGAAGAGAGGGTCTTTCCCTCAATCTATCCATGCTCAGAGTTCATGAATGCTGCCGGAATCCTGCAAGACTTCCAAACTTTACTCTCTAATGCAGGATTGGAGCATTTTGTTGACGGTGAACCACCCCAATTTGCTAAACTAACAATGTCTGTGGTGCAAGACTTCAAATTAATTGGTCTACGTCTAACCCCATGGTTCATTATAAAATCTACAATAAATCTGTGGACTTGCCCTTTGATGTTTTCTGTACAGCCATTAGAGTACCATAGTGGGGATCGCGCAAAAAGATGAAGGAACGGCCTAGGCCATTGATGGACCTATATGGGGAGATTTGTCAAGGAAAAAACTTCACAGGAGAGGGTGGTAAAATTCGAAATATTCATTTCCCATCCATTCGATATTTTGCCTACTTTATTACCAAGTGTGTTCTTGCTAGGAAAGCTGCAAGTAAGTTATCCTGCTGTGATCTAGCTTTTATTGCTGCTGCTTTGAGAGGTGATAGGACTTATAATTTGGGTGCTTTGATAGCTTTTCGTCTTGATGCTAATCGTGAGAAAAGAGGGATCTGTGGAGGTCTTGTTGCTTCACGCTTATTAGCTTTGCATGGTTTAGTGCCTCATATTTTAGATCTGTAGTTCCCCGTTGAGAAACTTGATCTTAATTCCATGCTGCATCATAAGTTTGTTTCTCCTCATTCCTGTTTGAATAACTTGATGTTTGAGATAACCTTCTTCAAGAAATCTACCTGGAAGGTAGTGAAGACTGATCGATTAGTCCATCTGCCTGCACCTCATTTGTTTAACCTTGATCGCAGGAACGGATGGTCACTCACAGAGGGTGAGCTCGACGCATACATGGAAGAGCACTCGCAGCCCGTGCACAATGAAGAGGCGACCAAGGAGTCGGTTCAGCCTTCTAACATTGTGGAGTTTTCATATCAGCAACCTTATTATGATTATACACCATCTGCTTCATCTTCGCAAGGGCCAGGCTATGACTATGCCAATGATGACCCACCGGCATGGGGCATGTTTTCGAGACGACGTTGATCTCCACTTAGGCCAAAAACCTAAGCTTGGGGGGAGGTACGCCGACGGTTCACTCATCTACATATCATATTTAGTCGGTCCTATGTATATCCATGTTTTGCTTTCTTTTCTTTGTTGTTCTTGTTCTTATTTCTACTTTCCCAAAATACAAAAAGACCAAAAATATTTCCGTTGTTTCTCTTTGTTTGCCTTTTTAGTTTGCTAGCTTTGGTTTGCTTTACTTGCTATTTTTGGTTTGATATTTGAAAAAATCCAAAAATATTTTGCTTTGTTTGCTATTTCCTTATGTTCTTGTTTCAAAAATCGAAAACCCAAAAATATTTGTTGTTCTTCTTCGGTTTTGTAAATTTTGTTGCAGAGTTCAGTCTCCCGTGACTCCTTTGGAGCTTGGTATTCACCTCATATTATTCAAGCCACACAAGTGAAAGGCAATAATGACGACATATGACAATCCGAGATGTGGTAAGAGGCTGGTATGAACTCTATTTGTTTTCATTTTTGTACATATACTCATATATGTGGACATGCTTAGTCAGTTCATGTAAGGTATATGTTATCTAATGGATGCTTTATAGTTAGTGCTCTCATATGATTAGTTCCAATTTACTAATAGTTTGTAGCATGTCATGTAGACGCTTGCTTGCATTGTTTTATTCATAATATGGTATGTTATTGTGGTATCCTCCTCTGAAAGTTTCATTTGAATCGACTTGGCACATGCTCAAGCATGCACATGACTGAATAAAAAGTCAATTAAGCCTCAATGATTTACTTTGCCTCAGAGTTCTTGTATCATTTTTATGCCTATATTAATTTTGTTTTGTCGCAAGCATGATTATGACAGCTATTGCTCTCTCGATTGTCGCTTCCCAGTCTTTTGCTAGCCTTCACTTGTACTGAGAGGGAATACTTCTCGTGCATCCAATCACCAAAAACCAAGTCTACCAAAGAGTCCACTATAAATTCCTATGCATGGTATTTGCAAGCCATTCCAAGTAAATTTTCATGTGCTACCTTTCAAAACTTTCAACTACTTCTCATTTTGCGCCACTATTTTTAGCTCATGGGGACGTAATGGTCGGTATTTGCTATCTTCCATATTAAATTAAGTACCCCTCGACTAGGCAGCTTCATCTGCTCATCATTAATTTTGCAAGGGAGCTGGTCAGACCATTGTAATCTAATTCTAAAAAGAAAGAAAAAAGGCACTCCTCCATGGTATGTGAAAGTTGGTGGGAACCCGATGGAATCGGTTAGCCATGGTTTGAGAAAGGAAAAAAGGTGGGGAGGAGTGCCAAAGCTTTATAAAAGAGCACCAATGTGCCAAATTTTCAAAGAACTCGGAACCGCTCTCACTTGTTTATTATGGAAGATAGCAAGTCCCCATTGCCAGTCGTTGACATGAAACAACCACCTCTCAAAATAAATTTTTATCTCTATTTTACAAATGAAAAGCTCTAGCACATGTTAAATCACTGCTTCCCTCTGCGAAGGGCCTTTCTTTTACTTTTATGTTGAGTCTTCATCTTCTAACTTTAAGCACCTTCTTGAGAGCATAGCTGTTATTCTTAGTGTAATGTGCTTGTCCCAGAACACGGTTAATTGTGGTATAACTTTGATGCTTGTATCTTTGATATTTTTACTTCTAGTCTTCTCTTGAACTTCAGAGGTGCCTCAACATTTATGTTTTGCTCCACAAATAAAGGCAAGCGGGATACCACTCTTCCATATCATTTATGAACATTACAATCTTGTAGCTTCTTATGTTCATGTTACTTGTTATTAGTGCATTGGCACTCTTTCATAGCTTGCTTGACTATGAAGTAACGTTAGTTGCATATTTCTTATTATGAATTGCCTGAGTACTTGATCATCTAGTGAGTATATATACATCATATGAAGCAAATGTGTTCGTGAAAGTTTCTTTTATCGCTCTCAGTTGTTAACTGAATTGCTTGAGGACAAGCAAATAGCTAAGCTTGGGGGGAGTTGATACGTCCAAAACGTATCTACTTTCCCGAACACTTTTGCTATTGTTTCTCCCCTAATTTGTATGTTTTGAATGCAACTAACGCGGACTAACGTTATTTTCAGCAGAATTGCTCTAGTGTCTCGTTTTTGTGCAGAAATCCAACTTTCAGTAAAACTTTGGGAAAATAATGCAAAAATCCTATTTCACCAGAAGACCCACGGAGCCAGAAGACGAGACGGAGAGGGGCCAGGAGGCCACCACACAACCAGGGGGCGTGGCCCAGGCCTGGCCGCTCCCACCTGTTGTGTGACCGCCTCGGCCGTCGCCTCGACCCCTCCTTCCGCCTACATATACCCTCTGACCTAAAAGAAGCGGGGGTTCGGTGTTTTTCTAGATAGACTTCCGCTGCGCCGCCGCCATCAGAAACCGCGATTCGGAACCAGGAACTCCGTTCTAGCACCTTGCCGGGACGGGGATTTGGAGGAGATCTTCATCACCATCATCACCGACGTCTCTCCATCAGCCATCCATGACTCCCCCATCCATGTGTGAGTAATTCCCGCTGTAGGCAAAGGGGATGGTAGGGATTGGATGAGATTGTTCATGTAATTTGCTATGAGATTGTTAGGGCATAGTGCCTAGTATCTTTTATTAGTGCTTATGACATTCTTGCAACTTGTTGTGCTTAATGCTAGTCACTTTGGGCCCGAGTGCCATGATCTCAGATCTGAACTTGTTATTGTTTTATGATGATACTTGTTATTTATAATCTTACCTGCAAGTTGTTTACACATATCGTTGTCCAGAACCCGAGGCCCCAAATTGACAGAAATTGGGATAACCGGAGGGGATGTCTATGATGTGAGGATCACATGTGTTCACCGAGTGTTAATGCTTTGCTCCGGTACTTTATTAAAAGGAGTACCTTAATTACCAGTAGTTTCCCTTGAGGCCCTGCTGCAACAGGCTGGTAGGACAAAAGATATCGTGCAAGTTTCTAATTGCGAGCACGTACGACTATTTATGGAACACATGCCTATGATTGTTAGTACTAGGATGCTTTATCATTATTTATCTGCAATGCCCATGTCTCACTAATTTCATGAATTTTCTTATCCATGCAACGCCCGTACGTCCATCCCTATGCCTACAATATTTTATCCTACTATTTACTATTGCTACTATTACCGCTTTTATTATACTACTACTGTTACTGTTTCACTACTATCACCACTATAAAACTGTTGCTACTGATAACCGCTGCAAACAAGTCTGTTTCCAGGTGCAGCTGAATTGACAACTTATCTGTTAAGGCTTATAAATATTCTTTGGCTCCCCTTGTGTCGAATCAATAAATTTGGGTTTTACTTCCCTCGAAGACTATTGCGATCCCCTATACTTGTGGGTCATCAACTATGCAAATTCACTTCATGATAAATTGAGTTCTTTAATTCAGAGTCACTTAAAAACAACATCTCTCTTAGTTTTCTTAAGTGATTACACGAACCAAATTCACTATACCGCAACCGACCATCACGTGAAACGACATAGTTTCAAAGGCGAACATCACCATGTTCACCATATCAACCATATGACTCATGCTTAACATTTTAGTTTGTGTTCCAAGGCCATGTCTGTACATGCTAGGATCGCCAAGTAGAACCATAGTATTCGCATATGTAAAACTGTCTTACACCTGTTGTATGTAAACGTAGAGTCTATCATACCCGATCATCACGTGGTGTCTCGAAACAACGAAATTTTTGAACGGTGCATACTATGGAAGAACACATTATTATCTTGATATTATGTGAGAGGAATCATCTTATAATGCTACCGTGTGAGGTAATCTAAGCATAATAAGTTGCATAAAAGGATAAACATCACATGCATATATAATGTGATATTGTATGGTTCTTCACGCATTAAATCTCCGTCTTGTGCGTCATGGAATGATCTCCATCATTCCACCGGCGTAGCACCAAGGTCCATGGCGCCTCCACCTTAATTGTCTTACTCCATTACAATATATCACTTGGATATATAATATATATATTCAGCACACAGGCCATAAAATTAAATGACAACAATATGGCTCCTGTCGGCTGTTTATAACTTATAAAAAGGATCATTGCATACAATTTGTAACATAAATAATTTAACCATATCATATCACATGCCCTGCAAAAGCAAGTTAGATGTTTCTAATTTGTCTTGCATATTTTACGTGGTTTTGGGATTTCTAGGAAGAACCGTGCTTACCTACGAATATGTAACCATAACAGTGATAGAATATTATTAATAACCCTTTGTAAAATAGATCATAACTATAGTGGGAGAAACTTGCACCCGCAAAGCCACGTATGCCGAAGCATGTCAAGTGTGGGACAAGTCTCATGAATGCGGTCACGTCATGTTAGTCTCAGGCAGCTTCAATCCCACTATGCCACTATGATTTATAATACAAAAATAGCAATAAAATGATCATCAACACCCACATCTCCATGTGTTCTAATCATGCATAACATCTATGCATAGAAATGGCTCCGATACCACTGATGGGTTCGTAGCATAGAAAACAAAAAAATTCTACGCATGAACACAAAACTAGCCAAGATCATCTACGAGATGGAAGCAACGATTAACTAAGCCTCAAAGACTGGAAGCGAGGTTTTCGTTCCCGCATAAACATTGCCGATGAAGACTCGATGAAGACGTACATAGTCGACGTAGTTGTTCACTTGACGAGCTAAAGATTGTGTACAAGGCACCACAACCGGTGGCGCCTCCGTACTCGGTCACACGTACGGTTCGATTCCGTACTCGGTCACATGTATGGTTCCGTGACGTCCTCCATACCTTCGGTCCAGCGGGGCAGAGGAAGTTGGGATTCGTCGGAACTCCTCCTCCTCCTCCTCCACTTCTCCAAGTATTGGTGGCTAACAATTTTGGCAGCGCTTCGCTAAGCGTTTGCCTAATTGGTGGAGCCACAAGGTAGCGGATGGAATGGACTAAGTGTCTAACGGAAGAGAGGACGAGGTGCCACCTTATATAGGAGAAGGGGGAGCAGCCCATAGGTGTGCGTCAACCCCTACCCCCTTTTCTCCTCTTCATGGTGGTGGTAACCCCTTCATCAAGTGATTAACCCCCTCTCTTATTTCCCTTTTTAATCGCATGACATTCATAACAATTAAACCACACTTATGGAATAAATAAACATTTTATTTAATTAATATTTGTTAATTCATTATATTAACAAACATTATCAATTACCCCTTGTGTTATTTTGATATTCTGAAATAGTTTTGGCACTTTTCTGAAACAACCCATGTGATGTCCTATAATTTAGCCAGAGTTCCAAATCCGCTCAAAACGCGTCAGCGAAACTTAAGTGTGTCACCCTACGGTTCGTGAATAACGTGGACATGATCGAGACTCCTCTCTGATCAATAATCATCAGCGGAATCTGTAAATCCATGACGACTCCCACTTACTCAACGATGAATCTAGTGATCATGTGAACCATTAATGAATGTAGTTAATTCCTTCTGTCTCGCGATATTATTACTTGTCCAAGATCTGATCATTTGGTATCAACCATACCTAGTTCGATCTCGTTCCCGACAAGTCTCTTTACTCGTTCTGTGATAAGGCATTCATGTGACCTAGTCACATGCTTGCAAGCGGTATCAATGCAATATCACCGAGAAGGGCCTAGAGAATATCTTCCCGTCATCAGGTCGGACAAATTCCACTCTTGATCCATGAGCCTAAACTAACACTTTCAGAATACCCAAATCAACCTTTATAATCACCCTGTTACGGTGTGACGCTTGATACATCAAAGTACTCTTCCGGTATTAGTGATTAACATGATCTCATAGTCTAAGGATTAGAACTACTTCGTATGAGTTTGATATAGCAATGAAACTTGATGACTTGATCGTATTGCTATTCTTATTATGGGTGTGAGTGTTCATCACATCATTCTCCTAATGACATGACCACGTTATTAACAACATCCAATATTCATGATCAGGAAACCTTGGTCATTGGTTAATCATCAAGCTAGTTAAAAGAGAGGCTTCCCTAGGAACCTTTTGGTTGTTTATTAAACACACAAGTATTAATGTTTTCGATTAATACAATTCTAGCATGAGAAATAAACATTTATCATAAACATGGAATATGATAATAACCACTCCTCTCGGGCATATTCCCTTCAACAGGCATCCGACAGATCATCATCTTGGCACGAGTTGGAACCCTAGGACCGCCACCTTATTTGCAAGACTAGCAGGCCCCCATGGCCCCACGCCACTGGTCAACTCCATGGTAGACTGGTCATAGATGAGAAGCGGCCCACCGCAACCGCAGCTTGTCACCCACAAAGCAGCAAACTGCACCACCGCCTCCATGACGGCAGTACGCCAGAGCAGCTCAGGCCTTAGCCGTCAAGGCCATGCCGCGCCGTGCCCCGGCCACACCAGACACGGCCTGTGCAACACCGCCAAAGGATCTCCACCTTCCCGTCGTCTTTGACATATGGGGCACCGCCACCATCGCTGACACCAGCGGTAGTGACGGCAAGAGCAGTAGACTAGAGGGGGGTCTAGGGTTAGGCGGAGGGGAGCCTCCGAAGTTGCTCAGGCGTGAGCGACCCGGGAGGGAGAGAGATGCCCTCTGGGAGAGATGCGATCTCCCTGAGGATATTGACACATGTTTCTTAAAATCTGAGCAAGCTTAAAGAAATTTCACTTGTAAGAAATCAAAACTTCAAATATTTTAAAATGAATGGAGCATGTAACTATAGTTTTTTTCTATAAATGCAACATACTAATATAAAAAAGATACATGCTTAGCATCTGCAAAAACAAAATGTATAGAACAAGTGGAACACTAACAGTATCTCCACTTGCCCCCCAAACGGCGACCGACGCAAGCGATTTTGAGGCCGTTTCGGGGGGCGCTGAACTCCGTATGGGGGCGGTGTTTTCCTAGCCGCGCCCCCCAAACGGTGCCCCAAAAGCCCAAAGCGGCTCATTTTATTGTAGATTCGGCCCAATTTTTTTAAAAAGGCATTCCCGCCGATGCTGCCAGAAATAGCGCCGATGTGAGCGGCAAGAAATACAGCCACCAGATTCATATAAATTATTGAAATTATTGTTCATACACACAAATAATAGTTTGAAATCGAAATAAATAAAATTCAAATAAAAGAAATAAAACTATGCGTTGTTTCCTTTGAGCATCCACAAATGCTCCACCAAATCATCTGGCAGCTGGCTATGGGTATTTGAATCTCGGATTTCTTGACGCATGGCAAGAAAGGCAGCAAATGCGGCGGGCTCCTGGTGATCAACATTCGCAAGAGGACCTTGTTGGTGATACGGTTCAGGGTCATACACCGGATGCTCCCGCTCACTTTCAATAATCATGTTATGCATGATGACCCATGCATTCATGGTCTCCCACATATGAGTCTTTGACCACGTAAGTGCAGGAAACCGGACAACAGCGAATCGAGCTTGGAGCACACCAAATGCACGCTCGACATCCTTCCTGCAAGCCTCCTGACACTTTGCGAACCAAGATTTTTTACCTCCTGGCACAGCGCCAGTGATAGTCTTCACAAATGTTGCCCATCTTGGATAGATGCCATCTGCCAAAAATAGTATCCTTTGTTGTACTCATGGCCATTGATAACAAAGTTCACCGGAGGAGCATGGCCTTCAACTAGCCGGGAAAACACATTCAAGCACTGAGTACGTTGATGTCATTGTGAGATCCTGCCATGCCAAAGAAAGCATGCCAAATCCATAGATCCTGGTCAGCCACAGCCTCTAGTACCACACTGCAACCTCCTTTGTGACCTTTGTACATACCCTGCCAAGCAAACAGACAGTTCTTCCATTTCCAATGCATACAATCGATGCTACCAAGCATCCTAGGAAATCCACGCTCTACATTCTGGGCCAAAATGCGAGCAGTGTCTTTCTTCATTGGGTGTTCTCAGGTAATCTGATCCGAACACCGACACCACTGCCCTGCAGAATCTAGACATGCACTCCATGGCCGTAGACTCGTCCATGCGTATGTAATCATCCTGTGCATCACCTGGAGCTCCATATGCAAGCATTCGCAAAGCAGCAGTGCACTTCTGAAGTGAGGAAAAACCAACCATACCAGTGCAATCCTTCTTGCATATGAAGTAGTTGTCGAAACACTGAACGACATAGACAATGTCGAGGAAGAGCTTCCGGCTTATCCGAAAACGGCGCCGAAATACCACCTCGTCTTGCAATGGGTCGTCGGCGAAGTAGTCGGCGTAGAGAATGCAGTAGCCTTCCAACCTCTGCCGCGGCTTGCTCTTGCGGCGGCCAGGCGCCGACCCTCCGCGGCGCGGCTTTGCATCAGAGCGGGCGTACAACGCCAATTGGCACGACAACATCATCAAGTGCTCCTCGTCATCGCCGATGGCGATCTCGACTTCCTCCTCCGTCAGAGTGGCGAACATGGTCTCGTCGTCGGAGTCCATGAGCTTGTCCATGGCCTCGGCAATACGCCGAAAACCTCCTAGGCAAGGTCGAGGTGGGTGGCACCGCGGGAGAGCCTGGCAAGACTGCGGACCACCTCGAAAAGTTGACGGGCGGGGCGATATGGTGTGCTACTGTGGCGATTTGGTGAAAGAAAGGTGCACCGTCTGGGAATGGTGCGGCGAGGCGGCCTGGTGGCGATCTGGTGGGTGTGCGAGATGCGATGGCGGATTTTTGGGGAGAATGGTAGTGTCTCGCCGACAGAGGTAGCCCACGGCGTTTTTTGGCGTAGCCGGTGCTCCCGCTCCCCCCCCCCCCCCCCCCCCCCCCCCCCCCGGCCGTGCGCTGGGTTTTGACCGGGTGCGCCGGACGAAAAAAACACCCCGCGCCGGATGAAAAATCTGTTTAGGGGGCGCGGCTGGGCGGGATTTTTGGCGCCGACGCCCCCAAACGGCGCGAGTGGAGATGCTCTAAGGACGTAACCATAGGCTTTGACGATGTACAACTGAGAACTACAACTCGTTTAATTAAGTTACGTGAAGGACATCGATCGAACACATTAAGTCAACGTACAAGTACACAACTAGGCGTGTAAATCTAAAGTAGCTATCATCGAGTTTAGGACTTCAGATCATCAGCATCACAAGTCCCATGAACCCAAAACTTGTGCAAACTAGCACCATGTTTCCCGCCGAGGTGGGCGGTTCTTCGGCCCCGTGAGCAGTGTTCGCTGGTGGCGATGATGTAGCTGCATCCGCAGCTGCCGGGCCATCACCCACAGGGGGAGGATCGTCAACGTCTAGAGCACTGGCATCATCGGACGATTTGAGCGCCTCAATATCAGCCTCGGTGGTCTGGGCGCTCGCTTCAGGAGCTTTCGCCGTCTCCATCGACGATGCCGGCGATGATCCATGGGCCATAGCTTGAGGTTCGGGTGGCTGGGTATTTCCCTTGCCCGGCGAGCCGATGCCCGGTGGGATGATCGCTGCGCTGACTTGCATGACGGAGAGGTTGTAAGGCCGGCAAGCCACGACCTTGACCAACTGCGAGCTGAGCGCCGCGCCGGGCTCGGCCGAGCCAAACGCCATCTGGTCGTCCGCTCGCTGGGTGTAGTTCACGAAACCCATGCGGTTGGTCGCGGCGCCGGTCGTCTGGAAGAGCGTGGTGAGCAGCGCCGTCTTCTTCTCGATGGCGTCGAGCTTCATGGGGTCGTAGTAGTCGAGGATGACGTGCACGGCCAGCACGTTCCTCTGCGCGTCGGCGGGCAGCGACGTGATGGCCCTGGCGGCGGAATCGTCGACCACGAGCACGGTGATGGTCTGCCGATTGTTGATCTCCTCGCTGAGATTCGTTTTGGAGAGGAGGCTGTTGAAGGTGGAAAACTCCGGGGACTCGCTGAGGACCTCGGTGATGTTGAACTTGGTCTTGGTGGCCGCGGCCGACGACGCGAGGGTGAGAAGGAGGAAGAGTGTGGCGGTGGCGGCCCTCAGAGGTGCCATGGTTGCTGAGGTCCGCACGGGCTCGGCGCAAGGCCGTCCGGTGGGATGATTAATTGGGGAAGGGAAGGAGAAGTAGCGCGCGAAGGGTGGTGAGTGGTGACAAATATGGATTTCTACATTCGGACGTGCATGTCCGGTGGTCACATGAGGTTTTGAGCGGTTGGGAAACTTTTAGAACGTTATGCACAATTGCACATGGAGGTTACTCCTTTGGGAATTGGGACCAATGAAATAATGAGCTTAAGACGCTCGAATGCTCAATTATCTATATACTAGTCCCAAAACTCTCACATACGAGGAAGAAGGGAAATGATAGTATCCACCCGGAGGATCGCACGCGACATGTCACTAGTTTCTTGCACGCGACACACGTTCAAACCAAAATTTTAAAATGAAATATCTTGAGAACCATTTGTAAATTGTCAACCATTTCTACTTTTGAGCTCCTTGCCTTGACATCTTAAAAATAGATCTCGTGTTGATATATTTTGAGGAATATTTTTTTTATAATTCTAAAACTACTACGTTTATACTTGGGTCGTAGTGAGGGTGTACTTTGGATTTTATGGGTTTGTACTTGGGTTTTTTAGTATACTTTATATTTTGGTTTCTATACAATATTCTTTGTATTTTGGTGTTAGTATACTTTGTACATTTGTACATCTAGTCTACTTTTATACTTTGTAATTCTGCAGTTCTAGTATACTTGTAGTTGGAGTACATTTACTTTGTACTTTGATTAACGTATAGTTGTACTTTGTACTTCAATATAGTACACATATAATTTTACTTTATACAATACTTAAGTTTTGTATTGATAGTATTTTTGCCCCTGCTTATATACAAGGAAAGAAAAGTTGACAATTCTTGTCATCCCCTCGAGCACGGAAGCTCTCTGCCTCCCGTAGGCGATGCCACACGCCGTCCCGTCACTAGACCGGTGCCTTCGAGAAGGTTGGCCTCTACCTGGCGATTATGAACCGAAAATCTGAAACGAAGCTCAAGCTCCATGTAGCCTTTTTTTTTTTTGAAAATGACACTTGGAAATTTTTAAAAATCCAGGACCACGAATCTTGATGTACATAATCATGGGATCTACTAGTGTGCAAAAAACCAATCCAAAAATCATTGTATTTTAGGCTAAAAAAATGATAAATCCATAGATTTGTATCTAGTGAACAGTGCACAGTTCAAAACTTTAAAATTTTGGCAGATTTAATCATTTTTCCTAAACCTAAGATATAACGAGTTTCTGATTTATTTTTGCACACTACTAAGGGCGTGTTCGGGATCCCGCCAGATTCTAGCTTCCCGTCGCTCCAGCTCGGAGCAGCACCGAACACGCGAGCTTCTAGAAGCCAGATCCGCGAAGCTGGCCAATTTGGCTATGTAAACTTCAGAGCACCTCTTTTCTGGCTTTCCGAATCAGCAGAACCGGAGCAGCGACTAATTACATCAAGTATGCCACCGCCAAGTGAGCTGAACCAAAGCGATACACAACCTTTCTCTCTGTCCTGGCCCATGTCCCACTTTTCCCGTCAACTCATTGCTTCCCTCGTCCTTCCTCCGACATCGAGGCAGAGCAACCCAAATGAGCCCAAGCCCACAACCACCTCCCTTCCAATCCTGACCCACACCGAGCCCCAATCCGCCATGGGCTGAGCCACTGTGGCGGGGGAGCATAGATCCGGAGCTAGGGTTCTCGGCCACTGACCACGGTTGACATGGAGTGGGACAGTGAGCCGGACGGTGCCGGTAGTGCCGGGGGCAGGGACGAGATGGAGGAGCAGGAGGGGAAGGTGAGGTGGTGGTCGAGGGCGCGACGGGGTTGATGGGATTTGGGTGCATCGGTGTGGATTTGGGGGATAAGTGAGGAAGAAGATCCTTACGAGTGGGGTCCGCTCGTCAGCAGCTGTTGCAGGCTGGGTTGGGTTGGGCTAAATCACCGGAGTTGCGCCGAATGTTCCTAGCTTCGCTCACGACGCTAAACTCGCTGCGGAAGCTGGAAGCGAGGAGTTTTGGTAAGCTAGCGGGTTCCCGAACACGGCCTAAATCTGATAATTATCTACATCAAAATTTCTTATCCCAATTTCTTTAAAACTTTCAAATACTATTTTTTAATTTTGAAAAAAACAGGCTACATGGAGCTTGAGCTCCATTTGTCCCTCAAAACCGAAATAATCAGGCTGACACACTTTTCCTCCGTGCAGCCCAGCCCAATAGTGGTTTCTCCTTGTCAGGCTTCCCTACCTCATACGATCAGGAAATCCGGTCTCAGGCCCACACGAACAGTTGGAAAGAGCACATTATTTTTTTTACCAAAAGTTGGAAAGAGCATGTAGGCTTATTATTGCAAATTTACGGTAGTGCATGCAGATTGATTACTATTGTTCTTACAGCCTACTGTACATGCAAACGGTTATAGTATTCCAAAAGAAAATAAAGGTCTTATTAGCTTGAACGTGGACGTTTGGACCTAGGCGATAGATATCCGTGGAATCTGGACCGCTGTCACTACAACACGGTAGTTGATATAGGGCACATAAAAGTGCCCCTAATGTTAAATAATGTGCCTCTAATTACTTTTTGAGGCACTTTGAAAAGTGCCTCCTTTACTCATGTCTCTAAAGGTTATTGAAGCATTTGATTAAAGTGCCTCTAAAGGTTATTGGGACATTTGATTAAAGTGCCTCTAAAAGTTATTGGGGCATTTGATTAAAGTGCCTCTAAAGATTATTGAAGCATTTAATTAAAGTGCCTCTAAAGATTATTGAGACATTTGATTGACTCAATAAAATAATTGATTTTTTTTTATCTAAGTCTGATTTGAACTTTGGTGGGGCCCACCATCTATCATCCTGTTCGTGGGCGTTGGCTTGCTGTCAGTTTCACCCGAAGCAGGCAGGCCCATTTATATTCTTTAAATGGTGACCGGGCAGAGACTGAGCCCATCGGATACTGAGCTAACGTTTCAATGGAGTGGACCGGTCCTGCGCGCTACGTAGCGGTGGTAGCGGTCACTGCCACGTGTCATCAGATGTGCCGGGTCCATCACCGTTCAGCCATTGGTCGCCTGCCATTGTGTACGGTAATTGCGGGCGTAAGTTCTATTTAAACTGGTGTTTCTCCTGTTCGGTTGCCGATGTGGGACTAAAAAATAAAGTGCGGCACGGTTCGCTCCCGCAGTCTGCAGTCTGCTGCCCCGCGTAGAATCTTTGGCTTGGCTCGTGTGAACACGCACTGGATACATCCGCTCCCATGTGCTATGTGTTTGTGGGCCCGTGACTGGCTGACTGTCAGTCCAGTCCCGGTGTAGAGTTTTTGGTAGTACGGTACTTTATTTGCATGTTTTCGCACTGTACTTATTTGTAGAAAAATTTGATTGATCTAGTAATAGCAAAAAAGGTGCACGTCAGCGCGGCTACACTAGCACCAGTAATCAAGTGTTTGAGCTATGACGTGAGATATAAGATGTAGGCCAGGAGCTCGCATGTGAAAAAATGAGTCTGAACGAACAAGTCCTAGCCGACAAAAATTAACACTATTCCAAGTTTTCAACCGTGGGTACCGTTGAACTGAGCTGCGTATCATGAGTGTAATGTTGCGCACTCCTAGCTATATTCTATATTTGTGTGCTGGAAAATAATTGTACAGATTCAATAAAAGCCAACATATTTGTTGATTGAATCTGATAAATTGTCCGGATGTTTTGCTGATTGAGTATAACAAATATATCATATTAGGACTAAAGGAGAAATATTGTTGAAAAATGAAGTAGCATATGTAGGAAATATAAGATAGATCTTGTAAAATCAAAAGGAACTGCTCGACGTGAAATTAACATAGTTGGGGATGTTTTGTGAAATAAAATGTTTTGGTAGTTACAAAAAAAAGTAAATAGAGATTGTTGTAATTTAAATAGTATGAATTAAGTTTCAAAATAAATAGTATGAATTTGAGAGACTGTCGAAAAGGTTAGTGCAAACCGAAGAAGCAATTTTTCTAGAGCTCTCTTCAAACTGACACATCGAGTCAAATTTGAGAGTCTTCCGTTGGCTAGCGTGACGATGGTCGATTTCGGGGCAAAACTTAGGTTGGGCTAGTTTGTATCTAAACTTTTTTGTTTTATCCTCTTGCAAAGCATGGGTGTATGTTTTCTAGTTAAATAAAATTATGATTAAAAAAGCCATGTAATTGAGATCAGCCAAGATAAATAGGAAATAGCTTACTTTAGAGGGTACCAAAATGTTAGACTACATGGAAGAAAATCATACTATAGTTGGGACAAAAATTATAGCGCGAAGAAACAAATGGAATAGTTGGGGCAAAATTATAGAGCAAACGAACAAATCGAATAACTTATAGCCTGTGAGGAATAAATATTGTGTACCCGACAAACACTACTTTTTGTCTAGTTGGAACAAAATCACGACCAAAAGTTGGAATAAAAATTGTAGGGTCTGAGAAACAAAATGTTAGCGGCTAATATCAAATCACATCTATAAAAGCACAACATTTAATATTAAGTGGTAGCGCCTAAAGAAGAAACACATTAATGCGAGGAACAGAAAATTTAGCGAACAAATAGCACTATATGAGGAACAACATTTTAGAATAATGGAACAAACTTAAACGAGTACAGTTTCGACACCTAAGGAACGGAACACATCTATGCGAGAAACAAAATTTTACGGCCTAAGAACAAATACCACCTATGGAACAAATACTACATTTTACAATAATTGAACAAACTTACATGATTATAGTTTCGATAAAAATAATTGTGCTTGAGGAAAGACGCGAGGAATAGAACTTCAGCGTCCGAGGACCAAAACACATCTATAGGAGGAACAAAACTATAACAAAATCACATCTATAGAAAAAACAAACATAAAATTAAAACATGGCAAAGAAATATGAAAATAGGCAATCAGTGGCCTTAAGTCTTACTAGGAAGCTTGGTGTAGAAAAGAGAGAATACACTTTTCAGCATGTAGACCAAATTCTATCATCATATTTCTATTTTATTGTATGATCTATTTGAAATTACCTACACGATCAACAAATCGGTGGCCTTCATCTTCTTCCCGTAAGTGTACTTTCGGATGGCTCCTCACTGCTCTGGAGCGGCAATCGACAGGCCGACAGTGCCCCGGGTCGGTCGCCGGGCGACAGAGCCTTATCTTCTGGCTTAGTGAAGCGGGCCAAGCGGTCGGTGTTGGGACCCTCCTGGTTCAGAGCGTTGACATTCAGATATCTTGCACAGAATGTTAGGCTCTAATCAGACTGATAATTTTCTGCAATTGTTTCTTTTGGGTGACATGTGTTGACAACCACGTTCTTTAGTTTACTTACAAACTGCTTTGTTGCCCACATGTCTCTGTGCTGCACTGGACCAACCATTCTGACTTCGCTTGCAACATGCATGGTAAGATGAACAATGATGTCAAAAAAAGAAGGAAGGAATATCATCTCAAAATCGCATGAGATTTCTGGAATCTATGCTTCTCACTTCTCTATTTCCATAGGATCTAAAACCTTACCATATAGCACCTTGAAGTAGTTGCACAAATCGTATCCATGGAATAGTAACCATCCTAGATAGTGATCTACATAAAGTCAAGGGCATTAAATCCTGCATAATGATGTAGCAATCATGTGTCTTCATGCCAACTAGTCTCTGATCCTCCAAAATTACCCTTGAAAAAACAAATTTGATACATAGCCATCTGGGAATCTTGTATATTTGATAATAGTGCGAAGATCTTCCTACCTTCAACAGTCAGATGGTATATAGCTCTAGGTATCACAGGTTTAGGTCCGGTGACATGAGCATGTAGATCACCTGTGGCAGTTCCTTCTCCCCTTTCCTCTTCAAACGGTAGGTGATTCATCTTGAGGCAGTTCCTTATCCTCATTCATCAAGAATCAATCAAATTTCGAGTTGATATGTTCTGAATTTGTTTGTCTTTGCTTTCTTATTTTTCTAATCACTTGGAGTCCTTCTGAGTTCGCCTTCAGTGCATTCGTCTTATGCAACACGACACAAGATTTCTGTGGATTTCTGTGGGAGACGCTCATATAGGCGTGCATTTTCATTTTCTTATGCTGATTGGTGCAGCTACCTAGCTTGTTACTGGTGATGTTGTTACTTCTTAGTTCGTCTTGCTCCTGAGTTGTTGTTACCACTTAATTAGTTGTTGTTGATCCTTAATTAATTGTTGTTGATGCTTAGTTGTTGTTGATAAATAGTTGCTAATGATGTTGTTACTACTTAATTTGCTACTGCTAGATAGCTTGTTCCAGATTTAGTTATGTACTGTACAGGAACTATGTTAGTATGTTTAATGGCCTATGGGTTTGATGTAATATATGCATACAAACTTTTGAAGCACATCTAAAAGTGCCCCAAAAGTAGCAATCATTGGGGGCACATCTTCAAAGTGCCCCAGAAGGTAGCAATTTTTTGGGGCACTTCTTCAAAATGCCCCAAAAGGTAGCCATCTTTTGGGGCACTTGTTTAAACTGTCCCAAAATTCTTCTAATTAGAGGCACTTTAACCAAAGTGCCCCAAATTATATATAAATTAGGGGCAATTTTATCAAAATGCCCCAAATTAAAACTTTTTGGGGCACTTTAATAAGTGCCCCTAGCCAAAGTGCCCCTAAATACATACCGTATACTAGTGTGTGATCTGTGGCAGATCCATGTGTACCCATGGGGTTGCACTATATATCGGCTAAAAATTATTTCTTTGCTAAATACTCCCTCCGATCGGAAATAATTATCGGGGACATAGTACAAACTTTGTACTCCCTCCGTTTAAAAATATAAGATGTTTTAGCTTTGTGAAGTGAGTGTATCTAGACATCTTTTAATATATAGGTTCGCTCGAATCTATACACTAAAAGATGTCTAGATACACTCACTTCATAAAGCTAAAACATCTTATATTTCTAAATGGAGGGAGTACTTAGTTAGTACAAAATTGCCGACACTTATTTCCGATCAGAGAGAGTAGCAATTTTCCACCGCATGTGCACCCATAAAAATTACTTTTTTCTTTTATGGCACCATTTTTTACAACATGGCACTGTGATTACTTGGGCTCTAGCTCCGGTAATGGCTGTGATGATCTATGATACTCGCTCCGTTACCTTTTTTTTTTGAAACGGAGGCTGAAATGGAGGCAAAAGCTTTATCTCAATTTATTAATTAAGAAGAAGAGAATTGCTCAGTTAATTATGGAAAATAGTGCGAAAACCGTCACAATAACAACACAAACTACCCCCAAAGCATGAACCCCTCGACCACCTAGAGACACTTGTAGAAAAAAGGGCTTTAGTCCCGGTTGGTAAGGGGCTTTAGTCCCGGTTGTCCAACCGGGACTAGCAAAGCGGGACTAAAGCCCTCTCCTCTTTAGTCCCGGTTGCTCACAAACTGGGACTAAAGGTCCTCCACGTGGCCCGAGTCATATGCAGAAGGCTGGAGGACCATTTAATCCCAGTTGGTGGCTCCAACCGGGACTAAAAGGGTCTGGTAAATTTCGGGTAGAATTATTGAAAAAAAGCCTAATTTTTTTCAAATTTTTTTGAATTTCCATATTTTTGAATATTTGAATTGTTTAACAGTTCCCACTCTCCACGTAATCTCTAATTACATACTTGTGGTCCTCACTTCCCGGTCGGTCACCCATCCTCACACTACTCCACCCTTAACAGCTTAACTTCTCCATTCCTTCCCTACTAGCTTCCAAGACTGCGCTCGCAACTTCTTGATAATACTATGCTATCAATTCTATTAACCCATACACTTTGGTAACATATGATTTTACTTTTTGAATTCCAAATAATTTACAAAATAAGCAACAATGATTAAGTAATAATAAGCATCAATGAATTCAAAATAATCTTTATGCATAATTTAATTTTTAATTTTTAAACTTGAAATATTCAAAAAAATCAAAAAACTTAAAAAATTCCAAAATTAATAAAAAAAACTTCAAAATAACGAAAAACTAGAAGAAACAACAAAAGAAATGAAAAAATTCGAAAAAAAACTCATTTTTCCTCATTTTTTCTGACAAAATCTAAAATCTTCCTGCTTTC
The DNA here is from genome assembly GCA_007115705.1 of Dactylis glomerata. Classification (NCBI taxonomy): domain Eukaryota; kingdom Viridiplantae; phylum Streptophyta; class Magnoliopsida; order Poales; family Poaceae; genus Dactylis; species Dactylis glomerata. The sequence continues at coordinate 1,305,124 of QXEO01000234.1, read as the reverse complement.
ATATTTCCCTTTGGAATTTTGAGAAACAAAAAAATTGTGCAAACGGCCGTAGGCAGTTGAAATCGGATGTAAAATTTTGTGTAGATAGTTTTTCATATATTATACATTTTTTTCGAGTCCGTATGCAAAAGTTATAGCCATTTTAATTTGGAACAACCTTTTTTTGCAAAAAATATCAAAATTGAAATTTTTAAATTTTCCATAAAAGTTGGTTGCGTGAGGTACATGCATGTCAAAGGATTTTGAAATTTGAAGTTTTTATCATTTTCGTTTATTTGTTTTAGATATTTTTTCTGCGCGGGGAGGGGGGGGGGGGGGTAGGAATGAGAGGAAAAATGGGCTCCGGGCCTTTAGTCCCGGTTTAAGCTACAAACCGGGACTAAATGGTAGGCTTTAGTCCCGGTTTGAGCCACCAACCGGGACTAAAGTCCCTTTAGTCCCGGTTGGTGGCTCAAACCGGGACTAAAGCCTCCATTTGAACCGGGACTAATGCTTCCTGGCCCATATTTTCATTCAAACCGGGACTAATGCTCATATTAGTCGCGGACCAAATTGTTTGGGGACTAAAGGGTGCGAATGGAAGCCCTATTTTCTACTATTGAGACCGACAAACTCTCCTAAGATGTTACAACTCCAAACTCTCGACACATGGATCGCCACAACTCAAAAGAGGCCCCGCTGAAACACGACAACCCGGAAATTTTAGAACCATCCATCATGCAGCCACGGATGCCTTCCTAACCATGTCACTCTTCTTGCATTTGCTCCGGAGAGACTTCTTCACTTTCTTGATTATGCCCCTTGAATCCTTTGCCGCCAAGATGTCAACATTCTCTTTGCCACCTCCCAGGCAAGCTGACACTAAACTGATGAGTAAGTCGCAGAGCTCTTTTGCAAAGAGAATCTCAGAATCAGGTGCCAACGCACCGACCTCACTAATTTTGCCACCCAAAGGCACCACCAACAACGGTGATGATGGTGTCACGGGCACCGTCGAGACCCCTAGCGGACCCATCTCCTTCATCATCACACTGATGGTTCCCCACATCGCTCCTGCAAGTAAAGCACAAAGTCGGTGATGTCTGCCACCGTCGAGGTCCCAATCGAGATCACCTTCAAAGAGGCAGGCTCCCCACAAAACTCTTGCAACTCGGGCATGATTTGCATCATTGAAGTCATTACCCCATTGATGTCCTTGCTCTTAGATGCAACATGCCCAACGGGTTGCAGCGACGAGGAAGGCCTAGCTCGAGGAGAAAATTACCATAAAGGCATGCTTCCCCATCGTTACCGGAGTTGACATGGATCTCAGATGGAGGAGAGACATCGGGCGCAACTAGGGGTCTGCCAAGAGCGGCCTCCGCTATCACCAGAAAACTCTCAAACCGTGCGAGGCAACCTTGCAGCTCAGAGCGAAGCAACTCGGCCTGCTCCACTAGGACGGACTGCAGCTGCACATCTGTCGGCTCACAAGGTGGCTTCGGCTGCTGCACATGACCAGGCGGGGGACTCTTCCAGGGACAGCAGTGGGGGCCTGCGAAGAGCGGCGATATTGGATCGGAGGAGGGCGGGGAGCGGTTCCCTTTTTTAGGGTGTATGATTTTTCATGTGTTTTACCAAATAAGAAGGCGCAGGGCGAAGTTTGGTTGCTATCTTTTGAAATTTCCCCTATCTATCTCCTCTTCTTTCGTCTCCATCAATATCTCTCATCGATGTCACCACACATATGCATGCAGCTCCAACGTTGACCACCGCTAGCCTCCCAAGTCCCACCCCTAGTATGCTCTGGCCGCCGCCGCTGGAGCTCTGGCCTCTCTCTAGCAACTGCCCAACAAGCTTTAGCCGACCTCCCACTCTGGATGTCGCCTAGAGAGCTCAAACCTCTCCCACTCTTTTCACTGCCTAACAAGTTCTTGCACCGCGCAGGAGGGTGCGGCCGCATCCGTTCTCAAGGCAGGCAAGTGGTAATGCTACGCAAAGGACTCGACCCGCGCATCTAGGGAAACTTGGCGGCAAGGTGGGGTTTTCTAGGCAGTGAGGTGGTGGTTCCTAAGCGGCGCTGGGGCTAGGCGAGACGGTCGTTCTGGGGCAGCTCTGCGACGTAGAGGAGAGGCGGCAGGACCGAGAGGGATGGATGTGGATGTGTTTGAGCGGTGTGGGAGCGAGTAATGAGAGGTAAGTTGGGGAAAACATTTAGCTCTGGATGTCTCCTTAATCGATGCTCCACATAATATTCGTCGAAAACATATCTAGTGATCCAGACCTTACCTGATATAATGATACCACTCTTTAAAATTTGCAAGTTCTAAAAAATTTCAAACTAAATTTGTGGATGTTCACAACATATGTGTTTACCATCCCTAGAATTTTCAGAACCAAATTCGAAATACAATCTAGAAACAAAAAAGACAAAACCATGTTCTGCACCACTCTATGTAAATACACATATTGTGAACACCCATAATTTTTTTTTTGATTTTTTGACACTTAGAATTCGATTTTTTAAATGTGTTATTATGGTAGATATGATATCACTAGATATTTTTCCAATATTCGATCTATGCAAAGGGTAGGAAGGGACTATGTGCATAAAGAAAATTTAATACCAGTGAGTTGCTATGATTTAATACTGTACATGGCAGAATAGGTATTGCATGCAAATTATTGATGTGGAGCAGGAAAAGTTGGTTGTGTGAGCCACTGAGATTCATCACTCCCTGGCAAATTATTGACTTCGAGCAGAAAAAGTTGGTTGTAGAAGAGTTGATGGTAACCAATTACCATATGAAGATACTCTCTCCGTTTCATAAAATTTATCACAAACATACGGAAATGCACATTTGGAACTAAAATATATTAGCTATAAAATTTTATGGAATAAAGAGAGTAGTAGTCAGTAGCTAGAGTGCCTCTTGGAAGCAAGGAAATGGCGATATCTACAAGTTTGACCAATACGAAGCACTACCCGGAGGACAAACAAGTATCTTGCGTGAACAATAGAAAGTTCTAGATGGGACAATGAGGATGAGGTTCTTTGGCAGTTAACTAATATAATAATCCATAGAGTGGTGCAGAACTAGTAGAGATAGATGGTCCTGCCTGCAGAAGCTGAACCTTCGCTAGCCGCAACAGATTGTGCCGGATAACTAGTCGACAAATAAATATCTCCCGGTAGGCTCCAAGCTGCACGGAACTTGTGATGCTGAGGACGAGGTCCACAGTTTTAGCAGCTTAACAGAACTGCTTATTGTAAGCTTAGATTTGTATGTTATGAAATAACATACACTTGCGACTGTCCGATTATATCGGTGGTCTAGTTCTTGCTTTGGCCGTTGTTTTTTGGTCGTTATATTCACTGGATAACAGAAAATTCAATTATAGCTCTGCTTATATCTTGGAACACTACCAAGGCAAATAACATCCAACTGTCTATATAACATTCCGGCTACGCATAATTCTGATATCCCTTAGTTAAGAAAGAGACATGATGTTTCTTAATCTGGATATGTACCGGACCCTGTAGCTTCAGTCTCATCTGATCAATTCTAAACAACATATGTATATATATTAAAAATTCGAAAATAATAATACTTGATGCCTATTTCTATTTGCAAACGAGATAAAGTTTGAGACATATAATTTTTTTAGATCAAAAGGGCTCTTGCCCCGGTTCCATTTCAGCAGAAAAGAAACCACCAGTTCGTTACAACAGGTTCTTAAAACGGAAAAGAGTTCAACAAAAGTAAACAGCTGCTGTAAACAAAAACAGGAACTCGAAACATAAGCTAATCTCTCTAAACATGCTCCATCAAACCATCACACCAGGTGTTCCACAGACAGCAGCTTCCATCAGCTTTCAGGTGACCACATGGATGACATCTCCCTCCTCCGGGTGGGCTTTGAGAAACTCCAGGGAAGCTCGGCCGCCATGCCCCAATGAGGAAGCGAGTGTTCTCCAGATCGCCGTCCAGTCGAAGTCGCCGCAGATCATGGGCTGGGTAGTGGCAGACGACTTCGGAGGAGCATCAGCAGACAGTCCAAGAACTGGCTGCTTTTTCCTCCTTTCAGCTCCTTGAATGGTCCTTTCCATTCTTTTATGAATGATAGCACCAGGCGCCAGACCTGTTTGATATTAATCCAAGAAGTCTTATTAAAGACCAAGTTATTTCTATTGATCCACAAACCCCAAAGAGTTGCAGAGGTGACTAGATTGAAATGTAGAAACTTTTTATTACACAGCCATTTGGAAGCAACTGATTCAAAGTTATCAATTTTGCAATCAAAAACTTTTTCCACAATTGACCAAATTTGTCTAGCAACTATACATTCAAACATAAGGTGTTTGACAGTTTCCAGTTCCTTACACATTTCACATTCAAGAGGTTTCACCATACCTCTATGTCTAAGGTTATCCCTAGTCATGATTTTATTTTGAGAAAACAACCACCAGAAAACCTGGATTCTGGGTGGAATTTTCAGTTTCCACACAGAAGGCAGGTAAATGGGTTGAATCCCTCTAAAATTAACTAAGGCATACATGGAACTAGAAGAATATATCCCATTTGTTTCATATTGCCAGATGAGTTGATCATTTTCATCAGTGAATGAGATTGTCTTGGCAATTTCTATTAGCTCAAGCCAATTGATCATCATTTCCTCCGAAAAAGTCCTTCTAAAAGTACCTCTAATCTGCTCCCCATCCCAGATATCCCTAATGGTCTGGGTTTGTTGATTAGAAACTATGTAAATATCCCAGAATTGGGTGGCTAAAGGGGAATTACCAAACCAGATATCTTCCCAAAATTTGATACTCCTACCATCACCTACTTTCCATTTATAACCAACAGCAACAGCTCTAGAAGCCCACATAACACCCTTCCAAAAAGTGGATGGCTGAATGTCATGACATGAAAGTATATTAGGATTCTTAGTGTTATATTTAGCATCTAACACTCTCCTCCAGAGAGCCCCTTCTCCCTGAATATATCTTTTAATCCAAGATCCTCCAGAGAGCATTTAAGTCCTGAAGGTTTGGAATTCCCATACCTCCATACTCTTTTTTAAAACACACAGAAGGCCAGTTAGCAAGATGAATCTTGTGGTTTCCTTCTTCATCATTCCACAAGAAGTTAGCTAATTGAGTATCTAACAAACTAAGAGCCCACTTAGGGAATTTAAAAAAGGATAACAGATATATAGGAATGCTAGAGAGACAGGCTTGAATAAGCACCCTCTTGGCAGCTAAAGACAGTAATCTACCTATCCATCCAGTAATTCTTCTCAGAATACTTTCAATAAGAGGTTGTAAATCTTCTCTTTTAAGCCTATCAAAATGCAAAGGAATGCCTAAATATTTAACAGGGAAAGCACCCTCTTTACATTGGAAAATTTCAATGAAAGGAAGAAGCTCCCCTGATTCTATGTTTATGGGAATTAACTTGCTTTTATGGAAGTTAATCCTCATCCCTGAGATTTGTTCAAAACAAGTTAAGATCCACTTTAAGTTTAGAGCAACTTGTGGATCATTTTCTAAAAAAAGAAAAGTGTCATCTGCATATTGCAGACTAACAACCCCACCAGGAATAAAATTGGGGCAAAGACCTCTAATAAGCCCACAATTTGTTCCCTTAACTAGCATCCTAGAGAACACATCTACCACACAGTTGAACAACAAAGGAGCAATGGGATCTCCCTGCCTAAGACCTTTTCCAGTTAGGAAAAAATCAGTCTCCACATCATTAACTTTAACTCCTACAGAGCCACCTAAAGTAATTTGCTTAATCATTCTGACAAAAACTGGGCTAAACCCCCTAAGCTGTAAGACTTCAAAGAGGAAATCTAGATTGACTTTGTCATAAGCTTTCTCATAGTCTATCTTAAAAACTAAACCCTGCTCTTTCTTCCTGTGAACCTCATGAATAATTTCATGAGCTGTTACAACACTCTCTAGAATGTATCTACCTCTAATGAAAGCAGATTGATGATAAGAGATCAATCTATTAATAATTCTAGCTAATCTATTAGTAAGTACCTTAGTGAAAATTTTAAAAGAACAATTCAGTAAACTAATAGGCCTGAACTTTTTCATTGACCTCGCCTCATTTTCTTTTGGAATAAGAGTGATCATGGCAAAATTCAGCCTATATAAATCTAGATTATCACTATACCAATCATTAAACATATCAATTAAATCTCCCTTAACTATATCCCAGTAGGTTTGATAAACCATAAAGGAGAGACCATCTGGTCCAGGGGCACCGTCAGCATAAGAGCCAAACACTGCCTCTTTGACCTCTTCCTCAGTAAAAACCCCACCCAAAATTTCATTTTCAGCTACACTCACCTTTTCCTCCTCAGAGAAAAAGTCAGGCTTAAGTCTAATATCCGGTCTAGGTTCCAGGCAAAAGAGATCCTTATAATAATCCACAGCTATCTTAAGCATCTCTTCATTTTCATGAACTGGACCATCAGGACCATCTAACACATGAATCATTTTCTTTCTCCTTCTCTGATTAGCTACTGCATGAAAATAAGCAGTATTCCTATCACCCTTAGCTACCCACTTTTCCCTAGATCTTTGCTTAGCTTTTGTCTCCTCCATGATCCAAAAACTATTCAAATCTTTAAGAATAAAGTCTAATCTAGTTTTCTCCTCAGCAGAAAGAATTTGAGTCTCAGATTTAATATCCAAAAGGTCATATTCTTCCATGAGTTCTCTCTTCTGTTTCCTAATAGCAGCCTCCTGGTTGGCACTCCAACCTTTGGCAAGGCTTCTAAATTTCCTAACCCTAGCTTGCCATCTATCTAAAGCTGAGGAATTGTTGCTCTCAAAAGACCAAGCTTTAGCAACTAGATCTTTAAACTCAGGATTAGCTAACCACCACTTTTCAAATTTGAAACCTCCCTTTTTAGGCCTATGGGGCTCCCCAGACTCCCAAATAATGGGTGCATGGTCACTTCCAATTCTAGCTAGAGCCTTGGCAGAGGACAAAGGAAAAGCAGCATCAAAATTAGTTGTACATAAGATTCTATCCAGTTTACACATCACTTGGTTCTCTTGATTATTACTCCAAGTGTAAGCTCTCCCTGCTAAGCCTATTTCCAGGAGAGCCCACATTTCTACCCAAGTGTTAAACTTATCTACCCATCTGTAATCTATATTCGAATTGTTCTTATCTTCAGATGATCTAATCAAATTGAAATCACCTCCTATCATAGCAGGTCCATCCCAATTAAGAAAAAGTTCATGAAGTTCAGAAATAAACTCCTGTTTCTTTTCCTCATAGGCAGAGCCATACACTGTAGTAATTCTACAAATATTCTTACTAATCTTATTTTTAAGGACAACACTAACAGAGAAAGTTTTGATTTCCCAAGCTATAACTTCAAATAAATCCCCATTAACTCCTACAAGAATACCACCTGCACAGCCTACAGCAGGCAAATGGTTCCAAATAAAATTCCTATTCCCTAGCAGTTTCTTCAGAAAGGAGTTACTAAACTGCTCTTTTTTAGTTTCTTGGAAGCCTACATAATCAAGGTGTAAAGGTACCAAATTATCATCTATGAATTTCTGTCTTCCAGGGGCAGAAATTCCCCTACCATGGTAGAGTTACTGAAAGTACTTGTTTTAATATATCCCAGTAAGTATTTTGTTACATGTTGATTGTAGTACTACCGAATGTTCGATACATACTTGCAGATACATTCATGTGCTAATTAATATGTATTCTTCTATTAGTACTTGTGCCAATTAATATGTTGATTGCAGGTACAAACTAAGATCCACAATTCAAGAAAATAAAATAACATTCGAGAGAATCATTTCCAACTATTGTCTGTTGTAAGTAATAGATGTTTGGCACCATTCACCGTTTGATTTATCTATTTTGCCACTCCAGTTATGGATCTAAAGTTTAGTTTAACACATGGTAGGTTCGTAGGTGTATAATTACAGCAATTAAGTGTTCAAATATAGGGTGGGCTTTAGGCCCACTTAACAATTTCAGAAAATCCCTAAGGGCCCATTCATGCTTGGCAGGGGAAGTGGTGGGAGTTTAGTCCCACATTGCTAGTTGGGAGAGATGAGCACCAACATATAAGGTGAGCTCTCCCACCACTAGTATGTGGAAGTGTGAGAAGGAAGAGGAGCTCCACACGCGCGCTCCTCCTCCGACGCATGCACGCCCGCCTCGCCTCGCCTCGTCACGACGCGCGCCGCGGGTTGCGGGAATCTCGCCGAGCTGAGTTTCTTTTTGTCGCACAGAAACAGACACAAACGGTTGCAACTGAAACGCTAATTACGGGCCGTTAATGAGAATGAATATGAGCTGAAACGTCTGTATTAAGTGCTCTTAAGTACGGGCGTTTCCAGTCCTTCATTGCGGGCGATTATGGCCTTCATTACGGGCGTTTCTTTTAAATCCGCCCCTATGTCCGTGCCTATATATTGGAGGGATCGATCCTCTCTGAGATATAGAGAAACACAACTCTCTGCGCCTCTGCCTAGTCGTTTCCTTCACTGTTGCTGCCTCCGGTGATCCCATCCCGTCCACCGCGTACACGGTTGGCGGGAGAGCAGGCCTCCGAAACCCCACCCTCTCGAGATCCTATACGGGAGAGGGGCGATTAGGTTTTTGGGGAGCGTCTTGCACGCGACTGCTCAACTTCGATCGTCTGCTTCCTCTTCTTCCGCGTCGTCCTCATCATCACCATGTCTACTGAAGCTGAACAGGCTGCTGCCGCCAAGAGGGTGGCCGATGAGGCTGCCGCCGCTGCTGCTTCAGAGGCTGCTGCCGCCGCTACTGCTGCTGCTTCGGCCAACTGGCCTACTGGAGGGTACTATATGCTTATCCCTCTCTTGCTTATCTCCATGTGCATAGTACTAGCGATTTCTGTAGGTGTCTCTATGATTTGCCTAGTATTACATAGTTATATGATCAAATATCAGTATGTCCACATCATGCTCATGGTTTATTCTTGGATTAATTTAATCGGAAAATTGCCTAGATTCTTAACATTCCAAAAACCTAATGTGTGTAGGCAATTTTCGATTCAAGGTTTTGCTGCTACAGTGAAACCTGCCCCGTTTACGGGGACGTACTTTAAGCGTTGGCAGACCAAAACCACCTTATGGCTCACGACGATGAACGTGTTCTGGGTCGCCAGTGTCACTCCCACTGGAACGATTGCTCCTGCTCAGGAGAAGGCGTTCAGGGAGGCCACTGTCGTCTTTGTTGGAGCAGTTCTGAGCGTGATCGGAGATAAGTTGGTCGATGCATATTTACATGTGCGGGTTGCCAAGGATTTGTGGGAAGCACTCGAATCTAAATTCGGTGCAACTGATGCTGGAAGCGAGATGTATATCATTGAGCAGTTCCACGATTACAGAATGGTTGAAAACCGTTCTGTTTTGGAACAGGCTCATGAAATACAATGCATCGCCAAGGAGCTTGAGCTCCTGAAGTGTGAATTACCGGGCAAATTTGTCGCGGGATGCATAATCGCTAAGCTGCCAAATTCCTGGAGGAACTTTGCCACCACTCTGAAACATCAGAGGTGTGAATTCTCAGTAGAGGATGTCATCGGTCATCTGAGTGTTGAGCAGAATTCGAGAGCAAAGGACTCGCATGGAAAAGGAGAAGGGACTTCAGTTGCCAATGTGGTACAGAAGAACTTCAACTCCCACAAGTCCAAAGGGAAGATGGGTGTCCAACAGAATACCGACTTCAAGAAGAAGGGCAACAAGACCTTCAAGAATGGTAAGAAGAAGAGTGGCTGTTTCACTTGTGGTTCGGAGGAACATTGGGCTAACAAGTGCCCAAACAAGTTTAAGAAGCCAGGGCAGGACTCCAAGACTGCCAACATGATTGTGAGCAACAATGAAAGTGGGGCATCTGGGTACGGTAATCTATTTACAGTATTTTCAGTAAGTCAATCTACCGATTGGTGGATTGACACAGGTGCAAATATTCATGTGTGTGCTGACATATCATTGTTTTCTTCTTATCAGGCCACAAGGAAAGGCTCCGTACTGATGGGGAACGGCGCGAGTGCTTCTGTTCATGGTGTTGGCACGGTCGATCTGAAGTTTACTTCGGGAAGGATCGTGCAGCTCAAGAATGTGCAGCATGTCCCCGCAATCAAGAAGAACCTAGTTAGTGGCTCCCTTCTCTGCAGAGAAGGATTTAAGTTGGTCTTTGAGTCTAATAAAGTAGTTGTTACGAAATATGGACTGTTTGTTGGAAAAGGTTATGAATGCGGAGGCCTTTTCCGCTTTTCCCTTGCTGATTTCTGTAATAAAGTCGTGAACAATATTCATTCGAATGTTAATGAAACAGAAGTTTGGCATTCACGTCTTTGTCACATTGGTTTCGGTTCCATGACGCGGTTAGCAAAACTGAATTTAATCCCAAGTTTCACTTTAGCCAAAGGTTCTAAGTGCCATTCGTGTGTGCAAGCAAAGCAACCTCGCAAGCCCCATAAAGCTGCGGAGGAGAGACACTTGGCACCATTAGAACTCATACATTCTGATCTGTGTGAGATGAATGGTGTGTTGACTAAAGGTGGGAAAAGATACTTCATGACGCTAATAGATGATTCCACTAGATTTTGCTATGTATATCTGTTAAACACTAAAAGTGAGGCTCTACACTACTTTAAAATCTATAAAGCAGAAGTTGAGAACCAACTTGAAAAGAAGATTAAACGAATCCGGTCAGATCGTGGTGGAGAGTATTTCTCTAATGAGTTTGATTCTTTTTGTGCGGAACATGGTATTATTCATGAGAGGACGCCTCCCTATTCACCACAGTCAAACGGGGTTGCTGAACGGAAAAACCGTACTCTAACAGACTTGGTTAACGCCATGTTAGATACAGCAGGTTTATCCAAGGCATGGTGGGGGGAGGCGATATTGACATCATGTCATGTCATGAATAAAGTTCCGACAAAAGACAATGAGATCACTCCTTATGAGCAGTGGGAGAAGAGAAGAACAACGCTCTCATACTTACGTACATGGGGCTGTTTGGCGAAAGTCAATGTGCCGATCCCCAAAAAGCGTAAGCTTGGACCAAAGACTGTGGATTGCGTTAATTTGGGCTACGCTAAGAATAGCGTTGGCTATAGATTTCTAGTAGTGAAATCTGAGGTACCTGATGTAAGGGTCGGTACAATTATAGAGTCTAAAGATGCTACATTCTTTGAGGATATTTTTCCTATGAGAGATATGCCAAGCACTTCTAGACAGGAATCAGAGGAGATTCCTGAGCCTGCCATTCCTATGGAATATTATGAACAAACACCTGATGAAAATCCTGAGGAGAATGACGAGGAAACCCTTGGAAGGGGTAAGAGACAGAGGACTGCAAAGTCTTTTGGTGATGATTTCCTCATATACCTCGTGGATGATACTCCCACTTCTATTTCAAAAGCCTATGCATCCTCAGATGCTGACTACTGGAAAGAAGCGGTCCGTAGCGAGATGGATTCCATCATGGCTAACGGGACATGGGAAATTACTGAACGTCCCTATGGCTGTAAACCATTGGGATGTAAGTGGGTGTTTAAAAAGAAGCTTAGGCCTGATGGTACTATTGAAAAGTACAAGGCTAGGCTGGTGGCCAAGGGCTATTCCCAGAAAGAAGAGGAAGATTTCTTTGATACTTATTCGCCTGTGGCCAGACTGACGACCATTCGAGTGTTACTCTCGTTGGCGGCCTCGCATGGTCTTCTTGTCCATCAAATGGATGTTAAGACGGCTTTTCTGAATGGAGAGCTAGACGAGGAAATCTATATGCAACAGCCCGATGGCTTTGTGATAGATGGTCAGGAAGGAAAGGTATGTAAGTTACTAAAATCTTTATATGGCCTGAAACAGGCGCCTAAGCAATGGCATGAGAAGTTCAATACAACTTTAACATCTGCTGGCTTTGTTGTCAACGAAGCTGACAAATGTGTATACTATCGCTATGGTGGGGGCGAAGGAGTTATACTGTGCTTGTATGTTGATGACATACTGATACTTGGGACTAACCTCAAAGTCATCGAGGAGATTAAGTCATTTCTATCTCAGAATTTTGAGATGAAGGATCTTGGTGTGGCTGATGTTATCTTGAACATCAAGCTACTGAGAGATAACGAGGATGGGATTACGCTTCTGCAATCCCATTATGTTGAGAAAATTCTGAGTCGTTTTGGATATTCGGACTGCAAAATTTCTCCAACCCCATATGATCCTAGTGTGCGGATTCGAAAGAATGAAGGCACAGCTAAGGATCAGCTGAGATATTCTCAAATCATTGGTTCACTCATGTACCTAGCTAGCGCTACAAGACCTGACATCATGTTTGCTGTGTGCAAACTGAGCAGGTTTGTTTCTAATCCGGGTGATGAGCATTGGCATGCTGTGGAGAGGATTATGCGCTACTTGAAAGGTACTGTGAACTATGGACTTCACTATACCGGACAACCGTCAGTACTTGAAGGGTATTGTGATGCAAATTGGATCTCTGATGCTGATGAGATGAAAGCCACAACGGGTTATGTGTTTACCCTTGGAGGTGGTGCTGTTTCCTGGAAGTCTTGCAAGCAAACGATCCTAACGAGATCGACAATGGAAGCAGAATTAACAGCATTAGACACATCTAGTGTCGAAGCAGGATGGCTTCGAGATCTTTTGATGGACTTGCCGGTGGTTGAAAAGCCAGTACCGGCTATTCTTATGAACTGTGACAATCAAACTGTAATTGTCAAGGTAAAGAGTTCAAAGAACAACAAGCAGTCCAACAAATTCATAAGAATGAGATTAAAAGCTGTCAGACATTTAAGAAACTCCGGAGTGATAGCGTTGGATTATATCCAGTCGGCTAAGAATCTAGCAGATCCCTTTACCAAAGGGCTATCACGTGTTGTGATAGAAAATGCATCGAGGGAGATGGGTATGAGACCCACATGAGTTGCCATGGCAGTAACCCAACCTATATGATCGGAGATCCCGTGAAGTAGGACCTGGGAAAACAAGCTAGTGGTAAACAGAGGAGAGTAGTTTACTAACCCACTCCGTTGGAGATGCAGTACTCTCGGAAACTGTATGGCAGGATGACTTTTGTCTTAATGTGTTTCAAAGCTTGTATAAGCAAGATGCTATCCTACAGAGCGATCTTTGGAGGAACACACCTATATGAGCTCGACTGCTGGTCACAGTCTATGAGATTGGGGTGATCTCTAGTAAGCTCATGAATAGGCCAGGAGTGTGACTAATATGCTCCACCCGAGGGGTCATCCTTCGGCAGCCTAGTACTGGTAAGACATTTGGTGAAACTACTTTACGCCAAACTGACAATTCAAGGCATAGTCCATTGTTCGTTGTAAAGGAGTGTAGCTATCTGTTCCAGGTGGATGTTCAACCCTAACAGGTCTCCACTGAAAATACCGGTATATCAAAATAGTGTTGGGAACAGAGGACAATATTATGGGCCTTTGGGATCTGGTGGGGGATTGTTGAAATATAGGGTGGGCTTTAGGCCCACTTAACAATTTCAGAAAATCCCTAAGGGCCCATTCGTGCTTGGCAGGGGAAGTGGTGGGAGTTTAGTCCCACATTGCTAGTTGGGAGAGATGAGCACCAACATATAAGGTGAGCTCTTCCACCACTAGTATGTGGAAGTGTGAGAAGGAAGAGGAGCTCCACACGCGCGCTCCTCCTCCGATGCACGCACGTCCGCCTCGCCACGCCACGCCATGCCTCGCCTCGCCTCGCCTCGTCACGACGCGCGCGCGCGCGCGCCGCGGGTTGCGGGAATCTCGCCGAGCCGAGTTTCTTTTTGTCGCGCAGAAACAGACACAAACGGTTGCAACTGAAACGCTAATTACGGGCCGTTAATGAGAATGAATACGAACTGAAACGTCTATATTAAGTGCTCTTAAGTACGGGCGTTTCCAGTCCTTCATTGCGGGCGATTATGGCCTTCATTACGGGCGTTTCTTTTGCATCCGCCCCTGTGTCCGTGCCTATATATTGGAGGGATCGATCCTCTCTGAGATATAGAGAAACACAACTCTCTGTGCCTCTGCCTAGTCGTTTCCTTCACTGTTGCTGCCTCCGGTGATCCCATCCCGTCCACCGCGTACACGGTTGGCGGGAGAGCAGGCCTCCGAAACCCCGCCCTCTCGAGATCCTGTACGGGAGAGGGGCGATTAGGTTTTTGGGGAGCGTCTTGCACGCGACTGCTCAACTTCGATCGTCTGCTTCCTCTTCTTCCGCGTCGTCCTCGTCATCACCATGTCTACTGAAGCTGAACAGGTTGCTGCCGCCAAGAGGGTGGCCGATGAGGCTGCCGCCGCTGCTGCTTCAGAGGCTGCTGCTGCCGCTACTGCTGCTGCTTCGGCCAACTGGCCTACTGGAGGGTACTATATGCTTATCCCTCTCTTGCTTATCTCCATGTGCATAGTACTAGCGATTTCTGTAGGTGTCTCTACGATTTGCCTAGTATTGCATAGTTATATGATCAAATATCAGTATGTCCACATCATGCTCATGGTTTATTCTTGGATTAATTTAATCAGAAAATTTCCTAGATTCTTAACATTAAGTACGACTTTTATTTGTACATTTGGCTGCCATGTCATAATGAGACATAGGGCATAACCATGGGTCTTCGTGCAGCTACATACCCAATCTTTATGCAAAAACCTGATACTGTTCACGGTTATCCGATGGATATATACAATTGAGATGGTTTTGTGGCCCTGCTGTGTGGATTCTTTGAGCCTAACATATCAGGACACAACAATCCTATTAGTTATGTTTTGTATGACTTCAGTAAAGTCCTTTTTTTATGATACTTGTTGCTTCAACGTAGCTATAAGCTTCTCTAAAGAGGCATATTAGGCCGTTGTGAAACGAAGGTCAACATAAGTGGGTAACTGATCACTGATAAATCGTCACGAAGACTGAATTCATGTTTTAACATGCATGGGTTGTGCACACATGTAAATCAGGGGGATTTTATGATAATCTAACTTTTATGTAGAGCTTTTGCCTATTTACTGTTTCTGCACAATTATTATGTCATGAAATCGAAACGATTTCCTGCTATATATTACAAAAATGCATGAGAGAGAGAGGCCAGTTTCATATTACATACTGGTATGGGATGTGTCCAAGGACCCAATACCATGCATAATGTGAGTAATCAAGGTTCAACATTTCGTTTCGCCACTATATTTCGCACTTCATAGAGATTCACGAATTTAGAGAAATATGTGAAATATCATAGAAAATATTCCAATTTTTGTCAAATTTGAAGTTGTTTTTAAAAAGTTTTCGGAAAATAAAACAAGATCTATGGGAAACGAACACAGGGCCTAGCAAACACGTGCTCAGGCCCTCCACCACTGTTCTACAGCCAAATTCATTACAAAATGATGACTTACATCTTTTTGAAGTGTAATGTCTCGGATAAATTCGAATTTGAACAAACTTTTCGACCGAAATCATATTTTCTTGCTTGTTACCAAAAACCGTTCATTTCTTGAAATTCGACCGAAATTTCAAAGTATTTTTTTCACTGTGAGTAATCACACACATGATTGCTCGACCAACATCGTGCATTGTTATTTTATTTACATTGTACTCCCTCCGCCCATAAGTAAGTTCACTTTTAGATTTTGTCTTTAGTCAAAGTTTTACAGATTTGACTAAACTTACAGAAAAGAATAGCATATCAATATATTATGAAATTCTATTTTAAAACGGATCAAGTAATATGAATTTAATTAGGGTAATAAATGTGGCTACTTTTACTAATAAATCCGGCCGGTCAGACTTCAATTTTTTTTTAGTTGAGACAAAAGCTACAAGTATACTTATTTGAGGAAGGAGTGTGCAATATACTACATCCGTGTGAGTTTTCCTATCTGGATTGCTAATTCTCATCTAGCTCATCTAGATAAGAATAACGGTGAATTCCCCAGCTGTTGGATTTGTGTCTGTCTGGGAGTTGCACATGGATATGAACTAAGAAAAATTGATGAGAATTATGTTACAGCTCGGTCAAGTACTTATCTGTTGTATTTGCATCATAATTTTTGCTCATGAGAGTAGCAGCTCTTTTTTGTTTCAAATGCACATAAGCTTCCAACTCTCATCGAAATCTAAGCTCCGCTGTTAGCTTCGTCCTTTTTTGCATGCTTGCTTCGTTCAGTATAGCAACACATGGATAGTATATGCTCATTTCAAAATTAAAAAAGCCATGTTGAGTGTTAGTTTTTTACCAGAAATTCAAGTCCCCTCTTTTTTCAGGGACATCTGCCTCTTACATAGTTCATGCTCATATATATATTGCTAATGGTTTGGTACTTCGTAGCTAGAGGCCCTCGCCTGGATTTGTGCACGTAAATTAAGATGGTCGGACATGCATCTATACCAATATAAAAAGGGAGAGAGGCGGGCAGATCTAAAACATCTTAACCGTACAACTTGCAATCAACGCTAAAGATTACTCCCGTGTAATACGGTAAAACAGTGTCCGTCGAACCGAATAACCCCCGATTCCGCTGATTGACCTCTTCCTCGCGAGTTCTCCGCCTGCCGAGCGCTACCGATTCGTTGTCGCTGCCGCATCCAAGCTCCCATGGATGCCTTTATCCGCCTTTGTTGGGTCGCTCGCTGTTCCCAAGCCGCCTTCGTCCGCGGCCAAGTGCTATGCCTAAACTCCGTGTGCATTGCACCACCGTCGTCGCACCCGTCCCTCAATCCGCCTCCAAGGACCAAGTCAGACGGAAACCGCGCCGGGCAGAGGGTAGACTCTCATCGTCAATGATCTGCTCTGGCGAACTCTGTCCATCAACCACGCAAGCGTCTCTCCTTCAGTTAGGAACTGCTGGTCTCTCTCTCAATCTAGACCTGCTGATCGATCTCGCTCTCTCTCTCTCTGATGATTCTATGTTCTTTTTTTTCAGGAGATGGCGGTGCTGTGGTTGAAAGAGGAGGCAGATGCGGATGTGGTCATGCTATAATTGCCCTGGTGTATCCCCTGTTAGCTGCAGAATGGTAGAACATGTAAGTCTAGCTCGAATGATATTTTTGCAAGCAGGTGCAGAAATCCTCCAGTGGTTACGAATGTAATTTATGTGATTTGTTTTAGGGGTATCAAATTCCGTGTAGATCCCAGTGTGAGGAAAGGCGTCAGCATCAGGTAATTAAGCCTAACAAAATTATTGAGTACTGATTGATGTGACAGTGGTATATAACTGAGAGCTGACAGAATAACTGAATCTGTTTTTAAATCAAAGGAACTACTTCTTAGGATTAGTTTTTTGAAGTATAAGATAATTGTGAGATAGCTTCTCATCGTTTAGAACTTCAGAAGCATTTGTTCTGACTTAGGAAGCGCAAATGATTCAATGTGTTCAGACTATAGGAGTGGGAGAATGCCTATAGATGGACGCCTCATGTCCAGATTTGATTTGTTATATTTCTTAGACCATATATATTTTTTCTACATGGGATGTGAATTTCCTAAAAGTAGGTGCTACTTTCTTGGTCATTTGAACATAAGGAAGTTTAATAAGCTTTGCTACATTTTTTGTAGATTCAATGATGGTGCATATATAGGGAGGAGTGCAAATTCAGTTTCGTTGAAGATTTAATTGGAAGAAAGCATATATGAAGAAAGGTATTATTGAGCTGTTCCGAAAGTGACGGGCCCTACTGTATGTATTAATGTTTTCCAAGGAAAATTATGTGCTGATTAATGTTTTGTTTTCAAGCAAGGAACACGAACTTGCAATTAGTCAGCTATTGCATTTGGAAATTAATGGACAAGATGAAAATTTAATGGCAAATACACCATTGTTTGGCTTATCTGAAATTGTCGGTCCACAGAAATATTTACCTTATTATTAATAACAGATACATATTATTATTCAAAATCATTTTCAGGGAATATAAAAAAAGCTCTAACTATTTAGGCATCAGTACACAGATGCATCTCTTGTAACAATGTATATGTATGAGTTTCTCTAAAAAAAAGTCTATGTATGAGCCGCTGATGATTCGGATTGCCTACATAGAAATGATGTGTATTTTCAGTTGTAGCTTCTATCAGTATTTAACCACATGACCACATCGGAGCAAGGTCAAGCAACATTATGTTCCATATTGTGTATGGTGATGCCTTGATGGAAAGATTCTCATCAACCTATAAGTACACATGGGCTAATCATTTCAATTATCTGTTCATCTGTAGATTTACAGGATGAAGAAACAAAAGAGTATGTTCAAGAGAAAGGATTTATTTTCTATCACCATCAATATTCAGAACTGAAGCTATAAAGAAGGTTTCTTTACGTGTCAGCTCTACAATTTTATATACCTTGTAGCTTGTTGGCCTATCATGCATGGTACAAAGAGGAGCAAAGAAGAGAACACATGACCTATGGGCTATATTCAAAAGACTTGCAAACAAGGATATCATAATACTCGGTACAGTTTTAACAGGATTACACATGCATTGCACGTGCACAATTACTAGTAACTATTAAACAGCTTATAGTCATCGCTACGGGAGCCAGACAAGGTACCGACGGCCATATGCATCGATATTTTCCAAATAAAAGTTTATACACATGGATCGACGTGTCAATATGGGTAGCCTGCATTATCACGTCTATCTTGATCGGCAGGCCCATAACTTCATGTGACAACCTAGCTTTGGTGGTGTATGCTCCAGAAATTTAGTACTTCCTCTCATTAAAAATTAGTGTTGGTGATTTTGTACTAACTCACCGAACTTATTTTCAGTTGAAGGAAGTAGTTTACTATGTATTTGTTGGATGCACTTGTGTATACGGATATCTTAGGAAGGTCACTGTACTACTGTAGAGAAGCAAAATACCAATTATCTGATTCGATATATATGTCGTCCTGTAAGGTCAACCGTTGTGCTTTGTTATGGGAAAGCAGTGTGTTCTTTTTGGATAACTCACGCCATGTGTATATATGGGCATATGGCAACCTGTACTACTGCGGCTGCGGTTGTGTCCAACGGCTTAGCTGCCGGGCAGTCGGTCCTCAAAATATCCTGTGATCCCATGATAGAAATATTTCTATGATATCATTTTTTAAAATTTAAATTGTTAAGTGTTTAAAAAATTCAGAAAAAAATATTTTAGTGTTGAAAAGATGTGTGTTTACAATACCTCGAATTTTGACAACCAAATTCGAAATAGAAACAAAGAAACAAAAAAGAGAAATCTAACAAAAATAGTGTCACGGAAAGACAAAAGTACAAATGGCAGTGGATTCGGTACTCACGTGGGTACGCACACAGCCTCTTTCAATTTTTTTTTCAAGACATATTAACCCATTTTTAGTTTGTTTTCCTAGTAGAGCATGGGATTCTGGTGTACAAAAGTGGTTTCAGAATTTTGATTTGATTTTTTTCATCAAAGTCAACTCATAAATAGATTTTTCGTTGACTTTTTGTTTTTGGGGTTGACTTTGACCCAAAAAAATTCATATAAAAATTTGAAACCACTTTTACACAGTAGTATTTTGTGTTCTACTAGAAAACCAAGCTAAAATAGGTTAATACATTTTGAATCAAAAGTTGAAGGGGGGGGGGGGGGGTGTAGGTACCCACGTGCACACCGTTTTGTTTTCGATTTGTCTTTTTGTTCCTCCAAGTGCGTTTCAAATTTGGTTGAAAAGATATTTTAGTGTTGAAAAGATGTGTGTTTACAATACCTCGAATTTTGACAACCAAATTCGAAATAGAAACAAAGAAACAAAAAAGAGAAATCTAACAAAAATAGTGTCACAGAAAGACAAAAGTACAAATGGCAGTGGATTCGGTACTCACGTGGGTACATACACAGCCTCTTTCAAATTTTTTTTCAAGACATATTAACTCATTTTTAGTTTGTTTTCCTAGTAGAGCATGGGATTCTGGTGTACAAAAGTGGTTTCAGAATTTTGATTTGAATTTTTTTCATCAAAGTCAACTCATAAATATATTTTCCGTTGACTTTTTGTTTTAGGGGTTGACTTTGACCCAAAAAAATTCATATGAAAAATTTGAAACCACTTTTACACAGTAGTATTTTGTGTTCTACTAGAAAACCAAGCTAAAATAGGTTAATACATTTTGAATCAAAAGTTGAAGGGGGGGGGTGTGTGTAGGTACCCACGTGCACACCGTTTTGTTTTCGATTTGTCTTTTTGTTCCTCCAAGTGCGTTTCGAATTTGGTTCTGAAAAATTTAGGGATGATAAGTACACATCTTGTGAACACTCAGATAGTTTTTCTGATTTTTTTAGACACTCGGAAATTTGAATTTTAAAGAATGGTATCATAAGAAAATTTAAAGCGTGGGATCACTGGATACTTCTCCCAGTCGGCCGTTGTGGCTGCCGGGCCCTAATACACTTTAATCATTGTGAGGTAGCGGATGACAGGGGGCCCTAGTCCCATACGAAAGCTTATGAATACTGACGTTATTTCGTAGAAGTTATACTGAGCTTCTCGGGTTAGTTCATATATGAGGTACATGATAAATTAGGAGTTGCATTACGCCCTGTACTATCAAATAAGAGTACATCAAGTATATCACTTACATTCCCTAGCAGTTATAGTTGTAGCAAGCATGAACAACAGAAACATCACAAACAATTAGACTAGATAGAAATCGAACTATAAACTAGTGAGCTGACATCCGGTTCAGTGATAGCGAGACGGGGTTGGTCATAGAGGGAGCGTTGTGGACGAAATCGCGGCCCAGATGCTTGAACTGCAGAAGAAGCTGATGACATGCTCATGAGTGTTTGTAGGCCTTGGTGATCATGTTGAGTTTGATCGAGGTAGCCATGCGAGGACGGTCATGGACGATGTCAAGGTTCTGGTTGCTGGCATCGAGGTAGTCACGTGCATGGGATGCCGCATGGGTAAGGTGCAAGGAGAGTGACGGAGACATGGTGAGGTAGTCATCGAGGATGTCAATGCCGCAGTCGATGTAATCTGAGCCATTGAGAACGAGGTGTGATAATATTTTTGCCAGAACTAGCCACACGACCAGATTAATGACATACTATGTTTTGCCATAACCAAGTACACAAAAAAGAATACTAGGATGCGCGCTAAGAGGATTGATGAGGCATGAGATAGTTGCGGATACAGAAAATGAGTGTGTAGTATTTTTCGCTGTGTCAAACAATTCAATACTCAAATTAACCTTTGTACATGGAAAGAAATCATGGTAATCTATGAAAGCATGCTATGGTGCCTAGCGAATGACTTACTCGGGAAAATAAGACACGAGAATTACTTCCTTCTTATAGTTTGCCACCAAGAAATCCTCAATGTACTTGGTCACAAGCGCCTGGTCCCGGGGGTAGCGCAAGGTGCTCTCAAGCATGAAGAAAAAGTCGATTATCGCAAGGACCAGGGGTCTCCACCCTGATGATCTGTGATGCATATTGAGGTCCATGAGACAGACGAAGGTCTGGTGGAGCGGCTTTAGGTGGAACATGTTGAAGATTTCTTCAAACGTTAGAAAGAATGGGTCCCCGAGCGATGCATCAACAACGCCCATTCTCTTGGGTATCTTGACCACGAAGGGCGGGTACACGGGAGACTTTTTTCCTTCAGAAGTTGCTTCTCTAGATGTAGAACATTGTCGTGTAGGCTCCTCATATCTCTTGAAAGGGTCGCGAAGGAGTCCAACGGTAGGAACGGTTCAGCCTACTCATGAATGGGCCACCACTTAGTGATGGGGATCATCTCCAGGACCCGACTCTGCTTCTTAGGCGTCGGGTGGCTGCTGGAGGCAGCGACCTTCCCTTTCTTAGGTCTCTTTCATCTCTTCTTCTGCCCATGGACACCTTTCATCGCTTGATCAGCCACCCTATGTAGTGTGTTCGGAATCATAAATGCTGACCTATTTGTTTGATTCTCGGTGAAGGCGGTAGCTTCAGGCGTTTCTTGAGAATAGAAGAGTCGCATGGATCACTGAGCTTTCTCCATGAGATCCACATCTGGTGCCTTGTGATCGTATGCATAAGGATGACCCTCATCATCTAACTGAGTGATGAAGTCATCGAGGGGATCATGCTTGTTGATGTAGTGTTGTGCCATGGGCTCGCCAGTATCAGCCACCGCAAATGATGGCATTGTTGGTGGAGTAACCTTGGGTTGGCTTGGCATCGACCCTGAGGTGGTGCTGATAGGTCTAGCCGAATTAGGGATTTAGGCCATAGAAAGAGCCAACCCAGCCATCCTCCTAGCTTCAGCTCTTCCTTGGTGCTGCAGGGTTGAACCAAAGGAACCAAATCCTCGTGACCCGATAGCACCCGAGCCACCTCAACCCTAAGCATGTCATGAGGCATATGCCCTATGTGGAACATGCGGTCGACAGGTTGCATGATGTTTCACTCTGAAACATCCGTCGCCACATTGTTGACGATAAGAAGTAAGGTGCATCCCACCATGTTGGTCCACGAAAACACATATGGTGTCAAAGAGGGCAAGGATGCAAGAAGTAGTTAACTTGATGAGGCTTGCAACACTTAATTAATTACCATGATGGCGTTGAGCTTGGCTAAATTTGAGGGACCTCGGATGGGAGTGTACGAGATGGAGGGGGTGCTAGCCTACTCGGGGACGGATGACGAATCCTTGTCCCTACCAAGTGGAATGGTGGCAGTCAAATTCACCTTGACAGGTGCAGGAAGGCCAGATATCGCTATGTGGAGCGAGTTGTTGGAGCCTAGGATGATCACTGCGCATTTCCCTACACAGCCTCCTGCAAACCAACCCGTGGTTGAGGATACCATGGTAGGCATGAGGGCGGTAACCACTTTGCCAAATCCGCCAACTCATTCCTGAGGTCGAGATCCTTGAGCCTCTTAATCTGCTTTCCTGTTGCATTGTTCTCCTGGCCAAAATAACCCGAATGCTTGCCACCTGGTCCGGTGCCTGGGACATTGCCTATATGTCGCCTTCTTCTTGTTGACTTCTTTGGATCTTTTGCCTTGTTCATTACCCTAATAAAAGGTGTATCCCATGGGGCCTTCGTCGTCAATGCCTCAGATGAGGATATTTTTCTGGACGCTGCAGTTGCTTCTTCTACTTCCTACAGAAGGAACGTGAACGACCATTACTACTAGAATTTAATCGACGAGATTAGAAACTTTGTAAGCTGGTAAATTCCTTGACAGAAGTGTCTCCACTTGCTTCACCTTTGGTACCGTGACCAGTTCCCCGGTATCTTTGTCTTCAAAGTATCAGGCTCTGATATAATTCTTTGCATGCGGGTCGGTGAACTTCTCGAAGAGGTTCTCCTTGCCCTAAGATGCAATGGTCTCATCCTCCTTGTCTCTAATGGAATTCTTTCCAAGGTAGCCACGGCTATCGAGTTGGTGGTTACCTATGTTCTTGCTCAACAAGTTCTTCCCCCACTCCTAACGCGCCTTGCTTTCAGCTAACTCCACATTGGTCATGAATTGATTATAGTCCTCTTCTGAAATCTATGGAAATGTGTGGTGGACGTTTTTGAAGCCACCACTGTTAGCACTTAGCATCCTGATATTCGTTTTCCAAGACCTCAGGGCTTTGCTGAACTTGTCGAGGGCACATGTGTTCACCAGATTCATTTTCCGATTCTTGTTATTGTACACGCCCGGGAAGTCGTACCGTGCATGCAGCCTATTAATGAGTTGGACGACCAAAGGTTTCTTTAGCTTATTCCAGAGGTTCTGCTTATTGAATTTGGCGATCTCTCTGAGGATTGTTGAGCAGATGTTGTCGTAACCATTCGCGAGATTTTCCAGCTATAGAGGCAAACCACTAGTGGGGGTCCACCTTAGTAAATGTTGCTTGGAAGGTGCTTACCGTGTTTGGGCACCTTTCCTCCCGCTGATGCTTGGCTTTTCTACTAGATGTGGTAGAGCCCATGCATTGGTCTAGTTGCCATGAGTGGTGTCATTGCCGCTTCCCCCTTGCTTGGCATCCTCCATCTCATTGTCCCCCTGATCATCCTCATGGAGGCTATGTAACATATCCTCATTGCTAACAGGGGTGACAACCTCACTCGTCCTCTGGTAAAACACTACAATACGACAAGAAGTACTTTGACACATCTTCACCTTTTTTGCCTCCTTGCCGACAAGAAATACCATGGCCGTGCTGTCATTTTGCTTACCCGATGACATTGTTAGCACTGAATGTATTCAAACGATGCAAGGATTTGTAACTATAAAAATGATGGAAAAATTTGGCATGACCTTCTCTAAAAACTACCTAGAGAGTGTTTCAGAATTTTTCCTAAACGGAAATGAATCAACATTCCGGCAAAACACTGGCAACTCATTTACGAAGTCTGCAGAATAAGAATCCCATACCCCCGATCGCAATTGGATGCACTTCAAACATTGCATACATTGCATATATATCTCGAACATTCATGTAAAGATTGCACGTATCAATTTCAGACATAGACAATAAAGGTACATAATAGCCAATAATAACCATAAAATCATTTACATCATGTCCATACCAGCTCATCATCATCACTACAATAGGAGCAAACCATCATGTATATAGTCTATTGAATTAATTAATGACCAGATATGTTCAAATAAATAAATTGCTTATGGTTTCAAAATAAAAACAATAATGCAGTTTGCTAGTACTAGCTGGTGTACTTTCTCTTTCTTAAGCAAAGCCTCGAAGTAAATGGAAGGTAGTAGATTCTAGCTAGGTGGCCAGCATGAGCATATTTCAGAGCATACATATGCATCAGAAGCATTTTTATATTTCAGAGCATACATATGCATCAGAAGCATTTTTATATTGGTTTTGCACTTAACTTATGCACCAGAAGAATTTTTATATTGGTTTGTACTTAATTTATGCACAAGAAGCATTTTATTTTAATACAACATTTTAAGACTTAACTAATGCACCAGAAGCTGAAGTCTTAGCTTTTGAAGCATTTTTATAGTGGTTTTGTACTTAACTTATGCACCAGAAGTATTTATTTTGGAATACAATATTTTAGCCCAGACATATATCAATATGCAACTACAAAGCATAGATCAATCTGCAAAAATAATTCTAGCCCAAGCTTGCCCTAACGACATGTATAAGAGAATCCTATTAAAATGTCATGCGGAAAATAGTGATGAGGGACAATCTATATTAGTTTCTCAAAGAGTACTGGTGCTGCAGAATCTATATTAGTTTTTTTAACTAATAGCAAAATAAATCTGGTCATCAAAAGTCAAGGCCTAGTATTCTTTTTGTCAAGATTATTCAATTTTTGTGATGCACAGACTTTGATTTTGTTGAAACATTTAGAAGCAAAGGCAACAACTCTATATAATTTCACTTGCATGAATCCTAATTAAATCTAAATGCTTGCACTGGTTGCATGTTTAACTAAAAGTACCGGTTGTATTTTTAACTAAATCCTAATACTGTCCAAATTAGGATTTCTAAATCCTAATTAACTAATCCTAGTTAACTGACAAGGAAGAATAAGAGATAACTAAATCCTATACATTAGCAAGAACAGGGAGAGGGGAGATAGGAGAGGGGAGAGGGACGCACTGATCCTTGGTCAACGGCGAGGTCGCGGAAGAAAGGGCATGAGATAGTGGGTTCGCAGGTGGCGGTCGAGAAAGATGGGCTCACCGACGGCGGTTGGGGAAGGCAGGTTCAACGATGACTCTTGGGGAAGGCGGGCTCGGCGGTGGGACATGGGACAACACGGTCGACAATGGGAGGCAGGGGTACGCGATGGCCGACAGGAGGCAGGGGCGCTGCGGGCATCGTTCAGAGGGCGTGTGGGGGCTGACGAGAGGCAGGGGCTATAGGTAGGGGTGCTGTCGTCGATGGATCGGACGGCGCGTGAGTTAGGTTTTTGATTGGAATCGAAATGCATCGATTCGGCCGGCTGGGGAAGGAAGAAGGTGATTATGGTGGTGGCCCCCACCCAACTTACACCTAGCGCATTGCCCAGCCGGTGCGCTAGGGATCACTTATCCCTAGGGAACCAGCCGAGTGGTGTGCTAGGGGTAAGTTGGGTGGGGCCCTCCACCTTAGTTGTTTTCTTTCTTATTTTCTTCTTTCTTATTTTATTTATTATTTATTTATTATTTGATTTACTTTTATTTTGTTTTTTTATTTATTGTGACTAAAGAAAGGATTACAAATGAGTTACCAAAAAGAAGGATAAAAATACAAAAATGCATATATGATTCCAAATAAATGGGAAAATTGCAAAAAAAGGTTTAAATATGGAAATATTATTAGTACATCGACAAGTGTGTAGTCATACAGATAAAAGGATATAGATATAATAATAGTAGTTTCTGTTTTTGTGTTTCTCGGCATTTGATGATCTTCTTGTCTTTTTTGTTCGGCATTAAATAATTTAGCCCCACATCATGACTTCTTCTTTTGAATGGAAGACCTTGCTTATGTAGCATGGTCATGCTTCTTCTTGTGGTGTATGTTGCCTCGTTGTCATTGTCATCTTCCATCGTTGGGTTGTTTTTATGGTCGAAGTCTTCCTCATTAATTGTCGACTCTATCCATTCCGACGATGGTCATCTTGCTTCTCCTCATGAAAATACAGCTAGGCCTGGACGGGTCGATTATGAAGAAGCATGGGTCTACATGCTTAGCCAATACCCATGGCTCATTTTGCACGGTGACGTTCGCCCTTGCGGTCTTCGATTTAGTTTCTAGTATACACATTGTGGCGAAACCACGTTCTACCCTTACAACAATCTTAGCCCATCTGACAAAAAACATCGACACCTTCTCTCTAGAGTAGTCAAGCTCCCAGATCTCCTCGATCCTTCTGTAGTATCTTAGTTTTATGTCACCGGTGTAGGATTCCATTGTTACCCCTGAGTTTTGATAATCATATTTTTGTCCTTTGTCTATGTAGAATGTGTACCATTATTATTGTATGCTTGATAAGTCATGAGGTTGGGCACGGGGCCCTCTGACAAGGCGAATAAGAGTTTTCCATTATTAGAGGTCAATGGCAGGGGTTAGCCATAAGCCAGTCTTTGAACCAGCAGGCAAAAGAGGAGTTGTGCTCTTTGATTATTTCTCCTTCCGTCATCGGCTTGCCTGGTCACTATACTTCCTCACAATCATGTTTTGGTGCTTTGCCAACCAAGTATTGACCATTTTAATGTGCGGTAGCGCTACCAAGTTGGCGCTATCAAAGTTGGGGAGCCTGTCAGAATAGCCCACATGTAGTTCCCTCCGGTCACCTACTCCATCGAGCCTATCAAGGTGCTTGTTTCTAGGCAAACCAACGGGGTTCTCAATGTCTAGATAATTCATGCAGAAAGAGATGCACTCTATGGTGAGAAAAATCCCTGGGCGATGCTTCTATCCAGATGGGCCCCATAATGGATTTATCCTTTGATGACCCCATTCATCCTTTTGAACAACATCATCTTGTGCAAGAAAGCCGACCCGAGATGGATGATTGATGCATGTAAAGTGCATCCATTCTTTGTAGTTTATTAGGTCATATTCCTCAATAATCACATATTATATGATGGTACCAACTGATTTCCCACAAAGTCCCCATCTATTTGGTATTTAATTATGCGGAGCAGGAAGCCTATTTTGTGTATTTTTGAGTTTTAGGAACCTTCCGGAAGTCAAAAGGACCCAATAGTTTTTGAGGATTGTTTTTTTGGGAATTCAAGCAGCTCGAAAAGAAGAAGTGGACCAGAAGGCCTCACATGCAGCACTCCAGGTCACATGGTGGTGCCCATATGGAGCATCGTGGCTCCTTTCGCCTCATTCTTGATAGCCATAGACTCCCCTTGACCTAAAAACGCCTATATATACCCCCTCAAATTTTATTTCTCGATAGAGAGAGGCGGAGACCGAAAACCAAGAAACAAGGAGAGAAAAGTCCACCGTCAAAGGAGTTTGGAAGGGGAAAACACCACAACAATCATCTCTGGTTGGCTCCACCCCTTCCAACGTCATTATCATCATCTACATCAAAATTTTCATCCAATCACCGCTATAATATTTTGGAAAACACGATGTTTTGGTGCAATATATTATATTCCCATGATCTATTGTCTCGTTATGTATTGTGTTGATTGATTACTTGTTCATGGAAATGGTGATATAGTTTGTTTTGATGGTTGCATACATGTTTGTTATCTTCTATGATGGTCTTCTGTACTGATGTATGAGTGCATTCATATGTTTGGGGATTGCATAAAGTTGTCACTGTTTGATTGACTTGGAGGAGGGCTGGTGAAAGATAGAAACATGTGCCCGAATTTGAGCTCAATACATACAAGGGGACAAACTAATGGGACCTCAGATCTTTTAGCAGTGGTTGTACCATTTGTCTTAATATTCTCTTGTTGTGCATCATGAGGTGGCCTTGAGATCAATCACTTGTGGTGTATTTGCACAGAGTAACTAGCTGCACCGATTTATGGCTCCTCTCTAGAAGAAACACAGAGAGGTTATGCGATATGATTCATAGATTATGCGATGGTTAGGCTTGTCCTTAAATAATTCCTTGGTTGCTTACGGTAGTGGCCTGGGGGTTTAATCATCAGGTTATTAACTATGGTGTGTAGCAGCACAATTTAGAGGAATCATGCATATGGATTTTGTAGGATCTTGGGCTTTACTAATTGTGACAACCATGGCGAATGATATAGATATTTGTCTTGAACACTTCCTTCCATCATACTCCACTTCACACACACCTTTCCCGCATGTTTAATTGTATCTTTCTAGTTTTAATTTTATTGTTTCAGCTTTCTAGTTTTGTAGTGTTTTCTAGCCTTGCTTCCTTAGTTGCATACTAGCAAGCTGCCCGTGCTACGCTATGAAAAAATGAGAATATGAGGTGGAACATAGTTTGCAATACAAACATGCCCGATAGCTTGACATGAAACATTTGAATGCAAACCAGGTCATTATGTGTTATGAATCATCTCTTCTCAAGAATAACAATAATCTACTTGAGAAATTATAGCAAAGCCTAGTACTCTTTCTGTTCCATAGGCTTATATTTTTTCTAAAAATCAAAGAAAATAAAGTTTCACCAAAGTTTTAGAAAAAAACTATCAACAAGTATAATGTATATAGATATCATATGAAAAAATAAATTTCATGATGTATCTACCTATATAGATTTTATAATATAGTACATGTTATTTATCTATTATTAAAACTTGGTTAAATTTTATATGGTTTGACTTTTTGGGGAAAATATATTCCCTCCGTCCTAGATTACTTGTGGTAGATTGGTCTAGATACATATGTATCTAGATGTGTTTTATTGTATAAATACATGCAAATAAAAAAACCTACTACATCCAATATTCTAGAGAAAGGGAGTACAATATATATTATGCAATCTAATCTGCAACAAAATAGAATACAAAGTGCTCTCTTTTAAAGACAAGATGACGCCATGTGTTGGACACAATTACGGAAGATCACCATAAGAGTTTTGGTGTCCCATCAGTACATTGTTTTCACGGAGCAGGAATAGAGGAAAAAAACATGCGAACGTTCGTTGACGCACAGTGCTAGAGTAATTGAAAAGAATGGCAGGACGAGCAAATTTTTGATGCGGCTAACCGGATAGCATACATAGAACAAAACAAAAGAAGCTAAATTGGTGTAACATGTTATACCGTGCCACGTGGTGCATGCCATCCTAGCCCTGGTCCATCCTAATATAAAATTAAGGACCTTTTACTATGGCACTTATGTTCGCTCTGCTAGGTGATACGTCCATTTCGCATCACTATTTTATATCACAATTTACTGTTATTCATTGATATATTTCATATTTAGAGATGATATTTATGTTATTTCCTCTATTTTGCATGTTTGATGATTATTAGAGAATTCACTACCAGAGTCAGGATTCTGCTGGAAAAAGGTCCGTCAAGATACAATATTTCTGAAGACCAGCAACTCCAGGGAAATACCCAAAAATTCCTATTTCGCCAGAAGACGGAAGTAGCCAGAAGGAGAGGGCGAAGTGAGCCACCAGGGGCCCACACCACCTGGTGGCGCGGGCCAGCCCTAGGCCGTGCCGCCTGGTGGTGTGGCCGCCCTGGCCCACCTCTGCCATCACTCGTTCGCGTATGTCATCTCCCCGAAAACCTAAGACTAGGAGGAGGATCGCAGAAAGACTCCGCTGCCTCTGCGGGGCGGTAAACACACAGAGAGAGAAAGCTCTCCGGCAGGCAGAAATCTGCCGGGGAAATTCCTTCCCGGTGGGGGGAAATCGTCGCCATCGTCAACGCCATCGAGCTGGGCTTCATCAGGATCATCATCATCATCACCATCGCCACCAGCACCTTCATCACCCTCATCACCCTCATCACCACGCCATCCCGCTGTAACATCTTAGGGTGAATCTTGTCTAGTTCATAGGGGAAACTTTCCCGGTGTTGATTACTACTTGTAGTTGGTGCTATTGAGTGGAACCGTTGAATTGAGGTTTATGTCCAGATTGTTATTCATCATTATTTCATCTCTGATCATAATCCATATGATGTCTTGTGAGTAGTTCATTTAGTTCTTGAGGACATGGGAGAAGTCAAGATGTTAGTAGTGGAATTATGTTGAGTAATATTTAATGGTTTGATATTTATGTTGCGGTTCTATTCTACTAGTGGTGTCATGTGAACGTCGACTACATGATACTTCACCTTTATTGGCCTAGTGGAATGCATTGTGTATTTGGCTACTAATTGTGGGGTTGCCGGAGCGACAAAAACCTAAACCCCCGTTAGGAAACCATTGCACCAGGGAGTGTAGGATCTCAGACTTTAAGGTTGTGGTTAGATATATCTTAATTACTTTCTTGTAGTTGCGGATGCTTGCAAGGGGTATAATCACAAGTGTGTATTAGTCCAAGTCGGGGTAGTGCATTAGCATCGGTTCACCCCCATAACACTTATCAAACCAATGAAGATTAATCAACTGTATGAAGCAAAAGCACTTGACAGAAACTCCCGTGTGTCCTCAGGAACGTTTGTTTATCATAAGTAACTCAACCGGCTTGTCCTTTGCCCTAGAAAGGATTGGGACACTCGCAGCAATATTTATTACTGTCTTTTATTTACTCGTACTTTATTTATCTGCATTATCAAATACTCATGAAAACCCGTTTGCTAGTATTTACAGTGATTCCTTGATCAAAACTGCTTGTCAACACCTTGTGCTCCTCGTTGGGTTCGACACTCTTATTTATCGAAACTACTACGATACACCCCCTATACTTGTGGGTCATCAAGACTATTTTCTGGCACCGTTGCCGGGGAGTGAAGCACTATTGAAGAGTGGAATTGGTAAAGGAAACTTTTACTGTGAGTATTGTTTTTATTTCTGTCTTTTATTTTATTTTATTTTATTATGGAGAAGTCTCCATTTGGTTCCGTATTTGGGAATACTACTGCCATTGTTACGGTAGTAGATGAACCACCGCCTGCTCAATTGGATCCTTTTAAAATACCTATGAAAATTGTTGAATGTGTTATGAATAACTGCTATTCAGGAGATGGAACTGTCCATCCTGGTGATCATTTGCTTTTTATACATGAATTATGCGAGTTGTTCAAGTGTGCAAGTATTTCATCAAGCCAGGTTAAGAGGAAGTTATTCTCTTTATCACTAAAGGGCAGAGCTGCAGAATGGTATAAGCTGCTGAAGAATGGCTGATCTATTGGCTGGGAGGAAATTGTACCTCTCTTTTATTCTAAATTCTATCCTCCAAGTGAGATTCATAAAGATCGGAATCAAATTTATAATTTTTGGCCGCATGATGGAGAGAGTATTGCCCAAGCGTGGGGGAGATTGAAGTCACTAATGCTCAAATGCCCCATTCAAGAGCTTCCCAGTAATATTGTTATTAATAACTTCTATGCAAGGCTTTCTCTTCATGAGAAGGATTTATTGGATGCTTCTTGCTCTGGATCATTTACATGTATGAAAGAAGAAGCTAAATGGGATCTTCTTGACCGTATTCAGGAAAATACTGAAGGATGGGAGAACAACAAAGGAAGGAAGTTAGGTATAAATTATGATTATGAATGCATTGGATCTTTTATGGGAACTGATGACTTTCATAATGTTAGTGCTGTTTATGGTCTTGATTCTCAAATACTTGCCAACTGTTTTAAGGCCTTTGCCTCTTATCTTGATGTTCCAAAAAAGGATTGGAACAAGTACCATGTGCCTTATAAAGATACTGTTAATTGTGTTCCTGCTTGAATTACTGAAGTTTGTACTGTTGATCGTATTTTGCCTAAGCCTTATTTTGAGAAAACACCTTTTCCTGCTAAGGTGAAGGAGCATTGTATGTTAACTAGTGTGATTAACAAAAGTGCAAAGAAAGCTTTAGAACCTGATGAGCAAATAACTGTTAAACCTGTAGTAGCAATAGTAAAGGATCTTATTACTAAAAATGTAGAAGATGGACACATTATCTTTTGTGAAGATGCTTCTAATATTGTTTCACATCCTAGTAGATCTAGGAAAACAAGTGTTCCTGTCCTTTCTGTCAGGATAGGTGATCATTGCTATTATGGTTTATGCGATATTGGTGCAAGTTCGAGTGCTATTCCTTATGAGCTT
The DNA here is from genome assembly GCA_007115705.1 of Dactylis glomerata. Taxonomy (NCBI): domain Eukaryota; kingdom Viridiplantae; phylum Streptophyta; class Magnoliopsida; order Poales; family Poaceae; genus Dactylis; species Dactylis glomerata. The sequence continues at coordinate 1,272,453 of QXEO01000234.1, read as the reverse complement.
TACAGAGAGATCATTCATGAAATTGGTTCTTGTGAACTTGAATAAATTGATGTGGTTATTCAGCTTGCTAACAGAGAAACTATCTCTCCAATTGGTATTGTTAGAGATGTGGAAGTTCTATGCGGTAAGACTAAATATCCTCCTGATTTTTTAGTACTTGGTTCAGTTGCTAGTAAAACTTGTCGTATTATTTTTGGTAGACCTTTCTTGAATACTTGTGGCGCCGTTATAGATTGTAAGAAGGATAAAATTTTGACTAAGTTTGATGGAGAATCTTATGAGTTTAATTTTTCCAAGTTTACCAAAGCTCCTCATGAAACTGAATTGCCTAATGAAGATTTTAGAGTTGAACAACTTGCCTCTATTGCTCTTGCTCCTAACGATGCTTTGCAGCAATACATGGAGGACCACGAAAGTGAGATCTTTATGCAAGAAAGAAATGAGATTGATGAGATTCTTCGTCGTCAACCAGAGATGCTTAAACACAATTTACCTGTGGAAGACTTGGGTACCACGTTACCACCCAAGAAAGATCCTGTTTTTGATTTAAAACCTTTACTTGATGATCTTAAATATGCTTATATTGATGATAAGAAAATATATCCTGTTATTATTAGTGCTAAACTTTCAGGGAAAGAAGAAGAAAGGTTTTGGAAATATTGAGGAAACACCGAGGAGCTATGGGGTATACTCTTGATGATTTAAAAGGGATTTCCACTACTATATGTCAGCATGCTATTAATATGGAGCCGGATGCAAAGCCAGTTGTTGAACATCAATGATGTTTAATACTTAAGATGAAGGAAGTGGTAAGAAATGAGCTATTGAAACTCCTTGATGCTGGTATTATTTATCCTATTGCTGATAGTAGATGGGTTAGTCATGTTCATTGTGTCCCTAAAAAAGGAGGAATTACTATTGTGCCTAATGAAAATAATGAGCTTATTCCTCAAAGAGTAGTAGTTGGTTATAGGATGTGTATCGATTTTAGAAAGGTCAATAAAGTTACTAAGAAAGATCATTATCCTTTATCGTTTATAGATCAAATGTTAGAGAGGTTATCTAAGAAAACTCATTTTTGTTTTCTTGATGGTTATTCTGGTTTCTCTCAAATTGCTGTTAAAAAGCAAGATCAAGAGAAAACCACTTTTACTTGTCCTTATGGAACTTATGCTTATAGACGTATGCCTTTTGGTTTGTGTAATGCTCCTGCTACGTTTCAAAGATGCATGTCTGATATTTTTCATGGTTTTTGTGAAGAAATTGTGGAGGTATTTGTAAGATCCCAAAATTTTCAAATATAAAATTTCATCATGCATTCATGGCATATTGCATATCAAGGTCTTTTCCAAAGTTTTGAATATTATTCTTTCAAAGAATATTGTCCCAAATGCCCTTTTACCCCAAATTTTAGAAACAAAAAGGTTTCAGAAAGAAAGTATTTTAAAGGAGTTCCATTAGTTATGGAGCTATTTTATTTTTTTCCTTTAGTAAATTTTGAAAACCAAATAATGGGAAGTTATTATTAAAAATTTAACTTCCTAGTTATTTGGACTCTTTATTTAAAAATCCACACAAATTATTTTCTTTTCCATCATATCACTAAACCTCTGGTTGATAGGTTCTGAACACACTTTTTAAAGACCAAAAGTGGTCAGCTTGGTTTTATTCAAATCTGGGTATAATAGCCTTTTCAATACCCAAAAGAGAAATCAGAAATAAAAGAAAAAGAAAGCAGAAAGAAAAAAATAAAAGAAAGAAGCCAGCAGCCCACTTGGGCCGCACCCGAGAAACCAGCCAGCCCAGAGTGCCCCGAACCAGCCCGACCCAGCTAACCTCGCCCCTCTCTCACCATCATGCGGGCCCCACCTGTCATCACTCCCCGCAATCCCCTCTCCCTCCCAGTAACGCTCGCCGGCGTTACTCCCCGGCGATTACTCTCGATTTAATTGGCCATGAAGACCTCCACTATAAAGCCCAGCACCCCCTCTCCTTTCTCTTCCCTTCCCCTCTCGATACGGAGCCGCCAGGCTGCACGAATTTCTCGCCGCAGCTGCTGACTTCCGCCACTGTCCTCGTCGGATTTCGGCACCAGTGAGGCCCCGGCACCCCCTTCCAGTCCCAGCCCCTTCCTTTCTCCCTTGCGCATCTCGCTGACACGGTTTGGTGGATTTTTGTGCGCCAGATCGACGAAACCGTCCCCAAGCCGAAGCCACCATCCGCCTCTGCATGTTCGGCGAGGAACCGCCGACGAACCCGACCACCTCGAGCTCTTCAACCTCGCCACCGAACCCGCCGCGGCAGTGCGAACCTCGTCCGCACATTCTTCTACGCCGGGAACCCCTGCAGCGACGAGAACACCCACGCCCCAGCCGCAGATCACCGGAACCCTAGGCTACTCCGGTGAGCTTCTCCCCTTTTTCCCTCTGGCCGTCCGATCTAAATCCCGCGGCTCAGATAGGATTCCTTTACCGAAACGGTATCGGCCAATAGGGCTGCGCCCCGTCGCCTGCCCAGTCAGCCCTCCCCAGTCAAACCAGTCAAAACTCGTTTCAAATTCGAATTCAAATCTCAGATTTGATACAGATTTTGTAAAATCGATAGAAAATAAAATACTTGGCCAAAAATTGCAAATAATACCTCGTTGGAATCCTTAGGATGTGTAGAATCCAGTAATGCAATAAAACTTGTTATTTTATGGGTTCATTTTGAATCCATCGTCAGATCTGAATCAAACCTTGGTTAGCTTAATAAATTCATAACTTTTGTTCTATGAGTCCAAATGCTACAAATTTGTAGTCTATGGAATCCTTGGAACAATTAGAACACTCCAGAAGCAAAAGTTTTCAAAGTTAATACGTGCGCAAACTTGCTACTGTTAAATATGTTCAAATCACTGTTTTCATTACCATTTGATTTCTAAAAACTATTTTTGAGTGAAACCACTTGCTGTGGCTTCAAGTTACTGTCACCTAACCAGTGGTAGCTCAAACTTATTTTTGCAATACAGTACCAAACCAGAACCTATTTTTCCAAAGTGTTATCCTATTGCATCAAATGAACAATTTTGTTCAATACCTTGTTATTTAGTAAATAAAATCCTTTCTAACACCACACTTGTTTTCAAAAGCATCATGTTCCATCTTATACAACATTTTCACACAATCACTTAGTGTGTGAAATTAAAATGAAATTTGCATACATGCATACATGCATACATGTCTATGATTGTCATTAGAAATAGATTATTGATTGCTTGAATGTCTGGATTGAATAGATTGTGAAGAGGAGCAAGGCTACTTTTGTGACTGTTGTGAGTGTGCAAGCTGTTACCAAGGCAACTGACACACATGTCCCTTACCCATTTTACTTATGCATTAGTGTATTCACCTCTTGTAGTATGCATGGTAGGTGATTTATTCAACTATTTTATCAAATGCTTAGATCCTAGTAGTATGTAGGTACCCTTCAAACCCCTCCTGTTAGGATGCTAAATACTTTGAAAAATATTGATGCCATGCTTTGATCACTTGCAAAAAGTGTTTTGTGAACAAATTAAGAACTTCAACTAAAATGAAACACCTGGGTGGATTGGTTTGATAAGAGGCGGCGAAGTAGGTGGGTTCTGGGACGCATGCCTTGTCGAGAGGATGTGGGTTCAGAATGCCGCTCGGGATGGCCACCCAGGAACAAAGAGGTTACTATGTCTTCCATGCTTAGAGTGCTTCCAGTGCAGCCTTATGACATTATGGGCTCTGTCTTGACTGATTAGATGTGAGGGTGCAACTTGTCGGCAAGAAGTGGTGGTAGTTGAATTGTAGGTTGGGGACGGAGCTTGCCAAGTTAGTTGCCCTCTCCTTCTGAAAGGTCTCGTTTCATTTTATGTATGGGCATAAAATGAATCGTAAGGTGAAAGTGCACAACCCTTGCAAGGTGTCTAAACTAATCGATTAGCCGTGTCCTCGGTTATGGACAATTGAGTCTCTAGACATGGAATGTACAGAAGAATCTCATCACCGATTCTGAATGACTAAAATCTATCTAGAAACCCCTAGATAGGAACTAAGGACCATGCACTCCGAGGGGTGGTGGTGCCTGAGGTTCCAACTTTGTTGAATTGCGCCCAGTGCTACATAACTTGCAACTATGTAGTATTTGGGGGTTATTTCGACCCTTTGAAAATAAAATCTTCGAATTAAAATCTTGACTTTAAAATAGGACAAAATTGGCTTTATGCAAACTAGCCCAGAGATCCACCAGCCAAATAGCATGTAGCTAGTTCTTTCACAACCGCCACCAAATATGTGTCATTTGCCAGTACATCATTGTACTGACCCCCATTCATGGGGCTGCATAATCAAAAATGTGCAGGTTCGTCTGATGAGGAGTGAGGTGTTAGGATCTCGAGTCTACATACCAACATGACTGCCTGTGGCGCATGCTGAAGATGGAGGCTCGCTACTATTCTAGTTCCGTTGTGCTTAAGTTGAACTCTGTTTTCCATGTCGGTCTTTGAGACTAAAGATTTGTAATAAATTGTGAGACTTATGTATCTGGATCTGCGTGTAATCTTGATACTATGCGATGATTACTATATTTTGTTCTGTGGTGCTATCATTGATCCAGGGAATAGCACATAACACAGGTGTTCCACCTTAATCCAAAGGTGGGGCGTCACAGTATTCATGAACGATTTCTCCGTCTATGGAACTTCTTTTGATAACTGTTTGCACAATCTTGATAAAGTTTTGCAAAGATGTGAGGAAACTAATCTTGTTCTTAATTGGGAGAAATGCCACTTTATGGTGAATGAAGGAATTGTTCTTGGACATAAAATTTCTTAAAGAGGTATTGAAGTTGACAGAGCAAAAGTTGAAGCAATTGAGAAAATGGCCTGTCCTAGGGATGTTAAAGGTGTTGTTCTTGGACATCGAGTAGATAAGAAGTTGAATGTTATTCATTATGCTAGTAAGAATCTTGATGCTACTTAAAAGAATTATGCTACTACTGAAAAAGAGTTCCTAGTTGTTGTCTTTGCTTGTGATAAGTTTAGACCTTATATTGTTGATTAGAAAGTTACTATTCATACTGATCACGCTGCTATTAGGTATCTTATGGAGAAGAAAGATGCTAAGCCTATGCTTATTAGATGGGTGTTTTTTTTGAAACCTTTCTACTGTGAGGGAAACCCCCACAGCCATTTTCTCCCCTTTATTCAAAAGAATATACAAAGTTTATGTACAACTATATACAGGAAATAAATAAAACATCTAAGGAAGTCTGTCAAGCCAAGAAACTAAGTCAGAAACTGTACAATCTTTCACCCTGTGCTTAAGCAAGGTGACCTCATAAACAAAACTGGATTTCCACCCTCTAAACGTTGGCCTTATATTTTTGAAAATCCAACCATTCCTTTGCTTCCAAATACACCAGCAAGTTAGTATAACAATTTCAATGAAGCAAGGGCCCAAGAAAGATTTCTTGGCAGCCATGATAGAGGACATATGACTCCCAGGTATCCATGAAATCTACAAATAATTCCATATCCTGGTACTGAAAGTGCAGTTGAAAAACAAATGCCTCCAGTCTTCTAGAGTGACCTCATGGCAAAGAATGCAATTATGATTATCAGTGACATGCCAGTGTCTCCTGAGAATCATATCCTTTGTGTTGATTCTATCCTGTAGCACCAGCCAAGCAAAAAAATTATGCTTTGAGTTGCATTTGCTTTTCCATATCCAACAAGCAGGCTGATTTGTCTCCAAATGATTGAATGCATATTTATACACCTTGGAGGGTCTAAAACCAGCCCCCCAGCTTGAAAATCCATGAGTCATTGACAGACTCAATGAGGTGAGCATCACCAATCAAATTCATTAAATTGGATAATTCAGCATGAGCTTCCACCGATAAAGACAAATGAAAATTATCCAGAATGGAATCCTTTAGGGCAAACTCCTTTATAGATTGCAACTTATCTTTGGCAAAAGAATAAAGCATTGAGAATTTGGCATCAAAAGCTTCTTCTTTCCATAAGTCAGACCAAAAAAGAGTAGAGTTTCCATTGCCAATAGTGATCGAGGTAATGGACCTATACTCCTCAGAGAGACTGATTACATTTCTCCACCAGAAAGAACCAGAGAGAACCACTGCATGAGGAACAGACTGATAGTAGTATGCATCTCTGACAAGATGAACCCAAGGAATGTCCTCATGATTATAAAATTTGTGGAGATGCTTAAAAAGCAAAGCAGAATTTTGAATTTGCAGGTTAATTATACCAAGGCCACCTTTGTTCTTTGGTTTACACACCATATCCCAAGCAGCCAAAGAGTTAACTTTATGCTTATCTTTCCTTCTCCATAAGCAGTGCCTTCTTGCCCTATCCAGAACAGCAATTATACCAGGAGGCAGTCTCAAGGTGAGCATGTAATGAGTAGGCAGAGAAGATAGTACAGAATTAACAAGGACCAGCCTATCTCCATATGATAGAAAAGAAGAAACAGCTGACAATCTTCTCTCAACTCTATCAATAAGGGGAGACATGTCCCTGATGGAAGGCTTTGTTGTTCCCATTGGTAATCCAAGATAGGTAAATGGCATTGAGCCCAATTGACAATTAAACCCATTAGCCAAAAATTTAGATTCTTCCTGGGAAAGGTTGATTGGAATTAAAGAAGATTTGTGATAATTAACCTTCAGCCCAGTGAATCCAGCATATTGTTCCAGGATCTCTTTGAACACCTGCAGCTGAGCAGGATCAGCAGGAAGCACAATTATTGTATCATCTGCATACTGGATGATTGGGAAATCAGATCCCACTGGAATGGGTAATGAGAGAAGGCCATTATGATATGCAGTGTTCACAAGAGTTTGAAGCAGATCTGACCCTTGTACAAAGAGCAGGGGAGAGAGGGGATCCCCTTGTCTGACACCTCTCTTACAGAGGAAAGATTTACCAGGCACCCCATTCAGCAAGATAGAAGAGGATCCAGAGGAGAGCACTTCTTTAATCCATGTCAAGAAGAGCTCAGGGAAACCTTTTGCTCTCATAACCTAAATAATGGCCTCATGATCAAGAGTGTCAAAAGCCTTCTCAAAATCAATCTTGAGCACCACAATTTTCCTCTTGGATTGCTGACACTGGAACAAATACTCAAAAGCCCAAGCAAGACAGTCTTGGATAGTTCTCCCCCTTATGAATCCATACTGATTGGCATGAATAGTATCAGTGATGATATCTTGCATTCTATTAGCAGCCAACTTAGTGAGAAATTTCAGACAGGTATTTGTTAAAGAAATAGGCCTGAAGTCATTGACAGATTCAGGGGAGTTTTTCTTGGGAACCAAAGAAATATAGGAACCATTTATACTCTGCAACTGCCCCTTGCCAGCGTGGAAGTCATTACAAAGCTGAATAAATTCATTTTTGACAATATGCCAACACTTTTTGAGGAAAAGCCCATTAAATCCATCAGGACCAGGAGCTCTATCAGGCTTCATGAATTTGACAATATTTGAAATTTCCTCCTCAGAAAAAGGTTCCACCAGAGAAGACAAATCAGAGCAAGGTGAGATAATCTCCTCAAGATTAAATGGGGTGGCAGTAGGGATACACACCCCCATTCTTCCCTTGTAGCTGAGCCAAAAAGCATTGGCCTTCTCACTATGATCTACCAAGACATTTCCATCATCATCCTTGATTTCAGCAATCTTGTTTTGCCTATATCTCTCTGTGGCCTTTGAGTGAAAAAACTTTGTATTTTCTCCACCCAACTTAAACCACGTAACAATGCACCTACTCTTCCAGTAGTCAGATTGGACCTGAAGTAGATGTTTTAGATGATTTTTAACAATGTTCCTGAAGTTAAACTCAGGTGTGCTCAGGTCTCTAGCATCTTCAAGCTGATCAAGTAGAAGAATCACATGATTGCATTTGGCTATAAGATTCTTAAAATGAGAGAGAGATTTTCCCCATCTTTTGAGCTCATATCTTAGATTTTTTAGCTTGGCAGTAATAATGCCAGAAGAAGATTTGGCTCTAACAGGCACATTCCAGATTCTCTCCACTAATTCCAAAAAACCAGGTTGCTGCACCCAGTGACTTTCAAACCTAAAAATCTTAGCCTTGGGAATATTGGTTTTAATTTTAACTACACAAGGAACATGGTCTGAGGTGTTTTTGGCAAGTGGGTGCACCACAGTATCAGGAAAAAACAAGGTCCACTGACAGCTTGTAAAAAACCAGTCAATCTGCTAAAGGAGAGGAGAATCCTGCATATTTGACCAAGTAAAAGAACTACCTTTTAAAGGTAATTCAATGAGGCCAAGGTGACTAATGATTTCATTGAACAGAAAAAATATCATTCATGTCTGCCCCTGGCTTGCTCCTATTTTCAACAGACCTCATGAAGTTAAAATCTGCCAACAAAAGCCAGTTATCATGCAAGGGAATATCCAAATCGTGCAACCATTGAACAAAAATGTCTCTCTCAGGACCAGAGTAAGGACCATAAACACAAACCAGCTGCCAAGGCTGATTATTATGTGTAGAAGAAAATTTGACTCTAATTGCAGATCTATGAATTTCCAAGACCTCTCCATTAAAAATAGAACTGTTCCAAAGCACTATAATTCCACCAGAGGCACAAACAGAAGGAGAGAAAACAAATCTGTCAAATCTCTTTGGACAAAAACTCCTAATGAAAGAGTGATCAATGGAATGAATTTAGTTTCCTGAAGACAAACCACAGCACAATTGCTCTCCTCAATTTTGTTATAGACAGCTAGCCTTTTGTCCTTGTCATTAAGCCCCCTCACATTCCAGTCAAGGACCATCCAGTCCATGAGCCAATTGGGTGTATTATCCATGGAAACAATGACAGTATAACAAATAAGGCAATGTATAAACATGCCTTCCCATAACTGGCCAGCAAAATCCATCATGCACCATCACATCATACATAAGGAGACTCATAATAATATAATAAAAGGTCCTGCACATAGAGCACACATAATAAAAGGTTCCACACAAGTTCACATGATAATATATAATAAAAGAAGCCACCATGAACAAAGGAGGCATGCCCAATATAGGGCCAAAATAAGCTTCATGATCTTGCTTATTCATTTGGCACCTTCTCACTCTTGCCCTGAACGGGATCAGCCATAAGCTTCTCCACAGTCAACTCCTCAGCAGGAATCTCCAGATTCTCTCCAACCTTCCTAATTATAGCCACAGGGGTAGGAGGAGGAACAGTAGCATCAATCTTGGGCACCCTTGGCTTTGCACTTTTTGGCTTTTTCTTTGGAGTAACCTTGTCTCTCATGGGCTCCATCTTATACCCATATTTCTTCACAGAATTTCTTGTACTCCTTCTAACAGATATCTCAGAAGCAGGAGCTTCCTTTGCCCTTTTGGCCACCTTTTTGTTGGGAGTTGAAGCCAGGAGAGGTGGAACCAGGTGAGCATCTTGAAGGTCACTATCAGACCCAAAATCAAGTCTTCTCTTGGTTGAAAGATCCTTGTCAGTCTCCAAGTTGACAGTCACCTCAGCTAGCTTAGGTTCAGAGCACTGGCTATCAAGGCCTCCAAGTTTGTCAATAAGAGTGATAAACAAAGGAGGAACATAAGGAACAATGGCCAGAGGATTTGGAACCAAAGTTTGATCAGCAACAAACTGTTCTAGTTCAGGAGCAAAAGCATCACTGTCAGAGTCAATATCCTCAATCTGAATAAGTTCAGTCACACGAGCTGGAGCAGCTGGCTGCACCACAATCTGCTGAACTGGACCATTAGCAGGAATAAAACGAACTGAGGAAGTGGAAGCATCTGACAGTTGAAAGGTGATAGAAGACTGAACTTGGTGCTGAACAGGGTCTGGGTCCTCCATGACATGATCTGGGACATTTTCTTCCCCTGCCTCAGCATCCTATTCTCCCCACTGATTGTCAACAGGAGGGACCCAGTTGCCAACTTGTGGGATTGGTCCCACAAAGAACTGAGGATGTGGATTGCCATTGTCTGGCACAGGAGACTCATCACCAGGCAGAACATCAGCAGGCTCACTGGACAGAATGTACACAGGCACAGTCCAGGAGACGATAGTGCCTCCATAATGCTGCGGCTCTTGAATCACCAGGGACCTAGGAATATCAGCAGTGCTAGTGTACGCGCACCTGACCAAAGTACGAGCAGCTTCAGGGTCATCTCTGATCCAGCCACGCATCTTCCCAAATTTGGCAAAAGCTTCACGGAGAAATTCCTCGTTGCGATAGTCCATTGGGAGATCCAGAAGCATAATCCAGCTGAGACGAGTGTAGACAGTGGAGCGGAAGTTTGCTCCCTCGTCATGACAAACAAAGGTCAAAGTGCGACGATGGCCAATGTTGAGGGCCGGCTGGGCGACAAGAAGATCCCTAGTGATACTATCATGCATCCTGAACAGCCCAATGCCGACCGCACTCTCGGCGAAACTGACAACATCCCAATGCAGATTCTGCTGGATATGATCGTGTACCTGATTAAGAACTTGATCTATGTCTTCTCCTTCAGGTCTTGGATCTACTTGAGCTCTAGCCCATGATTCATGTCGCTTCGGCGGCGCAACAGTAGCAGTGAGGTACATCCTCGCTGAACGATCTTGCGCTCCCCAAGGCTCCAGGATGTCGAAGCCATGCGGGACAAACCTGTGCGGATCAATAGGAAAATTCGCCATTGGAAGACCTGGCGGCTGGGACGTGGAGGAAGAGGAGATTTTTCTTCTTTGGGAAGTATCAGTATCTCTGGATAGAGGCTCTTTATGTCTCGCGCGAGAATCGAAATTGTCAGGCTGAGAGGATGTTTTGACAACCCAGTGAAAAGTCCTTTTTACCCTCCAACAGTCTGATTTTGCGTGACCATATCTGTAACAACCTTTACAGCGAATCTTACCGGTGCACATAATAGTATCGTGAGAAAGGCTAAGGCAGCGATCACAGTGCCAAAATTGATCAGCCATATCATCAATCATACGAGAAAAATCCGCGTCATTATGCTGATCAGTTACCTCATCAGGCGTTGAAATCGGATCTTGGCCCGTTAACTCCGGATTGAGCCCAATAGATGAAATTTGATTTCCCGCCCGAGTCGGAGAGGAAACCGTGCCAAACTGCACGGTAGCATCCGTGATTTGCAGAGATGCAGGCAGGATTAATTTACCAGTCCGCCGCTTAACCTGTGGGCAAGAATAACCCGCCTGGATGATATCAGAGTCCTCTTCGGGAGTAGCGGGGTATTCATAACCAGAACAGGCCGGATAGCTCATGTACGAAGCAAAACAAAGTTTCTTCTTGGGAACGTAGGAGAGTTGATTCTTCTTCAGGGCTGAACGATGTGGCTTAAGCTTCAAAGCCCTGATGGCACGATCAGATCTTCTCTTATTAGGACTGACCATGATCCATTCCTCTTGACATTCCTGCCAAAGAGAAAATTCTCTCTTCCATGCAGGACCACCACTACCCAAAGGTGGAAATAACACTTAAAAGCTTCACAAGCAAAGGATCTGAGGGCATAAACCATGAAGCCAACAATTTTTGAATTTACTGAGAAACGAAAGACACGATCGCCCAGTTGACGAACGTCCAGATCATCACAAAGCCCACCAATGCATGATTCAAGGGCAATGCTGACTGAATCACAGTCAAGTTTGAATTTGGCACGTCCAAAAGAAACCGCCAGAAGAAAATGGCCAGATTTTCCAAGTGGATGAACAGTGGATCCACAATGAGATTTTAATTTCCAGGAATGACCAGGAACAACCAGAGTTTCTTGCTGTTGTTTTTTGCTTGTGATAAGTTTAGACCTTACATTGTTGATTCTAAAGTTACTATTCATACTGATCACGCCGCTATTAGATAATTTATGTCGAAGAAGGATGCTAAGCCTAGGCTTATTAGATGGGTGTTGCTTTTACAAGAGTTTGATTTGCATATTGTAGATAGGAAAGGTGCTGAAAATCCTGTTGCTGATAACTTGTCTAGATTGGAAAACATTTCTTATGATCCTATTCCTGTTAATGATAGTTTTCCAAATGAACAGTTGGTTGCAATAAAGGTAACCTCGCGAGAGAGTCCTTGGTATGCTGATTATGCTAACTTTATTGTTTCCAAGTATTTGCCTCCAACCTTTACAGCTCAGCAGAGAATGAAATTCTTTTATGACTTGAGGCATTATTTTTGGGATGACCCACATTTATATAAAGGAGTGGATGGTATTATGCGAAGATGTGTTCCAGAATATGAACAACAAGCAATATTAAGGAAATGTCATGGTAGTGCTTATGGAGGACATCATGCTGGAGATAGAACCGCACAAAAGGTTCTACAATCAGGTTTTTATTGGCCTACCCTTTTTAAAGATGCAAGAAAATTTATTTTATCTTGTGATGAATGTCAAAGAGTTGGTAATATTTCTAGACGCAATGAAATGACTATGAATTATTCTCTTGTTATTGAACCATTTGATTGTGGGGATTTGACTTTATGGGTCCTTTTCCTCCTTCAGAAGGTTATACTCATATACTTGTTGCTATTGATTATGTTACTAAGTGGGTAGAAGCTATACCTACGAAAAGTGTTGATGGTGAGATCTTGTTAAAAATGCTTAAGGATGTTATTTTTCCTAGGTTTGGTGTGCCTAGATATCTTATGACTGATGGAGGTTCTCATTTTATTCATGGTGGTTTTAGGAAGACCCTTGCTAGATATGATGTTAATCATAGAATTTCTTCATCTTATCATCCCCAAACTAGTGGGCAAGTAGATTTATCAAATAGAGAGATCAAGTCTATCTTGCAGAAGACTGTAAATAGATCTAGGAAAAATTGGGCTTGTAAGTTAAATGATGATTTATGGGCTTATAGAACTGCTTATAAGAACCACATGGGCATGTCTCCTTACAAAATGGTTTATGGAAAAGCTTGTCACTTGCCTTTAGAATTAGAACACAAAGCTTTTTGGGCGGTGAAAGAGCTTAATAGAGATTTTAAGCTTGCTGGTAAGAAAAGGTTGCTGATTTCTTTAGATGAATGGAGAAGTGAAGCTTATGAAAATGCTAGACTCTTTAAAGAGAAAGTTAAGCACTGGCATGATAGGAGAATTCTTAAGATAGAATTCCATGTTGGTGAGAAAGTTCTATTGTATAGGTCTCATCTCAGATTTTTTGCAGGTAAATTACTCTCGAAATGGGAAGGACGCTTTATTATTGAAGATGTGTATCGTTCAGGTGCGATAAAGATTGCTTCACTTAAAGATAACACTATGCAAGTGGTGAATGGGCAAAGACTCAAGCATTATATTTCTGAAGATTCTTATAATGAAGATATCGATATTATTCAAGTGGTGACTCCGAAAGAATTCATCAAAGAACAAATGCAGGAAACTACAGAGTCCATTTTTGAATAGGTTACAGTTCTAGTCAGAAAAGGTATGCGTTAAACTATTCTGCTTATACTTTTGTTGTTTTTATTAAAAATGAAAAATTACGAGACAAAAACGAGTAGGAAATGGTGCCCGGAGGCACCACACCACACCATGGCGCGGGCCCCTTGCTAGCCGTGCCACCTGGTGGTCTAGTCGCCTCGTAGTTCGTTTCCGACCCGGTTTCATCCCGTGCCTTCCTTTTGTTGTTAAACTTTCACCTATATAACCCCCCAGAGTTCCCGAGGTCGGTATATTGTTTTCTCATCGTGTTTTCATTTCGATCTGTTTCTGTCAGGAGCTGTTCTCAGTTTTAGAGGCATCATGGCCTCCACCAACAACGACAAGGAGAAGACGCCTTCAAAAGATGATCACCAAGATCCCAAGCCAAAGGAGGAGGTCGAGAGTGAAGCCAAAGAAGATACAGAAGAAGACCAGCGTCCATGCCCTCGTGCCTTCATTGCAAGCATTGGGTTGGTGACAAACCTAACAAGTTCAAGAAGGGTGCACGGATAAGCACTGGAGGGGGTGTTCCACGCCACTCCTTAGCTCCAAGGACATCTTCTTCAGGCAACAACCCCTTCCATACTCTAATACATGAACATCAATTCCAAAGGGTGCCTAAAGCAAAATTATCCTCTAGTTGGGATATAGATCATTCTAACAGTGCAGAGAAAGAGAGCTTTAAGCATGAAGAAGAGTGGGGAAGTAATTCCAAGAGCTGGGATTCACAGTCCGACAGGTTCATGAACCGTATTGAGCACAATACGGATTTGATTCGTAATCTCACCTACAAGATTGATGAGTTTAAGGAGCTGATTGAGAAGATTATTAAAGACTCACCACCACCACCGAAGGAGTAATTCGTCATTGGTATTGGCATCCCCTTGGCTTGTTCCAAGCTTGGGGGAGTGCCGTGGTATCACATCATTACCTTTTACCCATTTACTTTTCAGTTGAGTCATATCATGAGTAGAGAAGTTATCATATAGGATAGTTTGCAGTGTGGAAGTATCTCTCCTTTAGTTGGTTATCTATGTATCCCTTGGTGTAAGTTGCAGTTATCAAATATTAATGAGAAGTCTTATCATTTACTTTCTGCACACTTTATTTTAGTTTGAAATTTTTGTTATATGATTAATCTTGTTGATTAGTATTGGTATCACTTTGGGAGCATGAGTAAATCTAGTTGGTTTTGGCAAACTTAGCATTGGTCAGTAGCAACAATACTTTGAGGCTTGAGTAGAAAAGAGGGAAATACATGTAGATACATTATTTCATTATCTTTCTTTCTTGATTGGATCATAAGCTTAGTATTCTCAAGTTAAGATCATTTGTACTTCCAAGGAACATTGCATGATTGTTTTCTATCACATGTATGTTTGTTTGTTTCACTCAACTCTCATGCTTGCTACCCAGCCTTGCTAGCCAAAAACCTGTATTGAGAGGGAATACTTCTCGTGCATCCAACTCCTAAAAACCAAGTTACTCCAAAGAGTCCACTATAAATTCCTATGCATGGTATTTCAAGCCATTCCAAGTAAATTTTCATGTGCTACCTTTCAAAACCTTCAAATACTTCTCATTTTGTGACACTGTTTTTAGCTAATGAGGACGTAGTGGTTGGGTTTGTTATCTTCCATACTAAATTAAGTACCCCTTGACTTGCATGCTTCATCTGCTCGTCACTAATTTTGCAAGGGAGCTGGTCAGACCATTATAACTTAAAAAAGAAAAAAAAAAGAAAAAAGAAAAAAGAAAAAGGCACTCCTCCTTGGTATGAGAAAGTTGGTGGGCACCCGAAGGATTCGGTTAGCCATGGTTTGTGAAAGGAAAGGTGGGGAGGAGTGCCCAAGTATAAAAAAGTGCATATAAATGCCTTTATCAACAATTCGGAACCGCTCTCAACTTGTTTAGTATGGAAGATAGCAAGAACTCCATTGCCATTCGTTGACAGGAACAACCACCTCTCAAAACAATTTTTTATCTCTGTTTTACAAATGAAAAGCTCTAGCACATGATTAATCCCTTCTTCCCTCTGCGAAGGGCCTATCTTTTTACTTTTATGTTGAGTCAACCTATTCCCCTCTATCTCAAGCAAGCATTTGAGTTGTTGTGATCCAACCATCCATATGTTGATTTTTGCAATCATGTCTTTTATCCTTCCTTGTTTAGTACGATGCTTTTATCTGAATGAATATATCTTTGAAAGCTATCATTGACCGTAAAGAGATTGTTATGATTGAGCATGCATTTTTGTGATATAAGCTCTGATATAAAAGGCTTCGATCGAAATATTAGTACAATCTGTTTATTGTTCTCTGACCAAGAACAAAGGTTTGCCATCACCAATCATGATTTACCTTGTGCACCTTTATTGTGACTCCTTTGATCATTGCAAGTTAAATTATATAAAGGGAAGTTGCTGTCTATTATGACTTGTGTATTGGTAAGTGCGATGCTTCTTGTCCGTATTTTGTTTATCAACACTTCACTCCATAAACCTGTGGTCATGTTTACTGAGTTTAGTTTTCGCTTGGGGACAAGCGAGGTCTAAGCTGGGGGGGGGAGGGTGATACGTCCATTTTGCATCACTAATTTATATCATAATTTACTGTTATTCATTGATATATTTCACATTTAGAGATGATACTTATGTTATTTCCTCTATTTTGCATGTTTGATGATTATTGGAGAATTCACTGCCGGAGTCAGGATTCTGCTGGAAAAAGGACCATCAAGATACAATATTTCTAAAGACCAGCAACTCCAGGCAAATACCTAGAAATTCCTATTTCGCCAGAAGATAGAAGTAGCTAGAAGGATAGGGCGAAGTGAGCCACCAGGGGCCCACACCACCTGGTGGCGCGGGCCAGCCCTAGGCCGCGCCGCCTGGTGGTGTGGCTGCCCTGGCCCACCTCTGCCATCGCCCCTTCGCGTATATCTCTCCCCGAAAACCTAAGACTAGGAGGAGGATCGCAGAAAGACTCCGCCGCCTCTGTGGGGCGGAAAACACACACAGAGAGAAAGCTCTCCGGTAGGCAAAAATCTACCGGGGAAATTCCTTCCCGGAGGAGGGAAATCGTTGCCATTGTCACCGCCATCAAGCTGGGCTTCATCGGGATCATCATCACCATCACCATCGCTACCGGCACCTTCATCACCCTCATCACCACGCCATCCCGCTGTAACATCTTGGGGTGAATCTTGTCTAGTTCATAGGGGAAACTTTCCCGGTGTTGATTACTACTTGTAGTTGATGCTATTGAGCGGAACCGTTGAATTGAGGTTTATGTCCAGATTGTTATTCATCATTATTTCGTCTCTGGTCATGATCCATATGATGTCTTGTGAGTAGTTTGTTTAGTTCTTGAGGACATGGGAGAAATCAAGATGTTAGTAGTGGAATTATGTTGATTAATATTTAATGGTTTGATATTTATTTTGTGGTGCCATTCTACTAGTGGTGTCATGTGAACGTCGACTACATGATACTTCACATTTATGGGCCTAGTGGAATGCATTGTGTATTTGGCTACACAACGATGATCTTGATCATGATAGGAAGCTCACAAGATCTAAACATGAAGCACATGGTGGAGAAGACAACCATCTAGCTACTGCTATGGACCCGTAGTCCAAGGTAGACTATTCACACATCACTCCGGAGGCGACCATGGTGATGAAGAAGGCCTCCGGTGGTGATTCCCCTCTCTGGTAGGATGCCGAGAAGAGCTTCTGGACCCTCCCAATCTCACATCGACGACGGCGGCGGCTTGCAGTAGGTTTCGTGGAAAATTGATCGGGGGTTAGGTTTTTCCCATCGAGGGGAATATATAGGCGGAAGGGCAACGTCAGGAGGTGGACCAGGGGGCTCACCCCCTGGTGGCGCGGTCAGGGCCTAGCCCGCGCCGCCCTAGGGTGTGGCCAGGTCCTGGCCCCCCTCCGTCTCTGCTTTAGACTCCGACTCGTGTTCTGGAAAAATAGGAGGTTTGGCTTTTGTTTCGTCCAATTCCGAGAATATTTCCTATGTAGCTTTTCTGAAACACAAAAACAACAGAAAATAGGGAACTGGCACTTTGGCGTCTCGTTAGTAGGTTAGTTTTAGAAATTGCATAAAAACTCCACGAAGTGTAACAATACACAAAGCAAATGGTGTATAAACAAGCATGGAGCATCAAAAATTATAGATATGTTTGAGAAGTATCAGTAGTGCATTAGCATAGATTCACCCCCATAACGCTTATCAACCCAATGAAGATTAATCAACTGTATGAAGCAAAAGCACTTGACAGAAACTCCCGTGTGTCCTCAGGAACATTTGTTTATCATAAGTAACACACCCGGCTTGTCCTTTGCCCTAGGAAGGATTGGGCCACTCGCAGCAATATTTATTACTGTCTTTTATTTACTCGTACTTTATTTATCTGCATTATCAAATACTCCTGAAAACCTGCTTGCTAGTATTTACAGTGATTCCTTGATCAAAACTGCTTGTCAACACCTTTTGCTCCTTGTTGGGTTCGACACTCTTATTTATCGAAAGTACTACAATACACCCCCTATACTTGTAGGTCATCACCAGGCTGCCAAGTTCTGACTCAACCTGTTCCTAATTTTTTTATTTGGTTGTAGACTCCTGTAGACCCTACATGTAGGTCCCTCCTATAAGAGATAGAGATGGTGAACTCACCACCAACTCAAATCTTTATAAGTAGGAAAGAATAGGTCGTATAATAGGGTTATAGGACCATAGAGAATATAGGTTTACGTTCGGCCCCTCGTGGGTTCGACACTCAATACTTGTCAAAAGGTACCACACTGACCCCGTAAGCTTTGGGTTCTCAAGATACTTTTCTGCCGCCGTTGCTGAGGAGCATAGCCCTAAGCTTTTATTTCTCGTGTGCATTTTTGTTTGCTAGTTTTCCATAGGTTGTTAAAAAATGGTGAAAGTAAATGAAGAAGATAAGTAACGGAGAAGTTGGGGTCGCCTTGAACATGTGATGTTCATGCCAATGAAACCATTGCGAAACCTTCATCAGTAAAACTTTTATCCAATAAAAAAAGAGTGTTCTTTAGTGTTGTTTGCTGTAGAGTAAAGTGGTTTCCTAATAATTAGTGGAGGTTGCATCTTGGGCGATACTATAATTATTATCTCTTTGGAGAACTAACCCGTTTGCAGGAACTAAAAAAATCATGGAGATGAAAAATATTTGTTTTATTGAAACATGACATGACAAGGAAGAAGAACACAAGAACTGGTAAAACCACAAGCTTGGGGATGCCCGTGCATCCCCTTCTTCTTTCAATTAAAGTAAGGTTTCCACATCCTAGCTCAAGTTTTATTTTTCACACTATGATTATTGTGTAGAGATTGGAAACCGTTTCTTAGGTTTTTAAAATAAAGTGCAAAGCTTTACCCACTTGGATACAAAAAATAATTTTTTTTCGCGAGTTGCTGTTTTCAGCGCTGCTGTTATGAGAAAAATCATAAAAAATATTTTTAGCTCAGAATTGAATGATTCTTGTTGGGTTGAATTCGATTTTCTATCCTTCGAAACTATGTAAAGGGAAATTATTTATTTATTTTTACGTGGGCGTTAGTATTTGTGAAGTAGCAGCTATTTTTTAGGGAAAATATTGTGTTTGTTTTGTTGAGTGCTTCTTTTGAGTCTCAATTTGATTCTACATGGGTCTTTTGAATCCTCTAATATATTTTTCACTTTGACAACTCTCTGGTCATGAGGAATCAAAATTATTTGGGTGTTCTTTAGGTGGCAAGATTCATATCTTTTATGCTCTAACAATCTAACCCAGAGAAAAAGAGTGGGAGAAGTTTGTGTAGTGATGTTTTTTCATAGGGAATGAAGAAAAGTTAAACCAAGATGTATCTAAGGATGGTCAAAACCCTAATATTTTGGATGCCCTGGGCATCCCTCTAAATCAACACAAATCTCGGTTTGTGAATCTTCAAACTTTTGTTATTTGAGTACTATGAAAAATTTGTATATGCTTGGAGCATCTAGTTTTTAGTTTTAGCGGAATAGCATCTTTATTCCTGTTGACAAGAACATTCTTTTCAGTATGTTTTTCATAGATATACCTTTAAGCTACTGGAAAAAAAAGAGAAGAAAAAAATAGTTAGTTGCAGAAGTTTTTGCGAAAGGAAGTAAATGCCTACTCCCTCTGTCCTCAAAAGAGTGTACTTCCAACAATTTTGGAAAGTCAAACTTTTTAAAGTTTGACCAAGTTTTAAAAAAATGCACCAATATTTATGTCACCAAATTACTATCATTAGATTCACAATGGAATAAATCTTCATAATATAGCTAGTTGGTATGAGAAATATTGTTATATTTTTACAAAAACTTGGTCAAAGTTTGAAAAGTTTGACTTTCCAAGATAGTTGGAAGTACACTCTTTTGAGGATAGAGGGAGTACATGAAAAGCATGGTATGATTGCAATTACTTTCAAGGTATAAGTATGTCAATGATTAAGGTATCGAGCTTTGCAATTGTTTTCATTCAGTCTTAGTTGATAATATTCTTCTTATCATGAGTTCTTTTAATGAGTTTTGCACATGAGAGAGTCACTATGCTGATGGACAAGGTTGCATGCTTTTAGCGGTAAAACTTCTTTCTTTGCTAGCATTTCAAAAAAGTCTTAAGTGTGTGCTTATGCAAGCCAAACTCCTTTAAACCAAGTTATTCCTAGAGTGTTCACAATATTACCCAACCTATTACCCAAGTATGTGTGCATGATTCTATGGACTTTAGGTTCCGATTTACTATAGCTTTGCATCTGCTTCATTCCTGTATAGATGATATTAAATGTTATAGTTCTCCATGCTAATAAAAACTTGAGACTACGATGAGCAACAATTCAGTGCTTGTTATTTAATTTTTTTTCCATTAGTGGTGCAAGGAAACATGCAAGGGATTCCAAGTCCCAAAGAAAAGGAAAGAAAAGAAAAAGAGCACTCCTCCAAGGTTGTGAAAAGTTTGGTAGGCACCTGAAAAATTTGTTTAGCCATGGAATGTGAAAGAAAAGGTTGGGAAAGTGCCAAAGTTTTAAATAAAAATTAGACATGGGAAACACTTCTTAAGTAACTTGATTTAGCATGGGGAATTATAAGTTTACTATTTTCTTCTACTTGTACATGGATGTGCCCACAAACTAGGAGTAATCTCTAGCCTCTAGCCTTGTGTATCATGTTTAAACACTACTACCTCAAAGAGGAAAAGCCTTCACCACCTGAGTCAAAAGAAAGCAAAAGGTTAAAATTTCATTATTAACCACTTTAGGAACCACTTGCACAAGGTTTGCCTCTTTGTTTATCCGCATGGTTCCTTTTACTTTGTGCGAGGTTTATCATTGCTCTGATGTCTAATGTTGAATGTTATGAACTATTACTTAGTGAATAATTGTTGCTCATCTCTATACTCTTTAATGGACTTCTTGTGCCTTGCAGCTAGCAGCAAACATAACTTGTAAGTATTGTATTCATTTGTGAGTTAATAAACTACAAAGATCATGTCTTCTTATCACCTTCTTGCTCGAGGACGAGCAAAGGTTAAGCTTGGGGATGTTGATGCATGTAAAATGCATCCAAGATCTTTGTAGTTTATTAGGTCATATTCCTTTATAATCACATATTAGATGATGTTACCAACGTGTTTTGCATTGATTTTGGGGATGTTCCACAAATTCACCATTTATTTGGTATTTAATTCTGCATAGCAGGAAACCTTGTTTTATGTATTTTTGAGTTTCACGAACCTTGCGGACGTCAAAATGATCCAATCTTTTTTGAGGTTCGTGTTTTTGGGAATTTATGCAGCTGGAGAAGAAGAAGTGCACCAGAAGGCCACGGATGCCCAAGATAGGATCCACCATACGGGCAACACTCCAGGCCACGTGCTTGGGCCCATGTGGAGCTCCGTGGCTCTTTTTGCCTCATTCTTGATGGGCAAGGAGTCCCGTTGACCTAAAAACACCTATATATACCCCCTCAAATTTTATTTCTTAACGGATAGAGGTGGAGATCGAAAACCAAGAAATAGAGAGACTAAAGTCCACCATCGGAGGAGTTGTGAGAGGGAAAACACTACCGCAATCGCCTCTGGTTGGCTCCACCCTCCTCCATCATCATCATCATCATCATCATCATCATCATCTTTTTTCTCCTATTTTTCCATTTTTATTTTCAAAATAGGAAGGTCATCCAATCCCCGTTGTAATATTTGACAAAACTATATTTTGGTGCAATATATTATATTACCGTGATCTATTGTATCATTATGGCTTGTGTGTATTGTTTACTTGTTCATGGAAATGGTGATATCGTTTGCTTTGATGGTTGCATACATGTTTGTTACCTTCTATGATGGTCTTATGTACTGATGTATGAGTGTACGCATATGTTGGGAGATTGCATAAGGTTTTCAATGTTTGATGAACTTGGAGGAGGGCTAGTGAATGACGAAAACATGTGCCAAAATTTTAGCTTAGTACATATAGGGGGATAAAACAATGGGTACCTTAGAGCTTTCAGAGGTGGCTGGACTATCTGTCTTAATATTCGCTTGTTGTGCATCATTAGGTGGCCCTAAGATCAATCACTAGGTGCGTATTTGCACAGAGTAACTAGCGGCACCTATTTATGGCTCGTCTCTCTAGAAGAAACATATACTGATCTTATTCATAGCTTATTAGATGGTTAGGCTTGTCCTTAAATAATTCCTTGATTGTGCTGGCCTGTGGGTTTTAATCAGCAAATTCTTTACTATGGTTGTGTCGCAGAACAATTTAGAGGACTCATGCATATGGCTTTTGTAGGATACCAGGCTTCACTAATTGTGACAACCACGGCGATTGAAATAGCTATTTGTCTTGAACACTTACTTCCATCATCCTCCACTTCCACACACCTTTCCTGCACTTTTAGTTGTAGCTTTGTAGTTTTAGTTTTATAGTTTTAGCTTTCTAGTTTAGTAGTGCTTTCTAGCCTTGCTTCCTTAGTTTAGTTTCTTTGCATAATCGGTCGTATCAGAGTGTTATAGGATCATAGAGAATAGAGGTTTACCTTCAGCTCCTCATGGGTCCGACACTCAATACTTATCGAAAGCTACTACACTGACTCCCTGAGCTTGTGGGTTATCAATGATATTATCCATGATATGAACCAACAGATGAACCATAATTTTGAATAATTCGGGTGGGAAGTTCATCTCAAAATCACATAGAATAACAAATATCTCTTCCTGCAACCTTGTGATTTTCCTCCAGCTAATCAATTTTCGAGAGATGGTGTCAAGAAAGTTGCAGAGGCTAGGTAGCATTTCACGGGTGTGCTTGTCTATTATTCCTTAGATTGCAACCAAAAGTATCTGTGTAATTATGATGAGTGCATTTTGGAAGCATATTTACAACATACTTTATGCATGTAAATCACTCATCTCATGCTTAATCTAGCTATACCATGCCAGTTATACTTGACTATTAGTTTTCATTTATTTTCATATGAGTTTTGCACAACTAGTAGTTTAGGTAGAATTTTATCACTTTTCCTTGTCTTTGAGATATGTGTAGATGTTACGGAGGATTGTGAATAAATAAAGGCAAGAGGAGCGAAGAGGACATAATATGGAGGATCTAAAGGCACCCGACTTAGCCATTTGAGGGGTGGAAAAAGGAAATTTTACATAAAATCGAAATGAATATCCAAGATCATGGTGTTTTAGCCATCATCCATACGAGTCCAGTGAGCCGAAGAACACCCAAATCAGTGTTCGTATGAGGAAATGGGATCCAAAATATGACAAACATCACAAACTTTAACGAGCATCGATACGGCCAGAGCCCAGCTGATGAGGGTTAATCTCGGCAAATATCCTAGATGAAGGACTTAGGATCAGGGTTAGAGGGCGTCAGATAAACTCGAAGGTAAAGATTCAGACAAACAAGGCAAAACTCTAATGTTTATTGAGACAAAGCATGATTACAAGCTAGATCTCGATGTGTCCCTGGCTGGCCTCTCCTGGCCTCTACTTATATGTGGCCAGGTCTCGAGGATCCGTTCGGGTTCAATACAAATTAGTCTATACAAGATGGATTGCAGTACGATTTCATATTTTGACTACGACTATGCTTCAATCTCTATCTTGGGCCTAGCTTTCATGGGTTACTACTCGAACAGACCTCAGGGGTATCAATGTCGTGGGCCTTGGTATTCATACCCTTGTCTATAGCACCCGCAATTCTATCTGAATCATATATTTGGGTCGAATCTCAAATCTTTAAATCTTCATCTTGTATACTTCAACCAGATCAATCTTCGAATTCTTCACTTTAAAGTTTTTATCAATTTTCATAGTTTCAAATTTTCATGGGGATTTGGTAAACAAGCCTGGTGCTTCTGAAAGATTACAAAACCAGTTAATTGCCTGAGCAAATACTTGTTACCTACTTCAAACTCGAGTCCCCGGACTCAAATTTGGTACCAGGTTTTAATCCAGCTTGTGCCGCATTTAGGACTTATCAAAGCATGAATTCTAGTATTTCTTAGGGTACCCAGTGCATCCACCGGGATTTTCCTTGTATCGTGGATACAAAAATTTACTAGCAGAGCACATTCATGTGCGAATACTAGGCCATATAGGACGGATCCTGAGGTCTTACCTTCATGATCTTTGCGACCACGGCATTCAAGCATGTTATCGCCGTGGACGCGGCCTGAGAATTGAATTTTCATCAGAGCCTTGTTTGGCTGTTTCAATGCCCGAAATCTTCAGGTTGCTTATTCAACTAGTCGCAAATCTCTCCTGATGGATTAAAAAGGTGAGTTTATTATCTGGTGTTTACCACCGATGATGAAGTCAATTTTTTACTCTTGCGTAAGAGCCGATGCTTGCAATTTCATCGGGTGCACGATCAGCGCTCCCGATGGGAGTAGCCCCCGAGGCTATAGTCGAATGTTTTATTCGAGTATAGGCTCAAAGATTCTTCGAGTGCATCTAGAATCTTCGACATGCGCAGAAATATTCTTCCTTGTGACAGGTTCTCTATCTGGTGCGCGATCAGTGCCCCCGATGGGAGTAGCCCCCGAGGCTGTGATGGGGTGCTTGCAGCCGATCATAGACTCAAATAAGTCTGGTCTTTTATTTGATCACCTCCTCAATTACCATGTCTTCATAATCTTTGTGATATATTTCTTGACTCGCTAACTTCGAGCCTTAGGTGGGCTGTCTTTTGTATGTTTGTCTTGATATTGGGCCTCATCTTTGATTTTATTGGCCCAAAGCCCATCTTGTTTGATTATAAAAATGGAGCTGTGTTTATTTTATAACCCTAGTCCTTCACTGTTAGGCAGCACTGCCGCATTGTCTTCCTCCTTACGCATCTAGTTTCCCTTTGTCCTTTTCATTAATCTGGTGTGTTAATCGCCATGGCTGATGCTGGGGAATCAATCTCGAAGATCCCATGGTGGTGGAGAAGCATGGTCGCGGCCGCCCTCAAGGGAGCAAACACAAACCCAAGGCCTCTATCATAGACACTTCTTCTTCAAATCTGGCCAAACACCACCACGGTCGGCCATTGGGTAGCAAGAACAAGGTCAAAACTTCTGCTGCATCAACCAGCCCCAGCGAACACTTGGATGTAAGTTTGGTGCAACCTATCCTGCCGCAATCACCTCCTAGGATTTTGTTCTCCTATTTTGCTTTTGCTGGTGCCCAATGCCATGAACAACATCACCTTCCTCTGAAATTCACTGAATTCATGGAGGGCCGAGAGCTTCGTGAGGCTATTCTGCGAGAGGTGTCCAGTGATGGGCCACTGTATCAAGTACAGGTGTACTACGGTGATCAAGGTGACATGTTTTTCAAGGGCGGCTAGCCTCCCTTTGCCAAAGACCACAATCGACATCACAGGTGGTTCTTAATGTTCAACTATCATTGTGGAACTACAAAGTTTGACGTCAAGATCTTCAATGGTACTCAATGCCAAAAGAAGTATGCTCCTGTAGCCCGAATGATAATTTCTAGAATCGAGGATCTTAATATTCTATGTAATCTTTATTTGTAATTCACTCCTATTGCCTGGATTGCATATGAACAA
The DNA here is from genome assembly GCA_007115705.1 of Dactylis glomerata. Taxonomy (NCBI): domain Eukaryota; kingdom Viridiplantae; phylum Streptophyta; class Magnoliopsida; order Poales; family Poaceae; genus Dactylis; species Dactylis glomerata. The sequence continues at coordinate 1,246,877 of QXEO01000234.1, read as the reverse complement.
TGTTTGGTCGATATCTCTTCTTTATTTGGATGCTCCCTTGCTGGAAAAACCAAGGGAACTTAAGCGGTTCCGAGGTTTTTCCTACAACCTTTGTTGACTTTGGTAATTCTCAAATATTCCTGAGAGATCGATATATGCAGTTCCTTTATGGCTGCAATGAGTTGCTTGGCGTTTGTTGCTCGAAGATTTTTTTTGTGTGTTTACCATGATATAGTTAGGACACGAATTTTATGCTGCGTACGTCATATACTCGACGGATAGAGCCCCTGAGCACTTTGGTGTAATAGATAATCTTGATTTATTGAATATAAAGAGTACACGAGCGGACCCAAAAAACCCGTCCTATGGCCTGTGTTCTGGGTTTAGAGGGTCCGAACACTATAAATTATAACATGAAATATTGATGTGCTGGTGTAGGCTGAAGAGCCGATGATTTGATGCTTTCGAATCTTTATGCGTAAAAGCGCCGGAGTTGCTCCGCATTCCACGGGTTGCCTTCATTTTTGCCGGTCTTCTTGTCCTTAAGTCGATACGCTCCTCCAGGTATTACTTCTGTGACTACGTAGGGTCCCAGCCATGGTGAATCTAGCTTGCCATGACCATCTTGCTTGACTCAAAGGACTAAGTCTCCTTTCTTGAAAGATCGGGGACGTACTTGACGACTATGGTAACTTTGCAGGTTTTGCTGAAATTGCGTGAATCTTGAGAGTACTATGTCTCTTGATTTGTGATGCTTCTGCTAAGTTGATACTCCAAGAGCAGAGTGCTGAGCACAGGGAAGCGTGATTTTCCCCCTAAAGGTGACTCGAGGGTTTATATCGAACTCTCGAGGAACTATGTGTACAAGGATCCTTCCTGTCCCTCTTCTAACAACCTGCAAGGTAAAATAAAATTACTTTGTGCCCTCAACCTCACCAAGTGGTTATCAAGCACAAGGTGTGTGTAAGTATACAAAACTGAAATATGCAATACAAAATAAATAAATATGCAGATGCAACGGCGCCAGAAAAATCGCTTATGGCGCGAGGTTGATGCGGGAATATGCAAACTAAAGTAATATGCAATGCAATGATAAACAGTAAATGATATCGTTGTAGTGTTTTGGTTTGTAAAATGCAATAAAGGAAATATTTTTGTATCTTCGAAATTAATTATAAATGAAAATGAAAACAGCGATAAAGTGAATGGAAAGGTGTTTCTTATAATAAAAAGTGGATCGGGGTTAATGGTTTCACTAATGCACTCTCTCATAAAAGATATGGCGGACAAAAGATCATATAATTAACATACAAGATTGCAACAAAGTTCACATTCAGATGAATTCATATGGGCATCACGTCCTATGTAGAGTGGTTTTGGTTATTCATCTCACTCATACTCCACCAAGATGGGAATTTAATCTAATCACCTCGGTATTAAGATAAAACTCAGAGCATAGCATTAAGCACAATGACATGAAGTTAAAATAAGAACATACTATATCTAGTCGCGGATACTCCGCAAGGTCACGCTAGAGATACCCTGTAGCATAGTATTTTCTTTATCCCTAGTGAGGCAACAAAGTAAGGTAAACACCCAAGTGACTTCGAAAGAATGTCCTCCCCGAAAAAATCACCTCTCGTTACTCCAACTAATGCACACGTTCCCCCACACATGCTCTCATAAACATGCTTGAGCATAACAAGTAAATAAGAACGGGATACATAATATGCATCTACTCATACACTGAAATTAAAGAACAATTGCAATCTCATATATTACTCATAGAAAGATCCACCACAAATGTGAGACAAAGATGGCCATAATCATGTTATGCAGCTCATGTGGCACTAAAACGATGAAGAACAAGAGAGAGATACATATAGCTACTGCCACAAACCAGTAGTCCAGAGGTGGACTACTCCCCCTTCATCATGGTGCCAAAGGTAGAGTCGTTGGAGGGGATGGAGATCACACCGGCAGCACCCCGCCGAAGTTTTCACCTCCAATCTTCAATCTCCCACGCTTCTATTTTGTGTTTGTATGTTTCGGCTGTCCTCTTTTTGCAACTCGCAGAGGGAGATGGTTTTAGGTCAAGATGCATCCAACGAGATGAAGATCGACGGCATCGGAGCAACAAGGTGAGAATGGGTAGGCCCCACATGGCCTAGGCATCTGGCCATGTGGGCCATGCCCATTTCTCCCTCGGACCTCCTCTGTTGCACTTTCTTCTCTCCGAAGTCTTGTTCTGTGAAAAAACTGGTTCCCCAAAAGTTTTAGATAATTTGGACTCTGTTTGGGTCCCTGAAAGCTAAAAACATAGAAAAAGAGGTTTTTTGGCTTTCCCAGGTTAATCTGATAAAATTAGTGAACATGTGAATTATTCCCAATAATCATCAAAAAGCATGAATATAACCAATATATGATGCAAATAAGGTGGAATATCAAGTGGTAAAGTGCAAAGATCATGTATGCATTTTACATGCATCAGCATCCCCAAGCTTAACCTATACTCGTCCTTGAGTTTAAAGGTGATAAAACTGACATGAGCTTTGTACTTACTACTATCTAAGATATCAAAGAAGATTATTGCTGCTACACATAATCAAATGATTCATTCTATAAATAAGTAGCAATATGCAAGATAGATGATCAAAAGATATCAACATTTCAATGTAAGGATGTCTAATAATGATTCACAAAGTAAAACATACAAGAAAGCACTATGGACCAAATGTATGCAAAATGAAATAAAACAAAGTAAAGACATCCTATAATGGTCATAGAGTATTCTTCTTGAAACCGAATGTAAAGGTGGACACTTGAGATAAACAGATGATAAGCAGAGGTAAGACATGAGTAAAGTAATATTTAGCTTCCAAATGCCTCAACTTAAGCTTATGTTTGAGAAATGGTATTCACTGGTTTCAAGCTCCTATTGCCCCTATCATTAGCACCTTGAAATGGTTAAAGGTCAAAGTGAAAGCAAATATGAGTAGTGCCCTTGAAAAAATATAAGTCGAATGCCTCATGCCCCTTGGAAATGAGTGCTACACCAAATGTTACTTAACTCGGGAAACAAAGAAAATTCTTGTCATTGTAAGTATAATAGTATCATAGAGACTCTAAAGTAGGGTACCTCTTGCCCGATGATATGGAAGCTTTCCCGAACAAAAATGACAAGACAAATAGACAATGAACACCTCGACATCTCTTTTATTTACCATTGGGTATAGCTTTTTATTATGAGATGCATCGTCAAATGTTCACTATGGGATGCTGTAAATTTCCACCATGAATGATGCATGGTTTAGATTAGCGGCCCTAGAGTTTTCTCTAACGATTTATACAAACTCCATGAATAAACAATGTTTCCTCACTCTGTTCTCAAGTGATAAGCATCAAAAACCAAAAGAAACATGACATCAACTAGATATAAACAAGTGCAATGTTGAAAGCGTTCCCTATGACAGCATAGATGAGCCAACTCCCAACTCATACTTTGTCAAGGTCACAACTTCATTATCTTAATCACAATGGTTCATGTTTATTAAATGCAAGAAAAGTAAAATGTGCATTCAAGTTCGTGGGAGCCTTTAGACCACTTTTCTCATAACAAACATACTCATAAGCATTTTTAACATTCAGAAACTAAGTAAATCAATGAAACATGAGAAACATATTTGGAATAGCCTAAAAGCTAATAGGTAGATATGGTGGATTCACTGGAATAACTTGGTTTGAAGGTGTTGGAAAAACAAGTTTTTTTTACTTGTTGGATTTTTTATTTTTGGGCTAGCAAGAGGGAGAAAGTTGACCAACTACATGCATGCATAAGTGTCCATAGAGCTAAACAATCCATGTTAAACAATGTAAGCAAGTATTAAACATCAAAACTATGAATACAAGATAGCTCCTAATAAACTATATGCAGATCAAAACTTATTCAAAGCATATGAAGCATGCAAATATATATATCTTAATAATCAACTCCTATATCTCAATCCCAAATCTTTCAATGCATCCAAATAAAATCAAACCAAACCTCCAGTAGCTTTCTCTCAAAGTAAATAAACATGGTGGTCTCACCCAAATAAAAAGAAAACAAAGCAAAAGCAAACTATAACAAAACTATAAAAGATGATCCAAGTTTATGCAATAAAACTGCGTTGATAGAAAAAAAGTAGACGTGTTCCAACCGAGAGTGTGTAGTCCAGTGTGGTCTTGGCATCCCCCAAGCTTATGGTTTTCACCATTCTTGAATGTCTCTTGGTGCAGCTCCTCTAATTCCTGTGAAAAAACTTCAACACAAAGATATCTCCCATCTATTTTTATGTGGGGTGACATTAGTAGGCATATAAAGCATGATGCTTCTACATGTAATTCCCAAAAAACATTACATGAAAAGTGTCCAGTAGGTTGATACGTCTCCAACGTATCCATAATTTTTGATGCTCCATGCTTGTTTTTACACCATTTGCTTAGTGTTTTATTACACTTTGTGGCACTTTTATGCATTTTCCGGGACTAACCTACTAACAAGTCGCCATAGTGCCAGTTCCCTATTTTCTGCTGTTTTTGTGTTTCAGAAAAGTTACACAGGAAATATTCTCGGAATTGGACGAAACCAAAGCCAGTCGCCCAGAATTTCACCGAAGCTTCCAGAGAACCGAAGAGGAGTTGGAGTGGGGCCACGAGGGACCCACACACCAGGGCGGCGTGGCCCAGGCCCTGGCCGCGCCCCCTATGTGTGAGGGCACCTCGGGCCACTCCTGACATTGCCCCTTCGCCTATAAAGACCCCCCGACGGGAAAAACCTAAATACCCGATCAGTTTTCCAGAACACATCGCGATCCGCCGCCGCCGTCGACCCGAAGATCGGGAGGGTCTAGAAGCTCTTCCCGGCACCCTGCCGGAGAGGGGAATCGCCACCGGAGGTCTTCTTCATCGCCATGCTTGCCTCCGGAGCGATGCGTGAGTAGTCTACCTTGGACTATGGGTCCATAGCAATAGCTAGATGGTTGTCTTCTCCACCATGTGCTTCATGTTTAGATCCCATGAGCTGCCCTACATGATTGAGATCACCGTTATGTAATTCTACATGTTTGGTTTGTTGGGATCCGATGAATATTGGTGTTATGCTTGAGTGGAAGTACTGAAATTTATCTTTTGTTATTTCTATGTTGTTTATGATCTTGCATGCTCTTCGTTGTTAGTAGCTATCTTGGCCGAGTAGTTGCTAGTGACTCCAAGAGGGGGTATTTATGCTCGATAGTGGGTTCATGCCTCTATTTAATCTGGGGTTGTGACAGAAACCTCTAAGGTTGTAGATGTGTTGTTGCTACTAGGGGGAAAACAACATTCATATGCTCGAGGGCATATGCTTTGTTTACATTACACACTTTGCTTAATGCAATTATCTGTTGTTCGCAACTTAATACTCATGGGGTGTTTGGACGATATCCCCGTGAGTGGATTATTAGTCATAGATGCAGTTGGATGGCGGTCTATGTATTTTGTTGTAATGCCCAGAGTAAATCTCATAGTGATCCTCTCATCATATGCACGTTGTCTTTATTCTATCAATTGCCCAACTGTAATTTGTTTACCCAGCATGTGTTATTTTATCTTATGGAGAGACACCACTAGTGAACTGTGGACCCCGGTCCTATTTCCATCATATTGCTATCACCTGTTTACTTTCTTGCACTGTTTACTTTATTCGCATATTATTACTATTTTCCACCCGATACGCTCATTCCTTTGTTTCGAGCAAACCGGTGATATTGACAACCTCATCGTAAGTTGGGAGCAAAGTATTTGGTTGTGTTGTGTGCAGGTTCCGCGTTGCAGCTGGTAAGCAAAGCTTGGACGAGGCGCCTTATAAATTGTCCAGAGCTGTCGCAAGCTAGCAAGCATCACCTTCAGTCGTTTGTCTGCTCCTCTCTTGATCGATAAACCTTGGTTTCTAACTGAGGGAAAACCTTGCTGCTATATTCATCATACCTTCCTCTTGGGGTTCCCAACTGGACGGTGAAAAGATATCACCACCGTACCGCATCAAGCTCTTTTCTGGCGCCATTGCCGGGGAGGAAAAAGAAGACTTCTGCGAGGGGAGTTTTCGCACGCACATCCTTTACTTTGTTTTAAGTTTTGCTTTACTTTATTTTTACTTGCATCATTTTATCAAAAACCCAAAAAAATTAGAATCCTTGATAGTTATTTTTACTTGTCTGCTTTTAGTTTGCTAAAATGGCTACTCCTGAAAACACCAAGTTGTGTGACTTTACTAGCACGAACAATTGTGATTTTATCTGCACTCCTATTGCGCCACCTGCTCCTGCTGCAAACTTTTATGAGATTAAGCCTGCTTTATTGAACATTGTTATGAAAGAGCAATTTTCTGGTGCTAGTACTGAAGATGCTGCAGCTCATCTCAACAATTTTGTTGAGCTATGTGAGATGCAGAAATATAAGGATGTTGAAAGTGATATTATTAAGCTTAAGTTGTTTCCTTTTTCTTTGAGAGGAAAAGCTAAGGATTGGTTGCTGTCTTTGACTAAAAATAGTATTGATTCATGGACTAAGTGTAAGGATACTTTTATTGGTAGATACTATCCTCCTGCTAAGATTATAGCTTTGCGTAGCAATATTATGAAGTTTAGTCAGTTTGATAATGAACATGTTGCTCAAGCTTGGGAAAGAATGAAATCTATGATAAAGAATTGTCCCACGCATGGACTGACTACTTGGATGATTGTTCAAACTTTTTATGCAAAACTGAATTTTTCTTCAAGGAACCTACTTGATTCAGCTGCTGGAGGCACTTTTATGTCCCTTACCTTGGGCGCCGCAACCAAACTACTCGACAACATGATGGTAAATTACTCCGGATGGCACACCGAGAGAGCTCCACAAGGTAAGAAGGTAAATTCTGTTGAGGAAACCTCTTCCTTGAGTGATAAGATTGATGCTATTATGGCTATGCTTGCTAATGATAGGACTCATGTAGATCCTAATAATGTTCCTTTAGCCTGTTTGGTTGCTCAAGAAGAGCATGTCGATGTAAACTTCATTAGAAACAATAATTTTAACAACAATGCTTATAGGAACAATTTTGCTAGTAACAATTATAGGCCGTATCCTTCTACCAATGGTAATGGTTATGGTAACTCTTATGGTAATTCCTCCAACAACACTAGGGCCGCGCCCTCCGAGCTTGAGGTAATGCTCAAGGACTTCATCGGTAAGCAAAATGCTTTTAACAAGTCTGTTGAGGAAAAGTTAGGCAAAATTGATACTCTTGCTTCTAAAGTTGATAGCCTTGCTCATGATGTTGAACTTCTGAAATTAAAAGTGTTTCCTAATGATGTGAAAGAGAACAATGTTTTTGCTACTGCTAATGCTATTCAAGTTAGAATTGACGAAAATGTTAGATTGTTAGCAGAATTGCATGCTAGATGGGAAAGAGAGGATGAGATTGCTAGGAATATGAAAGTTTGTACTATTACTACCTCTAATGATGTTGTTCCTAATGCTAGCAATCCTCTTACTTTGATTGGTGTACAGAAAACTCCCACTCCTTGTGTTAAAAAGCCTAAAACTGCCAAAACTTTTTCTCAAAAGAGTGCTGAAATTTTTCGGAGTGTAGGAGATGATAGCTCTATTTCCTTTAATAATTTTGATGTTGATGGCTGTAATATATCTGAAGTTATTTTGTTCTTGCAAAAGCTTGCTTTGACTCCCAATGCTAGTTCTTTAAATGTTTCTTTTACTAAGCATATTACCAATGCTCTTATGAAAATTAGGGATGAAAAGTTGATGCAAAAAGCTTCTGTTCCCAAGAAGTTAGAAGATGGTTGGGAACCCATCATTGATATGCATGTTCACGGTTTTGATTGCCATGCTTTATGTGATCTAGGTGCTAGTATTTCTATTATGCCTAGAAAAATTTATGATATGCTTGATTTACCGCCGCTTGAAAAGTGTTATTATGATGTTCCTATTGCTGATGTTGCTAAGAAGAAACCTTTGGAAAGGATTAATGATGTTCTTATTGTGGTTAACAATAACCTTGTTCCCGTTGATTTTCTTGTCATGAATGTTGAATGCAATGCTTCATGTCCTATTATTTTGGGAAGACCCTTTCTTCGAATTGTAGGTGCCATCATTGATATGAGGGAAGGCACCATCAAATATCAATTCCCACTCAAGAAAGGTATGGAACACTTCCCTAGGAAGATAAATAAATTAGTGTTTGACTCTATTCTTAGAGCAAATTATGAGCTTGATGCTTCATCACTTGATATTACTTGATTCGCAATTTTCCGCGCCTAGCTCAAAGGCGTTAAAGAAAAGCACTCTTGGGAGATAACCCAATGTTTTACTTTCAGTTCTTTTTCTTTTATTTGAGTTTTGGAAGTTATTACTACTGTAATAACCTCTTCTTATCCTTTTTATTTCGTTTTTGTGCCAAGAGAAGCCTCTAATTTGAGCGAGGTAAGATTTGGGGATATTGCTGTCCTGAAACTGTTTTTAGTGCTGCACCGTAAAAATTCGTGAAAATTATCTGTATATCTTTTGGACCTGCGATTTCTTGTGCATATGGCCCAGGTTATATCCAAACTTTCATTAGTTGAACACTTTTTGATTTGAGCAACATAAAACACCTAAAAAATTCGACATTTATCAGCTGTTCTGTTTTGACAGATTTCTGCCAATATTTGTGTTTGCCGCTTTATCGCTTTCTTTTTGAGTTCTTTTGATCACGGAACTTTTGGGGAAGTTGCTACAGTAGTATATGCTTTATATGTGGTGGTTTTAGGTTGAAACCTGAAGCAAAAAGGGTTGATTATATGTTATGCTTACACTAATGTTGCTAATAGATTTGTGTTTAGTTTTGTATGAAGGAAGTTTTCAAGTGTAGGGATCGGAGAGTGATGAGATGAGTTGAAGAATGGAAAAAAGCTCAAGCTTGGCGATGCCCATGCATCACCCCAAGAAATATCCAATAAGTACAAGCGTCAAAGCTTGGGGATGCCCCCGAGGCACCCCTTCTTCATCGGCAAAAATCAGGTCACCTTTCAATACGCTATATTTTTATTGCTTCATGCATTATGCGTTTTTCTTGGAGCGTCAGTTGTTTTTAGTTTTCAGTTTAGTTTAGTTTTTTTTGCTGCAATAAATGGTTGGACCCCAACAAATTTCTTTTGGAGAAGTTGCCTTGCTTTTCATTTGCCAAGAATACTCCGTTTTTCACTCTATTCGTTTCAACGAGTGTTCTTCTTTTTCTAGAACCGCGTTTAGTTTTCGATTTTCGCCTTGATTTGTGTTCAGATTTTATTATATCTTTTCATCAAGGTGTATTTTTGCCTCTGATCTATATTGGTTTTCATCAAAAGAGGTGTTTATAAAAAGTTTGAATGGTGTTGGAAAAGAGAAAAAGCTTTATGCAAAAAAGTGGTACAAGAAAGAGCTTGTGTAGACTGCGGCCTAGGCTTTTGCATGTCATGCTTGATGTCTTTTTGATAGTATGCTTAGTGGTTTTGCTGTAGCATGACTTGTCTCAAATAACCGAGATTGCTTAATGAGCCTTTGAAAAAATCATGCGTTGTTTTTATCGTTTGGAAGCATTATTTTGGTTTTCTCCTTGATGCTTTATTTGGGTTGACTTGGCGCATGCTCACACATGTTAGACTCTTACAAAGTCGCCAATATCCTCTATGATCATTTAGTTTTTGACTTTTTATGCCATCTTATGCTTCTTTTAATGTCGCTTTGCATGATTATGGCCATTATTGCTCTCTTAGTTGGTCGCTCCCAGTCTTTTGCTAGCCCCCGCCTTGTACTGAGTATGAGCTCTACTCGTGCATCCAACTCCTAAAAAAACCAAGTTTGCCAAAGTGTCCACCATACATACCTATTAGCAATTTGCTATTCCAAAGTAAATTTGACTTGCTTTTATCTACTCTTCAAATTAAACTCTTACCAGTGTTATGCGAAAATTGGTCAGTAAAGCTCTCACGAACCGGAAGGCACACTTTATTTTTCTCGTTCTTAAAAATTTCACATTGTGGTCTCTTATGTTGAGTTGTTATGCTTGCAAGTTGTAAGTTGGAGACTAGCCCAGCCATGCCGTCATGGGGCAAGCTTTCAACATTGCACTTCTTATTTGAGTTGATATCGTGATCTTTTGTTTATGGATACTCGCGGTGTGAGATGAATTGGGAATCTTGCGGGATCATGGAGTTTGTATATGTGTTAGAGAAACAACTGGGCCACCAATCTAAGCCATGCATAATTCATGGTGGAAATTTGCAGCATGCCCATAGTGGACATTCGACGACGCATCTCAAAATAAAAAGCTATACAAATGGTAAATAAAAGAGATGTCGAGGTGTTCATTGTCTGCTTGTCCTGTAATGTTGATGTGGGCTTGTTCCATGTCATCGGGCACGGAGGTACCCCATTGGCGGTTCTCGATGATACGTGTATACTTACAATGACAAGAGCTTGCTTGGGACTCTAAGTAAAGTAGCATGAGGTTTGGGTACTCGTATTCACGGGACACGAGGTTTTCAACTTATGATTTGTCAAGCATATGCAGCATAAGTGTTCTCGCATTAACTTTAACCATTCAAGATGCTTATGATGAGGGCAATGAGAGCTCAAAGCCGGTAAGTACCATAATTTTTGAAGGTTATAAAACTTGCAATCACTGCTTCCCTCTGCGAAGGGCCTTTCTTTTACTTTTATGTTGAGTCACCACCTTCTATCTTTATGCACCATTAAGAGAGCATAGTTGTCATTCTTAGTATAATGTGCATTATCCCAAAGTTTTCATTGATTGATTCATATTGTTGGTTTCACTTGTTCTCTAATTATTTGTATCTAGTCGCCCTCTTAAACTTGAAGGTGTCCTATGCATTTATGTTTTGCTCTCTCATGAAGGACAAGCTGAAAACCATTTGTATGTTTTTCCTTATGATTCGAACACACGTTTGACTTTCATTGTTTCATTTTCATGATCTTTTGTTTGTGTTCATTTTCATGTTTATAACATGGTTGCTAAGTTTCTTCTATCAAAAATATGTCTTTCATGCCCATGCTTTAAGTTCTTTTGATCCCAGCTCACAACGCTTACATAGATGATCAAGATTGTGTAGGTGCATGTCACCTCAAAAATTATTTCTTTTGTTATCACTTACCTACTCGAGGACGAGCAGGAGTTAAGCTTGGGGATGCTGATACGTCTCCAACGTATCCATAATTTTTGATGCTCCATGCTTGTTTTTACACCATTTGCTTAGTGTTTTGTTACACTTTGTGGCACTTTTATGCATTTTCCGGGACTAACCTACTAACAAGTCACCACAGTGCCAGTTCCCTATTTTCTGCTGTTTTTGTGTTTCAGAAAAGTTACACAGGAAATATTCTCAGAATTGGACGAAACCAAAGCCAGTCGCCCAGAATTTCACCGAAGCTTCCAAAGAACGGAAGAGGAGTTGGAGTGGGGCCACGAGGGGCCCACACACCAGGGCGGCGCGGCCCAGGCCCTGGCCGCGCCCCCTATGTGTGAGGGCACCTCGTGCCACTCCTGACATTGCCCCTTTGCCTATAAAGACCCCCCGATGGGAAAAACCTAAATACCAGATCAGTTTTCCAGAACACATCGCGATCCACCGCCGCCGTCGACCCGAAGATCGGGAGGGTCCAGAAGCTCTTTCCGGCACCCTACCGGAGAGGGGAATCGCCACCGGAGGTCTTCTTCATCGCCATGCTTGCCTCCGGAGCGATGCGTGAGTAGTCTACCTTGGACTATGGGTCCATAGCAGTAGCTAGATGGTTGTCTTCTCCACCATGTGCTTCATGTTTAGATCTCATGAGCTGCCCTACATGATTGAGATCACCGTTATGTAATTCTACATGTTTGGTTTGTTGGGATCCGATGAATATTGGTGTTATGCTTGAGTTGAAGTACTGAAATTTATCTTTTGTTATCTCTATGTTGTTTATGATCTTGCATGTTCTCCATTGTTAGTAGCTATCTTTGCCGAGTAGTTGCTAGTGACTCCAAGAGGGGGTATTTATGCTCGATAGTGGGTTCATGCCTCTATTTAATCTGGGGGAGTGACAGAAACCTCTAAGGTTGTAGATGTGCTGTTGCTACTAGGGGGAAAACAACATTCATATGCTCGAGGGCATATGCTTTGTTTACATTACACACTTTGCTTAATGCAATTATCTGTTGTTTGCAACTTAATACTCATGGGGTGTTCGGACGATATCCCCGTGAGTGGATTATTAGTCATAGATGCAGTTGGATGGCGGTCTATGTATTTTGTTGTAATGCCCAGAGTAAATCTCATAGTGATCCTCTCATCATATGCACGTTGTCTTTATTCTATCAATTGCCCTACTGTAATTTGTTTACCCAGCATGTGTTATTTTATCTTATGGAGAGACACCACTAGTGAACTGTGGACCCCGGTCCTATTTCCATCATATTGCTATCACCTGTTTACTTTACTCGCACTGTTTACTTTATTCGCATATTATTACTATTTTCCACCCGATACGCTCATTCCTTTGTTTCAAGCAAACCGGTGAGATTGACAACCTCATCGTAAGTTGGGAGCAAAGTATTTGGTTGTGTTGTGTGCAGGTTTCACGTTGCAGCTGGTAAGCAAAGCTTGGACGAGGCACCTTATAAATTGTCCAGAGCTGTCGCAAGCTAGCAAGCATCACCTTCAGTCGTTTGTCTGCTCCTCTCCTGATCGATAAACCTTGGTTTCTAACTGAGGGAAAACCTTGCTGCTATATTCATCATACCTTATTCTTGGGGTTCCCAACTGGATGGTGAAAAGATATCACCACCATACCGCATCATAGGTATATAATATTGTATTCCTTATCATAAACTCAAACCAATCAAAAAGATTTAGCTTTAAAGCTCAAAGAATGCATAAAACAAAATAGGACATAATCTGTCCAGAAATATTGCAGCAGCAAAACATAGTTAATTACCCAACTTAAACATGTCAAAAAATTCTGTAACAAATCGGACATATAGAGGATTAAAAGTTGCAACTTCGGTGCAAAGGAGAGCTCAATCGGACCTACAGAGAATTTTTTTAATTACTGAAAAGAGTTCGCGCAGGAATTTTTGCTCTATAAATTTTCGGCAACTTTAACAATCCAAAATGAGTAAAACTTGGCACTTTATTAAAAACTCCAGTATCAAAACCAAAAACAAAGTCTCTTGTTATAGCAAGAGGACACAAATAAAATCAAAACAAAATCAACCGGGTTGCCTCCCGTAAAGCGCTTTCTTTGTAGCCATATAGCTAAGCTTACTTACTTGATTATAAAGATGGGTGAAGCGGGGAACTTGTACTTTGGTGTGTCCCTCTTCTTTTGGAAGTGTTCCATACATAATACCAGGGTCCCATGGTGCTCTCAAACCAATCATAATAATCGAGAAGTTAAAACCTGGTAGAGAGAAAAACAAAGCACAAAAGTAATAACAACGAAGTCTAACTTCCTTTCTATGCATAGGCCTTTTGTATATGAATGAATAACAATGAATAGAAGTTTTCCAATGTATATTAATAGCAGCACCTTGCAACTTATAATTATTAGTAGCAATATGAGGGCTCTTGTCACCTCATCTTCAATAGTAGTTGTAAGTAGTATAAGTAGATCCAACCATATAACCATTAGAGTCATCAGCAAGTACTAAGTCAATATTTTGTAACTCTAGCAATTCATATAACTCTTTAGATAAAACATAAACACTAGATCCTAGATGAAGTATGGCATGATGTGTTTCTTTTCCAATAGTTGCTAATATCTTTGGGATACATGCATCCCCAAGCTTTGGTGGTATCATGGCCTCCTGGTTATAACGATGATTTGGAACTAAAGATAATTGCAAATCACATAGGTATTTCTCAACATAAGAAAATTTCTCCTCTAAAGTGTAATTAGGAGAATTCAAGAACAAAGTAGGACTCTCATGAGTAAGAGTACCACTACAAATAGCAAGTATATCATTTTTATCCTCACATAATTTAGTAACAACTTCTAAACATGGAGGATTATCAATAAGCATAGGGCCATCATCTAGATCATTATCATAAAGCTTATCTAAAGCACAATTCTCATTATCATAAGTAATTTCACTATTAGCGTTGCTAGCAAGCAAAGGTGCATCATTGATTTCATAATAGGAAGGGTTCTCATAAATAACCATTTGAGTTTCATTTCCCTCACAAGAAGTGCATGGATTTTTAGTTGGAAAATTATCATAGCATGGGTTATCATAGATAACAAATGACTTTTGAGTTTGAGTGTTACTATCATATGTTGAGGTGAAGTTGGAAGATCCAACTCTTCCCCAAGATTAGGTTGGAACATATCCATTTCAATCTCCTCTTTGCATACTTCCTTTTTCTGCAAAATATTAGTACCTTTGGGAGCAAGAATTCTTTCTTTAACATAAACATTATCGCTAAATTCATTTTTGCAAAGTTGAAGAATAATAGAACTATGTCCTTTCATTACACGAGCTTTATGACTAATTGCAACATATTTATTAATAAGAGTGTCTATCTTGTGGGCGGCAACATCAGCAACATATTTCTCAACTTGTTCTATATCAGGGCATTCATATTTATCTTCAGAATATCAAGAAATTATAGAATCAGAATTATATATGCATTGAAAGTTACAGTGATTAATGATTCTTCTATCGCAACAAGTTACATCATGTTCATCACAAAACTGAATAGCCATTCTTCTAAGATCGTCAAGCAATCTACACATTTTGCCTCCTTCCTCAGTTGATATATATTCAAAGTAGGCTTCCATAGCTTAGCATACATATTAGAACTAACATTAATTTTTATGAGTTTTTAGTTTTTAGAATGAAAACTGAAAGTAAAATGATGCTACAACTAATGCAACTGAAACAAAAAATAGTAAACAAAATGCAAAAATAAAAATAAAAATGCAAACCAAAAAAGTAAAATAAATGCAAAACTGAAATAAAAATGATATGCAAGACAATAACAAAACAAAAATAAAGTACTTTGCAAATCTAAAAGGACAAGATGATACTCACGTAGGTGCAACCTCCCCAAGCTTAGGCGTTTGCACAAGTTGGTGATGAAGACTTCCTTGTGAGCTTCCTTCTACTAGTTCCCTGGCAACGGTGCCAGAAAATACTATGATGCTTCCGCTAGGTTGAGACTCCAAGAGATGAGTGCTGAGCACAGGGAAGCGTGATTTTCCCCACGAAGGTGACTCGAGGGTTTATATCAAACTCTTGGGGAACTGTGTATACAAGGATCCTTCCTGTCCCTCTTCTAACAACCTGCAAGGTAAAATAAAATTGCTTTGTGCCCTCAACCTCACCAAGTGGTTGTCAAGCACAAGGTGTGTGTATGTATACAAAACTAAAAGTAAATATGCAATAAAAATAAAAAATATGCAGATGCAACGGCGCCAGAAAATCGCTTATGGCGTGAGGTTGACGCGGGAATATGCAAACTAAAGTAATATGCAATGCAATGATAAACATTAAAAGATATGGTTGTAGTGTTTTGGTTTATAAAATGCAAGAAAGGAAATATTTTTGTATTTTCGAAATTAATTATAAATGAAAATAAAAACAACGATAAAGTGAACGGAAAGGTGTTTCTTATAATAAAAAGTGGACCGGGGTTTATGGGTTCACTAATGCACTCTCTCATAAAAGATATGGCGGACAAAAGATCATATAATTAGCATAAAAGATTGCAACAAAGTTCACATTCAGATGAATTCATATGGGCATCACGTCCTATGTAGAGATGTTTTGGTTATTCATCTCACTCATACTCCACCAAGATGGGAATTTAATGTAATCACCTCGGCATTAAGATAAAACTCAGAGCATAGCATTAAGCACAATGACATGAAGTTAAAATAAGAACATACTATATCTAGTCGTGGATACTCAGCAAGGTCACGCTAGAGATATCCTGTAGCATGGTATTTTATTTATCCCTAGTGAGGCAACAAAGTAAGGTAAACACCCAAGTGACTCCGAAAGACTGTCCTCCCCCAAAAAATCACCCCCCGTTACTCCAACTAGTGCACACGTTCCCCCACACATGCTCTCATAAACATGCTTGATCATAACAAGTAAATAAGAACGGGGTACATAATATGCATCTACTCATACAATGAAATTAAAGAACAATTGCAATCCCATATATTACTCATAGAAAGAACCACCACAAACATGATACAAAGATGGCCATAATCATGTTATGAAGCTCATATGGTGCTAAAACAATGAAGAACAAGAGAGAGATACATATAGCTACTGCCACAAACCCGTAGTCCAGAGGTGGACTACTCCCCCGTCATCATGGTGACAAAGGTAGAGTCGTTGGAGGGGATGGAGATCACACCGGCAGTGCTCCGCCGGAGTTTTCCCCTCCAATCTTCGATCTCCCAGGCTTCTATTTCATGTTTCTGTGTTTTGGCGGCGCTCTCTTTCGCGACCCATAGGGGGACCCTTTTTATAGATGTTTTAGGTCAATATGCATCCAACGAGACGAAGATCGATGGCATCGGAGCAACTAGGTGAGAACGGGTAGGCCCCACACGACACAGGCATCTGGCCATGTGGGCCATGCTTGTTTCTCCCTCGGACCTCCTCTGTTACACTTCCATCTCTCCGAAGTCTTGTTCCATGGAAAAACTGGTTCCCCCAAAGTTTCAGGTAATTTGGACTCTGTTTGGGTCCCTGAAAGTTAAAAACATAGAAAAAGTGGTTTTCTGGCTTTCCCAGGTTAATCTGATCAAATTAGCGAACATGTGAATTCTTCCCAATAATCATCAAACAGCATGAATATAACCAATATGTGATGCAAATAAGGTGGAATATCAAGTGGTAAAGTGCAAAGATCATGTATGCAGTTTACATGCATCACTTTGTCGAGTGCATCGACGTCATCTTGTAATTCTTATGTTGAAGCGATTTCATCATAAGAAGATATTCTTGGTGCTTCATGAGTTATTTCCACTAGAAGCACGGTTTCTACGCCGTGGACCTGAAAGAAGGGTGTTTCTTGAGTTGCTGCATTTGGAGTTATTCTTAAACTCCAGAGCACAGAGGGTAACTCATCCACCCAAGGGTGCTTGGCTTTTTTGAGTGGCGCTAATAATCTCTTCTTTATACCACTCCAAATCAACCTGTTGGCTTTTTCGATCTGCCCATTCGTCTGTGGGTGTGCAACAGAGGCAAAATTAAGCTTGATGCCTATATGTTCACAATAACTTTTGAATTCCTTGGATGTAAAATTTGTCCCATTATCTGTGATGATACTGTGTGGTACTTTGAAGCGAAATACTATCGACTTGATACAGTTTATTGCTCCCATAGAATCCTGTGTTGTGACTGGAGCTGCTTCTATCCACTTGGTGATTTTATCGACTGAGACCAGCATGTAGACATGCCCACCTGGCCAAGATTTATGTAATTTTCCCACCATATCCAGGCCTCATTGTACGAACGGCCAAGATAAAGGTATCGGCTGTAGTTTAGCTGCTGGGGCATGAGGTGTGGATGCGAATCTTTGGCATACTTCACATCGTCGTACGATATCTTTTTCATCTTCGACTGCTATTAACCAATAAAAACCCACAAGGAATGCTTTGACTACTATTGCTAGACTACTAGCATGATGGCCGCAAACTCCTGCATGGATTTCATGCAATATATCCTGCCGTTAACCAATATGGCAGACAAATATACTAGAAATCTGGCAGTATTTGCGACTTGATGGCTTTTGTTTTCTCATACATGATGTCGAGGGGGGAAATTTATATTCCCCACAAGGAGACACGCCTCGTTCCTTCTGGGTTGTTCAATATATTTGACAGAGGTGCTTCATTGACCACTATGATTGGGTGAACCACAAAGTAGTGCCAAAGTTTTCGTGCCGTCATGAATACAATGTATGCAAGCTTCTGATAGTACGGGTACCACTGCTTAGACGGTGAGAGTACTTCACTTAGAAAATAAACAGGTCGTTGAACACCATGCGCTTTTCCTTCCTTGTTCCGCTCGACTACGAGTCCGTACTTACCACCTGATGTGTGGCTACAATGTATAGTAGCAATGGTTCTTTCTCGTTAGGTGTGACCAGCACTGGTGGCATGGAAAGCACTTTTTTGAGGTGAGCAAATGATTGATCTGCTTCTTCTGTCCACTCGACTTTTTATCCGATTTCTTCATCAGTGCGTAAAACGGAAGAGCTTTTTCTCCAAGCCGTGCGACGAATCTACTCAAAGCTGCTACCCGTCCTGCTAGTTGTTGTATCTTGTGTAGCTTTGTTGGTTTCGCCATTGTCAGTATTGCTTGAGTTTTCTCTGGGTTGGCTTCGATCCCTCTTGCCGATACTAAAAATCCGAGGAGTTGCCCTGCTGGCACACCAAAGGAACATTTAGTCGGGTTTAGTTTCAATTTATACCAGTCCAGGTTGTCAAAATTTTCTCGTAGATCGTATATGAGTGTTGATTCCTCTCTTGTGGTGATAACCACATTGTCAATGTATACTTGAACATTGCGGCTTATCTGCTTTCCCAGAAAATTTTGCGTCATCCGCTGGTAGGTTGCACCCGCGTTTTTTAAGCCAAAGGGCACGATTTGATAACTGTACACTTCATACGGCGTAATGAATGTTGTTTTTTCTTTGTCTTCCACCTTTAATTTGATCTGGTTGTAACCTGAGTATGCGTCCAGGAAGGAAAACCTTGCACAACCCGCGGTAGAGTCTATTATTTGATCTATCCTATGTAGCGGAAAGGGATCCTTAGGACAATGTTTATTAAGTGATGTATAGTCGACATAGACACGACGGATGTCCGTATTTTTCTTTGGAACAATTACTAGGTTGGATACCCAACTCGATGTTTTTATTTCCTTGATGAACCCAGTGTTTTCTAGGCGGTGAAGTTCGGCTGCTATTGCTTTGCGCTTTAGTTCATCAAATCATTGAAGAGGTTGCTTCACAGCTTGTGCTTTAGGATCCACATTTAATGCATTCTCGAAAAGTTCCTTGGGAACGCCTGGCATGTCTGATGGACATCAGGCAAAAATTTCCCAGTGCTCACGGAGGAACTCGACGAGTACGCTTTCCTATGCGGGATACAAATCAACTACTATGGATGTAGTCTTGTCTGGGTCGGTTGGGTGAACCCGAACTTTCTTTGAATCATGTGTTGTATTGAAAGCCTGGTCTGGTGGGGATTGACCGACGTCGGGTATGTAACACCCCAGGTATCGACCTACCTGACGATGCTACCACGTTAACCAAACAATGTGAAGTTTAGGAAAAACTCCAAAGTCGGACAACACCTCCTTTGTATATGGGGGCATCCACGACAGGCAATTTATAAATGTTCCGCAGGTAGCAATACTAGATGGTTCACAAACTTAGACTATAGCTCTCAAACCAACCACGAATATACAGACAAAGGAGCGACCAAAGGCTCAAGCTAGTTAAATCGGCAATTCACCAAATCTCTAAGAGGTATCTATGAATGTGAATCATCTAAATAATGTGTGGTGTTTCGTGTAAATAGAAGGTGTGCTACTCCCGCCCATGCATGCCGCAAGTACCTGAAAACCAGATAAAGCCAACAACAAGAAAAAACAAGTGTGAGTAAACAATACTCGGCCAAGTACAATACAGAGCCTTAAAGAAACATAATCACGACAACAGGAGAAATGCTCAGATCACAAGTTCCACTGAATCCAACAAGTTCCCCATGATTCCCATTGAGCACTCCGGAGTAGCCCACGTGCAACAGAATTCACCGACCGAAACGGAGTAGCGCACGTGGAACAGAATTTCACCGACCTGGCTCTACCACAACGGAGTAGCCCACATGTAACAGAAATTCACTGACCGACATGGAGTAGCACATGTGGAACAGTTCTCACCGCACCAGGCTATACATATCCCAAAACACCAAATCCAACGACATCGGAATCGAGCCACATAAAATACAACAAGCAATTAAAAACAACCCAACAATGGGCGAACCATATAAAAAGTCAGCATGCACTTGCCTCATACAGATGTTCAACTAGCAGAATTATTTCCGGCGCCTGTACCTCCCAGACCTGTGGGCAAACCATTTTCAAAATACTGTACCAAAAATATGCATAGATGCCCAAATACAAATTCTACTGTTCAAGTCGCCTGCAACGTTGCACCTATATTTATTCTCTTAGAGAAGATTCACCTAGATTGCATTGTGATTACTTTGTACAAAGCGCACTAAGAGATTTACCACAGTTAAAAATTTCCTATAGCTACTCATATGATTTGCTAGTATTCTGGTGTTCCATCTTTAAATCAAAATACTCTGTCCGTACTAGGCAACCAGATTTCTAGACCAAAATTGACTAATACGTGCGACCCTGAAGCAAAGGTCACAACCTGTGTTAATTATTTTGCCAGATCCAAGATGAATTGGGCTTTAACTAAGATAACTACAGTATCCAATCCATGAATCGCACTGCCAGCAGGCTATGGTCCCAAAGAAATCATTACGGCTCAAAGACTTGTACCGAAGCGATATGGCTAGCTGATCGGTTCTATCAATCCAAAAATTAGGCTGCCGCTACGCTTATCTACTGGCTCTAACAGGAATCAATCGCGAGTGAAGCGGTAAGATCAAGGCAGCAGTGGCAGGAATTGGGTACCTCGTCAAGCTGCAGCACCAAATCAAGCCTGGTGGTTGTTGAGTTGAGGACGATCGACCACGGCAAGTCCAGATAGCGGCTGTCAGTGGCGGATTTCGGCGATGACGGCCACAACTCGCAACGACGATCTAACCCAGGGCGGCGACATCAAAGGACAGTAACCCTAGGCGGCGCAACGATTTGTGTGAAGGCGTTGGTCTGGTTCGTGAGGGCAGTGCCAGTCAAGGGGATTTTATTTTCTTCCCTTAAAACTCCTATCCAAAATTGTTATAGAAATAAATCTCCAAATATCCAACTTTCAAATAAATCATCCAAACTCAAATTTGTGCTATCCTAACAAACGTGACATGTTCTTGGATTTTCCATGCGACTTACCCTAAAAAGGTCAAATTTTGGTCAACATATCCGGCTTAGTTATATCTAAGCTGCATAAAATTCGGGATATTACATTCTTCCCCACTTCAACTGAATTCGTCCTCGAATTCTTTACTATCGCTAATAACCAACAAACAACTGAAAGTAAACAAAGATAATTACATACATGATGTGGACAAGTCAATACGACTCGCGTCTTAGAGGTATCCCAAAATTAGCCTTTAGGGTATTACATTCTCCACCCGTTTAAAAGAATTTGTCCACGAATTCTCACTCACTAATCGACACAAGATAACTGGAGTTTAAACAAATCCTAGTTACTCGCAAAGATTTCCCAGTGCTCACAGAGGAACTCGACGAGCACGCTTTCCTATGCAGGATACAAATCAACTACTATGGATGTAGTCTTGTCTGGGTCGGTTGGGTGAACCCAAACTTTCTTTGAATCACGTGTTGTATTGAAAGCCTGGTCTGGTGGGGATCGACCGACGTCGGGTAGCACATTGTGATCGGTGTCACCTCTCAGTATTGCATATTCCTCTTTGTCGCATGTGTCAGAGACCTAAAAAATTCCTTTGACCGTGATGACCCCATTTGGTCCTGGTATTTTTAGTACGAGTTATGCATAGTGAGGAACTGCCATGAATCGTGCAAACGCTCGTCGCCCCAGGATTGCGTGATATTGCGATGGCCAGTCCATGAATTCAAATTCTAGCTTTTCCCGTCTGAAATTTTGTTGATCACCAAAGCAAATTTCGAGTTTGATTTTCCCCAGTGGATAATTTCTGCTCCCTTGTACTATTCCATGAATCGAATAGTCTGTTGGCTGCAAAAAGTTGAGCGAAATATTCATTGCCTTTAGAGTTCTTGCATATATGAGGTTTATGCCACTTCCTGCATCGATAAAGACTCTTCCAATGTCATATCCTCCAATCTGTGCTTTTAGTACCATGGGTGCGTGTCCTGGCCGAGGTACTTTCCTTGGGTGGTCAATTCTGCTGAATCCAACGGTTTGATCGGACCACTTGAGGTATTCCATAGTAGCTGGAGGCGATGTTATGGCTGCATTCACTTGTCTGGATATGCTTCGCTGCTCTTTTTTTGATTTTGGCACTGGCTGGCTCATTGCCGCTATGTGGCCTTTTGACTGGATTTATCCTCTATTGCTCTGGCTACCCGTATTTGATTGTCCCTCGGCGTTTGTATTGCCATGGTTGGGCAATGGCGGTGGGGGTGGTTGATACGTCTCCGACGTATCCATATTTTTTGATGCTCCATGCTTGTTTTTACACCATTTGCCTAATGTTTCGTTACACTTCGTGGCACTTTTATGCATTTTCCGGAACTAACCTATTAACAAGTCGCCACAGTGCCAGTTCCCTATTTTCTGCTGTTTTTGTGTTTCAGAAAAGCTACACAGAAAATATTCTCGGAATTGGACGAAACAAGTTCCTGAAGTCTTATTTTTCCCGGAAGCTTCCAGAGATCCGAAGAGGAGACGAAGTGGGGCCACAGGCCACCCTCACACCAGGGCGGCGCGGCCCAGCCCCTGGCCGCGCCCCCTATGTGTGAGGCCGCCTCGGTCCACTTCTGACGCTGCCCCTTCGCCTATAAAGACCCCCCGACGGGAAAAACCTAAGTACTCGATCAATTTTCCAGAAACACATCGCCGTCATCGACCCGAGATCGGGAGGGTCCAGAAGCTCTTCCCGGCACCCTGCCGGAGAGGGGAATCGCCACCGGAGGTCTTCTTCATCGCCATGCTTGCCTCCGGAGCGATGAGTGAGTAGTCTACCTTGGACTATGGGTCCATAGCAGTAGCTAGATGGTTGTCTCCTCCACCATGTGCTTCATGTTTAGATCTCATAAGCTACCCTACATGATTGAGATCACCGTTATGTAATTCTACATGTTTGGTTTGTTGGGATCCGATGAATATTGGTGTTATGATTGAGTTGCTATACTGAAATATATCTTATGCTATCTCTATGTTGTTTATGATCTTGCATGCTCTCCGTTGTTAGTAGCTATCTTGGCTGAGTAGTTGCTAGTGACTCCAAGAGGGGGTATTTATGCTCGAAAGTGGGTTCATGCCTCTATTTAACCTGGGGGAGTGACAGAAACCTCTAAGGTTGTAGATGTGCTGTTGCTACTAGGGAGAAAACAACATTCATATGCTCAAGGGCATATGCTTTGTTTACATTACACACTTTGCTTAATGCAATTATCTGTTGTTCGCAACTTAATACTCATGGGGTGTTCGGATGATATCCCCGTGGGTGGATTATTAGTCATAGATGCAGTTGGATGGCGGTCTATGTATTTTGTTGTAATGCCCAGAGTAAATCGCATAGTGATCTTCTTGACATATCACGTTTATCTTTATTCTATCAATTGCCCAACTGTAATTTGTTTACCCAGCATGTGTTATTTATCTTATGGAGAGACACCGCTAGTGAACTGTGGACCCCGGTCCTATTTCCATCATATTGCTATCACCTGTTTACTTTACTCGCACTGTTTACTTTACTCGCATACTTTCACTGTTTTCCACTCGATACGCTCATACCCTTTGTTTCAAGCAAACCGGTGAGATTGACAACCTCATCGCAAGTTGGGAAGAAAGTACTTGGTTGTGTGTGTGCAGGTTCCACGTTGCTGCTCGCAAAGCAAAGCTTGGACGAGGCGCCATATAAATTGTCCGGAGCTGTCGCGAAGCTTGCAAGCATCACCTTCAGTCGTTTGTCTCTCCTCTCCTGATCGACATACCTTGGTTTCTTAACTGAGGGAAAACCTTGCTGCTGTATTCATCACACCTTCCTCTTAGGGTTCCCAACGGGCTGGTCATTCAACTAGGCACCAACTCTTTTCTGGCGCCATCTACCAGCAATCAAGCTTCTTTTCTGGCGCCGTTGCCGGGGAGGAAGTAGAAGACTTCTGCGAGGGGAGTTTTTCGCACACACATCCTTTACTTTGTTATTAGTTTTGCTTTACTTTATATATTTTTACTTGCATCGTTTTATCAAAAACCCAAAAAAATTAGAATCCTTGATAGTTGTTTTTACTTATTTGTTTTTAGTTTTGCTGAAATGGCTAATCCTGAAAACACCAAGTTGTGTGACTTTACTAGTATGAACAATAGTGATTTTATCTGCACTCCTATTGCGCCACCTGCTTCTGCTGCAAACTTTTATGAAATTAAGCCTGCTTTATTAAACCTTGTTATGAAAGAGCAATTTTCTGGTGCTAGTACTGAAGATGTTGCAGCTCATCTCAACAATTTTGTTGAGCTATGTGAGATGCAGAAATATAAGGATGTAGAAAGTGATATTATTAAGCTCAAGTTGTTTCCTTTCTCTTTGAGAGGAAAAGCTAAAGATTGGTTGCTATCTTTGACTAAGAATAGTATTGATTCATGGGCTAAGTGTAAGGATGCTTTCATTGGTAGATATTATCCTCCTGCTAAAATTATATCTTTGCATAGCAATATTATGAAGTTTAGTCAATTTGATAATGAACATGTTGCTCAAGCCTGGGAAAGAATGAAATCTATGATAAAGAATTGCCCCACTCATGGACTGACTACTTGGATGATTGTCCAAACTTTTTATGCAGGACTAAATTTTTCTTCGAGGAACCTATTGGATTCAGCTGCTGGAGGCACTTTTATGTCCCTTACCTTGGGTGCCGCAACAAAGCTACTTGACAACATGATGGTAAATTACTCCGAATGGCACACCGAGAGAGCTCCACAAGGTAAGAAGGTAAATTCTATTGAGGAAACCTCTTCCTTGAGTGATAAGATTGATACCATTATGGCTATGCTTGCTAATGATAGGACTCATGTTGATCCTAATAATGTTCCTTTAGCTTCTTTGGTTGCTCAAGAAGAGCATGTTGATGTGAATTTCATTAGAAACAATAATTTTAACAACAATGCTTATAGGAACAATTTTGCTAGTAACAATTATAGGCCGTATCCTTCTACCAATGGTAATGGTTATGGTAATTCTTATGGTAATGCCTCCAACAACACTAGGGCCGCGCCCTCCGAGCTTGAGGTAATGCTCAAGGATTTCATCGGTAAATAAACTGCTTTTAACAAGTCTGTTGAGGAAAAGTTAGGCAAAATTGATATTCTTGCTTCAAAAGTTGATAGCCTTGCTCATGATGTTGAACTTCTGAAATTAAAAGTGTTGCCTAATGATGTGAAAGAGAACAATGTTTTTGCTACTGCTAATGCTATTCAAGTTGGAATTGATGAAAATATTAGATTGTTAGCAGAATTGCATGCTAGATGGGAAAGAGAGGATGAGATTGCTAGGAATATGAAAGTTTGTACTATTACTACCTCTAATGATGTTGTTCCTAATGCTATCAATCCTCTTACTTTGATTGGTGTAGAGACAACTCCCACTCCTTGTGTTAAAAAGCCTAAAACTGCCAAAACTTTTTCTCAAAAGAGTGCTGAAATTTTTCGGAGTGTAGGAGATGATAGCTCTATTTCCTTTAATGATTTTGATGTTGATGGCTGCAATATATCTGAAGTAATTTTGTTCTTGCAAAAGCTTGCTTTGACTCCCAATGCTAGTTCTTTAAATGTTACTTTTACTAAGCATATTACCAATGCTCTCATAAAAATTAGGGATGAAAAGTTGCAACAAAAAGCCTCTGTTCCCAAGAAGTTAGAAGATGGTTGGGAACCCATCATTGATATGCATGTTAATGGTTTTGATTGCCATGCTTTATGTGATCTAGGTGCTAGTATTTCTATCATGCCTAGAAAAATTTATGACATGCTTGATTTACCACCGCTTGAAAAGTGTTATTATGATGTTCCTATTACTGATGTTGCTAAGAAGAAACCTTTGGGAAGAATTAATGATGTTCTTATTGTGGTTAATAATAACCTTGTTCCCGTTGATTTTCTCGTTATGGACGTTGAATGCCATGCTTCATGTCCTATTATTTTGGGAATACCCTTTCTTCGAACTGTAGGTGCCATCATTGATATGAGGGAAGGCACCATCAAATATCAATTTCCACTCAAGAAAGGTATGGAACACTTCCCTAGGAAAAGGAAGAAATTACTTTTTGACTCTATTCTTAGAGCAAATTATGAGCTTGATGCTTCATCTCTTGATGTTACTTGATTCGCAATTTTCTGCGCCTAGCTCAAAGGCGTTAAAGAAAAGCACTCTTGGGAGATAACCCAATGTTTTATTTTCAGTACTTTTTCTTTTATTTGAGTCTTGGAAGTCATTACTACTGTAATGACCGCTCCTTATCCTTTTTATTTCATTGTTGTGCCAAGAGAAGCCTCTAATTTGAGTGAGGTAAAAATTTGGGGATGTTGCTGTCCTGAAACTGTTTTCGGTGCTGCACCGTAAACATTCGTAAAAATTCTCTGTATATATTTTGGACCTGCGATTTCTTGTACATATGCCCCAGGTTATATCCAAACTTTCATTAGTTGAACACTTTTTGATTTGAGCAACAGAAAACCCCTTAAAAATTCGACCTTTGTCAGCTGTTCTGTTTTGACAGATTTCTGCCAATATTTGTGTTTGCCGCTTTATCGCTTTCTTTTGAGTTCTTTTGATCACGGAACTTTTGGGGAAGTTGATACAGTAGTATATGCTATATATGTGGTGGTTTTGGGTTGAAACCTGAAGCAAAAAGAGGTTGATTATATGTTATGCTTACACTAATGTTGCTAATAGAATTGTGTTTAGTTTTGTATGAAGGAAGTTTTCAAGTGTAGGGATTGGAGAATGATGAGATGAGTTGAAGAATGAACAAAATCTCAAGCTTGGGGATGCCCATGCATCACCCCAAGAAATATCCAAGAAGTACAAGCGTCAAAGCTTGGGGATGCCCCCGAGGCACCCCTTCTTCATCGGCAAAAATCAGGTCACCTTTCAAGACACTATATTTTTATTGCTTCATGCACTATGTGTTTTTCTTGGAGCGTCAGTTGTTTTAGTTTTCGTTATTAGTTTAGTTTGTTTGCTGCAATAAATGGTTGGACCCCAACAAATTTCTTTTGGAGAAGTTGCCTTGCTTTTCATTTGCCAAGAACGCTCCAGTTTTCACTCTTATCAAAAAATGAGTGTTCTTCTTTTTCTGCTACTGCTTTTGGTTTTCGTTTTCGCCTTGATTTGCATTCAGATCTTCTTATATTTATGCATCAAGGTGTATTTTTGCCTCTGGACCATGTTGGTTTTCCCCAAAATAGTTGGATTTAAAAAGTTTGAATGGTGTTGGAAAAGAGAAAAAGCTTTATGCAAAAAAGTGGTACAAGAAGGAGCTTGTGTAGACTGCGGCTTAGGCTTTTTCATGTCATGCCTGATGTCTTTTTGATAGTATGCTTAGTGGTTTTTCTGTAGCATGACTTGTCTCAAATAACTGAGATTGCTTAATGAGCCTTTGAAAAAAATCATGCGTTGTTTTTATTATTTGGAAGCATTATTTTGGTTTTCTCCTTGATGCTTTATTTGGGTTGACTTGGCGCATGCTCACACATGTTAGACTCATACAAAGTCGCCATTAGCCTCTATGATCATTTAGTTTTTGACTTTTGATGCCATCTTATGCTTCTTTTAATGTCGCTTTGTCGCTTTGCATGATTATGGCCATTATTGCTCTCTTAGTTGGTCGCTCCCAGTCTTTTGCTAGCCCTCGCCTTGTACTGAGTATGAGCTCTACTTGTGCATCCAACTCCTAAAAACCAAGTTTGCCAAAGTGTCCACCATACATACCTACTAGCAATTTGCTATTCCAAGTAAATTTGACTTGCTTTTATTTTCTCTTCAATTAAACTCTTACCAGTGTTATGCGAAAATTGGTCAGTAAAGCTCTCACGAACCGGAAGGCACACTTTACTTTTTCCTGTTCTTAAAAATTTGACATTGTGGTCTCTTATGTTGAGTTGTTATGCTTGCAAGTTGTAAGTTGGAGACTAGCCCAGCCAGGCAGTCATGGGCAAGCTTTCAACATTGCACTTCTCTTTTGAGTTGATATCGTGATCTTTTGTTTATGGATGCCCGCGGTGTCAAATGAATTGGGAATCTTGTGGGGATCATGGAGTTTGTACATGTGTTAGGGAAACGCTTGGGCCGCCAATCTAAGCCATGCATAATTCATGGTGGAAATTTGCAGCATACCCATAGTGGACATTCGACGACGCATCTCAAAATAAAAAGCTAAACAAATGGTAAATAAAAGAGATGTCGAGGTGTTCATTGTCTGCTTGTCCTGTCATTTTGATGTGGGCTTGTTCCATGTCATCGGGCACGGAGGTACCCCGTTGGCGGTTCTCAATGATACGCATATACTTACAATGACAAGAGCCTTGCTTGGGACTCTAAGTAAAGTAGCATGAGGTTTGGGTACTCATATTCACGGGACACGAGGTTTTCAACTTATGATTTGTCAAGCATATGCATCATAATTGTTCTCGCATTAACTTTAACCATTCAAGATGCTTATGATGGGGGCAATGAGAGCTCAAAGCCGGTAAGTACCATTATTTTTGAAGGTTATAAAACTTGCAATCACTGCTTCCCTCCGCGAAGGGCCTTTCTTTTATTTTTATGTTGAGTCACCACCTTCTATCTTTATGCACCATTAAGAGAGCATAGTTGTCATTCTTAGTATAATGTGCATTGTCCCAAAGTTTTCATTGATTGATTCATATTGTTGGTTTCACTTGTTCTTAAATTACTTGTATCTAGTCGCCCTCTTAAACTTGAAGGTGTCCTATGCATTTATGTTTTGCTCTCTTTGAAGGACAAGCTGAAAACCATTTGTATGTTTTTCCTTATGGTTTGAACACACGTTTCACTTTCATTGTTTCATTTTCATGATCTTTTGTTTGTGTTCATTTACATGTTATAACATGGTTGCTAAGTTTTTATTGTCAAGATTATATCTTTCATGCCCATGTTTTAAGTTCTTTTGATCCCAGCTCACAAATGCTTACATAGATGATCAAGATTGTGTAGGTGCATGTCACCTCAAAATTTATTTCTTTTGTTATCACTTACCTACTCGAGGACGAGCAGGAGTTAAGCTTGGGGATGCTGATACGTCTCCGACGTATCCATAATTTTTGATGCTCCATGCTTGTTTTTACACCATTTGCCTAATGTTTCGTTACACTTCGTGGCACTTTTATGCATTTTCCGGAACTAACCTATTAACAAGTCGCCACAGTGCCAGTTCCCTGTTTTCTGCTGTTTTTGTGTTTCAGAAAAGCTACATGATGACCCACAAGTATAGGGGGTTTATCGTAGTACTTTCGATAAATAAGAGTGTCGAACCCAACGAGGAGCAGAAGGTGTTGATGAGCAGTTTTGATCAAGGAATCACTGTAAATACTAGCAAACAGGTTTTCAGGGGTATTTGGTAATATGAGTAAATAAAGTGCGAGTAAATAAAAGACAGTAGTAACAATTGCAGCAAGTGGCCCAATCCTTTATTCAGCAAAGGACAAGCCGGTTGTGTTCTTATAATAACCAAACGTTCTCGAGGACACACGGGAGTTTCTGTCAAGAGCTTTCGCTTCATAGAGCCAATAGTATTTATTGGTTTGATAGGTGTTATGGGGGTGAACCTGTGCTAGCGCACTACCCTTACTAGGATAAATACACACTTGTGATTATACCCCTTGCAAGCATCCGCAAATACAAGAAAGTAATTAAGATAAATCTAACCACAGCCTTAAACTCTAAGATCCTACGCTCCCTGGTGCAATGGTTTCCCAACGGATGTTTAGGTTTCTGTCACTCCAGCAACCCCACAATCGGTAGCCAAATACACAATGCATCTCACAAGGCCCATAAATGGTGAAGTATCATGTAGTCGACGTTCACATGACACCACTAGTGAAATAGCACCACAACAATATCAAACCATTAAATATTTCTCAACAATAATTCACTACTAACATCTTGACTTCTCCCATGTCCTCAAGAACTAAACGGACTACTCACAAGACATCATATGGATCATGATCAGAGGTGAAATAATGGTAAATAACAATCTGAACATAAACCTTAATTCAACGGTTCCACTTAATAGCATCAACTACAAGAGTAATCAACACCGGGAAAGTTTCCCCTATGAATATAACAAGATCGAACTCAAGATGTTATAGCGGGATGGCGTGGTGATGGTGGAGATGAAGGTGCTGGTGATGGAGATGATGATGATGATCCCGATGAAGTCCAGTGCGATGGTGATGACGATGGCGACGATCTCCCCTCTCCGGGAAGGAATTTCCCCGACAGATTTCTCCCTGTCGGAGAGCTTTTCTCTCTCTGTGTTCTCCGCCCCGCAGAGGCGGCTGTGTCTAACTCTGAGCCCCCCCCCCCTCACTTAGGTTTTCGGGGACGATGATGTATGCGGAGGGGCGAGACCAGAAGTGGGCCAGGGCTCCCTCACACAGGGCTGGCGCGGCCAGGGGGCTGGCCGCGCCACCCTGGCGTGTGGGGCCCCCCTGGCTCCTCTCGACTCCTCCTTCTGGCTTCCTGAGTCTTCTGGGAAAATATAATTTCTGGGTATTTTTCTGGAATTTTCCTGATCTTCAAAATATGGTCTCTTGATGGTCCTTTTTCCAGCAGAATCCTGACTCTGGCAGCAACTCCTCCGACGATCATCAAACATGTGAAAGCAAAGGAAATAACATAAGTATCATATCTAAATATGAAATATATCAATGAATAACAGTAAATTATGATACAAAATAGTGATGCAAATTGGACGTATCAACCCCCCCCCCCAAGCTTAGACCTCGCTTGTCCCCAAGCGAAAACTAAACTCGGTAAACATGACCACAGGTTTATGGAGTGAAGTGTCGATAATCAAAATACGGACAAGAAGCATCACATTCACTAAGGCACAAATTATAATAGACAGCAACTTCCCTTTATAAGATATAGACTTGCAATAGGTAAAAGGGAATCATATGTAAAGATGCACAAGGTAAACTATAATTGGCAATGGCAAACCTTAGTTCTTGGTCAAAGAATGATGAACAAGCTATTCTTTCTTTTAAATGGAGCCTTTTAAAACAGAGCTAATATAGCAAAGACTATATGCTCAACAAAGTAAACTTTTGCAATCATAGAAAGCTTTCAAAGATATATTCCTTCAGACAAAAGCATTATACAAAACAAGGAAGATAATAAACATGATTAAACGGATCAACATATGGATGAGTGAAACATAACAACTCAAATGCTTGCTTGAGACAGAGGGAAATAGGTTGACTCAACATAAAAGTAAAAGATAGGCCCTTCGCAGAGGGAAGCAGGGATTAAACATGTGCTAGAGCTTTTCATTTCTAAAACAGAGGTAAAAAGTTATTTTGAGAGGTGGTTGCTTTTGTCAACGACTAGCAACGGAGTTCTTGATATCTTCCATACTAAACAAGTGAGAGCGGTTCCGAGATGTTTGATTAATTGGCACTTTGGTGCTCTTTTTTTATAGCTTTGCACTCCTCCCCACCTTTTTCCTTTCTCAAACCATGGCTAACCGATTCCATCGGGTGCCGACCAACTTTCACATTCCATTGGAGGAGTGCCTTTTTTTCTTTCTTTTTCTTTTTAAGATTATAATGGTCTGACCAGCTCCCTTGCAAAATTAATGACGAGCAGATGAAGCTGCCTAGTCGAGGGGTACTTAATTTAGTATGGAAGATAACAAACCCATCCACTACGTCCTCATGAGCTAAAAACAGTGGCACAAAATGAGAAGTGTTTGAAGGTTTTTGAAAGGTAGCACATGAAAATTTACTTGGAATGGCTTGAAATACCATGCATAGGAATTTATAGTGGACTCTTTGGAAGTGAGTTAGCTTTTGGGAATTGGATGCACGAGAAGTATTTCCTCTCAGTACAGGTTTTTGGCTAGCAAGGCTGGGCAGCAAGCATAAGAGTTGCATGAAACAAACAAACATACATATAACAAGAACAATCATGCAAACTCCCTTGAAGGTACAACGATTTTAACTTTAAGAATAACAATGCTTATAAGCCAAACATAAGGGAAAACTGAAGTGATGTAACTGCAAGCACTTCTTTATTCTTTTCTACTCAAACCTCAAGGTAAAGTTGCTACTGACCAAGCTAGGTTTGCCAAAACCAACTAAATCTACTCATGCTCCCAATGTGATACCAATACCAATCAACAAGACTAGTCATATAAGAGAGATTGCATACTAACATAAAGTGTGCGGAAAGTAAACGATAGAACTTCTCATTAATATTTTATTACCGCAACTCATACCAAGGGATACATAGATAACTAACTAAGGAGGATACTTCCAAACTGCAAACTATTCTATATGATAACTTCTCTATTCATGATATGACACTACTTGAAAAGTAAATGAGCAAAAGGTAATGATGTGATACCGCGGCACTCCCCCAAGCTTGAAACAAGCCAAGGGGATGCCTAAACCGATGACGAATTACTCCTTTGGTGGTATTGGAAGCAGCCTTGGATTAATGAAATATTCATGCATCTGGCGAAGCCTGAGATTCTCTTCTTGAAGCATCTTCACTTCCCTCTTCAAAGCTTGATATTGAGTGCAAAACTCAAAAGTGACCAGCATGCCGTGTTCTATCACGGGCATAGAGTCAAGATCCAAAACATGATATGTCGGTCCCTGCAAATCATGAGAAAAGATACGCCTAGCTTTCGTTGGTCCTTCAAAAGCAGGGTTTGTCGGCCTTGCTCTTCCAGAACCCAGCTCCTCCTTCCACTTCTGGCGCTGGTGATCGTCTACATAGGGCCCTTTGCCCTTGTTGTCACTTGAAGAGGCCATGACTCCCCCAAGCTTAAGATCAACTCCTGATAGAAACAGCTCGAAACAAAACACGACGAGAAAACGATATACAGACCTCGGGGACTCCGGGGGGTTAAATAGGCGAAAAATATACATCGAAACGAAGTCACAGGAGGAAACCGGGACGGAAACGAGTTCCGTGGTGTTCTCACACCCAGGTGGCGCGGCCAGGGGTGGGCCCGCGCCACCTGTGTGTGAGACACACACGGACTCTTTTTCTTGCCCTTTTTCGTCTCGTGATTTTTAATATTTAGTAAAAAAGCAAAAATATTAAAGGAAGAACTTTTCGCAAAACTTTTCTGACTAGAACTGTTACCTATTCGAAAACAAACTCTGCAGGTTCCTGCAGTTTGTCTTGGATAAATTCTTCCGGAGAAACTGTTTCAATAACATCAACATCTTCATTATAAGAATCTCCAGAAATATAATGCTTGAGTCTTTGCCCATTCACCACTTGTGTAGAGTCATCTTTCAATGAAGCAATCTTAATAGCACCTGAGCGGTACACTTCCACAATAACATATGGTCCTTCCCATTTAGAAAGTAATTTTCCTGCAAAAAATCTGAGATGAGACCTATACAATAGAACTTTCTCACCAACATGAAACTCTCTCTTAAGAATTCTCTTATCATGCCATTGCTTGACTTTCTCTTTAAAAAGTCTGGCATTCTCATACGCTTCGTTTCTCCACTCATCTAGAGAACTCAAATCTAACAACCTTTTCTTACCGGCTAGTTTAAAATCTCTGTTAAGCTCTCTCACTACCCAAAAAGCTTTGTGTTCTAATTCTAAGGGCAAGTGACACGCTTTTTCGTAAACCATCTTATAAGGAGACATACCCATGGGATTCTTATAAGCAGTTCTATAAGCCCATAAAGCATCGTTTAACTTACTAGCCCAGTTTTTCCTAGATCTATTGACAGTCTTCTGCAAGATAGACTTGATCTCCCTATTTGAAAGCTCTACCTGCCCACTAGTTTGGGGATGATAAGCAGAAGCAATTCTATGATTGACATCATACTTAGCAAGAGTTTTTCTAAAACTACCATGAATAAAATGAGAACCTCCGTCAGTCATAAGATATCTAGGCACTCCAAACCTAGGAAAAATAATATCCTTAAGCATTTTTAACGAAGTCTCACCATCGGCACTCTTTGTAGGTATGGCTTCTACCCATTTAGTAACATAATCAACAGCAACAAGTATATGGGTATAGCCTTTCGAAGGAGGAAAAGGACCCATAAAGTCAAATCCCCAACAATCAAATGGTTCAATAACAAGAGTGTAATTCATAGGCATCTCATTGCGTCTAGAAATATTACCAACTCTTTGACATTCATCGCAAGATAAAACATACCTTTTGGCATCTTTAAAGAGGGTTGGCCAATAAAAACCTGATTGTAGAACCTTCTGTGCGGTTCTATCTCCAGCATGATGCCCTTCATAAGCACTGCTATGGCATTTTCTTAATATCTCTTGTTGCTCATATTCCGGTACGCATCATCTCATAATACCATCAACTCCTTCTTTATATAAATGTGGGTCATCCCAAAAGTAATGCCTCAAATCATAAAAGAATTTTCTTCTTTGCTGAGCTGTAAAGGTCGGAGGCAAATACTTGGAAACAATAAAGTTAGCATAATCAGCATACCAAGGAAGGTCTCGCGAAGTTACATTAATTGCAGCCAACTGTTCATTTGGAAAACTATCATTAATAGGAATAGGATCAAAAGAAATGTTTTCCAATCTAGACAAGTTGTCAGCCACAGGATTTTCAGCACCTTTCCTATCTACGATATGCAAATCAAACTCTTGTAAAAGCAACACCCATCTAATAAGCCTAGGCTTAGCATCCTTCTTAGTCATAAGATATCTAATAGCAGCGTGATCAGTATGAATAGTAACTTTAGAATCCACAATATAAGATCTAAACTTATCACAAGCAAAAACAGCAGCAAGAAACTCTTTCTCAGTAGTAGCATAATTCTTCTGAGCAGCATCAAGAGTCTTACTAGCATAATGAATAACATTCAACTTATTATCTACGCGCTGTCCAAGAACAGCACCAATAGCAAAATCACTAGCATCGCACATAATTTCAAAAGGTAAATTCCAATCAGGTAGTTGAACAATAGGAGCAGTAGTTAAAGCCTTCTTAAGAGTTTCAAAAGCTTCCATACAATCATCATCAAAGACAAATGGTACATCCTTTTGTAGAAGATTAGTAAGAGGCTTTGAAATCTTAGAGAAATCTTTAATAAACCTCCTATAGAAACCAGCATGACCAAGAATACTACGAATACCTTTAACATCTCTTGGACAAGGCATTTTCTCAATTGCCTCCACTTTTGCTCTGTCAACTTCAATACCTCTTTCAGAAATTTTATGTCCAAGGACAATTCCTTCATTTACCATAAAGTGGCATTTCTCCCAATTAAGAACAAGATTAGTTTCTCTGCACCTCTGCAAAACTTTATCAAGGTTGTGCAAACAATTATCAAAAGAAGTTCCATAGACGGAGAAATCGTCCATGAAGACCTCCACAATTTCTTCACAAAAGCCATGAAAAATAGCAGACATACATCTTTGAAAAGTAGCAGGAGCATTGCATAAACCAAACGGCATACGTCTATAAGCATAAGTTCCATAGGGACAAGTAAAAGTGGTTTTCTCTTGATCATCCTTTTTAACAGCAATTTGAGAAAAACCAGAATAACCGTCAAGGAAACAAAAATGAGTCTTCTTAGACAACCTTTCTAGCATTTGATCTATAAACGGTAAAGGGTAATGATCTTTCTTAGTAACTTTGTTTACCTTCCTATAATCAATGCACATTCTATAACCAACTACTACCCTTTGAGGGATAAGCTCGTTATTCTCATTAGGCACAACAGTCATACCTCCTTTCTTAGGAACACAATGAACAGGACTAACCCATCTACTATCAGCAATAGGATAAATAATACCAGCATCAAGGAGTTTTAATACCTCGTTTCTTACCACATCCTTCATCTTGGGAATTAGGCGGCGTTGATGCTCCACAACTGGCTTCGCATCTTTCTCCATGTTAATGGCATGCTGACATAAGGTGGGAGAAATCCCTTTTAAATCATCAAGAGTATATCCCATAGCTCCTCGGTGTTTCCTCAGTATCTCCAATAATATTTCTTCTTCCTTTCCTGAAAGTTTAGAGCTAATAATAATAGGATATATTTTCTTATCATCAATATAAACATATTTAAGATTATCAAGCAAAGGCTTTAATTCAAACACATGATCTTCTTTAGGCGGCAAAGTGGTACCAAGATCCTCCACAGGTAGATTATGCTTGAGTAATGGTGGTTGACGAAGGAGAATATCGTCAATCTCTTCTCTTTCCTTGCTAAAAACATCACTTTCGTGATCTTCCATGAATTGCTGCAAGGCATTATTAGGAGCAAGAGCAATAGAAGCAAGCTGTTCAACTCGAAAATTTTCATTAGGCGTTTCATTTTCATAAGAAGTCTTAGCAAACTTGGAAAAATTAAACTCATAAGACTCTCCATCAAACTTAGTAAAAAATTTCTCCTTCTTACAATCCATCACAGCACCACAGGTGTTCAAAAATGGTCTACCAAAAATAATAGGACAAGTTTTACTAGCCTCCTTACCGAGTACTAGAAAATCAGTAGGGTATTTAGTCTTACCGCAAAGAACTTCCACATCTCGGACAATACCAAGAGGCCAAACTGTCTCTCTGTTAGCAAGCTGAACAACCACATCAATATCTTCAAGTTCACAAGCGCCAATCTCATGCATGATTTCTTTGTAAAGCTCTAAGGGAATAGCACTTGCACTAGCACCAATATCACATAAACCATAATAGCAATGATCTCCAATCCTGACAGAAATAACATGAACACTTGCTTTCCTATGCTTTTTAGGATGTGAAATAATGTTAGAAGCATCTTCACAAAAAAGAATATATTCATCCCCTACATCTTTAGTAACAAGATCCTTCAATATAGCTACAGGAGACTTAATAGTAATTTGCTCATCAGGCTCTGCAGCTTTCTTAGTACTTTTATTAGACACACTTACCAAAGTAGAATACTTCTTTACCTTAGCAGGGAAAGGTGTCTTCTCAAAATAAGGTTCAGGCACAATGTTATCAACAGTACAGACTTCAGTAGCTGCAGCAGGAATATGACTAATATAATCTTTGTAAGGCGCATGATATTTGTTCCAATCTTTCTTTGGAACATCAATATAAGAGGCAAAGGCCTTAAGACAATTAGCAAGTACTTGTGAATCAAGGCCATAAGCAGCGCTAACACTATGAAAGTCATCGGTTCCCATAAAAGATTTAATGCATTCATAATCATAGTTTATACCTAACTTCCTACCTTTGTCGTTTTCCCAACCTTCAACATTCTCTTGTATACGGTCAAGAAGTTTCCACTTAGCATCTTCTTTCATATGAGTAAATGATCCAAAGCAAGAAGCATCCAAATAATCCTTATCAGGAAGAGTAAGCCGCGCATAAAAATTATCAATAACAATATTATTGGGGAGCTCATGAATGGGGCATTTGAGCATTAGTAACTTCAATCTCCCCCACGCTTGGGCAATACTCTCTCCATCATGAGGCCAAAAATTATATATCCGGTTACGATCTTTATGAATTTCACTTGGAGGATAAAACTTGGAATAAAAGAGAGGCACAATATCCTCCCATGCCATAGATGGACCGTCTTGGAGTAGTCGATACCACTCTTCAGCTTTGCCTTTCAATGATAATGGGAATAATTTCTTCTTAACCTGGCTTGGTGAAATACCTGCACATCTGAACAACTCGCATAATTCATGTATAAATAATAAGTGATCACCTGGATGGACAGTTCCATCTCCTGAATAGCAGTTATCCATAATTCGCCCAACAATTTTCATAGGTATTTTAAAAGGATCAATTTCAGCAGGCGGTGGCGGTGGTGGTTCCCCCGCATGTGCAGCAGCAGCAGTAGTAGTAGATGTGTTTCCAAATAGGAAACCAAATGGAGAGTTCTCCATAGCAGAGTAAAACAAAAATAAAAGACAAAATAAAAACAATACTCACAGCGATGGTTACCTTTACCAATTCCACTCTTCAATAGCGCTACACTCCCCGGAAACGGCGCCAGAAAATAGTCTTGATGACCCACAAGTATAGGGGGTGTATCGTAGTACTTTCGATAAATAAGAGTGTCGAACCCAACGAGGAGCAGAAGGTGTTGATGAGCAGTTTTGATCAAGGAATCACTGTAAATACTAGCAAACAGGTTTTCAGGGGTATTTGGTAATACGAGTAAATAAAGTGCGAGTAAATAAAAGACAGTAGTAACAATTGCAGCAAGTGGCCCAATCCTTTATTCAGCAAAGGACAAGCCGGTTGTGTTCTTATAATAACCAAACGTTCTCGAGGACACACGGGAGTTTCTGTCAAGAGCTTTCGCTTCATAGAGCCAATAGTATTTATTGGTTTGATAGGTGTTATGGGGGTGAACCTGTGCTAGCGCACTACCCTTACTAGGATAAATACACACTTGTGATTATACCCCTTGCAAGCATACGCAAATACAAGAAAGTAATTAAGATAAATCTAACCACAGCCTTAAACTCTAAGATCCTACGCTCCCTGGTGCAATGGTTTCCCAACGGAGGTTTAGGTTTCTGTCACTCTAGCAACCCCACAATCGGTAGCCAAATACACAATGCATCTCACTAGGCCCATAAATGGTGAAGTATCATGTAGTCGGCGTTCACATGACACCACTAGTGAAATAGCACCACAACAATATCAAACCATTAAATATTTCTCAACAATAATTCACTACTAACATCTTGACTTCTCCCATGTCCTCAAGAACTAAATGAACTACTCACAAGACATCATATGGATCATGATCAGAGGTGAAATAATGGTAAATAACAATCTGAACATAAACCTTAATTCAACGGTTCCACTTAATAGCATCAACTACAAGAGTAATCAACACCGAGAAAGTTTCCCCTATGAATATAACAAGATCCAACTCAAGATGTTACAGCGGGATGGCGTGGTGATGGTGGAGATGAAGGTGCTGGTGATGGAGATGATGATGATGATGATCCCGATGAAGTCCAGTGCGATGGTGATGACGATGGCGACGATCTCCCCTCTCCGGGAAGGAATTTCCCCGGCAGATTTCTCCCTACCGGAGAGCTTTTCTCTCTCTATGTTCTCCGCCCCGCAGAGGCGGCTGTGTCTAACTCTGAGCCCCCCCTCACTTAGGTTTTCGGGGACGATGATGTATGCGGAGGGGCGAGACCAGAAGGGGGCCAGGGCTCCCTCACACAGGGCTGGCGCGGCCAGGGGGCTGGCCGCGCCACCCTGGCGTGTGGGGCCCCCCTGGCTCCTCTCGACTCCTCCTTCTGGCTTCCTGAGTCTTCTGGGAAAATATAATTTCTGGGTATTTTTCTGGAATTTTCCTGATCTTCAAAATATGGTCTCTTGATGGTCCTTTTTCCAGCAGAATCCTGACTCTGGCAGCAACTCCTCCGACGATCATCAAACATGTGAAAGCAAAGGAAATAACATAAGTATCATATCTAAATATGAAATATATCAATGAATAACAGTAAATTATGATACAAAATAGTGATGCAAATTGGACGTATCGCCGCCGGAGGTCTTCTTCATTGCCATGCTTGCCTCCGGAGCGATGAGTGACACTAGTGGGGACGGGGCCTCCAGTCCCGGCCCGTAAGGGGCTTTAGTCCCGGTTTGCAAACCGGGACCCCAGCCGCGGGACTAAAGGCTGAACCTTTAGTCCCGGCCCGCTTACCAGCCGGGACTGGAGGGTGTCCACGTGGGCACCTCGGAGCGAATCAGGGCCAGGACCTTTAGTCCCGGTTTGTAACACAGACCGGGACTAAAGGTCATCTGCAGATTTTTGTTTTTTGCTGTAGGGTTTTAGGGTTTAGGGGTTTTAGGGTTTTAGGTGGGGGATTAACGTGATGCCTCGTTTGGTGCCTTGGTGTTCGGGAATTAGTTTATGCATATATATAAGATTAACTTATCTTACAAGCGAGCATATATATACAATTATATGGAGATCAGAATTATCGGGACAAGAGCCCGTCTATTCGATTACATGGACCAACATTAGTAATGGCCCCTAGCTACACTAAATCGTCCTTTGTCGTCTATAGCTTCTATTCTCAGAAAGGTCGCCAGCTCCTCTGCAACAGCAATCGCGCGTTGCTCTGGTAGGTACTTCTCCCGCATGGCCGTGTACTATATAAGAAGAGGAGATGAATATGAATATCAATCATGATAACAAAGAATGACGAGTAAAAATAGAGGTGTGAATGTTTATTGCTTACATCGTATCTGTAATCCTTGTGCTCAGAGGTAAACGTGCGAATGGTCTCGCAAACATAGTATCCACATAGATGCGTCCCCCGTGGCTGCTGGTCGCACTTTACGAGAATAGAATATATATAATCAAAATAATAATCTAGCATTACAAAAGTATTGAAAATAGAAGTATATCATACTACTACTTACCTGAGCCGCTCTAAAGGTCAGCTTCTCATGCCGGATACCGGGAGTCACGCACTTGAACCGCTTCCAAACCCTGCCCGACAAGGAAAATGATTTGCTAAGTTTTTCATTAATTGATATATCAGAAAATCATCGAAAGAGACCGATAGAGCGCAAGAATGATTGAAATTACCCTTGGAGCATGTCCTGCAGGCTTTGGAACTGTTCCAAGGGTCTCGATAATGGGTCGAAGGCATCAACTCTTCCCTTATCAATTTGAATGTCCAACAGAATCCAGTGGTAGCTGCACATGTATATATATATGTGTCAGTAACTTATCAATTACACTCATAAGTGAATGGACACAACAGAGTAAGACCCTCACTTGAAGTTGTATGGAAACAGTATGTGGTCACAGTAATTTTGATCTGTTAGAAACCTTAGAAGGTTTTCCTCCGTCTCCTTGGGGTTATCAGTTAGCGTCTTTATATGTATTTTATCTGGGTCAATAAACCCAATATTTAGGATGTTCCTACTTTTACATTCCAGAATCTTCATTCTGCATAATAGAGTACAAGTCAGAACGGAACAAGTTATATGTAGAAAATGAATTGAAATAACTGAACAAGTTATATGTAGACAATGAATTGAAATAATTGAACAAGTTATATGTAGACAACGAATTGAAAAACTTACAGACAATATCAACTCATAAGCGATTTGTCGAGGGCGTCGGCATTGTACATCTGGAAGAGTTCATCAAAGTCGATATGGATGTCTTCGGGACGGCCGTAGTACTCCCGTGGGACAAGCGCCACGATCATCGTTCTCCCTTTCTTTGATTCACTTAAGTACCATGTATGCAAGTAACGCATATTTGTTGGGAGATCATCAAACTTATCTTTGCTGACCAAAGGCGCTCCCATGACAAACTGTGGCTTAGGGGCTACCACAGCCTTGGGTACCACGTCGTCTTGGGAAGCCAGAATGACTTCAACCGGGATACCCCATTCATCCGCCCACTTCTTTGCTAATCCCAAATCTTGCCCCTGCACCAGAGAGGGAACATTCTCGGGTAACACCCTGAGGGGTGGGATCGACTGTTTGGCCTATTGTCCAAGCTGAGGAACGTCTGATCTTATTTTGCTTGTAGTTGAACTTGATTTGCTCCCACTTGCACTTGCACTTGCACGTGACTTGCTCTTTTGCCCTTCCTTCTGCAATGTGCGTGTATAGTCGTCAGGCTTATGGTGTAAGTCATACTGTGATGGAAGGGTCATGAAGTATTTTGCATATGCTATTTGCTTCTCGGTGTATTCCGGGCGGGGCTCGGGTTCCTTCTTTTTCATCTGCACCTCATAATGTTCCTTTGCTATCCTGGCGTTTTCCTCGTCGGTACGATCATAAGGTCTGATAGGAAGATTAGCATGAGGTACCTTTGGGAGGGGCGACAGTTTGCGCTTTGGGGAGCTCCGTCGCTTAGAACTCATGGACGGAGCGTTCTTGCTGGCACGCTTCCGCTTAGTATCCTTAGCGGGCGGCGGCGGAGACGGCCGACCCAAGTCCGGCGGCGGTGATCGAGATGGACTCGTGTTGTGGTGGCCGTCGTCATGTGGAGGGCTTGGAGGTGATGGAGGTGTAGGTGACCTGCGACGACTCGGAGGCGGTGTTGTCCTTGGGGCCGAGCCTGGAAGCTTGATGTAGTTCTTGTCCCATAGGATGACTCCACCCAGTACTTCTCCGAGTGTCCTCTCATCTTCGGGTCCAGCCATGTCGAGCTCCATATCATGAAACCCCGCCATGATTTCATCCACCCCGACTTTAGCAAAGCCAGCTGGAATCTCACGGCCATGCCAGCGTGCATCAGGGCCAGAAGGTAAAGCTTGTCCGACGGCCACCTTCATGGATATGTTCTTGAATTTCTGATGGAGTTCACATGATGTTGACTCCTTGATTCCATCCACGGGGTAGCCGGGACCGCCCTCTATCATTCTTCGTGCATCGTCGGGCGGGGCCTCAGATTCAGCCACGCTGCTTTTCCGCTTAGATGGGGCGCCGATAATATCGAGTCCAGGATCGTCCTGGCGCGCTACTCCTCTAAGCTCGTCAATCTGCTTCTGTTGCTCGTTAAGCCTGGCAAGCAACTGGTTGAACTTGTCATTCTCCTCATCCTGCTGTCGCTTCTTTGCTCTCGCCCGGCTTCTGTAAGTGTCTTGGTCTCTGGCAAACCCAAGCCACCACGGGTAAGAAGGACCGAAGCCTCGCGTTCGTCCTCCATGTTCGTCATTGCCGAGGACCAGTGTGAGCAAATCTTTCTCTCTATCTGCAGTGAACTGTCTTTTTCCCTCTTTAATTTCTTTCACTATCTTTTTCCAATTCTCCCTGGGTATCCTAAGACCGCCACTGCAGATGAGGTCCCCTGTTTCTTCGTCGTACGAACCACCATGCGCAAGGAACCAATTCCTTGCTCTCATTTCCCACTCATCACGGATGGGTTCAGGTACGATGCCTTTAGCTAGCAGATCTTGCTCTTTCTTATCCCACTTTGGGATGGCAGTCTCATAGCCCCCTGGCCCCAGCGTGTGGTGATATTTCTTCTTGTCGGCATTTTTCTTGTTCTTTTCTGATAATGCCTTGGCATCTTCTGACTGCTTGTACTCCTGAAATGCCTTCCAGTGATTCGCCTGCTTGGCTAGATACCCCTCGAATACTGGCACTTTCTTTGTCTTCAGATAGTCTTTCCATAGCTTCTTCTTCCAGCTACGGAACAGTTCGGCCATCTTCTTTAGAGTCCACTGCTTGACTTTGGCCCTCAGTTTTTTTGCGGCGTCTTCATTCTCACATTCTGGCAGGTTGAAATGAGACATGATATCATTCCAAAGATTATCTTTGTACCTTTCGGCGACATAGTCACTATCGGCTGCCCCTTTGCGCTTGTTCCACTCCCGAACGCTGATCGGGACGTGATCCCTAACGAGAACTCCGCATTGCTTCTTGAATGTGTCAGCAGCATTCTTAGGAAGCTTTGGTTCGCCCGTAGGCAATATCACCTCAAAGGTGTAATGCGTCCGTGCGTCCAACTTTTTAGTCGGGCCTCGTTTCGTAGCTTTGCTCGATGTGGAGGCCTAAGAGGGAGAAACATTCGTCAAATGAATGTATATGTATACAATATAGAGCTATCTCCAATATTTTTCACATATTACAAGTGATTGTCGAACTTCATATGTATACCTCGCCGGACTTTATTATTTCTCCACCGGCTTCTCCACCGGCTTCTCCATCAGTGGAGCTATCACCTTCTCCGTCATTGGAGCTATCTCCGGCCCCATCGGCTTCATCTTCGTGTCGATCAACCTCCATTCCATCTCCGGAGGGGTTTAGATATGACGACGGAGATTCTGCAGGTTCAACGTCGGGGGCGTCTTTGATTATATCTTCGATAAGTTCTTCCTCTTCGAGGTTCCTGCTATGTGGATCCATAGTTCTGCAAAAAACGAACATTTGATTAACTAATAAACTAACAAACTATATATGATGCAAAATAATTCTTTTTCTATTTGCAAAATAATTCATTTTCTATTTGCAAATAAATTCTAACTAAATAATTCTATTTCTATTTGCAAACAAATTCTAACTAAATAATACTATATCTAAAATAATACTATCTCTAAAATAATACTATTCTAACTATATGTATCTAAATAATTCTATTCTAACTATAACTATCTAAATAATTCTATTC
This sequence comes from Dactylis glomerata, assembly GCA_007115705.1. NCBI lineage: Eukaryota > Viridiplantae > Streptophyta > Magnoliopsida > Poales > Poaceae > Dactylis > Dactylis glomerata. The sequence continues at coordinate 1,202,613 of QXEO01000234.1, read as the reverse complement.
TAACTATAACTACCTAAATAATTCTATTTCTATTTGCAAACAAATTCTAACTAAATAATACTATATCTAAAATAATACTATCTCTAAAATAATACTATTCTAACTATATGTATCTAATAATTCTATTCTAACTATAACTATCTAAATAATTCTATTCTAAGCTATAACTATCTAAATAATTCTATTCTAACTATAACTATCTAAATAATTCTATTCTAACTATATCTATTAAATAATTCTATTCTAACTATATGTATCTAAAATAATTCTATTCGAACTCTATCTATCTAAATAATTCTATCTAACTATATGTATCTAAATAATTCTATTCTAACTATAGTATCTAAATAATTCTATCTAAATAATTCTATTCTAAATAATTCTATATCTAACTAAATAATAACATTCTAACTAATTCTATTCTAACTAATCTATGCTAACTAATTCTATTCTAACTAAGTCTATTCTAACTAATTCTATTCTAAATAATTCTATTCTAAATAATTCTATATCTAACTAAAATAATAACAATTCTAACTAATTCTATTCTAACTAATTCTATTCTAACTAATTATATTCTAACTAATTCTATATCATATCTAACCCTAACCCTAACAATATATAGCTAACTAAACTAAATTCTAACTATATCTAACCCTAACCCTAACACTAATTAACTAATTAACTAATTAACAAATTAAAGTTTTTTGAAAAAAAACCTTGCAGGTGGCTGCGGCCTCTGACGGCTGGTGGCGCGGTGGCTGCAGGCGGCGCGGTGGCTGCAGGCGCGGCGCGGCGGCGCGGGGGCTGCGGCGGCGCGGGGGCGCGGCGGCGTGGGGGCGCGGTGGCGTCGGGGCGCGGTGGATGGCGGCGCGGTGAACGACGGCGCACTGAACGGCGGCTAGAGCGGCAGCCTGGCGGCGTCCAAATTCTCCTCGCGCGCGAAACGGCTAAGTGCTGGGGTGGCGCGGGGAAGAAAGCGAAATTTATACCCCGGGACCTTTAGTCCCGGGCGGTGGCTCAGGCCGGGACTAAAGGGGGGCCTTTAGTCCCGGTTTGAGCCACCGCCCGGGACTAAAGGCCTCGGGCGGGGATTTCAGCGGCCAGGGCCTTTAGTCCCGGTCTGTGGCACGGACCGGGACTAAAGGCCTATTTTCTGTTTTTTGTTTTATTTGGTTAGTATTCTGTTTGCATATTTAAGAATTTAACAAAACTATAAAAATGAAAAGTGTTTGAAATTGAATACATAATTCAAAACTATTTTCTATTTTAAAAATTAATTACTTTAACTATCCTAACTATTAAATATTTTGCCATTTTTAATTAAAAACTATGTTTATTAATATTCTTTTTGCATATTTGAGTATTTGACAAAACTATAAAAATGAAAAGTGTTTGAAATTGAATAGATAATTCAAAACTATTTTCTATTTTCAAAATTAATTATTTTAACTATCCAAACTATTAACTAGTTTGCCATTTTCAATTAAAACTATATTGATTTATATTCTTTATGTATATTTTAGAATCTGATAAAACTATGAATATGAAAAGTGTTTAAAATTGAATAAGTAATTCAAAAAAAATTTCTATGTGGAGGCTGTGGGTACAAGAACTGCGAGGCGAAGAAATCAGGACTGGGTATAGCGGCGACAGGGGTAGGGGAGAGGTAGTAGCCCGCCGGGAGGAGTGCCATAGGAACGAAAGAACTAGTGAGCCGACTTTTTTTCTAAAGAGCGGTGATGACCGATCCATACAATTATTCACATCATGCATTACATAAAAGATTTAATACATTATTACATTATTGCACCAACAATCCTATCTATTATTTCTGTTTTCTTCTGGGTCGTAGCCATGGAGAATCTTCATCATTCAGTAGGATGCTTGGGTCAGTCTTCACTTTGAAGGGCGGAATTTCATGAAACTTATTATAATCTATTGACATGTCTGTCTTGTCATCTACTCCCACGATGTTTCTTTTCCCTGAAAGAACTATGTGGCGCTTTGGCTCATCGGACGATGTCTTCTTTTGCTGATTTCTTTTTCTCGTTTTTGTAGACATGTCCTTCACATAGAAAACTTGAGCGACATCGTTGGCTAGGACGAATGGTTCATCCATGTACGCAAGATTATTGAGATCCACTGTTGTCATGCCGTACTTTTGGTCTACAACTACCCCGCCACCTGTCAGCTTCACCCATTTGCACCGAAACAAAGGGATCTTAAAAGTAGGTCCATAGTCAAGTTCCCATATCTCCTCTATGTACCCGTAATATGTTTCCAAACAGTGCCCATTCTCGTCTGTTGCATCAAAGCGGACACCACTATTTTGGTTGGTGCTCTTTTTATCTTGGGCAACCGTGTAAAATGTGTTCCCATTTATCTCGTACCCTTGGAAAGTACATATAGTCGAAGATGGTGGCCTGGCCAAACAGTACAGCTGATCTCCAACGGTGTCGTCATTCATGAGATGTGTCTGCAACCAACTACCAAAAGTCTTCTCGTGTTCCCCTTTAATCCAAGAGTCAGCCTTCCCCGGGTTTTCGGAGCGTCGAATATTCTTGTGTCTCACGATATACGGAGCCACCACAGTGGAATTGTGTAGAACTGTGTAGTGTGCTTGAGAGAAAGAATGCCCGTCCATACATACTTTTGCTTTCCTTCCTAGTGTGCCTTTTCCTGTCAGCCTACCCTCATACCGAGATTCAGGAACACCAATCGGCTTAAGGTCAGGAAGAAAGTCCACACAAAACTCAATGACCTCCTCTGTTCCATAGCCCTTGGAGATGCTTCCTTCTGGCCTAGCACGGTTACGAACATATTTCTTTAAGACTCCCATGAACCTCTCGAAGGGGAACATATTGTGTAGAAACACAGGACCAAGAATTCTAATCTCTTCGACTAGGTGAACTAGGAGGTGTGTCATTATATTGAAGAAGGATGGCGGGAACAACAACTCAAAGCTGACCAGACATTGGAACACATCAATCTGTAACCCTGATAGACTTTCTCGATCGATTACCTTCTGAGAAATTGCATTGAGGAATGCACATACCTTCACAATTGCCAGACGAACATTTTCCGGTAGAATTCCCCTCAATGCAACCGGAAGCAATTGCGTCATAAGCACGTGGCAGTCATGAGACTTTAGGTTTTGGAATTTTTTGTCTTTCATATTTACGATTCCCTTTATATTCGACGAGAAGCCAGTCGGGACCTTGATACTGAAAAGGACTTCAAAGAAGATTTCCTTCTCTTCCTTAGTAAGAGCGTAGCTGGCACGCCCTTGAAACTGCCCTGGATGCATGCCATCTCTTCCTTTATGACGTTCCTGGTCCTCCCGTGCTTCCAGTGTATCTTTTGACTTCCCATACAAGCCCAAGAAGCCTAGAATATTCACGCAGAGATTCTTCGTCAGGTGCATCACGTCGATTGCGGAGCGGACCTCATGGACTTCCCAATAGGGTAGCTCCCAAAATATAGATTTCTTCTTCCACATGGGTACACGCTTATCAGGGCCGTTAGGAACAGGTTGGCTGCCAGGACCCTTTCCAAAGATTACTTTTAAATCTTTGACCATATCAAATACTTCAGCACCAGTACGGATGACAGGCTTCCCCCGGGGTTCTGCCTTGCCATTGAAATGCTTGCCTTTTTTCTTTAAGGGATGCTTGGGCGGAAGAAAACGACGATTGTACGGGTACACATTCTTCCTACACTTGTCCAGATATATACTTTCTGTCTGATCTAAACAGTGCGTGCATGCATTGTATCCCTTGTTTGACTGTCCTGAAATGTTACTAAGAGCAGGCCAATCATTGATGGTTACGAAAAGCAACGCTCGAAGGTCAAATTCCTCTTGTTTGTGCTCGTCCCACACATGTACACCTGGTTCGGCCCACAGCTGTAAAAGTTCATCAACTAATGGCCTTAGGTACACATCAATGTCGTTGCCGGGTTGCTTTGGACCTTGGATAAGCACTGGCATCATAATGAACTTCCGCTTCATGCACAACCAAGGAGGAAGGTTGTAGATACATAGAGTAACGGGCCAGGTGCTGTGACTGCAACTCTGCTCCCCAAAAGGATTCATGCCATCTGTACTCAGACCAAACCATAAGTTCCTTGCGTCACCTGCAAATCTCGGGAACTCTCTCTCGATTTTTCTCCACTGCCGACCATCGGCGGGGTGCCTCAACTTATCGTCTTTCATACGATCTTCCATGTGCCATCGCAACAACTTCGCATGATCTTTATTTCTGAACAGACGTTTCAACCGTGGTATTATAGGAGCATACCACATCACCTTGGCAGGAACCCTCTTCCTGGGTGGCTCGCCCTCAATCTCACCAGGGTCATCTTTTCTGATCTTATACCGCAATGCAGTGCATACCGGGCATTTATCCATATTCTCATACTTCTCACCGCGGTAGAGGATGCAGTCATTAGGGCATGCATGTATCTTCTGCACGTCTAATCCTAGAGGGCAGACAAGCTTCTTTGCTTCGTACGTGCTGGCGGGCAATTCGTTCTTTCTTGGAAGCATCTTCTTCATCAGTACCAGCAACTTTTCGAATGACGAGTCAGTCACACCGGTCTCTGCCTTCCACTTCAGCAATTCCAGTGTGCTACCCAGCTTCTTCTGGCCATCTTCACAAGTTGGGTACAACAATTTGTTGTGGTCCTGTAACATCTGCTCGAACTGCAACCTCTCCTTTTCTGTGTCGCAGCCTCGCCGTGCTTCAGAAATGACCCGGCCAAGATCATCAGCGGGCTCATCTGGTTCCCGTTCTGCACCCTGATCTTCTTCTTCATTGTCTTCCATTGCGGTATCAGCATACTCAGGGAACATAGATCGGTAGTTGTCATCATCGTTCTCTTCTTCTTCATCGTCGTCTTCCATCATAACCCCTCTTTCTCCGTGCTTGGTCCAAACATTATAGCCCGACATAAAACCGGACCGAAGCAGGTGGCTCTGAATGACTCTTGAGGAAGTGTAGTCCTTCTCATTCCGACATTCAACACATGGACAAAACATATAGCCACCACCATGCTTGTTCGCATCGGCCGCATCTCGAAAAGAATGCACGCCTTCTCTGTAAGCGGCGGTGCGTCGATCACCGTACATCCATGGATGGCTCATCTGCGTCATGCAACAGTATATCAAACACAATCACGATCCTAAAAATTAGTACCGCACGGTCTAAACGAGGAAATATAGTTGCTAACCTTTTAGAATAAGTGGAAATAAAGAGGAAGAGGCTTAAGCGTGGCTCGGGCACCTCATATCGTAGTTGTGTTCGGTGAACTGAAGCGGCATCGCTCTAACAAACATTTCAACAAACACCTCTAGTGCATCCAAGCAAAAAGGAGAGCTAGCACACACTCACACACTTTCATCCAAAAAAATGCAAGAGGGGAGAGAGGGGCTGCAGGGGCCATATATATAGGCAGAGTACTTTAGTCCCGGTTTGAGACACAAACCGGGACTAAAGGGGGCGCACATGCGGGCCGCCCAGCGCATAGCCCTTTAGTCCCGGTTTGTGTCTCAAACCGGGACTAAAGGCTCGTAACGGGCCGGGACCAAAGCCTCCCGGGCGGCTGGCGAATTTGGGGCGACGTGGCCGGGCCTTTAGTCCCGGCCCAGATGGAGGCCGGGACTAAAGGGTCCAGGCCTAAGGCCCGTTTTCTACTAGTGTGAGTAGTCTACCTTGGACTATGGGTCCATAGCAGTAGCTAGATGGTTGTCTCCTCCACCATGTGCTTCATGTTTAGATCTCATGAGCTGCCCTACATGATTGAGATCACTGTTATGTAATTCTACATGTTTGGTTTGTTGGGATCCGATGAATATTGGTGTTATGATTGAGTTGCTATACTGAAATATATCTTATGCTATCTCTATGTTGTTTATGATCTTGCATGCTCTCCGTTGTTAGTAGCTATCTTGGCCGAGTAGTTGCTAGTGACTCCAAGAGGGGGTATTTATGCTCGATAGTGGGTTCATGCCTCTATTTAACCTGGGGGAGTGACAGAAACCTCTAAGGTTGTAGATGTGTTGTTGTTACTAGGGAGAAAACAACATTCATATGCTCAAGGGCATATGCTTTGTTTACATTACACACTTTGCTTAATGCAATTATCTGTTGTTCGCAACTTAATACTCATGGGGTGTTCGGATGATATCCCCGTGGGTGGATTATTAGTCATAGATGCAGTTGGATGGCGGTCTATGTATTTTGTTGTAATGCCCAGAGTAAATCGCATAGTGATCTTCTTGACATATCACGTTTATCTTTATTCTATCAATTGCCCAACTATAATTTGTTTACCCAGCATGTGTTATTTATCTTATGGAGAGACACTGCTAGTGAACTGTGGACCCCGGTCCTATTTCCATCATATTGCTATCACCTGTTTACTTTACTCGCACTGTTTACTTTACTCGCATACTTTCACTGTTTTCCACTCGATACGCTCATACCCTTTGTTTCAAGCAAACCGGTGAGATTGACAACCTCATCGCAAGTTGGGAACAAAGTACTTGGTTGTGTGTGTGCAGGTTCCACGTTGCTGCTCGCAAAGCAAAGCTTAGACAAGGCGCCATATAAATTGTCTGGAGCTGTCGCGAAGCTTGCAAGCATCACCTTCAGTCGTTTGTCTCTCCTCTCCTGATCGACATACCTTGGTTTCTTAACTGAGGGAAAACCTTGCTGCTGTATTCATCACACCTTCCTCTTGGGGTTCCCAACGGGCTGGTCATTCAACTAGGCACCAACTCTTTTCTGGCGCCATCTGCCAGCAATCAGTGGTGCATCGTACGCTATTGATCCTTGCGCGCCTGCTTGCTTGAATCCAACAGCTTCTTGTAACTTCAAGAATGTTATGCAGTGTCTCATTAGATGGTTTGAAACTCTCTTTCCATCTACATAGGCGTAGTGCATATGGAATGGTCCGTTGAGAATTTCTTTGGGTGACGGGTCATAGTTCCTAGGTCAGAACTGTCTATTGCTACTCGAATCATCTCTATTACAGTACCCGTTGCTTTGACGCTCTTCTGCTTTGCTATTTTTTCCCTTCAATCTTGCGACTACTTGGTTGTGAAAGTTGTGATTGTCATAACTGCAGGATCTGTGCCTCTGACTGCTATATTAGTGGGGTCTATCATCTTCGGGTGATCTTGCTCTCTTGTTGTGGTATGGGTCTTCTCCATCTGCAAACTTATTGGCAATGTCCATGAGTTCTGATATTGTCCTTTGTTTGGTCCTACCCATTTCCTCGATGAAGTGTGAACGACGGAGCCCGAGTACAAAGGCGTCGATTGCTCGCTCCTCAGAGACGTCTGCTGGCGTGTGGTTGACGTGGGAGCAGACGGTCCTTGTGCGTGGTGAATAACCAGCCCGTTGGGAACCCCAAGAGGAAGGTATGATGAGTATAGCAGCTAGTTTTCCCTTAGTTAAGAAACCAAGGTTTATCGTTCTTGGAGAGGAGAGACAAACGACTGAAGGTGATGCTTGCTAGCTTGTGACAGCTCCGGACAATTATATATGGCGCCTCGTCCAAGCTTTGCTTGCTAGCTGCAACGCGGAACCTGCACACAAACAACCAAGTACTTTGTTCCCAACTTGCAATGAGGTTGTCAATCTCACCGGTTTGCTTGAAACAAAGGTTATGAGCGTATCGAGTGGAAAACAATAGAGTATGCAAATAAAGTAAACAGTGCGAGTAAAGTAAACAGTGTGAGTAAAGTAAACAGGTGATAGCAATATGATGGAAATAGGACCGGGGTCCACAGTTCACTAGTGGTGTCTCTCCATAAGATAAATAACACATGCTGGGTAAACAAATTACAGTTGGGCAATTGATAGAATAAAGATAAACGTGATATGTCAAGAAGATCACTATGAGATTTACTCTGGGCATTACAACAAAATACATAGACCACCATCCAACTGCATCTATGACTAATAATCCACTTGTGGTGAATCAATCCGAGAACTCCACAAGTATTAAGTTGCAAACAACAGATAATTGCATTAAGCAAAGTGTGTAATGTAAACAAAGCATATGCCCTTGAGCATATGAATGTTGTTTTCTCCCTAGTAGCAACAGCACATCTACAACCTTAGAGGTTTCTGTCACTCCCCCAGATTAAATAGAGGCATGAACCCACTATCGAGCATAAATACCCCCTCTTGGAGTCACTAGCAACTACTCGGCCAAGATAGCTACTAACAACGGAGAGCATGCAAGATCATAAACAACATAGAGATAACAAAAGATATAATATTCAGTACAGCAACTTAATCATAAACACCAATATTCATCGGATCCCAACAAACCAAACATGTAGAATTACATAACGGTGATCTCAATCATGTAGGGCAGCTCATGAGATCTAAACATGAAGCACATGGTGGAGGAGACAACCATCTAGCTACTGCTATGGACCCATAGTCCAAGGTAGACTACTCACTCGTCGCTCTGGAGGCAAGCATGGCGATGAAGAAGACCTCGGGTGGAAATTCCCCTCTCCGGTAGGGTGCCGGGAAGAGCTTCTGGACCCTCCCGATCTTCGGGTCGACGGCGGCGGCGGATCGCGATGTGTTCTAGAAAATTGATCGGGTACTTAGGTTTTTTTCCGTCGGGGCGTCTTTATAGGCGAAGGGGCGATGTCAGAGGAGGGACCAGGCGGCCTCACGCCAGGCTCGCGCGGCCAGGGTCTGGCCGCGCCGCCCTGGTGTGTGGGCCCCTGGTGGCCCACCTCCTACTCCTCTTCGGATCTCTGGAAGCTTCCAGGTAAAATAAGAATTCAGGAACTTGTTTCGTCCAATTCCGAGAATATTTCCTGTGTATCACTTCTGAAACACAAAAACAGCAGCAAATAGGAAACTGGCACTTTGGCAACTTGTTAATAGGTTAGTTCCGGAAAATTCATAAAAGTGCCACGAAGTGTAATGAAACAATAGGCAAATGGTGTAAAAATAAGCATGGAGCATAAAAAATTATAGATACGTTGGAGACGTATCAAGCATCCCCAAGCTTAACTCCTGCTCGTCCTCGAGTAGGTAAGTGATAACAAAAGAATAATTTTTGAGGTGACATGCACCTACACAATCTTGATCATGTATGTAAGCATTTGTGAGCTGGGATCATAAGAACTTAAAACATGGGCATGAAAGATATAATCTTGACAATAAGAAACTTAGCAATCATGTTGTAAACATGCAAATGAACACAAACAAAAGATCATGAAAATGAAACAATGAAAGTCAAACGTGTGTTCAAATCATAAGGAAAAACATACAAATGGTTTTCAGCTTGTCCTTCAAAGAGAGCAAAACATAAATGCATAGGACACCTTCATGTTTAAGAGGGCGACTAGATACAAATAATTTAAGAACAAGTGAAACCAACAATATGAATCAATCAATGAACTTTGGGACAATGCATATCACACTAAGAATGACAACTATGCTCTCTTAATGGTGCATAAAGATAGAAGGTGGTGACTCAACATAAAAGTAAATGAAAGGCCCTTCACAGAGGGAAGCAGTGATTGCAAGTTTTATAACCTTCAAAAATTATGGTACTTACCGGCTTTGAGCTCTCATTGCCCCCATCATAAGCATCTTGAATGGTTAAAGTTAATGCGAGAACAATTATGAAGCATATGCTTGACAAATCATAAGTTGAAAACCTCGTGCCCCGTGAATACGAGTACCCAAACCTCATGCTACTTTACTTAGAGTCCCAAGCAAGGCTCTTGTCATTGTAAGTATATGCATATCATTGAGAACCGCCAATGGGGTACCTCCGTTCCCGATGACATGGAACAAGCCCACACCAAAATGACAGGACAAGCAGACAATGAACACCTCGACATCTCTTTTATTTGCCTTTTGTTTAGCTTTTTATTGTGATATGCGTCATCGAATGTTCACCATGGGTATGCTGCAAATTTCCACCATGAATTATGCATGGCTTAGATTGGCGGCCTGGCGTTTCCCTAACACATATACAAACTCCATGATCCCCACAAGATTCCCAATTCATTTCACACCGCGGGCATCCATAAACAAAAGATCACGATATCAACTCAAATAAGAAGTGCGATGTTGAAAGCTTGCCCATGACAGCATGGCTGGGCTAGAATCCAACTTACAACTTGCAAGCATAACAACTCAACATAAGATACCACAATGTCAAAAAAATTAGAACATGAAAAAGTAAAGTGTGCCTTCCGGTTCGTGAGAGCTTTACTAACCGAATTTCGCATAACACTGGTAAGAGTTTAATTTGAAGAGAAAATAAAAGCAAGTCAAATTTACTTGGAATAGCAAATTGCTAGTAGGTATGTATGGTGGACACTTTGGAAAACTTTGGCTTTTAGGAGTTGGATGCACGAGTAGATCTCATACTCAGTACAAGGCGAGGGCTAGCAGAAGACTGGGAGCGACCAACTAAGAGAGCAATAATGGCCATAATCATGCAAAGCGACAAAGCAACATTAAAAGAAGCATAAGATGGCATCAAAAGTCAAAAACTAAATGATCATAGAGGCTATTGGCGACTTTGTAAGAGTCTAACATGTGTGAGCATGCGCCAAGTCAACCCAAATAAAGCATCAAGGAGAAATCCAAAATAATGCTTCCATACAATAAAAACAACGCATGATTTTTTCAAAGGCTCATTAAGCAATCTCAGTTATTTGAGACAAGTCATGCTACAGAAAAACCACTAAGCATACTATCAAAAAGACATCAAGCATGACATGAAAAAGCCTAAGCCGCAGTCTACACAAGCTCCTTCTTGTACCACTTTTTTGCACAAAGTTTTTTCTCTTTTCCAACACCATTTGAAATTTTTATAAACACCTCTTTTGATGAAAACCAATAAAGATCAGAGACAAAAATACACCTTGATGAAAAGATATGACAAGGTCTAAACGCAAATCAAGGCGAAAACGAAAACCAAAAGCAGTAGCAGAAAAAGAAGAACACTCGATGAACGATAAGAGTGAAAACGGAGTGTTCTTGGCAAATGAAAAGCAAGGCAACTTCTCCAAAAGAAATTTGTTGGGGTCCAACCATTTATTGCAGCAAACAAACAAACTAAACCAACTAAGAAAACTAAAACAACTGACGCTCCAAGAAAAACACATAGTGCATGAAGCAATAAAAATATAGCGTCTTGAAAGGTGACCTGATTTTTGCCGATGAAGAAGGGGTGCCTCGGGGGCATCCCCATGCTTTGACGCTTGTACTTCTTGGATATTTTTTGGGGTGATGCATGGGAATCCCCAAGCTCGAGCTTTTTTCCATTCTTCAACTCATCTCATCATTCTCCAATCCCTACACTTGAAAACTTCCTTCATACAAAACTAAACACAATTCTATTAGCAACATTAGAGCAAGCATAACATATAATCAACCTCTTTTTGCTTCAGGTTTCAACTCAAAACCACCACATATATAGCAAATACTACTGTAGCAACTTCTCTAAAAGTTCCGTGATCAAAAGAACTCAAAAGAAAGCGATAAAGTGGCAAACACAAATATTCGCAGAAATCTGTCAAAACTGAACAGCTGACAAAGGTCGAATGTTTGAGGGGTTTTCTGTTGCTCAAATCAAAAAGTGTTCAACTAACAAAAGTTTTGATATAACCTGGGGCATATGCACAAGAAATCGCAGGTCCAAAAGATATACAGAGAATTTATACGAATTTATACGGTGCAGCACCGAAATCAGTTTCAGGACAGCAACATCCCCAAATCTTTACCTCACTCAAATTAGAGGCTTCTCTTGGCACAAAAACAAAACAAAAAAGATAAGGAGCGGTCATTACAGTAGTAATGACTTCCAAGACTCAAATAAAAGAAAAAAGTGCTGAAAACAAAACATTGGGTTATCTCCCAAGAGTGCTTTTCTTTAACGCCTTTGAGCTAGGCGCAGAAAATTGCGAATCAAGTAATATCAATAGATGAAGTGCTAGTTACCTCAGTAGGCTCTTTGAAGGTTCCTGAAGATGATTCAACCTGCAAGTCACCCTTAGTGGAACTAAGAGTCTTACCAATTTTAAAGAACATGTTGAGATTTAAGCGCAGAAACCTTGGGAACATACATAAATTTTTGCTCTTTTCCAACAAACACTTTCTCTTTCTTAAATTTAAGAGAAGAGAAGATTAAGCTAAGAGTTTCCATAGACTCCTCTAGTTTACCAATCCTTAAATTTTGATTATCAAGAGTAGTGCTAGCCTCTAAAACGGTAATCCTCTTACCAATATTTTCTACTAGTTCACTAATTCGGCTAGCATTTTCTAGGATATTTGGCAAACTTTTCTCTAAAGAGCTGAGCTTTTCTACCACCTCCTCCAAGGTGGTTTCGGTTTTAGCAACATGAATAGGTGGTATTCCCACTAAACTTTCAATTATAGTGCATGCTTCTCCAGCGGGAGTACCCAGAAAATTACCTCCTGTAAGAGTATCGAGAACATACCTATTCCAACTAGATATACCAACATAAAAATTTCTAAGGAGGATCGTGGTAGAGTGCTTTTTGGTACACCTATGATGAGCATTGTTAATACAATACCAAGCATCTTTTAAACTTTCTCCCCCTTGTTGCTTAAAACTGCAAACTTCTACTTCAGGATTACTCATTTTAGCAAAACGAAGGTAAACAAGTAAAAACAACTACCAAGGATTCTAATTTTTTTGGGTTTTTGATATAAAACGATGCAGGTAAAATAAATAAAGTAAAGCAAAACAATAACAAAGTAAAGGATGTGCGTGCGAAAACTCCCCTCGCAGAAGTCTTCTACTTCCTCCCCGGCAACGGCGCCAGAAAAGAAGCTGCTGGCGTGTGGTTGACGTGGGAGCAGACAGTCCTTGTGCGTGGTGAATAACCAGCCCGTTGGGAACCCCAAGAGGAAGGTATGATGAGTATAGCAGCTAGTTTTCCCTCAGTTAAGAAACCAAGGTTTATCGTTCTTGGAGAGGAGAGACAAACGACTGAAGGTGATGCTTGCTAGCTTGCGACAGCTCCGGACAATTATATATGGCGCCTCGTCCAAGCTTTGCTTGCTAGCTGCAACGCGGAACTTGCACACAAACAACCAAGTACTTTGTTCCCAACTTGCGATGAGGTTGTCAATCTCACCGGTTTGCTTGAAACAAAGGTTATGAGCGTATCGAGTGGAAAACAATAGAGTATGCAAATAAAGTAAACAGTGCGAGTAAAGTAAACCGTGCGACTAAAGTAAACAGGTGATAGCAATATGATGGAAATAGGACCGGGGTCCACAGTTCACTAGTGGTGTCTCTCCATAAGATAAATAACACATGCTGGGTAAACAAATTACAGTTGGGCAATTGATAGAATAAAGATAAACGTGATATCTCAAGAAGATCACTATGAGATTTACTCTGGGCATTACAACAAAATACATAGACCGCCAACCAACTGCATCTATGACTAATAATCCACTTGTGGTGAATCAATCCGAGAACTCCACAAGTATTAAGTTGCGAACAACAGATAATTGCATTAAGCAAAGTGTGTAATGTAAACAAAGCATATTCCCTTGAGCATATGAATGTTGTTTTCTCCCTAGTAGCAACAGCACATCTACAACCTTAGAGGTTTCTGTCACTCCCCCAGATTAAATAGAGGCATGAACCCACTATCGAGCATAAATACCCCCTCTTGGAGTCACTAGCAACTACTCGGCCAAGATAGCTACTAACAACGGAGAGCATGCAAGATCATAAACAACATAGAGATAACAAAAGATATAATATTCAGTACAGCAACTTAATCATCAACACCAATATTCATCGGATCCCAACAAACCAAACATGTAGAATTACATAACGGTGATCTCAATCATGTAGGGCAGCTCATGAGATCTAAACATGAAGCACATGGTGGAGGAGACAACCATCTAGCTACTGCTATGGACCCATAGTCCAAGGTAGACTACTCACTCATCGCTTTGGAGGCAAGCATGGCGATGAAGAAGACCTCCGGTGGCGATTCCCCTCTCCGGCAGGGTGCCGGGAAGAGCTTCTAGACCCTCCCGATCTTCGGGTCGACGGCGGCGGCGGATCGCGATGTGTTCTGGAAAATTGATCGGGTACTTAGGTTTTTTCCGTCGGGGGGTCTTTATAGGCGAAGGGGCGATGTCAGAGGAGGGACCAGGCGGCCTCACGCCAGGCTCGCGCGGCCAGGGGCCTGGCCGCGCCGCCCTGGCGTGTGGGCCCCTGGTGGCCCACCTCCTACTCCTCTTCGGATCTCTGGAAGCTTCCGGGTAAAATATGAAGGGTTTCGTAGCATAGAAAACAAAAAAATTCCTACGTGTACGAACAAGAACAGCCAAGATCTGATCTACGAGATGCAAAACAACGAGCGAGAGAGATTAGATCTACATACCCTTGTAGATCGCACAGCGGAAACGTTCGTATGAACGTGGTCGGCGTAGTCGTACTAGCGTCTCCTCCTCGCGATCCGATCCGATCCAAGCGCCACAACGGGCGGCGCCTCCGAGCGTTGCACACGTACAGCGCAACGACGACTCCTCCTCCTTGGTCCAGCAAGGTGCGGTGAAGTGGTAGATGGGATCAGCAGCACGACGGCGTGGTGCTTATGGTGGAGAGAATCTGCGGGCAGGGCTTCGCCTACGCGCGCGAGGTGGAAGAAGATTGGGCAAAAGAACTAGTCAAACTAGGGCTAGAAAAGACTACACGAGAGACAGCAGCGTGGCGGCTGAAAACAATTTTCGGTAGCCAGAACCGTCCGATGCAGGTCCTTTTATAGGTGCTTCATCGTATGACCTAAGGGCTGACGTACGTTTCAAGTTTCTGAAAACTTGACCGCGACGTCACAGCGATCGAATCATCCCATCAGTCGGCCGATGCACCAGGCGAGCAAGCAGCCCTGGCGATCGAGGGCGATCGAGCGAGCCACGGCCTCGATTCGCTCTGGCCGGCCTCTTGATCGCTAGCTGGAGCGGTCGGTCGGCCCAGCCCAGCCTTCCTGGCACCGGCCTGAGTGCGGCCTGGGCGCAGCGGCCCAATGGCGTGCGAGGCCTGCCCCAGCCGGACCATCCGGCCGGCCCAGCCGAGGTGAGAACCTGGCGCGGCGACGGCCTGCTCAGCCGGCCCAGGTTCGGCTCCTCTCTTCTTTCCCCCTTTTTTTTTCTTTCTTTTGCCCTTTTCCTTTTGCAGTTTGTCTAGATGGGCTACAAAATTAGCCCATTAGTAAAACTTTTCGTGGACTACTTTTTAGCCCTATTTATTTCCAATAAATAAATATATATGTATTAATATTTATTAATTCAATAATTAATAAATCATTAATCCTCTTCCCCCGGAACAATTCCGTAACTCTCCGAAACAATTTCCATAAATCCTGAAACTACCCTAGCGTCGATGAGCGTTAAGTGTGTGACCCTACGGGTTCGAGAATGTGTGGACATGATCACCATCAATAATCAATAGCGGGATCTGGAAATCCATATTGACTCCCACATATTCAACGAAGATCATTATCGGTGAACCACGATGTCAGGATTCAAATAATCCCGTATACAAATTCCTTTGTCTCACGATATTTTACTTGCCCGAGATTCAATCGTCGGTATCGCCATACCTAGTTCAATCTCGTTCGCAGCAAGTACTCTTTACTCGTTCCGCAATCCAATATCACCCTGTGATTAAACTCATTAACCACGTGTTTGCAAATGGTGTATGATATTGATTACCGAGTGGGCCCAGAGTATATCTCTCCGACATGGGAGGGACAAATCCCAATCTCGATACATGCAACCCAACAAGTACTTTCCGATTACCTGAGAGACACCTTTATGATCACCCTCTCATAGGGTGACGTTTGATGATCTCAAAGCTCTCTTCCGGTACCAGGGAGTGGCATTATCTCATGGTCTAAGGAATATGATACTGACATAGGAAAAGCTACGCAATTGTGAACACAATGACACGATCTAATTGCTGTGCTTAATTTGGGTCTATCCATCATATCATTCTTCTAATGACATGACCTCATTATTAATCGACAACTCATGTCTATGGTTAGGAAACCTTAACCATCATTAATCAATGAGCTAGTCTAGTAGAGGCATACTAGGGACACAGTGTTGTTCATAAACCACACAAGTATTAATGTTTCCGCTTAATACAATTATAGCATGGAGTATAAACATTATCATGAACAAGAAATATGATAATAACAATATTATTATTGCCTCTAGGGCATATTTCCTTCAGTCTCCCACTTGCACTAGAGTCAATAATCTAGTCATACTTGCGCCTTTAACACCTATGGCATTCCGGTGTTCTTCATACGCGTTGCACGTGGTAAACCTTATCTATGGGTCTGACACTTTCAGGTCCGTTTGTATTTGCATATTCTTTTGCGTCAGCACGCATTACTCATC
Organism: Dactylis glomerata; assembly: GCA_007115705.1. Classification (NCBI taxonomy): domain Eukaryota; kingdom Viridiplantae; phylum Streptophyta; class Magnoliopsida; order Poales; family Poaceae; genus Dactylis; species Dactylis glomerata. Next base: position 1,186,153 of record QXEO01000234.1, on the reverse strand, counting down.
TTATATGAGATAGCATCATATAAACTTGGTCTTCTGGTGAGACCTTTGTTTCTTGGCCGAGACTATGTTGTCACTATTGTCATACAATAGAACTACATAGTACTAGCACACTTGGAACTACACTTAGTTCTCTTGCTGCTTCTCAAGCAATTATACTAAGCCTTCGTTGAAGTATCCATCACAATGTCTAACTTTGAAACTCATTCAAGTTATCATGGAACTTTCTTCCATCTTATTGTGCCACCTTATAACTCAAAACAAATAGCCTAAAATTGAGATTAAATTTTACCTGTATATGTGACAAAGCCAATGTAACACATTGCAATGAGCCATTTGTCACTTCTGCATACAGAACATATTCTTACTTCTTCAAAAGTACATAAGAATATTTTTACTATTGTCCAACGATCATCATATGAATGCTCGTAACCTTTTAGAGCATCGGACATATCTAGATATACATATCATGGTATACAAGATTGATAAGATCATTCTTGTGGTTTCAATCATCAAGTGTCAAAACAGTTGATTCTTGCTTCAACCTCTTCCATGCAACAAGAACCGTTCTTATTGTTTCCATATTGAACAAATTCAATATTTCATCTATGCACTCTGACAAAACTATATTAGTGCCTCAATCTATCTGCATAGACATTGATGCTTAATATTCTGGTTTTGCCCAAGTCTTTCATTAAAAATCTAATTTTAATGAAAACTTTACAATATCAAGAAAAACACATAATTTCCAATGACCAATATGTAATCTACATAAAGCATTAGAAATATGTCTTAGCGCTCCCACTTACTTTCTTGTAAATACAAGCATCTTCAATATCTTGATGAAATTAAACCCTTTAACATTTTCATCATTGAAGATTCCAACTTCGCTATGCTTACTTCTACCATTGAAGTTTGCATACACATCTAGCAACCTTTGAATCAACAAAACCCATTGGGTCGTGTCTGGTACACGTCCTTGGTGTGCATTCCGGTAGAGGAACGTTGTTTCGTTTATTCAACTAACATATCTCTATATGTAATTGATGCTAGAATAATTCATATGACGAAGTCAGGGCCCATCATCGCTTCTTTGTATATTGTTGGTTACTATTATCTAATAATATCTCGTCCTCAAATCTTGCTATTTGATTACGACGAACTTGGTTAAATAGGAACTTCGATGCCGTGACTACAACATATTGTAGACGCGTGAGCTATGAATGCAGTTGCCACTTCCAGAACATTTTCTGGTGCTGCGCTACTCTGATCATCTTGCTCAGATTCAATAACCTCATCAAGTTCTATCTTCCTCCCACTTAAACCTTTCGCGAGAAATTCCTTCATAAGAAATTCACTTCTTTTAGTGACAATCACCTTTAATTGGGTTTATGGCAGAAAAAACACCCATCGACATTCTTTGGGATAACCTACAAAGACTTACTAATCCAATTTTGGTTGTAAACATTTTACATATATGCCTTGCATACCAAAATTCAAGAAAAGACAACTATAACTTGTATGGTGTCATTTCGGCAGATTATGATGGTGTTCTATTCAGTGAAAAGCGGTAGTCTCTAAAGCATAATCCATAAATTATATTGGTAGTTTATTTCATCATTGATCTAACCATGTCAAACAAGGTTTGATTACATCCATCGAAAACTCCATACTCCTATGGTGTTTATCACGATGAAAATTTGTGGAACAATTCCTCTAACTCTTAGATGTTTGCTAAACTTGTAACTCAAATATTCTTCTTTATGATCTAATCATACAACTTGAATATTCTTGTTACAACAATTTTCACTTCATAAATTGAACAATTTCAATTATTTCATATTTCTATCTCATCAAGTAGATATATAATACATCTATCGATGAAATAGAAAATACACCATGATCGACTTCACACCATGGACTACATACATCAACATGTATGATCTCCATTTAGTTAGTCGCTTGTTTTGTTCATGGCCCATGAACGAAGTTTAATCATCTTTAGGAAAAGTCTCACAAGCGTCAATCAATTCAAAATCAAATGACTCGAAAATCTATCAATATAGAATTTCTTTCATGTTTTGTTTCCAATATGACTTAAACGGCGGTGTCATATATAAGTGAAATTCGTTTTGTCTGGTGACCTTTAGCATCAGTGTTATAAATGTCTATTTCACCAACAAGATTTATAATAATCTATCCATCGATTATGGAAGACGGTAATGACATGAACAATAATTGTTCTCATAATACCAGAACAAAATAACAATTATTAAGTTCATGAAATATCTTGAAGGTTAGCTTTGATGTCGACGAGAAGCACAATAACACTTTTATTTGTATCTCGACATGCACCATATTCTTTTACTAGTTACTTAGGCCATTGTACTTCTTGTATTGTGTTGCTTTGTATGACATTTCATACCAACAATCCAGTATCCAATACTCAAGAATTACATTGTTAACAGGCAAAGAATACATCTATAACATGTATATCACTTATATACCCGAGCTGGACATTTCCAGTCTTTTCCTTTTCTACCAAATATTTTGCAGATCCTATTTAGTGTTTCCTCTCCATTAGAAGAATCTATCAACATCAATAGTGGCGTCAATCATTTGACACATAGTCCAAAGGATGTTAGTCAAATACTAACGGCCTTGGAATTTGCACATTGAGGTGGATCACCATCATCATATAATTGGCGTTCTTCTCGATTCCATTCTTTAACATTCTTTTAGTATAGCAAAACAATTTGCTGATACCTTTTCATTCATCCTATCATGACAACTTTCATGATCAAACTACTATAGCACATAAGGATGAATGCAAGTATATATTAGTTCCCAATCCATTGGGTGATTTGGATGCCTAGCATCTTCAATCTTCACATATATTCATACAATATGAGCATATGTTCTTTTACTAAATTATACTTCATCATTTTGCAAACAATCAAAGATTTAGATATCAAATATCTTGCACTTCTTGTTTGTTTCTAAAACAATTCTTTCAGCTCGATGATCACTTTGATTCTCAAACAATTTTGAAGATCAATTTCTCATGGAGGCAAACATGATCTTATATGCTAAACTTGAATCGTTGCTCTTAGATTAATACAACTTATTAAATCGCACGGAGCAAGTGAGGTTTGCTAAAGTTGCGATAGGACTTAATCTTTAGTCTTGACATTCTTACTAAACAGTACTAGTCCGAAAGGTGATTATCCAGAATTCTATAGTTCTTTTAACTCAATTAAAACTAAGTGTCGGTGGAAAACGGTTGCCAAAGACTACAACGACTTATGCAAATACACTAAGATTTAGTTCATGATAATTAGTTCAAGTTAATCAAATTACTAATGAACTCCCACTAAATTCAACATCCCTCAAAGTTGTTTAGTGAAGCATGATCCAAATTCACTACACCGAGACCGATCATCACGTGAATGATGTAGCTTTAATGGTGAACATCAATATATTGATCATATCATCCATATGACTCATGCTTGACCTTTCGGTCCGTGTGTTCCGAGGCCATGTCTGTACATGCTAGGCTCGTCAAGTTTAACCCGCATATTTTTGCATGTGTAAATCTGGCTTACACCCGTTGTATGTGAACGTAGAGTTTATAGCACCCGATCATCACGTGATGCTTCAAAACGACGATCTTTCGCAACGGTGCATACGAGGGGAGAACACATTCTATCTTGAAATTAAGTGTGAGGGATCATCTTATAATGCTACCGTCGCGATCAAAGCAAAATAAGATACATACATAAAGGATAAACATCACATGCATATACAATATGTGACATGGTATAGCCAATCTTCGCGCATTGATCTCCATCTCGTGTGCGCCGGCATGATCTCCATCAGTCCACCATGATTGCCTCCACCACGAATAGCAACTACGACTATTGCTAACTACTTAGCGATAAAGTAAAGCTATTACATGGCGTATAAAGAAGTTGACACGCAGGTCATACAAAATTATAAAGACAACCATATGGCTCCTGCCGGTTGTGAACTCATCGACATGCAAGTCGTGAAATATTACAAAACGTGATCATTGCATACATCAAATATATCATCATACACATCACATCTTGTGGCAATACCATATCACAAACACTCCCTGCAAAAACAAGTTAGACGCCTCTAATTTGTTGATTGCATGTTTTACGTGGCTTATGGGAGCTACGCATAAGAACGGTTCTTACCTACGCAAAGCCACAACGGTGATATTATGGTTGCTAACATCCGTTGTAAATCCCATGACTACTATAGTGAGAGAAACTGACATCCACCAGCCGCATGTCTGGAACAAGCCACACGTCAAGTGCGGAGCCGGTCTCGCGAACGAGGTCGCGTAAAGTTGGCCTGGACCGCTTCGATCTCACTATACCGCGCCATAAGAAATACACAACAAAGAGGTTTGCAACAGAAAACATCAACGCCCGCAACAAGCATGTTGCGTTCTACTCGTGAAACACATCTACGCATAGATCTAGCTCTGATACCACTGAAGGGTTTCGTAGCATAGAAAACAAAAACAAATTCCTACGTGTACGAACAAGAACAGCCAAGATCTGATCTACGAGATGCAAAACAATGAGCGAGAGAGATTAGATCTACATACCCTTGTAGATCGCACAGCGGAAACGTTCGTATGAACGTGGTCGGCGTAGTCGTACTAGCGTCTCCTCCTCGCGATCCGATCCGATCCAAGCGCCACAACAGGCGGCGCCTCCGAGCGTTGCACACGTACAGCGCAACGACGACTCCTCCTCCTTGGTCCAGCAAGGTGCGGTGAAGTGGTAGATGGGATCAGCAGCACGACGGCGTGGTGCTTATGGTGGAGAGAATCTGCGGGCAGGGCTTCGCCTACGCGCGCGAGGTGGAAGAAGATTGGGCAAAAGAACTAGTCAAACTAGGGCTAGAAAAGACTACACGAGAGACAGCAGCGTGGCGGCTGAAAACAATTTTCGGTAGCCAGAACCGTCCGATGCAGGTCCTTTTATAGGTGCTTCATCGTATGACCTAAGGGCTGACGTACGTTTCAAGTTTCTGAAAACTTGATCGCGACGTCACAGCGATCGAATCATCCCATCAGTCGGCCGATGCACCAGGCGAGCAAGCAGCCCTGGCGATCGAGGGCGATCGAGCGAGCCACGGCCTCGATTCGCTCTGGCCGGCCTCTTGATCGCTAGCTGGAGCGGTCGGTCGGCCCGGCCCAGCCTTCCTGGCACCGGCCTGAGTGCGGCCTGGGCGCAGCGGCCCAATGGCGTGCGAGGCCTGCCCCAGCCGGACCATCCGGCCGGCCCAGCCGAGGTGAGAACCTGGCGCGGCGACGGCCTGCTCAGCCGGCCCAGGTTCGGCTCCTCTCTTCTTTCCCCCTTTTTTTTTCTTTCTTTTGCCCTTTTCCTTTTGTAGTTTGTCTAGATGGGCTACAAAATTAGCCCATTAGTAAAACTTTTCGTGGACTACTTTTTAGCCCTATTTATTTCCAATAAATAAATATATATGTATTAATATTTATTAATTCAATAATTAATAAATCATTAATCCTCTTCCCCCGGAACAATTCCGTAACTCTCCGAAACAATTTCCATAAATCCCGAAACTACCCTAGCGTCAATGAGCGTTAAGTGTGTGACCCTACGGGTTCGAGAATGTGTGGACATGATCACCATCAATAATCAATAGCGGGATCTGGAAATCCATATTGACTCCCACATATTCAACGAAGATCATTATCGGTGAACCACGATGTCAGGATTCAAATAATCTCGTATACAAATTCCTTTGTCTCACGATATTTTACTTGCCCGAGATTCAATCGTCGGTATCGCCATACCTAGTTCAATCTCGTTCGCAGCAAGTACTCTTTACTCGTTCCGCAATCCAATATCACCCTGTGATTAAACTCATTAACCACGTGTTTGCAAACGGTGTATGATATTGATTACCGAGTGGGCCCAGAGTATATCTCTCCGACATGGGAGGGACAAATCCCAATCTCGATACATGCAACCCAACAAGTACTTTCCGATTACCTGAGAGACACCTTTATGATCACCCTCTCATAGGGTGACGTTTGATGATCTCAAAGCTCTCTTCCGGTACCAGGGAGTGGCATTATCTCATGGTCTAAGGAATATGATACTGACATAGGAAAAGCTACGCAATTGTGAACACAATGACACGATCTAATTGCTGTGCTTAATTTGGGTCTATCCATCATATCATTCTTCTAATGACATGACCTCATTATTAATCGACAACTCATGTCTATGGTTAGGAAACCTTAACCATCATTAATCAATGAGCTAGTCTAGTAGAGGCATACTAGGGACACAGTGTTGTTCATAAACCACACAAGTATTAATGTTTCCGCTTAATACAATTATAGCATGGAGTATAAACATTATCATGAACAAGAAATATGATAATAACAATATTATTATTGCCTCTAGGGCATATTTCCTTCAAAATAAGACTTCAGGAACTTGTTTCATCCAATTTCGAGAATATTTCCTGTGTATCACTTCTGAAACACAAAAACAGCAGAAAACAGGAAACTGGCACTGTGGCAACTTGTTAATAGGTTAGTTCCGGAAAATGCATAAAAGTGCCACGAAGTGTAATGAAACAATAGGCAAATGGTGTAAAAAAAAGCATGGAGCATAAAAAATTATAGATACGTTGGAGACGTATCAACGTCTTCTGCTGAGTTTTTTTTATGATCTAGCGATGTATATACGAGCGCAATGACTCGCCGCTTTTTTCTGTGCAAGCCTTGAGTTCTTCGATCGATACTGGTCATGTATAGGTTGATCTGAAATTGCCGGTGAACTGCTTTTCTAGCTCATTCCAGTTTCCAATGGATTCTTTGGGTAATTTGCTCAACCAAGACCGTGCTGCACTGGTGAGGTGTAGCTGCAAACTTTGCATAGTTGTTTCTTTGGAGCCCCCGAGTATCTTGATGGCTTGGAGGTAGTCTATTAGCCAAGATTCAGATTCTTGCGAATCATCGTATTTTTGCTGGTCGTGGGGTAATTTGAATCCCTTGGGTACCTGCATTTTGTGAACCCTGTTGGTAAAGCATGACGCCCCCATCTCTGTTTCCTCGTCCTCATAGTATCCTTTGTCCCACTCGTAGCAAGATCTGTTTACCTACGCCCGTGTGATGATGTTTCTTGCATCTCCGTCTCGTGATCTGTGATTTGCCTGCCTGGGCGACCTGGACCGACATGGTTGTGGCGCTTCATCATGTGGAGATTGAGATCTTCGGATTTGCCTGCCTTGTCATGACCCACAAGTATAGGGGATTGCAATAGTCTTCGAGGGAAGTAAAACCCAAATTTATTGATTCGACACAAGGGGAGCCAAAGAATATATGTAAGCCTTAACAGATGAGTTTTCAATTCAGCTACACCTAGAAACAGACTTGTTCGCAGCGGTTTATCAGTAGCAACAGTTTTATAGTGGTGATAGTAGTGAAACAGTAACAGCTGTAGTAAAATAAAAGCGGTAATAGTAGCAATAGTAAACAGCAGGATAAAATACTGTAGGCATAGGGATGGATGTACGGGCATTGCATGGATAAGATAATTCATGAAATCAGTGAGACATGGGCATTGCAGATAAATAATATAAAGCATCCTAGTACTAACAATCAAAGGCATGTGTTCTGTATATAGTCGTACGTGCTCACGATGAGAAACTTGCACGACATCTTTTGTCCTATCAGCCTGTTGCAGCAGGGCCTCAAGGGAAACTACTAGTAATTAAGGTACTCCTTTTTAATAAAGTACCAGAGCAAAGCATTAGCACTCGGTGAACACATGTGATCCTCACATCATAGCCATCTCCTCCGGTTATCCCAATTTCTGTCAGTTTGGGGCCTCAGGTTCCGGACAACAATATGTGTATACAACTTGTAGATAAGACCATAAACAACAAGTATCATCATAAAACAATAACAAGTTCAGATCTGAAATCATGGCACTTGGGCCCAAAGTGACAAGCATTAAGCACAACAAGTTGCAACAATGTCATAAGCACTAATAGAAGATACTAGGCACTATGCCCTAACAATCTCATAGCAAATTACATGAATGATCTCATCCAATCCCTACCATCCCCTTCACCTACAGTGGGGATTACTCACACATGGATGGGGGAGTCATGGATGGTTGATGGAGAGACATCGGTGATGTTGGTGATGAAGATCTCCTCCAAATCCCCGTCCTGGCAGGGTGCTAGAACGGAGTTTCTAGTTCCGAATTGCGGTTTCTGATGGTGGCAGCGCAGCGGAAGTCTATCTGGGAAAAACGCCGAACCCCCGCTGTTTTCAGGTCAGAGGGTATATGTATGCGGAAGGAGGGGTCGAGGCGACGGCCGAGGCGGCCTCACCACAGGTGGGCACGGCCAGGGCTGGGCCGCGCCCCTGGTGGTGAGCCCAGGCTGCTGCCCCCCTTCGTCTCTCCTTCTGGCTCCGTGGGTCTTCTAGCAAATAGAATTTTTGCAATATTTTCTGGGATTTTTCCTGAAAGTCGGATTTCTGCACAAAAACGAGACACCAGAGCAATTCTGCTGAAAACAGCATTAGTCTGTGTTAGTTGTATTCAAAACACACAAATTAGAGGAGAAACAATAGCAAAAGTGTTCGGGAAAGTAGATACGTTTTGGACGTATCAACTCCCCCCAAGCTTAGCTATTTGCTTGTCCTCAAGCAATTCAGTTAACAACTGAGAGCGATAAAAGAAACTTTCACGACCACATTTTCTTCATAGATGTATATATACTAACTATATGATCAAGTACTCAGGCAATTCATAATAAGAAATATGCAACTAATGTTACCTCATAGTCAAGCAAGCTATGAAAGAGTGCCAACATACTAATAACAAGTAACATGAACATAAGAAGTTACAAGATTGTAATGCTCATAAATGATATGAAAGAGTGGTATCCCGCTTGCCTTTATTTATGGAGCAAAACATAAATGCTGAGGCACCTCTGAAGTTCAAGAGAAGACTAGAAGTAAAAATATCAAAGATACAAGCATCAAGGTTATACCACAATTAACCGTGTTCTGGGACAAGCACATTACACTAAGAGTAACAGCTATGCTCTCAAGAAGGTGCTTAAAAGTTAGAAAATGAAGACTCAACATAAAAGTAAAAGAAAGGCCCTTCGCAGAGGGAAGCAGTGATTTAACATGTGCTAGAGCTTTTCATTTGTAAAACAGGGATAAAAATTTATTTTGAGAGGTGGTTGTTTCATGTTAACGATTGGCAATGGGGACTTCCTATCTTCCATAATAAACAAGTGAGAGCGGTTCCGAGTTCTTTGAAAATTTGGCACATTGGTGCTCTTTTATAAAGCTTTGGCACTCCTCCCCACCTTTTTCCTTTCTCAAACCATGGCTAACCGATTCCATCGGGTGCCCACCAACTTTCACATACCATGGAGGAGTGCTCTTTTTCTTTTCTTTTTAGAAATTAGATTATAATGGTCTAACCAGCTCCCTTGCAAAATTAATGACGAGCAGATGAAGCTGCCTAGTCGAGGGGTACTTCATTTAATATGGAAGATAGCAATTCCGACCACTACGTCCTCATGAGCTAAAAACAGTGGCACAAAATGAGAAGTATTTGAAGGTTTTGAAAGGTAGCACATGAAAATTTACTTGGAATGGCTTTGAAATACCATGCATAGGAATTTATAGTGGACTCTTTGGTAGACTTGGTTTTTGGTAATTTGATGCACGAGAAGTATTCCCTCTCAGTATAAGTGAAGGCTAGCAAAAGACTGGGAAGCGACAATCGAGAGAGCAAAAACTGTCATAATCATGCTTGCGACAAAACAAAATTAATATAGGCATAAAAATGATACAAGAACTCTGAGGCAAAGTAAATCATCGAGGCTTAATTGACTTTTTGTTCAGTCATGTGCATGCTTGAGCATGTGCCAAGTCGATTCAAATGAAATTTTCAGAGGTGGATACCACAATGACATACCATATTGTGAATAAAACAATGCAAGCAAGCGTCTACATGACATGCTACAAACTATTAGTAAATTGGAACTAATCATATGAAAGCAAGAACTACAAAGCATCCATTAGATAACATATACCTTACATGAACCGACTAAGCATGTCCACATAGATGAGTATATGTACAAAAATGAAAACAAATAGAGTTCATACCAGCCTCTTACCACATCTCGGATTGTCATATGTCGTCATTATTGCCTTTCACTTGTGTGGCTTGAATAATATGAAATGAATACCAAGCTCCAACGGAGTCTCGAGAGACTGAACTCTGCAACAAACTTTACAAAACCGAAGAAGAGCAACAAATATTTTTGGGTTTTTGATTTTTAAACAAGAACAAAAGGAAATGGCAAACAAAGCAAAATATTTTTGGATTTTTCAAACTTCAAACCGAAAATAGAGAACAAAGCAAACCAAAGCTAGAAAGCTAAAAGGCAAACAAAGAGAAACAACGGAAATATTTTTGGTCTTTTTGTGTTTTTGAAAGAAGAAATAAGAACGAGAACCATAAAGAAAATGAAACATGAATATACAAAGGACCGACAAAATATGATATGTAGATGCGTGAATCGTCGGCGTACCTCCCCCCAAGCTTAGGCTTTTGGCCTAAGTGGAGATCAATCCCAGCTCGGCCATGAATTGGCATCCCCAAAATATGACGAAGAAGCACCTTCGTCCTGATATGAGCTCGAGGGCACTCCGGTATGGTACGTGGTGTAGTGATAGGCCGGCTCCTCCTCTTCCTCCTGGTCCACGACGCCATGCTGTACGTTGAGGCCGAGCACCCTAAGCCGCTCGTCCAACTCCTCCTTCGTGCGTGACCATGGCCTGTTGTCAATACTGAACAAACTAGGTTGTAGCTAGGGCACTTCCCTTTCCTCTCCATCTGTAAATAAATTCTATAAACTAATTTCCCTGCACAAGAGTTAGCAGTAACAAAATGATGGAGCTTCATGGCAGCAAGATCAAGCCTCTGTGGAGTCAACAATATATCATGAGGAGCAATAGGAAGTTCAAGAGCAGCAACAATGCACGCAGTAATAATACCTCCATAAATAGGTCCCCTAGCGGCTAGGCGACGAGCAATAATAGCACCGAGGTTATACTTCCTGCTAACATCAAGAGCGGTAGCTAGGAAAGCTAAATGATAATTGGAGATATTGCTAGTATTTCCTCTACCAAGTACACTAGTGGCAAGATAGTAAGTAAAATATCTAATAGCTGGGAGTTGAATGTTTCTTATCTTGCCACGCTGTGCGGTGAGGTCATCATCGTTGGTCACTCCTCGGTAGAGCTCCAACAAATCAGTGGGCTGATGAAGCATCTTCTTTGCCATCCCAAACATGGGTATACCTAGAATATTACAAAACCTCTCCAAAGACATGGTGATAGACTTATCATAAATCTTAAATGCAATGGAAGGGTTGAAATGAGAGTTAGTGAATTTAAAACTTTCAACGAAAATCTTTGTGAGAATAGCATATTGATTACTCTCATCCATCATGTATGTAGTCAATACAACCCTGTTAATAAGGAGCAAGAAATCATCAAGAATCCTTGCATCACTCAAAAAATTAGCACAAGGGAAGGTGGATGGATGCGCATCTCCATCGTCTCCTTCAAGGTTTGGTGACATAAGATCTTCATTGTAAGATATCCTATATTGAGCAGTGGATCTTGAAGGCCTTGATGACCTTGGTGCTTCTCTTTCAAACACTTCTCCATGGGTGTAGTTATCCATGTCCCTTTTCTAAAATTTTTAACAAACCTCATAAAATATGATTTTGAAACAAACACATGTAGGAAACTACTATAGAGAGTTACTAGAAGGCTAACATGCATCAAAATAATATTTCTAAGCAACAGAACAAGCATGCAAACTCATTTCACCTGTCACCTATAGAGCTAAAATACTCAAGAAATACTTCACTAAACAAAATTCTACTTGGACAATCGAAGGAGTCACATACCGGAGAACAAATGCTCCAAATCTTAGCAACAATGATGGGCTGAGCAAGGAGATCGAAAAATCGAGGTGAAGGGCAGCAAGAACACGAGTTTGAGCTGGTGTGTTGTTGTTTTCAGGAGAGAGAAAGAGCTGGGGAGGAAGAGATAAGTGAGAGGCCAGGGGGCCCCCTCACCATAGGTGGGCGCGGCCAGGGCTGGGCCGCGCCCCCTGGTGGTGAGGTGGCGTGGTAGGTCCCCCTGAGGTCTCCCAGGTGCCTCTCTGCCCCATTTTTGACATAAAAATTTAAAAAGATTTTTCTAGAATTTTTCGAGAAACTTTATTTTCGAGGATTTTTCAGAAAAACGATAAAAGGATAAAACTCGGGAAAACGACGGTGGAATGATTGCAAGAAAATCAAACTCAAGTATGCAGCAGCTCTAAGATATTCTAATCATGTAACTAGCAAAGGGAATGAAAATAGTGAAAGTAAAAATGAGTGAGGTAAAGTAAATGCGGTGAAAACAAAGTTTCATTCATATAAAACCACTTTGTTAACAAGGTTGATCAAGTCTTGTTACCAAACTAATTTTATATGAGGCAAAACTTTGCACTTCACTATATGCTTATGTTACCTCGACCTTGATAGGCATAGTCCCAATCATGACAATTTTATATTCTTCCCTGGGCTTTTGCTCTGAACAAATAATCTGACCAACTCTGATGGTCTCAACATGCTTGATTGAATTTAGAGCATTCTTTCTATCAATCTTCTTGGGAAAATAAACCGTGTATTCTTTGTCATTGACATTAAAAGTTACTTTTCCTTGATTGCAATTAATAACCGCACCTGTAGTGTTTAGAAAAGGTCTCCCAAGAATAATAGACATATTATCATCTTCAGGCATTTCCAACACAACAAAGTCAGTTAATATCAAACAACTGTTAGCAACTTGAACAAGAACATTTACACATATACCAATAGGAATAGTAGTAGACTTATCAGCCATTTGCAAAGATATATCAGTTGATACCATTTTTTCTAGATCAAGTCTCTTATAAAGAGAAAAAGGCATGACACTAACTCCGGCTCCCAAATCACATAAAGCAGTTCTAACATAGTTATTTTTAATGGAGCAAGGAATAGTTGGTATACCTGGATCTCCAAGCTTCTCCAGAACTTTACCATCAAAAGAATAATTAGCAAGTAGAGTGGAAATTTCCTCATTAGGAATCTTCCTTTTGTTAGTAACAATATCTTTCATATACTTTGCATAAGGAGGCATTCTAATAGCATCAGTCAAAGGAATTTGCAGAAATAAAGGTTTCATCCATTCACAAAACCTGTTGTAGTGTTCTTCTTCCTTGGATTTGTGTTTCTTACTAGGAAAAGGCATTGATTTCTGTACCCAAGGTTCTCTCTCTTTACCATGCTTGTTGGCAATGAAGTCTTCTTTGGTGTACTTTGCATTCTTATCAATCTTTTCTGGTTCCTCTTCAACTTCTTCTTTATCGGAAGCATCACCTGGTTCAGTTTCAGCATCAGAAATAGAAACACTATTAGGATCTTTACCTGCTTCAGAGGATTCTGCAGTTGCTTTATGCTTCTTCTTCTTCTTCTTGGAAGGAATATCATCACTTGAAGTGCGTTGATAATCTTGCTCGATCCTCTTTGGATGCCCTTCAGGATATAAGGGGTCTTGAGTGGTAGCACCTCCTCTTGTGCGTATTTCATACGCTTGTTTTTCTCTTGCGGCATTAACAAGCAAATCTTTTTGCACCTTGGTAAGCTGATCAATTTTAGTCTGAACCATTTGAAAATGCTTAACAAGTATCTTCACATCATTGGAGGTTCTCTCCACAATATCCTGCAACTTGTTAATAGCTCTAGAATTTTCCAACAAATGATTCTGCACCATTCTATTAAAATTATTTTGCTTAACAATAAAATTATCTAACTCATCTAAGCATTGATCAGGAGGTTTAGAGTATGGAATATCTCTATCATCAAAGCGTTGGAGAGAGTGTACCTCAATAGTGGACGAGCGAGGGATTGGCTTACATAATTCTTCTATAGGAGGTAAATTCTTCACATCTTCAGCCTTAATACCTTTCTCCTTAAGAGCTTTCTTAGCTTCCCTCATAACTTCATCATTTAATTCAATCATCCCTCTCTTCTTCGGTGTAGGCTCTGTAGACGGCGCAGGTGTTGGTGCTGGTGTTGACTCAACTAGAGTCCAATCATCATGATTCTGGCTTATTTTAGCCATTAATTCTTCAGCTTCAGCCGGAGTTCTTTCCCTGAAAACACAACCAGCACAACTATCCAGATATGTCTTAGATTCATCAGTTAGTCCATTATAAAATATATCAAGGAGTTCATTTTTAGGCAACAGCTCTTTAGGCAAAGCTCTAATTAAAGAACAAAACCTTGTCCAAGATTCAGGCAATATCTCTTCTTTTCCCTATTCAAAGTCAAAGATTTTCTGCACAGCAGCATGTTGAGCACTAGCAGGAAAATATTTCTGAAAGAAAGAATTAACCAAAGCAATAGGACTATGAATAGATCCGGGAGACAAACTATTAAACCAAGTTTTAGCTGCATCTTTCAACGAGAAAGGGAAAATCTTAGCAACAGAGTAAGTGCGAAGCTTAATATCATCAGAAAACAAATTACTCAAAGTAGAAAGCTCATTCATGTGCTCCATAGCACTTTCATTCTCAGTACCACAAAAAGGCTCTTTCTCAACAATAGATATGTAAGATAAATCTAAAGAGAAATCATAATCCTTGTCTCTAATATTTATGGGAGAAGCAGCAAACTTAGGATCAGGAGACAATTTATATCTAACAGCATGTCTCGCTAAAAGTTCCTTAACAGCTTTAGCATCACGCGTAGCACGAGCTTCAGCAATAAAATCATCGTCAAGCTCAATATAAGCGTCATCAAAATCTTCACTAGGACATTCCCTAGACTCAGGTGAACTAACAGGTGTAACAGTGGTGTTTCCCATCTTAGCTCTAGCAATTGTAGCATCTAAAAAGGAACCTAGCGAACCACTCTCATCAAGCACAGTAGAAGCATCATCTAAATTATCAGTGGAATTTTCAAACTCATCAGAAGTAGTAGCAGTAGCGTGTGCGTGTGGTGGTGTAAGCAACTTACTCATAACAGATGGTGAATCAAGAGCAACAGAGGTGTTCAAAGTCGTACCTCTTCTTGTAGTGGATGGCAATATAGGAACTTTTCCATCATGAGGTTTACCCATGATGAAAGGATTGCAGCGAACAATAAGAATCCCAAGTGAACTTACAAATAAAGCTATGCTCCCTGGCAACGGCGCCAGAAAATAGTCTTGATGACCCACAAGTATAGGGGATCGCAATAGTCTTCGAGGGAAGTAAAACCCAAATATATTGATTCGACACAAGGGGAGCCAAAGAATATATGTAAGCCTTAACAGATGAGTTATCAATTCAGCTGCACCTGGAAACAGACTTATTCGCAGCGGTTTATCAGTAGCAACAGTTTTATAGTGGTGATAGTAGTGAAACAGTAATAGCAGTAGTAAAATAAAAGCGGTAATAGTAGCAATAGTAAACAGTAGGATAAAATACTGTAGGCATAGGGATGGATGTACGGGCGTTGCATGGATAAGATAATTCATGAAATCAGTGAGACATGGGCATTGCAGATAAATAATATAAAGCATCCTAGTACTAACAATCATAGGCATGTGTTCCGTATATAGTTGTACGTGCTCACGATGAGAAACTTGCACGACATCTTTTGTCCTACCAGCCTGTTGCAGCAGGGCCTCAAGGGAAACTACTGGTAATTAAGGTACTCCTTTTTAATAAAGTACCGGAGCAAAGCATTTGCACTCGGTGAACACATGTGATCCTCACATCATAGCCATCCCCTCCGGTTATCCCAATTTCTGTCACTTTGGGGCCTCGGGTTCTGGACAACAATATGTGTATACAACTTGTAGATAAGACCATAAACAACAAGTATCATCATAAAACAATAACAAGTTCAGATCTGAAATCATGGCACTCGGGCCCAAAGTGACAAGCATTAAGCACAACAAGTTGCAACAATGACATAAGCACTAATAGAAGATACTAGGCACTATGCCCTAACAATCTCATAGCAAATTACATGAATGATCTCATCCAATCCCTACCATCCCCTTCGCCTACAGTGGGGATTACTCACACATGGATGGGGGAGTCATGGATGGTTGATGGAGAGACGTCGGGGATGATGGTGATGAAGATCTCCTCCAAATCCCCGTCCCGACAGGGTGCCAGAACGGAGTTTCTGGTTCCGAATCGCGGTTTCTGATGGTGGCGGCGCAGCGGAAGTCTATCTGGGAAAAACGCTGAACCCCCGCTATTTTCAGGTCAGAGGGTATATGTAGGCGGAAGGAGGGGTCGAGGCGACGGCCGAGGCGGCCTCACCACAGGTGGGCGCGTCCAGGGCTGGGCCGCGCCCCCTAGTGGTGAGCCTAGGCTGCTGCCCCCCTTCGTCTCTCCTTCTGGCTTCGTGGGTCTTCTGGCAAAATTGAATTTTTGCAATATTTTCCGGGATTTTTCCTAAAAGTCAGATTTCTGCACAAAAATGATTCACCAGAGCAATTCAGCTGAAAACAGCGTTAGTCCGTGTTAGTTGTATTCAAAACACACAAATTAGAGGAGAAACAATAGCAAGAGTGTTTGGGAAAGTAGATACGTTTTGGACGTATCACCTTGCTAAGGACTGTTTTGTTGATGCGGCGACCTATTCTTCTATGGGATTTCTTCTTAATTTAGCTTATCTCTAATCAACCCAAGGCCTTTTATGGCGGCTTGAAGCATGCTTTCTCGCGAATCACCTGGTGCTGGTTGCGTGGTTAGGAGGTAGGCTTGAGCTGCGACCAAGGCTTCCTCTGGTGTCTTTGGTATGATATTCCCCCTTTCATCGATTGATAGGAATGATGAATCGAGGTTTTGCATACAATTTTGATGGGAATATGCCCTAGAGGCAATAATAAAGTTGTATTATTAATATTCCTTTGTTCATAATTAAATTTTTATGTTTCATGCTATAACTGTATATTGGTTTCGAATATGAGATTTGGAGGAAAACCTAATTACACGTGTGAAATAGTAAACAACGAAGAGTTCCCTAATCTTGCCTCTAAGATTTGTCCGCTTGTTATCCGATAGTTTTGTTTTCCTGGCTATGGGCATAAGTAAGTTGTTATGAGGTTGTCGATAATAAGTAAGAGCATATTGTTCAAGGAGAACAATGTGTTGGACAAGACCCCGTTGATATACCACGAAACTAAGTCGTCAATGTGTTATTGGTATTTAATTATGAAAGACATTGTCATTTATATGTTTTGGAAGACCATGAGAGAAATAGACATGGGTACCGAAAGATTAATTTCGCTACACTTAATGTTATCCGTAAAAAGGTGATTACTAAAGTGATAGTGGTGTACTCGGAAAGTATGATATAGTTCTATTGTCTCGAGACTGGTATTTACTCCTTCAACGATGGAGAGATATTCTCTAAGCCCGCTCAATGTTATGGTGTTCGTCATCATCTAGCCGGACACGTGACTAAGATGTTAGACACAAGAACATCAATAACATAGATAGAGTAAAGAGAGCACACCGGGAAATGAGATACAACATAATAGTTTCATCTCGGATTGTGCAAAGTACGCTAAGTAAACCAAAACCCTAACGGACATTGTAACGGTTCACACGATAAAGATCTTCATGTTATATGTGGGGATCATTGCAGCGATTCAAGAGCACGCATATGATCATTGTCATGGAAGAGTGTCCGGACATGTCTACATATATCTGAACCTAATGGGTCACACACTTAAGAGTTTCACGTCTATTGAATATGAGTTCGGTATTAGATCAAAGAGAGAGGGAGACTTGGAAAGTGGTTCGGCGAAGTCTCGGAATAGTTCCATTATATCACGGTTGGTTCTGTAAGGGTCTGAAACCCTACCAATCATTTATAGGAAGGTGTTGGAAGAAATTAGGTCAAACCGGTCTATTTATAGAAAGTCCGGAATAGACCGGAAGGGTCCGGAAGGTTATGGAAGGTTCTGGAAAGTATTGGGATGACCCGGGCTGTCTTAGGAAGTCCGGAGGGTTCCATAATAGGTGTATCCACGTTGCCTTGAGGGGCAAGGAGTTTCCCTTAAAG
Source organism: Dactylis glomerata (assembly GCA_007115705.1). Classification (NCBI taxonomy): domain Eukaryota; kingdom Viridiplantae; phylum Streptophyta; class Magnoliopsida; order Poales; family Poaceae; genus Dactylis; species Dactylis glomerata. The sequence goes on along the minus strand of QXEO01000234.1, from coordinate 1,167,922 downwards.
GCAAGTTCGGATTTGGTAAAGGAGGTGGATTTCTAGTAGGTTTTCTTAGCCGGAATCCTACAAGAACTCGTCTAAACTTGGGGGCCAGGTCTTGGCCGACCTAGCGGCCTTGGCCAACTATAAAACGGGGGCAAGGGGCGCCCAAAAGGCTGCCCAAGTCGCAGCCCTAGCTCCCCAAGCCGACGCACCTCCTCCTACACCGAAACCCTAGCCGCCGCCTAGCGCAGCGGCACCGCCGCCTTGTGCGCTGACGCCCTCGTGCGCCGACGCCATGCCGACATCGACCACAGCCCTAAGTTTTCTAAACCCTATGTGCTCCTCTCTCTCTCGTGCGTGGAGCGCTGCCCATCTTCTACCCTGATTACATCAGTGACGCAGAAGCGCTGCCGGATCTTCACCGACATATTTCGCGTATTCCTTGTGCTTGATCACACGTTGGACACGGTGACGCCAAGCTCGTACATGTGGATACCATCAGAGGTGTTGCATGTGCGACACTAGATCGTGGGAGCCAAAGGAGGATAATACATCTTCTTATGACTAACCGAGGTTAGTTGCGGGAATCGACTCGTGTCTACATCAACCTCGTCATCGACAAACTCATCCGCTAGTTCGATCACACGAGGTATGCAATCCGTTACCTCCCCCTTGAAAGCTTGATCTTGGTTTAAGCGCTAGATTTTTTTTGTTTTGCATAGCGTGATTCCCAACAGTGGTATCAGAGCGTAGCTTGCGTAGGCTCCAGGTATGAATAGAGGCTAATGTGTAACCGGTATGATGATCATGTTTGTTACCCTTTTATTTATAATCTTGATCTTGGCGGTATTGTGAGTTTAGCGGCCCATGCCGACTTTATGATCTTCAGATCAAATCTGGCATGATAATAGTGCATTGATGCAGCTAAATCACCTTAGTCGGATGCCGATATCTCTCACTTCAGCTAAAGATTTAGATATATGTGATATGAGGACTTGTGAATTAAGTTGAATTCACACGGGGGCCAAACATATTGACAGAGCTTAGTGCAAGCCCTAGATCTTCGGATCTCGGTTTGTCACTGCCCGACGGTTAAAATAACAAACTTGAAAATTGTGCTCAGTGGTCTCGTAGGTAGTAAACGGTTAAGTCCGCGAAACCATAGAGCCACGTAAACTAGCAACAACGGATAGAGGCGTCTAACTCGTTTTTGCAGTAAGTGATTTGGTATAGCTCAATTTGCAATGACTATGATTGCAATGATACTTTATTGTAAATTGTTTGGCATGACCGGCCGGAGCCGCGGTGATTGTCATCTTATTTGTTACTATAGTAGATTGTAACTAGAAAGAAGCCTTGTTGTAATTTACTTTACTAGTAGTAGTACTTACAAGAAGGCGATGACGATCAAGCAACGATGGACCTCGATGCTATGCCAGAGGCGCACAAGGAGATTGAAGCACCGGGAGGAAGAAGATCTTCTTCACAAGGGCTATACCATATCACTATAATTATGAATTGCCTGTGATGTTAATTCCTTTATGCACTTTGTTTGCTGCATGGTAGTCGTAGTAATTAGGGTGATCCCTCACATAAAATATCAAGAAGTTATGTTCTTCCTAAGTGTGGCGCCATCTAGCATGTTCCTCGGAGTGCATTGGTCATGTCAAATGAGTGCGCACACCGATGTTCATAAGATGGGTGAGAACCGTTCGACCAACCGAAACACTTGGGTTGTCTTGACATACTACTAAGATTGTCTTAAGTATGGGACACAAGAATCGAAACATAAACGGGAATCGCAAAGCGTTGTGATTGGAATGATGGCCTACTTTGTATACTCCTCTAACATGTGGTGTCACATCAATGTTAGTGAAGTATGCGTGGATCTCGAATCACTAAAGATCAAGTATGAGGGATATTGATTTTAGTGGGAGCGTTGCTCTAAATATTAAAATTGTTAAAAATTGAGTAGCAACAATTATGAACAATAATCTAAGTGAATTTGCATAATTCGTTGTAGTTAATGGTATTCATTTTCCACCTTTACACTAGGTTTGTTAATGAGATAAAAACTAAAATTCATCTAGTAGCTACTATATGGACTAGTACCATGTTAGTGTAAAGTAAAGATTAATAGTCTTATTGCAAACTTTTAGTAATCCTCCCTAGCTCATGTGATTTAATAAGTGTATTAAACTCAAGAGAATTGATTTGTAAATTAGTATCTAGTATCATACTTGCCTCCAAGAAACTTGATCTTCAAAATTGTTTTGAGAATTGAGGTGATTATAAGATAATCTTGGAGCTAAAAAGATTGTTTCAGAATTGCAAGCAAGGAGTGACAGATATGAAGATATCTAAAACCTTGTTTGAATTGCAAGATGATCGAGTGTAATTTAGTGAAACAACATATGTTCTTACTATATGAGTATATGCAAAGGATCAAGGCGCTAGGCACCCAGATCTCCAAAAGAGTTGGACACTGAAATTTTTCTCGCATCCCTCCATACGAGCTATGGTAGCTTAATCATGAAGTTGTTATGTATGGTATGACTAAGGTGTTTACTATACTTCAAGATACTAAGAGTAGAATCCGGAAGAACGCTAATCATATGATGATAGTGAATAAAACAATCAACCTCAAAGTGAAAATCCAAGGGGTGCCAGTACATGACTGACACGTCTAGGACATTGTGCTTGTGATACTAGTACCACTATGATGTTGAGTGATTCTTCTGTAAGGAGGAGAAAATGAAAGAATAACTGCAAAATTATATGATAGAAAATAAGAAGACTAAAATTATCCAGCTCAGGTATGTAGATGATATACATGTTATAGATGTATCATTTGCTAGTCAACAATATAGTTCTTGCGTATTTGATACTGATACGTCTCCAACGTATCTATAATTTTTGATGCTCCATGCTTGTTTATGCACCATTTGCTTGGTGTTTTGTTACACCTTGTGGCGTTTTTATGCATTTTCTGGAACTAACCTATTAACGAGATGCCACAGTGCCACTACCCTGTTTTCTGCTATTTTTGTGTTTCAGAAAACATACATAGAAAATATTCTCGGAATTTGACGAAACAAAAGCCAAAGTTCCAATTTTTCCCGACACGAGATGGAGTCCAAAGCAGAGACGGAGGGGACCCAGGGGCCAGCCACACCATGGGGTGGCGCGGCCTAGCCCCTGGCTGGGCCACCAGGAGGAGGGGCCACCTAGCCCACCTCCTGACGCCGCCCTTCCACCTATATATTCTCCTCGGCGAGAAAACCCTAAGACCCGTTTCGGAGTTCAATTTTCTAGAAAACATACTGCAAGCCGCCGCCATCGTCGACGCGAGATCGAGAGGGTTGATGTCTACGCACGCGTCTGTTCTTGTAGACAGTGTTGGGCCTCCAAGTGCAGAGGTTTGTAGAACAGCAGCAAGTTTCCCTTAAGTGGATCACCCAAGGTTTATCGAACTCAGGGAGGAAGAGGTCAAAGCTATCCCTCTCAAACAACCCTGCAATTACGATACAGAAAGTCTCTTGTGTCCCGAACACACCCAATACACTTGTCAGATGTATAGGTGCACTAGTTCAGCGAAGAGATAGTGAAATACAAGTGGTATAGATGATTATAAGTAGTAAATACAATCTTAAATAAAAATGGCAGCAAGCAAACAAGTAACAAAACAGCGAGTAAACGGTGTGCAAAGCTTGGAAACAAGGCCTAGGGATCATACTTTCACTAGTGGACACACTCCCAACAAATATAACATAATTGAACAAATAAACAACTTCTCTTCACTATGGTACTCTGAATTACTCTCCTATTGAATAACATTAATCATTGCGTAGTGGCTACAGAATCACCCCTTAAAGTTCATCAAGTACTTGACAAACACCACTCATAGAGATATCCAAATCAGATCACAATTCAAGATAGATATTATTGCAATTTAGACCAAGTACTAACACGGTGCACACACTGTCAACATTACACCATGAAAGGAGGAATAGATCACTTCAATACTATCATAGCAATAATTATTCTCATAATCCATAAGAGATCACAATCGTAGCCTAGACCAAGTACCACCATGATGCACGCACTGTCACCGTTACACCATGGCAGGAGGAATAGATTACTTTAATAATACCACTAGAGTACACATAATATCTGAATAATAACATCTACTTGTTCAACATGATACAAAGCCCATGATCACATAAAGATCACATCATGGGAGAGAGAGGTGAACCACATATCTACCGGTAGAGCCCTTAGCCCCGGGGATGAACTACTCCCTCCTCATCATAGGAGACAGCAAGGTTGATGGAGATGACGGTGAGGTCGATGGAGACGGCGATGGAGATCGATGGAGATGGCTCCGGGGGCACTTCCCCGTCCCGGCAGGGTGCCGGAACAGAGACTTCTGTCCCCCGAAATTTGGCGACGGCGGCGGCGGAACTGCGGAACTCTTTCTAGAAAATTGCCGGCCCCCTTTAGGGTTTTCCGTCCCGAGGCTTCTTATAGGCGAAGGGGCGTCGTTAGAAGTGGGGCCAGGGCCCCTCACCCTATGGCGGCGCGGCCAGGCCCCTGGCCGCGCGAGCCACGTGTGAGGGGGCCTGGTGGCCCCTCTCCTACTCTCCTTCGGATCTCTGGAAGCTTCCGGGAAAAATAAGACTTCAGGAACTTGTTTCGTCCAATTCCGAGAATATTTCCTGTGTATCACTTCTGAAACACAAAAACAGCAGAAAACAGGGAACTGGCACTATGGCAACTTGTTAATAGGTTAGTTCCAGAAAATGCATAAAAGTGCCACGAAGTGTAACGAAACATTAGGCAAATGGTGTAAAAACGAGCATGGAGCATCAAAAATTATAGATACGTTGGAGACGTATCAGCATCCCCAAGCTTAACTCCTGCTCGTCCTCGAGTAGGTAAGTGATAACAAAAGAAATAATTTTTGAGGTGACATGCACCTACACGATCTTGATCATATATGTAAGTATTGTGAGCTGGGATCATAAGAACTTAAAACATGGGCATGAAAATATAATCTTGACAATAAGAAACTTAGCAACCATGTTGTAAACATGCAAATGAACACAAACAAAAGATCATGAAAATGAAACAATGAAAGTCAAACGTGTGTTCAAATCATAAGGAAAAACATACAAATGGTTTTCATCTTGTCCTTCAAAGAGAGCAAAACATAAATGCATAGGACACCTTCAAGTTTAAGAGGGCGACTAGATACAAATAGTTTGAGAACAAGTGAAACCAACAATATGAATCAATCAATGAAAACTTTGGGACAATGCACATTATACTCAGAATGACAACTATGCTCTCTTAATGGTGCATAAAGGTAGAAGGTGGTGACTCAACATAAAAGTAAAAGAAAGGCCCTTCGCAGAGGGAAGCAGTGATTAAACATGTGCTAGAGCTTTTCATTTGTAAAACAGAGAGATAAAAATTGGTTTTGAGAGGTGGTTGTCTTTGTCAACGACTAGCAATGGGGTTCTTACTATCTTCCATACAAAAATGAAGCAAGTTTTTGAGAGAGAGATTGGCACTTTTGTGCTCTTTTATAAAACTTGGCACTCCTCCCCACCTTTTTTCTTTTCACAAACCATGGCTAACCGATTCCATCGGGTGCCCACCAACATTCACATTCCATGGAGGAGTGCCTTTTTTTCTTTCTTTTTTCTTTTTTTTTCTTTTTGGGATAAGCAATATGGAAGATAGCAAATCCGACCACTACGTCCCCATGAGCTGAAAACAGTGTCACAAAACTAGAAGTGTTTTGATGGTTTTTGAAAGGTAGCACATGAAAATTTACTTGGAATGGCTTACAAATACCATGCATAGGAATTTATAGTGGACACTTTGGCAAACTTGGTTTTTAGGAGTTGGATGCACGAGTAGAGCTCATACTCAGTACAAGGCGAGGGCTAGCAAAAGACTGGGACTGACCAACAAAGAGAGCAATAACGGCCATAATCATGCAAAGCGACAAAGCGACATTAAAAGAAGCATAAGATGGCATCAAAAGTCAAAAAATAAATGATCATAGAGGCTATAGGCAACTTATTTTTGTAGTCAACATGGTGTAAGCATGTGCCAAGTCAACCCAAATAAAGCATCAAAGGAGAAAACCAAATAAATGCTTCCATATAATAAAAACAACGCATGATTTTTTCAAAGGCTCATTAAGCAATCTCAGTTATTTGAGACAAGTCATGCTACAGAAAAACCACTAAGCATACTATCAAAAATACATCAAGCACGACATGCAAAAGTCTAAGCCACAGTCTACACAAGCTCCTTCTTGTACCACTTTTTTTTTGCATAATGCTTTTTCTCTTTTCCAACACCATTCAAACTTTTTAAATCCAACTCTTTTGAGGAAAACTAACATGGTCCAGAGGCAAAAATACACCTTGATAAATAAATATAAGAAGATCTGAATGCAAATCAAGGCGAAAACGAAAACCAAAAACAGTAGCAGAAAAAGAGAACACTCGTTGAACGATAAGAGTGAAAACTAGAGTGTTCTTGGCAAACGAAAAGCGAGTTCATCTCCTCCAAAAGAAACATGATGTGATCTAACCATTTATTGCAGCAAACAAAACTAAACTAACTAAGAAAACTAAAACAACTGATGCTCCAAGAAAAACACATAGTGCATGAAGCAATAAAAATATAGTGTCTTGAAAGGTGACCTGATTTTTGCCGATGAAGAAGGGGTGCCTCGGGGGCATCCCCAAGCTTTGATGCTTGTACTTCTTGGATATTTCTTGGGGTGATGCATGGGCATCCCCAAGCTTGAGCTTTTGTCCATTCTTCAACTCATCTCATCATTCTCCAATCCCTACACTTGAAAACTTCCTTCATACAAAACTAAACACAATTCTATTAGCAACATTAGTGTAGCATAACATATAATCAACCTCTTTTTCCTTCAGGTTTCAACCCAAAACTATCACATATATAGCACATACTACTGTAGCAACTTCTCCAAAAGTTCCGTGATCAAAAGAACTCAAAAGAAAGCGATAAAGGGGCAAACACAAATATTGGCAGAAATCTGTCAAAACTGAACAGCTGACAAAGGTCGAATTTTTGAGGGGTTTTCTGTTGCTCAAATCGAAAAGTGTTCAACTAACGAAAGTTTGGATATAACCTGGGGCATATGTACAAGAAATCGAAGGTCCAAAAGATATACAGAGAATTTTCACGAATTTTTACGGTGCAGCACCGAAAACTGTTTCAGGACAGCAATATCCCCAAATCTTACCTCACTCAAATTAGAGGCTTCTCTTGGCACAACAACGAAATAAAAAGGATAAGGAGCGGTCATTACAGTAGTAATGACTTCCAAGACTCAAATAAAAGAAAAAGTACTGAAAATAAACAATGGGTTATCTCCCAAGAGTGCTTTTCTTTAACGCCTTTGAGCTAGGCGCAGTAATTTGCAAAGATGCTCATGTGGGCGCCATATAAGAGCTTGAGGCAAAGGCGCCATATAGGAACTTAAAGCAATAGAGAGCATAAAAAGCAGATATGAAAAACATTTATATCTGAACCACTTCCTATGCATAGGAATCTTGTAAGAAAATAAATCAACGAGACACATAGTAGCAAGCATGGATAGATAAAACAAGTGCCACTTCAAGATTTGCAACATAAAGAGGGGAAACTTAATATTGTTGAGATCCATCAAACCATGTTTCCCTCTCTCATAATAACTTTCAGTAGCCTCATGAATAGAACTAACAATATAACTATCACATAAAACATCCCTATCATGAGCCACATGCATAAAAGAATTAATACTCACCACAGGAACAATAGTAGTAGGAGCAAATTCAATAGAATAATTATTCTCATCACCATAATCATCATAAATAGGAGGCATATTGTAATCATAACTAATTTTATCCTCAATAGTAGGTGAACTGAAAATATTATACTCATCATCACAAGCTAGAGAACTACTATGTCGCAAAGCATATTCTTCAAACATATCATCATAAGAAGGAACATCACATAGGGGAGATAAAATATCATCAGAGCAAACTTTCTCCACTAAAGCTGGGGGACTAAAAATATCATGCTTAACAAAACCAGCTTCCCCAAGCTTAGACTTTTCTATAGCATTAGTAATAACAGTGTTCGAAACATTCATACTAACAACACTATTAGCATGCAAATTAAGCTCCAAAGGTTTTTCAATTTCCTCTTCAAACACTTCATATCTAAACTCAGGAAAAAGACTAAAGAACTCATTATTTTCCATTAAGCCTAACTAGTGAAAATAAAAACAAGAAACAAAAAGATGTAATTGCAGAATCTAAAGGAAATAACTTCGAGCACTCACACAGGAGGATGCGAGTACCTTTTACCTTACCTCCCCGACAACGGCGCCAGAAAAGAGCTTGATGTCTACGTACGTGTCTGTTCTTGTAGATAGTGTTGGGCCTCCAAGTGCAGAGGTTTGTAGAACAGCAGCAAGTTTCCCTTAAGTGGATCACCCAAGGTTTATCGAACTCAGGGAGGAAGAGGTCAAAGCTATCCCTCTCAAACAACCCTGCAATTACGATACAGAAAGTCTCTTATGTCCCCAACACACCCAATACACTTGTCAGATGTATAGGTACACTAGTTCGGCGAAGAGATAGTGAAATACAAGTGGTATAGATGATTATAAGTAGTAAATACAATCTTAAATAAAAATGGCAGCAAGCAAACAAGTAACAAAACAGCGAGTAAACGGTGTGCAAAGCTTGGAAACAAGGCCTAGGGATCATACTTTCACTAGTGGACACACTCCCAACAAATATAACATAATTGAACAAATAAACAACTTCTCTTCACTATGGTACTCTGAATTACTCTCCTATTGAATAACACTAATCATTGCGTAGTGGCTACAGAAGCACCCCTTAAAGTTCATCAAGTACTTGACAAACACCACTCATAGAGATATCCAAATCAGATCACAATTCAAGATAGATATTATTGCAACTTAGACCAAGTACTAACACGGTGCACACACTGTCAACATTACACCATGAAAGGAGGAATAGATCACTTCAATACTATCATAGCAATAATTATTCTCATAATCCATAAGAGATCACAATCGTAGCCTAGACCAAGTACCACCATGATGCACGCATTGTCACCGTTACACCATGGCAGGAGGAATAGATTACTTTAATAATACCACTAGAGTACACATAATATCTGAATAATAACATCTACTTGTTCAACATGATACAAAGCTCACGATCACATAAAGATCACATCATGGGAGAGAGAGGTGAACCACATAGCTACCGGTAGAGCCCTTAGCCCCGGGGATGAACTACTCCCTCCTCATCATAGGAGACAGCAAGGTTGATGGAGATGGCGGTGAGGTCGATGGAGACGGCGAAGACGGCGATGGAGATCGATGGAGATGGCTCCGGGGGCACTTCCCTGTCCCGGCAGGGTGCCGGAACAGAGACTTCTGTCCCCTGAAATTTGGCGACGGCGGCGGCGGAACTACGGAACTCTTTCTGGAAAATTGCCGACCCCCTTTAGGGTTTTCCGTCCCGAGGCTTCTTATAGGCGAAGGGGCATCGTTAGAAGTGGGGCCAGGGCCGCTCACCCTATGGCGGCGCGGCCAGGCCCCTGGCCGCGCGAGCCACGTGTGAGGAGGCCTGGTGGCCCCTCTCCTACTCTCCTTCGGATCTCTGGAAGCTTCCGGGGAAAATAAGACTTCAGGAACTTGTTTCGTCCAATTCCGAGAATATTTCCTTTGTATCACTTCTGAAACACAAAAACAACAGAAAACAGGGAACTGGCACTGTGGCAACTTGTTAATAGGTTAGTTCCAGAAAATGCATAAAAGTGCCACGAAGTGTAACGAAACATTAGGCAAATGGTGTAAAAACGAGCATGGAGCATCAAAAATTATAGATACATTGGAGACGTATCAAGGGTCCAGAAGCTCTTCCCGGCACCCTGCCGGAGAGGGGAATCACCACCGGAGGCCTTCTTCATCACCATGCCTGCCTACAGAGTGATGTGTGAGTAGTCTACCTTGGACTACAGGTCCATAGCAGTAGCTAGATGGTTGTCCTCTCCTCCATGTGCTTCATGTTTAGATCTTGTGAGATGCCTATCATGATCAAGATCATCGTTATGTAATTTTACATGTTGTGTTTGTTGGGATCCGATGAATATTGAGTACTTTATCAAGTTGATTTATTGATTTATCATCTCTATGCTGTTTATGATCTTGCATGCTCTCCGTTGCTAGTAGATATCTTGGCCGAGTAGATGCTACTGACTCCAAGAGGGAGTATTTATGCTCGATAGTGGGTTCATGCCTCTAGTAATCTGGGGAGTGACAAAAACCTCTAAGGTTGTAGATGTGCTGTTGCTACTAGGGAGAAAACAACAATCTTGTGTTCAAGGACATTTGTATTGTTTACATTACACACTTTGCTTAAGGCAATAATCTGTTGCTTGCAACTTAATACCCAACGGTTGCTCGGATGACATCCGGCGGGTGGATTATTAGTCATAGATGCAGTTGGATTATGGTCTATGTATTATGTTGTAATGCCCAAGTGAATCTCATAGTGATCCTCATGACATTTTTATGCTTTATTTATTCTATCAATTGCCCAACTGTAATTTGTTTACCCAGCATGTTATTTATATTATGGAGAGACACCTCTAGTGAACTTTGGACCCTGGTCCATTCTTTTACATTCTTATTGCTATTTACTATTTACTCGCATTATTTGCATTCTTGCAAACTACTATCTTTTACCACACGATACATTTAATCCTTTGTTTACAGCAAATCGGTGAGATTGACAACGTCACTGTAAGTTGGGGCAAAGTACTTTGGTTGTGTTGTGTGCAGGTTCCACGTTGCTGCTGGTGCAAAGCTACACCCCAGATAAGGCGCCATATATAAATTATCTGGAGCTGTCGCCAAGACAGCGAGCATCAACCTTCGGAAGTTGGTTCTATCTCCTACTGGTTCGATAAACCTTGGTTTCATACTAAGGGAAGACTTGCTGCTGTGCTCATCATACCTTCCTCTTGGGGTTCCCAACTGGGCGGTCATCTACACGCCATCAAGCAATTTTTTTGGCGCCGTTGCCAGGGATTGAAGAAGAAGAAGCTCCCACATCAACCACGCGCCATCAAAGAATTTTTCTGGCGCCGTTGCCGGGGAGAAAGAGGATTTTTGCAAGGGGAGTCTCTCGCTTCCAATCTTTTACTTTGTTATTGTTTTGCTTTATTTTATTCTTGCTTGCATCTTTTTATCAAAAATACAAAATATTAGTTCCTTTATAGTTGTTATTTTTGCTTGTCTGCTTTTAGTTTTGCTAGAATGGGTACTCCTGAGAACACCAAGTTGTGTGATTTTACTAGCACCAACAACAACGGTTTTATCTGCACTCCTATTGCGCGACCTGCTCCTGAGGCAAATTTTTATGAGATTAAACCTCCTTTGTTGAAACTTGTTATGAAAGAGCAATTTTCTGGTGTTAGTACTGATGATGCTACAGCTCATCTCAAAAAATTTGTTGAGCTATGTGAGATGCAAAAGTACAAGGATGTAGATGGTGATATTATTAAGCTTAAGTTGTTTCCTTTCTCTTTAAGAGGAAGAGCTAAGGATTGGTTGCTATCTTTGCCTAGAAATAGTATTGATTCTTGGGGTAAGTGTATGGATGCTTTTATTGGAAAATAATATCCTCCTGCTAATATTATAGCTTTGAGAAGTGATATTATGAAGTTTAGACAGTTTGATAATGAACATGTTGCTCTATCTTAGGAAAGAATGAAATCTATGATAAAGAATTGTCCCATTCATGGACTGACTAGTTTGATGATTATCCAAACCTTTTATGCAGGACTAAATTTTTCTTCAAGAAATCTCATGGATTCAACTGCTGGAGGTACTTTTATGTCCATTACCTTGGGCGCCGCAATGAAGCTTCTTGATAATATGATGGTAAATTATTCTGAGTGGCAAACCAAGAGAGCTCCACAAGGTAAGAAGGTAAATTCTATTGAGGAAACCTCTTCCTTGAGTGATAATATTGATACTATTATGGCTATGCTTGTTAATGATAGAGCTCATGTTGATCCTAATAATGTTCCTTTAGCCTCTTTGGTTGCTCAAGAAGAGCATGTTGATGTGAACTTCATTAGAAATAATAATTTCAACAATAGTGCTTATAGGAACAATTTTGCTAGCAACAATTTTGCTAGCAACAATTATAGGCCTTATCCTTCTAATAGTGATAATGGCTATCTTGGTAGACCTAGAATGCCTAGCGAAGAAAGGATTTTAGAAGTTGAAAGGGGTACTAAGAATTTTATGCAGATGCAATATGAGCAGAACAAGTTGCTCACCAAGACCATGGAGGTACAATCTGCCTTGTTGAAGACTATTAGTCATCAACTTGATAATTTGAATAGGGATATTCCTGAGTTGCAAGCTAAGATTTCTAAAGCTGAAACCAGTATTTCATCTTTGTCTGATGCACAATCTTCTTTGATTAATAGAATGGCTTCTAAACCTGATCCTTTTGCTGCTACTAATGCCATTCAAGTTAGAATTGCTAAAAATGTTAGGATGTTAGCAGAATTGCATGCTAGGTGGGAAAGAGAAGACGAGATGGCTAGAAATATGAAGGTTTGTATTATTACCACCTCTAGTGATGTTGTTTCAAATGCTAGGAATCCTCTTACTTTGATTGGTGTAGAGAAAACTCCTACTCCTTGTGCAAAAAAGCCCAGAACTACAAAAACTTTTTCTACAAAAAGTGCTAAAAAAATTTGGAGTATGGGAGATAATAGCTCTACTTCTTTTAATGATTTTGATGTTGATGGTTGCTATATCTCTGAAGTAATTTTTTTCTTGCAAAAGCTTGCTTTAAGTCCTAATGCTAGTTCTATGAATGTTGCTTTTACAAAGCATATTACAAATGCTCTCATGCAAATAAGGGAGGAAAAGTTGAAACAAAAGGTTTCTATTCCCAAGAAGTTAGAAGATGGTTGGGAGCCCATCATTGATATGAATGTGAATGATTTTGCTTGTCATGCCGTATGTGATCTTGGTGCAAGCATTTCTATTATGCCTAGAAAAAATTATGATATGCTTGGTTTACCACCGCTTGAAAATTGTTATTTTGATGTTCCTCTTGTTGATGTTGCTAAGAAGAAACCTTTGGGAAGGATTAATGATGTTCTTATTATGGTTAAAAATAACCTTGTTCCCATTTATTTCCTTGTTTTGGATGTTTAATACAATGCTTCTTGTCCTATTATTTTGGGAAGACCTTTTCTTAGAACTGTTGGTGCCATCATTGATATGAAGGAAGGCACCATTAAATATCAATTCCCGCTCAAGAAAGGTATGGAACGCTTCCCTAGAAAGAGAAAGAAATTACTTTTTGACTCTATTCTTAGAGCAAATTATGATCTTAATGCTTCATCGCTTGAAATTACTTGATTTCCACTTTCTGCGCCTAGCTCAAAGGCATTAAAGAAAAGCACTCTTGGGAGATAACCCAATGTTTTCTTTTCAATACTTTTTATTTTTGTTGAGTCTTGGAAGTTATTACTACTGTAATGACCTCTCCTTATCATTTTTTATTTCGTTTTTGTGCCAAGAAGAACCTCTAATTGGAGGAAGGTAAGATTTGGGGAAGTTGCTGTCCTGAAACAGATTTCTGCGCTGCACCGTAAAAATTTGTGAAAATTCTCAGAACGTCTTTTTGATCTGAGATTTGTTGTGCACATGCCCCTGGTTATTTCCAAACTTCCATTAGATTTACACTTTTCAATTTGAACAACAGAAGATCCTCAGGAAAAATTGATCTTTGTCAGCTGTTCTGTTTTGACAGATTTCTGCCACTATTTGTGTTTGCCTCTCGATCGCTTTCTTTTTGACTTCTTTTGATCACGGAATTTTGAGGAACTTGCTACAGTAGCTTATGCTTCAATGGGTGTTATACTTGAGTTTGAAACTGAACCAAAAGAGTAGATTTACTATCATGCTTACACTAATGTTGCTAATAGAATTGTGTGAAGTTTTGTATGAAGGAAGTTTTCAAGTGTAGGGAAAGGAGAATGATGAGATGAGATGAAGCATGGACAAAAGCTCAAGCTTGGGTATGCCCATGTCACCCCAAGAAATATCCAAGAGGTACAAGCGTCAAAGCTTGGGGATGCCCCGAGGCACCCCTTCTTCATCGGCAAAAATCAGGTCATCTTTCAAGACACTATATTTTTATTGCTTCGTATAGTATGCGTTTTTCTTGGAGCATATTTACTTTCGCTTTCAGTTTTCTATTTTTTTGTTTTCTGCAATAAATGTTTGGACCCCAACATATTTCTTTTGGAGAAGACACACTCCGTTTTTCATTGCCAAGAACACTCTAGTTTTCACTCTTATCGTTCAATGAGTGTTCTCTTTTTCTAGTACTACGTTTAGCTTTCGTTTTTCGCCTTGATTTTTGTTCAGATCTTGTTATTTCTTTGTATCAAGGTGCATTTAGACCTCTGGTCTATGGTTGTTTTCATCTTTAAGAGTTGATTCAAAAATGTTGAATGGTGTTGGAAAACAGAAAAAAGTTTCATGCCTATAGTGGTACAAATGGGAGCTTGATTAGACTGTGGCTTCGACTTTTGCATGTCATGCTTGATGTTATTTTGATAGTATGCTTAGTAGTTTTTGCTGTAGCATGACTTGTCTCAAATGACTGATATTGCTTAAGGTGCCTTTGAAAGAATCATGCGTTTTTTCTATTATATGGGAGCATATTATTGTTGTTTTCTCCTTTGATGCTTTATTTGGGTTGACTTGGCGCATTCTTACACCCTGTTTGACTTTAACAAGTCGCCATAAGCCTCTATGATCATTTGGTTTTTGACTTGTGATACCACTTTATGCTTTGGTTAATAATGTTTTGTCGCTATGCATGATTATGGCCGTTATTGCTCTCTTAGTTGGTCGCTCCCAGTCTTTTGCTAGCCTTCATCTGTACTAAGAGGGAATACTTCTTGTGCATCCAACTCCCAAAAACCAAAGTTTTCCTATGTGTCCACCATATATACCTATTAGCAATTTGCTATTCCAAGTACATTTGTCTTGCTTTTATCTATCCTTCAAATTAAACTTTTTGTGTTATGTGAAAATTAGTCAGTAAAGCTCTCACGAACCTGATGGCAAATTTACTTTTCTGCTTTTAATAAATTTGAACATTGTGGCTCTCTTATGTTGATGTTATGCTTGCAAGTTGTAAGTTGGAAGTTAGCTCAGCCATGCTGTCATGGGGCACGCTTTCAACATTGCACTTACTCTCATTTAGTTGATATCATGATCTTTTGTTTATGGATACCTGCAATGTGAAATAAGTTGGGAACTTGTAAGCTCATGGAGTTTGTATATGTGTTAGAGAAACGCCTAGGCCGCTAATCTATGCCATGCATCATTCATGGTGGAAATTTACAGCATGCCCATAGTGGACATTCGATGACGCATCTCAAAATAAAAAGCTATACTGATGGTAAATAAAAGAGATGTCGAGGTGTTCATTGTCTATTTGTCTTATCATTTTGATGTGGGCTTGTTTCCATGTCATCGGGCAAGAGGTAGCCCGTTGGCGTTCTCGATGATACATGTATGCTTACAATGACAAGAACTTGCTTGGGACCTATGTCGAGTAGCATGAGGTTTGGGTATTCGTACTTCATGGGACATGAGATTTTCAACTTATGATTTGTTAAGCATATGCTTCCTAATTGAAATCGCATTAACCTTAACCACTCAAGATGCCTATTATGGGGGCAATGATTTGTTAAGTATCATAATTTTTGGAGGTTTATAAAACTTGCAATCACTGCTTCCCGCTGCGAAGGACCTTTCTTTTTTACTTTTATGCTGAGTCTCCACCTTCTACCTTTATGCACCGTCTAAGAGAGCATAGTTGTCATTCTGAGTATAATGTGCATAGTCCCAAAATTTATTATTGATTGATTCATGATTATGGTTTTGCTTGTTCTTAAACTTGAAGGTGTCCTATGCATTTATGTTTTGCTACTCCATGAAGGACAAGCTGAAAACCACTTTGCTATGTTTTTCTATATGCTCGAAACACACACTTGACTTCCAATGCATTATTACTCATGATCTTTTGTTTGTGTTACTTTTCATGTTATAACAAGGTTGCGAAGTTTTATTGTCAAGATTATGTCTTTTATGCCATGTTTAGAGTACTTTGATCTCAACACTCAATGCTTTACATCGTTTGATCAAGATTGTGTTGGTGCATGTCACCTCAAAAATTATTGTTTTGTTATCACTTACCTACTCGAGGACGAGCAAGAGTTAAGCTTAGGGATGCTTGATACGTCTCCAACGTATCTATAATTTTTGATGCTCCATGCTTGTTTATGCACCATTTGCTTTGTGTTTTGTTACACTTCGTGGTGTTTTTATGCATTTTCCGGAACTAACCTATTAACAAGATGCCACAGTGTCAGTTCCCTATTTTCTGCTGTTTTTGTGTTTCACAAAAGCTACACAGGAATATTCTCGGAATTGGATGAAACAAAAGCCGAAGTTCCTATTTTCCTGACACGAGACGGAGTCCAAAGCAGAGATGGAGGGGAGCCAGGGGCCAGCCACACCATGGGATGGCGTGGCCTAGCACCTGGCCGCGCCACCAGGTGGTGGGGCCACCTAGCCCACCTCCTGACGCCGCCCTTCCGCCTATATATTCTCCTCGGCGAGAAAACCCTAAGACCCAATCAATTTTCCAGAAAACATACTACAAGCCGCCGCCATCGTCGACGCGAGATCGGGAGGGTCCAGAAGCTCTTCCCGGCACCCTGCCGGAGAGGGGAATCAGCACTGGAGGCCTTCTTCATCACCATGCCTGCCTCCGGAGTGATGTGTGAGTAGTCTATCTTGGTCTATGGGTCCATAGCAGTAGCTAGATGGTTGTCCTCTGCTCCATGTGCTTCATGTTTAGATCTTGTGAGCTGCCTATCATGATCAGGATCGTCGTTATGTAATTTTACATGTTGTGTTTGTTGGGATCCGATGAATATTGAGTACTTTGTCAAGTTGATTTATTGATTTATCATCTCTATGTTGTTTATGATCTTGCATGCTCTCCGTTGCTAGTAGATATCTTGGCCGAGTAGATGCTAGTGACTCTAAGAGGGAGTATTTATGCTCGATAGTGGGTTCATGCCTCTAGTAATCTGGGGGAGTGACAGAAACCTCTAAGGTTGTAGATGTGGTGTTGCAACTAGGGATAAAACAACAATCTTGTGTTCAAGGACATTTATATTGTTTACATTACACACTTTGCTTAAGGCGATAATCTGTTGCTTGCAACTTAATACCCAACGGTTGCTCGGATGACATCCGGCGGGTGGATTATTAGTCATAGATGCAGTTGGATTACGGTCTATGTATTATGTTGTAATGCTCAAGTGAATCTCATAGTGATCCTCATGATATTTGTATGCTTTCTTTATTCTATCAATTGCCCAACTGTAATTTGTTTACCCAGCATGTTATTTATCTTATGGAGAGACACCTCTAGTGAACTGTGGACCCCGGTCCATTCTTTTACATTCTTATTGCCATTTACTATTTACTCGCATTATTTACATTCTCGCAAACTACTATCTTTTACCACACGATACGTTTAATCCTTTGTTTACAGCAAACCGGTGAGATTGACAACCTCACTGTAAGTTGGGGCAAAGTACTTTGGTTGTGTTGTGTGCAGGTTCCACGTTGCTGCTGGTGCAAAGCTACACCCCAGATAAGGTGCCATATATAAATTATCTGGAGCTGTCGCCAAGCCAGCGAGCATCAACCTTCGGAAGTTGGTTCTTTCTCCTACTGGTTCGATAAACCTTGGTTTCATACTAAGGGAAGACTTGCTGCTGTTCTCATCATACCTTCCTCTTGGGGTTCCCAACTGGGCGGTCATCTACACACCATCAGATACCAGATCGGTTGGTTTGAGTGTCATAAGGCTACACGATAGGAGAACTACTCTGGCCTAAGAGACTAAGTAAAGGATGTGGTGTCGATGCATATCAGGAACAAAATAAACTGTTATCATGTTCGCCGTTAGCATCCTACTTAACCTTTTAAATTTATCATAAGGACATAATAATTGTTATAATTTTTTGGCTTTATAAGAACAATTGTTGTTCAACTAGTAGCTATACTCCATAGTGGATGGATTATTTATTATAAATCTTGATGGTGAAATAAACATCAATAACGCTAACGCTAAACACTAAACACTGAAAGGCTAAATATTTAAATTCCACTTATTTGTGACACTACTGCTTAGATCATATTAGAAAGAGATGCCTGAAGAAACTCCATCTTGATAGAATTTTGGAGTCAATTAATTTTGAATTATTTGACAAGTGCAAATCTTGTCTAAAAGTAGACATGACCGTAAAACACCGTTCATAGGCCAATTGGAACGGCCAATTAGATTATTGGACATTATACATACTGATGTGTCTACTCCATTATATATAGTCTTGTGTGGTGGATTTTTCAGACTTCATAAATTTCAATCGATGATTTGAATAGATATATGGGTATTTCTATTTGATGAGAAAGAAGTTTGAAACATTTTAATATGTTAAAATAATTTCAAGATGAAGCAGAAAGTCATCGCCACAAGAAAATCAAGTCTATGATTGAATCATAGAGTAATATATTTGAGTTACGAATTTAGCGAACATCTAAAGAGTTGCAGAAGTTTTTCTACAAACTTGTGCCTCCAGGAACACACCATAGAGTGATGGAATGTTCGTGAGACGTAATATAACCTCGTTAGGCTTGGTAAGATCAATGATGAAAATTAAAACTGTCATTATAATTTTGTGGATTATGCTTTAGAGACTACCGCTTTTACACTGAATAGAGCGCCATCTAAATCTGTTGAAATGACACCATATGAGTTATGGAATGGGTAGAAACCCAATTTGTCATTTCTTAAAATTTGGGGATGTGAAGTTTATGTGAAACGTTACAACCAAATAAATCCCAAATGATATAAGTGCGTCTTTGTAGATTATCCTATAGTAACCGCTGGGTATTGCTTCTACCATAAAACCAAAGGCAAAGTGTTAGTCACTAAGAACAACATGTTTCTCGAAGAAGAGTTTATCGAGAAAGTTTTAGGTAAAAGGATGGCACAACTTGAGGAGGTTAGAGAACCGGAGTAAACTGAGCAAAGTAGCGCAGCAGCGGAAAACATTCCGAAGCAGCAAGTGACGCTGGAAATTCTTCCGACACCGCCTATGGTGCTCGAGGCTCATGCGCCTGCTAGAGGACTAGGTGCATCCGCTGAAGTTGTAACTAAACCGCGTTGACTAGGTAGACTTCGTTGTCCTCGCGAAAGGTAAGGAGACAAAGTGTTGGTGCTTCACAATGACAAACCTACTACATACAAAGAAGCTATGATGGGCCCTGACTCCATTAAAATGGCTTAATGCCATAAAATCCATGTTAGAATCCATGTACAAAAATCAACTTGGTAGACCCTTTGAAGGCATGATGTCTATCAAATGTAGATGGATCTATAAAGAAACAGACGTTGATTTTTACATCCATAAAAGGATCAACTTTTCAAAAGGTGTTTATGACAAAGTTCAAAAGGTTGACAACAACAAGATTGGATATTTTAGTAGTGATGCTTGTCTGTATGGATTCTTCTAGCAATCACAGCATATTTTATTTGTAAGATATGATAGCTGGATATCAACACTAAATTCCTTTATGAGGAATATAACCAAGGATGTATGGAGGATACAACCATGGGTTTTGTCGATATAGAGAATGCTAGAAAGGTATGCAAACTTCAGCATTATATTCAATAACTAAAGTGAGCATCATGTAGTTGGAATCTTCGTTATGATAAACGACAAATAGTTTTGTTTCATCAGGAACAACAAAGATAGTTGTATTTACAAGAAATTAAGTGGGAGCGCTAAGACATATTTCTAAATACTATATGTAGATGACATATTGTTGATTAGAAATTATTAATCTTTTCTTGACATAATTAAGATTTCACCAAAATTAGGTTTTGTTGAAAGACTTAGGCAAAATAGCATATTGGACATCAAGATCTATTTGGATGGATTAAGGTGCCCAATATAGCTAAACCAAAGTACATAGATGAAATATTGAAGCGATTCAATATGGAAACGGTGAGAAAGGTTCGCATGGAGAAAGGCTTGAGCGAGATTCAAAGTGTTTGGAATACAAGATGAGCGAAAACACACGAGTGATTCATCACTCATGTAAACCATGATATGTACACAAACTAGATGTGTCTTGTGGTCTAAAGTGTTAGGAGCATATACCAGAGTGATCCATGTGATGATCATTTGGACAATAGTAGAGTTATCCTAAAGTGTTAGGAGCATATACCAGAGTTATACTTTGAGAAGAACTAAGGATATGTTTTGTATGCGAGAGTGACAAACAATTTATTGTAAAGTGTTACACCGATACGAGTATTGTCACGAGATATAAACAAATTTTATCTCATTAATACTAAGTGTTTTATTAAAAGATGGCGCAGTGGGCTAGAATATATTCTATGCTGGTGTTTGGATGAGTTCCAAAATGACTAAAACACTGTGACGGATTCTACAATCGAAAGGTTGAGTATATTGCTGTTCTAGAAACAGCATAGGAGGGCATTTTAGTCAAAAGGTTTGTTATCAAACTTGGTGTAGTTCCGAGCATGCTGGTACTATGAAGTTCTATTGTGTGTGACAATAGTGGCAACATAATTCTAGCCAAGGAATTAAGCTCCCACCAGGAGACAAAAATATATGTGATACTATCTTATTAAAGAATGAGTAAATGCATATAGACGCAAAGATATGCAAATACACATGAACCTGAACATGCCAGTTTCATAAGATAAAGTTTACGACATGCGAATCATATGAATAACACCAGAAGCCATAGGTGTTTAAATGCTTGAAGATTGACTAGATTATTGACTCTAGTGCAAGTAGGAAACTGATGGAAATATGCCCTAGAGGCAATAATAAAGTTGTATTATTAAAATTCCTTTGTACATAATTAAATGTTTATATTTCATGCTATAAATATATATTGGTTCTGATTATGAGATTTGGAGGGAAACCTGATTACACGTGTGAAATAATAAACAACAAAGAGTTCCCTAATCTTGCCTCTAAGTTTAGTTTGCTTGTTAACCGATAGTCTTATTTTCCTGACTATGGGCATAAGTAAGTTGTTATGACGTTGCCGATAATAAGTTAGAGCATATTGTTCGGGGAGAACAATGTGTTGGACAAGACCCCGTTGATATACCACGAAACTAAATAGTCAATATGTTATTGGTATTTAATCACGAAAGACATTGTCATTTATATGTTTCGGAAGACCATGAGAGAAATAGATGTGGGTACTGAAACATTGCATTCGCTACACTTAACGTTATCCGTAAAAGGGTGATTACTAAAGTGATAGTGGAGTACTCGGAAAGTACGCTATAGTTCTATTGTCTCGAGACTGGGATTTACTACTCCGACGATGGAGAGATATTCTCTCGGCCCGCTCAATGTTATGATGTTCATCATCGTCTGGCCGGACATGTGACTAAGACTTTAGACACAAGAACATCAATAACATGGATAGAGTAAAGAGAGCACACTGGGAAATGAGATACAACATAACAGTTTCATCTTGGGTGGTGCAAAGTATCGCTATGTAAACCGAACCCTAACGGACATTGTAACGATTCACATGATAAAGATCTTCGTGTTATATGTGGGGATCATTGCAGCGATTCAAGAGCACACATATGATCATTGTCATGGAAGAGTGTCCGGACATGTCTACATATATCCGAAACCAATGGGTCACACACTTAAGAGTTTCGTGTCTATTGAATATGAATTCGGTATTAGATCAAAGAGAGAGAGGGAGACTTCAAAAGTGGTTCAGGGAAGTCTTGGAATGGTTCCATTATGTCACGGCTGGTTCCGGAAGGTTCCGAAACCCTACCAGTGATATATAGGAAGGTGTCGGAAGAAATTAGGTCAAATCGGTCTATTTATAGAAAGTCTGGAATAGACCGGAAGGGTCCGGAAGGTTCTAGAAAGTGCCGGGATGACCCAGGCTGTCTTAGGAAGTCTGGAGGGTTCCATAATAGGTGTATCCATGTTGCCTTAAGGGCAAGGAGTTCCCTAAAAGGAAAATTCGGATTTGGTAAAGGAGGTGGATATCTAGTAGGTTTTCTTAGCCGGAATCCTACCAGAACTCGTCTAAACTTGGGGGTCAGGTCTTGGCCGACCTAGGGCCCTTGGACACCTAAAAAGGGGGCCAAGGGGTTCCCCAAAGGCTGCCCAAGTCGTAGCCCTAGCTCCCCAAACTATCGTACCTCCACCTACACTAAAACCCTAGCCGCCGCCTAGCGCTGCGCCGCCGCCTTGCGCCGCGTCGCCGCCTTGTGTGCCGGCGCCCTCGTGCCGCCATCGCCATACCGATGTCAACGAAAACCCTAGGGTGTCTAAACCCTAGGTGCTCCTCTCTCTCTCTCACGCGGAGCGCTATGCGTCTTCTACCCCGATTCCTTCGGTGACACGGAAGCGCTGCCGAATCTTCACCAAAATAATCCGTGTAGTCCTTGTGCTTGATCACACACTCGACATAGTGATGCCAAGCTCGTACGTGTGGATACCATCGGAGGTGTTGCACGTGCGACAATATATCGTGGGAGCCAAAGGGGATAATACATCTTCTCACGACTAACCGAGGTTAGTTGCAGGAATCGACTCGTGTCTACATCAACCTCGTCATCGACAAACTCTTCTGCTAGTTCGATCACACAAGGTATGCAATCTGTTACCTCCCCCTTGCAAGCTTGATCTTGGTTTAAGCGCTAGAATTAATTTTTTTTGTTTTGCGTAGTGCGATTCCCAGCAGATTTATATGTTTCCACATTCTGCGTCTTCCTTGTTGTGCTCTGGTGCGCGGTGTCACCCTTTGCTGGTGTGTGACACATTGCTGCATTCTTCTCGCAAAATCTTTCTTGCCTCGTTGGCTGACTTGTGTCATCTCCTTGTCTCACTTTTTTTCCGCAGCAGCTGCTTTTTCTGCTGGTGCAGGGCATACTGGTACCCCATTAAGACTTCCCTCATTGAGTTTGGTGGTATTACTGCGCCATGGTTTACTGCCGCCTTGATCATCTGCCATTCTACCGCTAAGAGTCGAACTTTCCCCCTTTCCGCAACGGTTGACTATGTTTCTCCTTCTGCATTGTGATTGGCTCCTCGTGCAGGGTTTTGCAGGTTTATGATTGGGTTGTTTTTGGCGTCGAATTCTTCGGATGTGTCATTTATTATGACATATACCTGATGTTGGTTGCTAGCATAGTGGCTGGAGACTGCGGAGGGGAACATGTTCTTGTCGTCGTAGAGCTTTAGTCCCGCCCTCCATGCGTTTGCAGAATTGCTAGAGACATTGCCGTAGCAGGCCATGAAATCCTCTTCTGAATGGTTGTGTGACTGTCGAGGTTTTCGTCGGAACCCATATCCTCAGAACCTGAAGATTCATCTAGATCCAAGTTTTCCATCATCTTGTCGAGTTCCTCGACTGCGCTCCCTTTTGCCGGCTTGATGCTGACCAGCGAGTTTACCTCGCTAGATGAGCCAGATGATGTTTCTGATGCTGCCGCAATTGTATGTTTTCCTGCCGATGGACCCGAATTGATCAGATATGGAAGGCGCAAGGAGCCTAGAGATCCAACACAAAAGTTGAAGCTTTCGAACGTTAGATCCATCTCCTGATCTAGGTTTGCAAAGACCGGAGCTAAGGTCGGTGGATCTTTTTGAAAATCTACAGCTCCAAAGGCGATCTGGATTCCGTTGATCTTCGAGTTGCTCTTAGATGAAGGCGAAAAAGCCGTCAAATTCATGATTCCAATGCCCAATGTGCCCACGGTTGGTGCCAATTGACGAGGGTTAATCTCGGCAAATGTCCTAGATGAAGGACTTGGGATCATGAGAAGAGGGCGTCGGATGAACTCGAAGGTAAAGATTCAAACAAACAAGGCAGCACTCTAATGTTTATTGAGACAAAGCGTGATTACAAGCTACATCTGAATGTGTCCCTGGCCGGCCTCTCCTGGCCCCTACTTATAGGTGGCCAGGTCTCGAGGATCCGGTCGGGTTCAATACAAATTAGTCTATACAAGATGGATTGCAATATGATTTCATATTTCGACTACGACTATGCTTCAATATCTATCTTGGGCCTAGATTTCATGGGCTACTACCAGAACAGGCCTCAGGGGTACCTATGTCGTGGTCTTGGTATTCATACCCTTGTCATCGGTCGTACCGTCCGGCTCCACCCTCCAGAAGGTGCATTTCATCAAAACGAATCTCATTTGTGAAGGCCCGAGGGGCGTATCCGGTGTGGAGCTCCCATGCAGCCTAAACCGACCTCTAGGAGCCTATTAAAGAGGGGGAGGAGCCAAGGGAGAGGCACCACTCCATAGCCGCCTCCTAAGAGGAGCCGAGCCACTTCGCTGCCGCGAAGATCTCCACCATTTCCATCACACAAGAGGAGAAGGAACATGGATCCTTGGAGGCTTGGGCATCATCTTCATCATCAACTTCCGCATCTCCATCATCTCCATGACCATCTCCAACATTTTTACTCGTCTTGTTTGAATTCCTCTACTCTAGTTGTAAAATTGAATAAGTATTGATTATTCATCCATTTCATTGCCATCACGATGTTGTTGTCCTCCATGTGCGAGTAGTTCCATTGTTCATGGGAAATTGGAGAAACCCTAGTATTAGCTATGATGTGAAATAATATGATATTACTTTGTTTATGTTTTGTGTATTAGTTTTCTCTCTTGATATTATGTGAAGACTTCCACATAATATTTGCCTTAGGGATGAGAGAAGGAACTACCTCTAGACACATGGTAGTGAGGAGCATTGCAATTGACACGCTCACGCAGATACACTATCACGTGGTTAGAGGGGGATAAAATGAGACTCACAAAGCTTGTCCATGCCATGGGAACCATCATAAACCCATAAGTGTGGTGTACTGCAGGTGATTTTCCAGGTGCACTCCTGTGGTTATGAAGGGGTGGTTGCTGATGATTCATCAGCAGTCAACCCATCTAGGATCTTTCATATGCACTCATAATAAAAGGGATAATTATTATCTTGTTAAACACTTAGTCTAAATGCTAGTAGTAGATTGAACACTCCCCAAGAACTCCTTTATAATATCACCACTCTCCACACCACCTTCGCATGCTCTTAAGTTATATACTTTATTCTTGTTTAATTCCTTGTAGTTAGTTTCTTAAACCTCTTTCAATATTCATTATTCTAGTAACTTATAAGGTAGGCTGTTTCCAAACAACATTTTGGGTGTGAAGGTGGCCGCACTGATAACGTGGCTGCGAGGTTGAGTTGTTGCCATTTGCAAAGCTTCCATGAAATGAACTTATTAATAAATATTTGCTACTAATAGTACTGCAATAACCCTGTTGTTGGTGCAGAACCCAGACATCAAATTGGCGCCATTACCGGGGAGCATAGGGCTTGGGTATTACCTTCCCATTCGCATATAGTTTATCTTTGTTTGATACTATTTATCTTTGCTTTCACTTATTTGAAAAGAATAAAATTTTACAAAACCAAAAATTTAGAAAAACTCTTCACTACTGGGACAAGGCTTATAGCCGCGATGTTACTAGAAACGAAAAATAAAGATAGTCACATATAATTGGTATAGATGACGGGCCAAAAAAAATACGTCACGGGTAGGTCGCGATCTGGTCTCTGCCGCACCTAACATTGACGCACAAAATAAAAAAGCATCATTAGAAATTCGTTTGGTGGTCGTCCTGGGCTCAGGAAAAAGGCCGTGACAACGTTTGATTTGCACCTATCGCGGGTTTAAGGTATACCAGTAACTTTAAATTTTAACTGCATGTCACTAGTTCTTACGTAAAATTAGTGAGCCGACTAATTTGTCAATCATCGGTGTTTGCAGGCATACACGTGACAAGCCTCTGGTGTTATACATCGTTGGATTCTGCCGACTACTTGCGACATTCGTTTTATAAACATAGCAAAGAGGTGTATACGTCATTGGATTCTGCCGGCTATTTGTGACGTTCATTTGATAGACGTAGAAAAGAGATGCATATGTTGGTGGTTTCTGTTGGCCCCTATCTTACTCATCTCGTATTTACCATTGAGTACATCATAGATAAGTAGACGCTATGATAGTATATGATGTGCTAGTAATTATAGTTTTTATTCTCTGTCCTATGTATGAGATAAAAATGTTTTAAACTCTTTGGTTATTTGTTTGATTACAGCGCTGTCATGATTTTTTTCAAGAACAGCCCAACTAGAAACTGCATTGCCACTATATAGAGGATTTGAATTTTTATTACAAATAAAATAAAAGATCACGTGTGCTTCTAAGCAAACTATTGGATTACGAGCACATACACATATAAATTGATAGATAGATCCAAGCACATATATATAGATAGATAGATACAAATAACGAAATATATCGGGTTCTTAAGTACCCTCTAAATCATACATCAACCTAAATTACTTAAATAACTACTCAAAAGACATGTACTTGTCAACTAGTAGATACACACGATACCGATCTTGCAGTTCCTAGAGTTGATTGAGCATAACCTCGTTGTTAGCTACGTAGTATATTTTCTGGTAGGACAGAATTACTTAAATAGCCACCCAAATTTGGTACACCAGTAGTATATTTTCTGCTATAGGCCTTTTCCTATTAGTGGCAGGAGTAGGCATCTCGCACGCCACTGTGGCCCTAACCAGACCCAAATGTCTCAGATCGTGCCCACCTTGGCGCGGCCATTGCCATGCATTCACGTGCCACCACCGGACTCCGGACATCGCTGTCACGCACCAGTGCAACCAGAGGAGTTGGGTCGGCCTCGTTACCCTAGGGCCACACACGTCAGGAATGTCACTGCCGACGTGCCGCGTGTGCTTTGCCCGATCGCGCCTCCGATGGTGGCGGAACAAGGGGGAGGTCTAGGAGGGGGGCCGAGAGCGGTGACATGGGGCTCCCTGGTGCGGCCCGATGCTCCATCGCATGGGGGATGGAGATGCTTTAGGTTGCCGAGGGAGAAGGGAGGTCTCCAACGGCAAGGTGAAGGAAGAGGTGCATCGGCGGCTAGGGTTAGGAGGAGCAGGAGAGGAGGGAGAAGGGGGTGGCCGGCGACGGTGGAGGATGCTTGCTTTCTTAGGCGCTACTTTTTTCTATTCTTTCCCAGATTAATTTTCGTGTCCACTCAGTGTGATCAATAAGATGTATTGGTCTTAAATCATGATATCTTGCAATAAAATGGTTGTGTGCATCAATTAATGCAGAGGATGAGGCTACGCTTTCCATTCTGTACTCGCTCCAACCACTATTACTCTTCTCTAGTATGAATATATGTAAACACTAAAATATATCTAGATATATTCATAGAGCGATAGGTAATAGTGGTGGGAGGAAGTACAAAAATTCTTTATTTTAGTCTAAGTACATAGTAACATTAAGGCCGAAAACTACAAATGCAGCTCAAGCTACATGTTGCTCGTTTTTTGAAAAATTCAAAAAATAGCATTTTAATTTTTCAAAAAATTATGAAATGAAATATAGATATGGACAATGTTGAGATCCACAATCGTGCAAATTTTTTACTCAAAATACCTTATAATGAGCTGTGCAAAAGTAACAAAATCTGACATATATAGTAGTGAACAATGTAAACCTTCAAAATCGTAAAATTTGTCAGATTTTATCATTTTTATGGACCATCAAATATAACGTATTTGGAATCGAAACTTTGCACGTTGATAGAACACAACATTGTTTACATCCAGATTTTTTCACATAATTTTTTGAAACTTCAAAATAGCATTTTTGAATTTTGAAAAGAAAAGAGCGACGTGTAGCTTGAGCCACAAAACTCCACACTCCACCAAGGCTCCATGTGTAGTCTGGTTCAAGGCCGCACGAATTGCTGTCCGTCGACTACTCACTACAGTACAGAGACGCTATGCCGACGGCCGAAGGCCGTCGGGTCAGCTGCAGAAGGCCGTCGGGCCAGGCTGACCCGACGGCAGCCGTCGGCGTAGCGCTGTCGGTGTAATCCGTCGTCGGGCTAGGTAAAGAGGCTGTCGGGTCAGCTATGAGCCGTCGGGTCAGACTCGCGCCGACGGTCGGCTGGATGCTGTCGGGCCACTTTTGCCGTCGGCTCAGCCATCGGTTGGTCCCACCGCCGGCTAACGCCGTCCAGCCCCTATGCCGACGGCAGTGCCGTCTGCTCAGCCTAGCAGGCCGGCCGGCCCACCATGGTGCAGATTTAGCCCATTTTCCCCTGCCAGGGGCTATGCCGACGGCATTGCCGTCGGGTTAGCCCCTGCCATTTGGTCATGTTGGCAGGGCTAACCCGACGGCAATGCCGTCGGCATAGCTCCTGGCATTTTTTTTTTGAAAGTTAGGTTTTCAGCAGGATATTTAGCAGGATATTTAGCAGGCAGGCAATATAATAAAACAAATGTATAAATGCATCATGTTATCACACATTCATATGCATAGTATCACATATCACACACATAGTATCATGCATACATAGTATCACATATCCAACATCGTGCATACATAGTACCGCCCACACACGCTCACACTATCTACTCGGCGATGACCCCATTTCTGACCTAGTGAAATTTGGAAAGCGCTCGTCGGCCGCGGTCGCCGTATCTCCAACAGAAGACCCAGGAGAAGCCGAAGGAGTACGACGAGCACTTGGATGAATCGGCGTGATCTCTCGTGACGTACTCGGCATTGCCCCGTCACCACCAAACTCGGCGTTCCGAGAACGGCCCGTTCTCTACATGTTTTGAACAAGAGTTAGCAACTTGCGACACGTTGGCATAGAGAAGGAGCAAGTATGCATGTTGGAGAAGAACTTACCGGGGTCTGTGCGTAGTACTGGGCAGCGAAGGCTTCCTTGTGTAGGCACACTGGGTTAGGCCCCGGCTCAGGTGGCCGCTCTGAGTCTAGCGCCGCGCTCCGCTCTCCAGTTCTAAGGAACATCTTCACCGCCTGTAAGATAGTTTGGATGTCAGATAATGCAAAGATTAAGGTTCAAAGTAGCTAGGATAAAAACAAGACGGCTCATCTTTTGCAAAGGATTGAAACTTACGTCGGTGGACTCTAGGAGGTACGTATCGAAGACACGTCTCTTCTGCTCCCACGCATCTAGTTCGGCCCGATATGCCGCATAGTAGGCATCGTATGCCGCCTCGAACTCATGCTACAATGTCAAAATTCATGAATTCTCGTCAACTTAGCCATTTTAGGGATGAATGTCGGAAAGATGATGAAAATGAGAACTTACATCGACCCGTGTAGTAGTCCTGCGAGGTGGCGGTGGTGGGACAGAGGGGCAGTCGGCGGTGAGGGTAGCTTTCACACGCGTGAGGGTCGTGGTAGGCTGGATCACCGCATTAAGAACGCGGTAACGGCCATGCTGCCAGCCACGCCCCGAGACGATCACCGAAGTCTCGTCAACCTCGACTGCCGCGGGGTCATCCACCTCTGGATGGAAACCCTGCAAAGTACTCGAGTATGAAGAGAAGTCCTCCGCGGTGTTGCCATAGAACAGAGGGAGCGCAGGCTGAGGCTCACAGAGGTCGGGAGGCGCAAGCCTCATCACCAGCCACACTTGCATGTCGGTGGGCATCACGCCGATCTGACAAAACTGCATCGCGAAAGAGATGTAACGGTTATCAAGTAGGTAAATGAGAGGAAATAAATACAAGTTGTTTAAGGGTAAA
This sequence comes from Dactylis glomerata, assembly GCA_007115705.1. Taxonomy (NCBI): domain Eukaryota; kingdom Viridiplantae; phylum Streptophyta; class Magnoliopsida; order Poales; family Poaceae; genus Dactylis; species Dactylis glomerata. Next base: position 1,137,952 of record QXEO01000234.1, on the reverse strand, counting down.
TAAATACCATCTTTGCCTTGAAGCGATCATGGTTCCTGTTGCCCGCATTGTGTGTTCCCTCGGTGCCGCGGTTTGCCTTGTTCCGCGAGCTCACATCGTTGAAGGCATCGTCCTTCCCCATCCACCTCAGGGCAAGCTCCTTCCATGCCTCCACTTTCTCATCGGTCCACAAGGGGCGAACCTGAAAAATGAACATACGGAGTCAGTTGAGGAGCAGATAATGCAATTGCAACTTGGAAGCACATTGCCAATTTACTTACCGATACATAATCATCTAGCGTCATCGGAGGCGGATCATTGATAAGCTCATGCTTCGTCATCGTCCTGCCGAGCTTCTCAGCCAAGAAGTGGTTCATGGATGTGTGCTTCTGATTGTAGAACTGCTGGCGTGTGAGCTTCTGACACGCCCTCCGCAAAGTCGCGTTCGCCAACTCCTGATGCTCTGGAAGCACCCTGTGCCACTTCTGCACATCATGCATAAAAATTTGTGAGGGTCATGGGCTAGCATGGTGAGGTCATGAACTATGAATGGAATTCATAAAGTATATGCACTTACCCAAAACTTGCCGATCACAGCATCAGAAGCTTTCCCAAAGCCAACACAATCTGCGGCCTCATAGTCCGCCCAATGGAGGGCAAGCTTAGGCACGCCGCCGGGGACCACTGTGTACAAGCCCGGCCAATACATCCTAATGGCAGCTCCAAGCAAGCCATTAGGAAGTCGGGCCCCCTGCGGAATGATCCAATTGCTGCATAATAATCAAACATTAGTACATGCCAAGAATGAAATTACATGTTCAAAAGACACTTACTCAACGCCGTTAGGCTCAATGAGGACCTTGCCCTCCTCGGTGGTAGGTTCCTTGCTCGGATGTGGAACCGTCGCTTCCCCATGAACCTTGTGCTTCTTGGGCTGCGGAACCCCCGCCGCCCCCCTCCATCCCCTCCTGCTCCATCCCCTCCCCCTCCATCCCCTCCTGTGTATCCTCCGTCTCCTCCACCTCCATAGACCGCGAGTGGGAAGCCACATCGCCAGAAGCGGAGGGTAGGTCAGACAGAGGTGACTCTCCACCAACTCGTCCTCGTCCTCATCCTCCCACTCCACCACCTCGTCCTCGTCCTCGTCCTCGTCCCCCCCTCCATCTCCTCCTCCCGCGTCTCCTCCTCCTCCGTCTCCTCATCCTCGGCCTCGTCCTCGCCCTCGTCCCGCGTCTCCTCCATCTCTAAGACGTGGTGGCAGACGAGGTTCTCTTCTACTTCTGGTTATCTTCTGTTGCTGCATCGTATTAAGCAGGGAGGACGGCGATTGCTTGCTCATATTGATCAATCACCTGCATTGAAAAACAAATAAACAATTAAGATAAGTACAAAGCATGGCAAGATATGAAGATAAATACTAGGCATGGCAAGATATGAAGATAAATACTAAGCATGGCAAGATATGAAGATAAATACTAAGCATGGCAAGATATGAAGATAAATACTAAGCATGGCAAGATATGAAGATAAATACTAAGCATGACAACATATGAAGATAAATACTAAGCATGCAAGATAAAATGACACTAAGACATAAAAAGACCCTCACCTCGAATCATCGCTCTCATAATCAGGGTTTTCATTATCATTATCACTATCGCTATCACGTGAGTATCTTGGAAGCTCATCGCATGGTGGAGGCTCATGAACGATGCCATTGTTCGCATGTAACTTGGAGAGCATGTCAATGTCCTTTAGATCTACCACTGTCTCGCCACGAGGTTGTGCATCATTCTCAAGGTCCTCAAGACCACCCATTTGTAAGTCAAAGTCCCCGAAGGTCTCTTGCTCTTGATAGAAAATTCCCTCATATGTTACAGAGTCAATGTTGTTGTAATCTTCGACGGAGGGCATGAGTAGCTTACCATGTGGAGATACCTGGAACACGACTTCCCAGCCGTTGAGTTCCACTTTCTGGCATGGGTAGGGCAAATAGTAAACTTGCTTGGCTTGGTGAGCCACAACAAACACATCCGCTCCGCTATAGGTGGTTGAAGGCCTAACCTCAACTAACCCAATGGAAGGGGTAATTCTTTGTCCACTGTGTGGGTCGAACCAGTGGCATTTGAACACAACCAGGTTGAGCTCTATGTTCGTTTGATTGAACGTCAGCTCGTATACGTTCTCTAACCTTCCGTAATAATCGAATCCATCGGCCCCTTTGGTGAAGACCCCGGTATTAACAGTTTTTGCATTAGGTCGACTCTTCTGGTGAAACTCTGTATGAAAGCGATACCCATTGACATCATACTTCTCATACTTCTTGACTTTACGGCTAAAACCTTGGGAAACACATCTCAACTCATCCATCATCTCAATGTTGGGATCCGCTCCCTACAAGTTCAGTTCAAATTGTTTTTGTGCATTAATTGCGTGTAAAAGGGACAAGTCACGGATTGCAAAGTAAGAAGGACAGGTTAGAAATTACTTTGTCCCTGAACCAAGCCGAGAATTTTTTTCTTTCCAGGGGCACCCTCTTTTAGAAGAGTGTCCACCTCCACGGCATCGGGACCCGTTGTTCCCGACCAGTGTTCATCAATAAATTGGCTAAAAGGAGAAAATAAGCATTAGACCGAAACCAAGTTACTAGTTGCGAAGTAATATGTTCACCATTTTACCTAGCGAAATCGACAACTTCATTCATGTTCATAAGCACATATAGCATTATGCAATCCTTCTCTTCATTGGTGATGATATAACTTTTTGAGCCACCGGCCTTGCCACCGGGACATTGGAAGAGGAGGAGCTTGGGACTATGCTTGGGCTCATCGACATTGTACCGAGAGACCTGGTTATGCAGAGTGGGAACATCATCGGCATAGTAAGTTGTCGAGGCATTTGCCATCTCCTCAAGCTGAGTTGCCTCAACTATGCATGCTTCAATCTTAGCTTTGTTTCCACATTTGTATCGAATATACTTGAACTCTCTCTCAATACAGAACTGCCAACGAAACTGCACCGGTCCACCCAAGAGTGCCTCGTTCGCAAGATGAACAACGAGATGTGCCATCGGAGTAAAGAAGCCTGGCGGAAAGATCGTCTCTAACTTGCATAGCAACTCCGGCACTAGATCATGCAGCTTCTCAATCATCAGGGGACATATCTGCTTAGCACAGAGCGTGCGGAAAAAATGACTCAACTCCGCAAGAACTCGCCAGACATGCTCGGGGAGATACCCTCGAACCATCACCGGCATCAGCCGCTTAATCCATATATGATAGTCGTGACTCTTGAGCCCGGTGACTTTTCCTGTTACAAGATTGACTCCCTTACTCATATTCGAACAATAACCATCAGGGAACATCACGGCGTATTTGAGCCACTTGAAAGCCTCCTTCTTTTGGATGTTATCAAGACAGAAGTTGGAATGCGGTTTGAACCAATTTGTTAGATTGCGGTCAGGAGGCTGCATGTGTAATTTTGTCCTATCACATAGCTGCTCAACATCGACTCTAGCCTTAACATTATCCTTTGACCTGCCAGCAATGTTCAAGACTGTGTGAAAGATGGACTCTGCGACATTCTTTTCGGTGTGCATCACATCAATGTTATGGGGAAGTTCGAGGTCCTTGTAATACTCGAGCTGAGTTAAGCCTGCCACGTGAGTCCAGTTATGCGTTTGACCATATCCCTCAAATTGCGGGCCACCTCCCTCTTTAGGCAGGAGAGCCCGTAGCTCGGCATCAACAGCTGTACCATCGAACATAGGTATCTCCTTTTCTTCAAGCACAACTTTGCCCTTCGTGAAGTTCTTTTTGTCTTATCTGAACCGATGCCCTCTTTTAAGAAACTGCCGATGCATGTCAAAGGAGGTATGTTTGTGACCCGCATTTAGCCAAAGGAACTCAAGTCGGTGCCTACACACTGGGCATGGGAACTTACCAGCTGTACACCAACCGCAGAATAGGGCATACCCGGGTAGGTCGTGCATGGAATAGTGGAACCAAACTTTCATGAGGAAGTTTGTCTTTGATGCTCGATCATATGTCAACGTCCCGTGGTACCAAGAGTGGTTCAACTCATCAACAAGCGGCTGCATATAGACACTCAGATTCTTCCCCGGGTAGTCGGGCCCTGGAATGACCAGCGACAGGAATATGGTTTTCCTTTGCATTAGGACTCCGGGAGGGAGATTGAGCGGAATAACAAACACGGGCCAGCAGCTGTACGATGAAGCCAACATACCATATGGATTGAATCCATTGGTTGCTATCCTGACATTCCGAGCATCTGCTGCCTCATTGGGGTGTTTGTCATCAAAGTTCTTCCATGCCTTACCATCAGATGGATGACCCATCTTTATCTTTCCGTGCTCGTCCGGGTATCTCTTCCCCTTCTTATGCCACATCATCTGTGTGGCAGACTCCTCCGACATGTAAAGCCGCTGGATTCTTTTTATGAATGGGAGATAACGAAGAATCTTCACGGCGACTTTTGTCTGCTTCTTCTGACCATCAGGTCCCTTCACCTCATGATACCTAGAGGCCCCACACTTTTTACAATACTTGTCGTCCGCAAACTCTTTTCGAAACAGAAGGCAACCTTTAGGACAGCAATCTATCTTTTCATAATCCATGCTGAGCGCTTTCAGAATTTTCTTTGTTTCATACTTGTCCTTCGGGCAACAGGTTACCAGTAGTTCTCAAACCCGCTTCATAGCTTGCTCGGGTGTTGCCATACTGGACCTTGTTGGCTAGAGCTTGCGAGATGGCATCGAGCTGAGAAATTTTTGCACCCTCATACAGAGGCCTCTTAGCCGCGGCCATCATATCATAGAAGGCCTTTGCGGTTGGCTCTGGTTCCTCCGGTTCTGGCGGTTCCTCTGGTTCTGGCGGTTCCTCCTGTGTAGGTGGTGAATCTGGCATGTACGCATCATGGAGATCATCTAGCAAGTATCTAATCCCATCATCCTCATTGCCATCGATTCGCTGTCGCATCACCTCACCTCTATCACGGTCGTACTGAGAAAAGTCGACCGAGGTAACATAGTTAGGCATATACCCATGCAACCAAAGGTGCTTGGTCATGTCATCCTTTCCCTGACGATGACGCCTGTTGCACCGAGTGCAAGGACAACTTGGACGAACACCTGACTTTGAACCACGTGCCAACTCCTTCACTAATAAATCTGTCTTCGATACCCACTCAGCTGTTTTTTCAGTCGCACTAATACGGCCACTGTACATCCACCCATTATCAGCCATCCTCTATTTTGTAGGTAGCCAAACAACAAATATAGCATTTTATATCAAATAATAGCTTGAAATTAAATGCATCTTATTTTTATTTACTACCGGGTAGAACGCATGCATCAACCAACATCTCTACTAGGTGGGCTCCTAGCAGCCGCCGGATCCGTAGATTGAGTACATTCTCCATGCTCTACCTCGGTCCGAGACAGAATTTCGGCAGCACCTCCCCGCTGCTCTCCCGATACACGTCTCAACAAAAAGCCGAGAGGATGTGTACCCGGAGAACAAAGGGGGAGGCGCTGCCGAAACTCTGACTCGGACTGGGGTAGGGCACGGAGAATGTACCCAACTACGCATCCGCCGACTGTCCCGTAAATGCCGCAAGCGTTACGGTTCAAAATATGCCGACCTCTAATGCATATTTATCTGCGTAACGCTTGCGGACGGAAAGTGACACCTAGGTTACGCGACTCGACGAGAAATGGAATCTAGTGACATAAAAAATGCGAAGTTCGAGTTGACAATGTAGCTCACCCTCGGCTGTAGAGGAAGTAGTCGAACAACCGAGTGTCGAAGACGTCACCGGGGTGCTCACGACGGGGCGGTCACGACGGGGCGGTCGCGACGGACGGTCACGACGGGCGGTCCTATTTTCATTTCAATTAAAACAAATTCAAATTATTAAACAAATTCACATATGCATTTTAGTTTCCATTAATAATAAAATTCATTTCTATTAATATTCATTTTCTATTTTATTTCTATTTCCATCTATTTTTTATTTTTATTAACCAATCTATTTCTTTTTCTTTTTTTCTATTTATATTCACCTATTCTATCTATTCTAATTACAACAATTAAAGAAAAAACAAAAAAAAACAAAAAAAAAATGAAAATCGAGCTTACCTGCGAGCTCCGGCGGTGGGGGCGGGCGCGGGCGCCGGGGGGCGGGGGCGGCCGCCGGCGCGGGGGGCGGGGCCAGGCCGCCGGCGCGGGGGGCGGGGCCAGGCCGCCGGCGCGGGGGCGGGGGAGGGCGGGCGGCGCGGCGCTCCGGCCGGGCGGCGCCGGGGGGCTCTGCCGGGCGGCGGCGGGGGTCGGGCGGGCGGCGGCGGAGGTCGGGGGGGCGGCGGGGGTCGGGCGGCCGGCGGCGGGGGTTAGCGGGCGGCGGTGAGGGTCGAGCGGGCGGCGGCGGCGGGTGGCTCGGGAGGGAGAAAGAAAAGAGGAAAAGAAGAGAAGGAGAGAAGGGTGGGCCGCGGCTTATTAGGGTTACACCTAAGCCGACGGCAATAGCTATGCCGACGGCATGCCGTCGGCTTAGGCTTTTAAATTTTTTTTATTTTTTTATTTTTTTATTTTATTTATTACATTTATTTAAATTGATAATTAGGTTAATATTTTTATTCCCATGTGCATATGACTTTAGTGTCGCCCTCCAGAAAAATCTAGGGGGTAGACCGCGCGGGTGCTGCTGGCTAGGGTTTCGCCCCAGAACGGGCTTCGGGGGGCCGCATGCAACCCAAAGCATGCATGCGGACCTAACATATGTGTATATGTCCTAAACAAACCAAAATAAAGCAAAAGATCCATCGGTGAGGCCTCATACGGAGAAAGCTATAGGAGTAGATCTCCGACCCTCCCGGTCTAGGGTTTCGCCGGATAAAGACCACCGGAGCATCGTCCACCCTAGAAAACTTGCATGCATGTGTCCCTAACATATGTGTATAGGTGTGACCCAAGGTTGGTACATGCAATATATATAGGTCCCGGGCAAGGCCTTCTTCACATACGTGGGGTGTTAACACTAGCTGAAATCCAGGATCTGTACGTGGAAACTCCCGCTACGGGTCTATCGGAGCCTATTTCATGGTAAAGTGGGCCCAACCATTGCTTTCCATGTATATATGTCCTAAACAAACCAAAATAAAGTAAAAGATCCATCGGTGAGGCCTCATACGGAGAAAGCTATAGGGGTAGATCTCCGACCCTCCCGGTCTAGGGTTTCGCCGGACAAAGACCACCGGAGCATCGTCCACCCTAGAAAACTTGCATGCATGTGTCCCTAACATATGTGTATAGGTGTGACCCAAGGTTGGTACATGCAATATATATAGGTCCCGGGCAAGGCCTTCTTCACATACGTGGGGTGTTAACACTAGTTGACATCCAGGATCTGTACGTGGAAACTCCCACTACGGGTCTATCGGAGCCTATTTCATGGTAAAGTGGGCCCAACCATTGCTTTCCATGTATATATGTCCTAAACAAACCAAAATAAAGCAAAATGTCCATCGGTGAGGCCTCATACGGAGAAAGCTATAGGGGGTAGATCTCCGACCCCCCTGGTCTAGGGTTTCGCCGGATAAAGACCACCGGAGCATCGTCCACCCTAGAAAACTTGCATGCATGTGTCCCTAACATATGTGTATAGGTGTGACCCAAGGTTGGTACATGCAATATATATAGGTCCCGGGCAAGGCCTTCTTCACATACGTGGGGTGTTAACACTAGCTGAAATCCAGGATCTGTACGTGGAAACTCCCGCTACGGGTCTATCGGAGCCTATTTCATGTTAAAGTGGGCCCAACCATTGCTTTCCATGTATATATGTCCTAAACAAACCAAAATAAAGCAAAAGATCCATCGGTGAGGCCTCATACGGAGAAAGCTATAGGGGGTAGATCTCCGACCCCCCTGGTCTAGGGTTTCGCCGGATAAAGACCACCGGAGCATCGTCCACCCTAGAAAACTTGCATGCATGTGTCCCTAACATATGTGTATAGGTGTGACCCAAGGTTGGTACATGCAATATATATAGGTCCCGGGCAAGGCCTTCTTCACATACGTGGGGTGTTAACACTAGCTGAAATCCAGGATCTGTACGTGGAAACTCCCGCTACGGGTCTATCGGAGCCTATTTCATGGTAAAGTGGGCCCAACCATTGCTTTCCATGTATATATGTCCTAAACAAACCAAAATAAAGCAAAAGATCCATCGGTGAGGCCTCATACGGAGAAAGCTATAGGGGGTAGATCTCCGACCCCCCCGGTCTAGGGCTTCGCCGGATAAAGACCACCGGAGCATCGTCCACCCTAGAAAACTTGCATGCATGTGTCCCTAACATATGTGTATAGGTGTGACCCAAGGTTGGTACATGCAATATATATAGGTCCCGGGCAAGGCCTTCTTCACATACGTGGGGTGTTAACACTAGCTGAAATCCAGGATCTGTAGGTGGAAACTCCCGCTACGGGTCTATCGGAGCCTGTTTCATGGTAAAGTTGGCCCAACCATTGCTTTCCATGTATATATGTCCTAAACAAACCAAAATAAATCAAAAGATCCATCGGTGAGGCCTCATACGGAGAAAGCTATAGGGGGTAGATCTCTGACCCCCCCCGGTCTAGGGTTTCACCGGATAAAGACCACCGGAGCATCGTCCACCCTAGAAAACTTGCATGCATGTGTCCCTAACATATGTGTATAGGTGTGACCCAAGGTTGGTACATGCAATATATATAGGTCCCGGGCAAGGCCTTCTTCACATACGTGGGGTGTTAACACTAGTTGAAATCCAGGATCTGTACGTGGAAACTCCCGCTACGGGTCTATCGGAGCCTATTTCATGGTAAAGTGGGCCCAACCATTGCTTTCCATGTATATATGTCCTAAACAAACCAAAATAAAGCAAAAGATCCATCGGTGAGGCCTCATACGGAGAAAGTTATAGGGGGTAGATCTCTGACCCCCCTGGTCTAGGGTTTCGCCGGATAATGACCACCGGAGCATCATCCACCCTAGAAAACTTGCACGCATGTGTCCCTAACATATGTGTATAGGTGTGACCCAAGGTTGGTACATGCAATATATATAGGTCCCGGGCAAGGCCTTCTTCACATACGTGGGGTGTTAACACTAGCTGAAATCCAGGATCTGTACGTGGAAACTCCCGCTATGGGTCTATCGGAGCCTATTTCATGGTAAAGTGGGCCCAACCATTGGTTTTCATGTATATATGTCCTAAACAAACCAAAATAAAGCAAAAGATCCATCGTTGAGGCCTCATACGGAGAAAGCTATAGGGGGTTGCTGCGTGTGGTTAACGTGGGAGCAGACGGTCCTTGTGCGTGGTGGATAACCAGCCCGTTGGGAACCCCAAGAGGAAGGTATGATGAGTATAGCAGCTAGTTTTCCCTCAGTTAAGAAACCAAGGTTTATCGTTCTTGAAGAGGAGAGACAAACGACTGAAGGTGATGCGGAACCTGCACACACACAACCAAGTACTTTGTTCCCAACTTGCGATGAGGTTGTCAATCTCACCGGTTTGCTTGAAACAAAGATTATGAGCGTATCAAGTGGAAAACAATATAGTATGCGAGTAAAGTAAACAGTGCGAGTAAAGTAAACAGGTGATAGCAATATGATGGAAATAGGACCGGGGTCCACAGTTCACTAGTGGTGTCTCTCCATAAGATAAATAACACATGTTGGGTAAACAAATTACAGTTGGGCAATTTATAGAATAAAGATAAACGTGATATGTCAAGAAGATCACTATGAGATTTACTCTGGGCATTACAACAAAATACATAGACCGCCATCCAACTGCATCTATGACTAATAATCCACTCTCGGGGATATCAATCCGAACACCCCATGAGTATTAAGTTGCGAACAACAGATAATTGCATTAAGCAAAGTGTGTAATGTAAACAAAGCATATGCCCTTGAGCATATGAATGTTGTTTTCTCCCTAGTAGCAACAGCACATCTACAACCTTAGAGGTTTCTGTCACTCCCCCAGATTAAATAGAGGCATGAACCCACTATCGAGCATAAATACCCCCTCTTGGAGTCACTAGCAACTACTCGGCCAAGATAGCTACTAACAACGGAGAGCATGCAAGATCATAAACAACATAGAGATAACAAAAGATATAATTTAGTACAGCAACTTAATCATAAACACCAATATTCATCGGATCCCAACAAACCAAACATGTAGAATTACATAACGGTGATCTCAATCATGTAGGGCAGCTCATGAGATCTAAACATGAAGCACATGGTGGAGGAGACAACCATCTTGCTATGTGTACTGGAAAATTGATCGGGTCCTTAGGTTTTTTCCGTCGGGGGGTCTTTATAGGCGAAGGGGCGATGTCAGGGGAGGAGCCAGGTGCCCTCACGCGGGGCCCGCGCGGCCAGGGGCCTGGCCGCGCCACACCTGCGTGTGGGGCCCTGGTGGCCCCCCTCCTACTCTCCTTCGGATCTCTGGAAGCTTCCGGGTAAAATAAGACTTCAGGAACTTGTTTCGTCCAATTCCGAGAATATTTCCTGTGTATCACTTCTGAAACACAAAAACAGCAGAAAACAGGGAACTGGCACTGTGGCAACTCGTTAATAGGTTAGTTCCGGAAAATGCATAAAAGTGCCACGAAGTGTAACAAAACAATAGACAAATGGTGTAAAAACAAGCATGGAGCATCAAAAATTATAGATACGTTGGAGACGTATCAGGGGTAGATCTCCGACCCCCCTGGTCTAGGGTTTCGCCGGATAAAGACCATCGGAGCATCGTCCACCCTAGAAAACTTGCATGCATGTGTCCCTAAAATATGTGTATAGGTGTGACCCAAGGTTGGTACATGCAATATATATAGGTCCCGAGCAAGGCCTTCTTCACATACGTGGGGTGTTAACACTAGCTGAAATCCAGGATCTGTACGTGGAAACTCCCGCTATGGGTCTATCGGAGCCTATTTCATGGTAAAGTGGGCCCAACCATTGCTTTCCATGTATATATGTCCTAAACAAACCAAAATAAAGCAAAAGATCCATCGGTGAGGCCTCATACGGAGAAAGCTATAGGGGGTAGATCTCCGAGCCCCCCGGTCTAGGGTTTCGCCGGATAAAGACCACCGGAGCATCGTCCACCCTAGAAAACTTGCATGCATGTGCCCCTAACATATGTGTATAGGTGTGACCCAAGGTTGGTACATGCAATATATATAGGTCCCGCGCAAGGCCTTCTTCACATACGTGGGGTGTTAACACTAGCTGAAATCCAGGATCTGTACGTGGAAACTCCCGCTACGGGTCTATCGGAGCCTATTTCATGGTAAAGTGGGCCCAACCATTGCTTTCCATGTATATATGTCCTAAACAAACCAAAATAAAGCAGAAGATCCATCGGTGAGGCCTCATACGGAGAAAGCTATAGGGGGTAGATCTCCGACCCCCCCGGTCTAGGGTTTCGCCGGATAAAGACCACCAGAGCATCGTCCACCCTAGAAAACTTGCATGCATGTGTCCCTAAAATATGTGTATAGGTGTGACCCAAGGTTGGTACATGCAATATATATAGGTCCCGGGCAAGGCCTTCTTCACATACGTGGGGTGTTAACACTAGCTGAAATCCAGCATCTGTACGTGGAAACTCCCGCTACGGGTCTATCGGAACCTATTTCATGGTAAAGTGGGCCCAACCATTGCTTTCCATGTATATATGTCCTAAACAAACCAAAATAAAGCAATGGATCCATCGGTGAGGCCTCATACGGAGAAAGCTATATGGGGTAGATCTCCGACCCGCCCGGTCTAGGGTTTCGCCGGATAAAGACCACCGGAGCATCGTCCACCCTAGAAAACTTGCATGCATGTGTCCCTAACATATGTGTATAGTTGTGACCCAAGGTTGGTACATGCAATATATATAGGTCCCGGGCAAGGCCTTCTTCACATACGTGGGGTGTTAACACTAGCTGAAATCCAGGATCTGTACGTGGAAACTCCCGCTACGGGTCTATCGGAGCCTATTTCATGATAATGTGGGCTCAACCATTGCTTTCCATGTATATATGTCCTAAACAAACCAAAATAAAGCAAAAGATCCATCGGTGAGGCCTCATACGGAGAATGCTATAGGGGGTAGATCTCCGACCCCCCCGGTCTAGGGTTTCGCCGGATAAAGACCACCGGAGCATCGTCCACCCTAGAAAACTTGCATGCATGTGTCCCTAACATATGTGAATAGGTGTGACCCAAGGTTGGTACATGCAATATATATAGGTCCCGGGCAAGGCCTTCTTCACATACGTGGGGTGTTAACACTAGCTGAAATCCAGGATCTGTACGTGGAAACTCCCGCTACGGGTCTATCGGAGCCTATTTCATGGTAAAGTGGGCCCAACCATTGCTTTCCATGTATATATGTCCTAAAAAAACCAAAATAAAGCAAAAGATCCATCGGTGAGGCCTCATACGGAGAAAGCTATAGGGGGTAGATCGCCGACCCCCCCGGTGTAGGGTTTCGCCGGATAAAGACCACCGGAGCATCGTCCACCCTAGAAAACTTGCATGCATGTGTCCCTAACATATGTGTATAGGTGTGACCCAAGGTTGGTACATGCAATATATATAGGTCCCGGGCAAGGCCTTCTTCACATACGTGGGGTGTTAACACTAGCTGAAATCCAGGATCTGTACGTGGAAACTCCCGCTACGGGTCTATCGGAGCCTATTTCATGGTAAAGTGGGCCCAACCATTGCTTTCCATGTATATATGTCCTAAACAAACCAAAATAAAGCAAAAGATCCATCGGTGAGGCCTCATATGGAGAAAGCTATAGGGGGTAGATCTCCGACCCCCCCCCCGGTCTAGGGTTTCGCCGGATAAAGACCACCGGAGCATCGTCCACCCTAGAAAACTTGCATGCATGTGTCCCTAACATATGTGTATAGGTGTGACCCAAGGTTGGTACATGCAATATATATAGGTCCCGGGCAAGGCCTTCTTCACATACGTGGGGTGTTAACACTAGCTGAAATCCAGGATCTGTACGTGGAAACTCCCGCTACGGGTCTATCGGAGCCTATTTCATGGTAAAGTGGGCCCAACCATTGCTTTCCATGTATATATGTCCTAAACAAACCAAAATAAAGCAAAAGATCCATCGGTGAGGCCTCATACGGAGAAAGCTATAGGGGGTAGATCTCCGACCCCCCCGGTCTAGGGTTTCGCCGGATAAAGACCACCGGAGCATCGTCCACCCTAGAAAACTTGCATGCATGTGTCCCTAACATATGTGTATAGGTGTGACCCAAGGTTGGTACATGCAATATATATAGGTCCTAGGCAAGGCCTTCTTCACATACGTGGGGTGTTAACACTAGCTGAAATCCAAGATCTGTACGTGGAAACTCCCGCTACGGGTCTATCAGAGCCTATTTCATGGTAAAGTGGGCCAAATCATTGCTTTCCATGTATATATGTCCTAAACAAACCAAAATAAAGCAAAAGATCCATCGGTGAGGCCTCATACGGAGAAAGCTATAGGGGGTAGATCGCCGACCCCCCCGGTCTAGGGTTTCGCCGGATAAAGACCACCGGAGCATCGTCCACCCTAGAAAACTTGCATGCATGTGCCCCTAACATATGTGTATAGGTGTGACCCAAGGTTGGTACATGCAATATATATAGGTCCCGCGCAAGGCCTTCTTCACATACGTGGGGTGTTAACACTAGCTGAAATCCAGGATCTGTACGTGGAAACTCCCGCTACGGGTCTATCGGAGCCTATTTCATGGTAAAGTGGGCCCAACCATTGCTTTCCATGTATATATGTCCTAAACAAACCAAAATAAAGCAGAAGATCCATCGGTGAGGCCTCATACGGAGAAAGCTATAGGGGGTAGATCTCCGACCCCCCCGGTCTAGGGTTTCGCCGGATAAAGACCACCAGAGCATCGTCCACCCTAGAAAACTTGCATGCATGTGTCCCTAAAATATGTGTATAGGTGTGACCCAAGGTTGGTACATGCAATATATATAGGTCCCGGGCAAGGCCTTCTTCACATACGTGGGGTGTTAACACTAGCTGAAATCCAGCATCTGTACGTGGAAACTCCCGCTACGGGTCTATCGGAGCCTATTTCATGGTAAAGTGGGCCCAACCATTGCTTTCCATGTATATATGTCCTAAACAAACCAAAATAAAGCAAAAGATCCATCGGTGAGGCCTCATATGGAGAAAGCTATAGGGGGTAGATCTCCGACCCCCCCCGGTCTAGGGTTTCGCCGGATAAAGACCACCGGAGCATCGTCCACCCTAGAAAACTTGCATGCATGTGTCCCTAACATATGTGTATAGGTGTGACCCAAGGTTGGTACATGCAATATATATAGGTCCCGGGCAAGGCCTTCTTCACATACGTGGGGTGTTAACACTAGCTGAAATCCAGGATCTGTACGTGGAAACTCCCGCTACGGGTCTATCGGAGCCTATTTCATGGTAAAGTGGGCCCAACCATTGCTTTCCATGTATATATGTCCTAAACAAACCAAAATAAAGCAAAAGATCCATCGGTGAGGCCTCATACGGAGAAAGCTATAGGGGGTAGATCTCCGACCCCCCCGGTCTAGGGTTTCGCCGGATAAAGACCACCGGAGCATCGTCCACCCTAGAAAACTTGCATGCATGTGTCCCTAACATATGTGTATAGGTGTGACCCAAGGTTGGTACATGCAATATATATAGGTCCTAGGCAAGGCCTTCTTCACATACGTGGGGTGTTAACACTAGCTGAAATCCAAGATCTGTACGTGGAAACTCCCGCTACGGGTCTATCAGAGCCTATTTCATGGTAAAGTGGGCCAAATCATTGCTTTCCATGTATATATGTCCTAAACAAACCAAAATAAAGCAAAAGATCCATCGGTGAGGCCTCATACGGAGAAAGCTATAGGGGGTAGACCTCCGACCCCCCCGGTCTAGGGTTTCGCCGGATAAAGACCACCGGAGCATCGTCCACCCTAGAAAACTTGCATGCATGTGTCCCAAAAATATGTGTATAGGTGTGACCCAAGGTTGGTACATGCAATATATATAGGTCCCGGGCAAGGCCTTCTTCACATACGTGGGTGAACGGATCGTATGGGCACCTAGAGGGGGGGGTGAATAGGTGCTACTCAAATTTTAGTTCTTTTTCAATTTAGGCTTGACACAAAGGTAAATTCTCTAGATATGCAACTAAGGTGAATTTACCTATATGTCAACAAGCAAGCTAAGCAAGATACAATATATAAAGGCAATAAAGGATAGAGGTAACCGAGAGTGGAGCACGCGGAGACACGGATGTAATTCCCGTAGTTCCTTCCTTTTTAGGGGAAGTACGTCTACGTTGGAGGGGTGTGGTTGCCACAAAGGCCTAACCAACGCCACAAAGGCTCACCCTATTCTTCGGTGCAAGCTTCCGCCACAAAGGCCTAGCTCACTTTCCACTAAGGGATTCCTCAAGGCGGAACCGGCCTTTACAATCTTGGGGCACGCATCCACAACCGAATTGGAGGCTCCCAAGCACAACACAATGTTGTCAAACAACAAGTAGCAATATATCAAAAACACAAACAAGGTCTTGGGACACAAGGGAACCCAAGACACAAGGGCCCTCAAGCAAATGAGAGGGGAAATCAAATCGCTTCGGTGAGGATGTAGAAGATGGTCTTCTCCTTCGATTCTCCAAAGATCAAGAGCTTTGGTGGGTTGAGGGAGGAGATCTAGTTGAATTGGTGGCTCAACAATGGTGGTGTTCTTCAATTTTGGCTGAGCTACCCGTTGGAGAAGAAGAGGGGGGTATTTATACCCCCCCAAAATATCTGACCGTTGCCAGCCAGGAAGTCCGGCTATAGCCGGAGATAAGTCCGGCTAAAGCCGGCCACACCGGCTAAAGCCGGCCTCAGACCGGCTATAGCCGGCCTGAAATATCCGGCCCAGCCGGAAATAGCCGGACAAATAGCCGGTTGAGTCCAGAGGCGCAGGACCCCTCTCGAAAACGAGCAGTCCGGCTATAGCCGGTCTAGGACCGGCTAAAGCCGGCCTTCCTGGCCCAGCTTTATATGAAACTTCTCCCAGAGCTTATTTTCACCATTTCCTCAATAATTTCCTTTGGATAATGATAAATATCAAGTATGATATAGGAAACCCAATATCTTGTGCAAGAACATAATTAAATCCTGCAAAGCATAATCACACATTAATAGATAATGTATTGTTAACAAACGCCAAAATCAATTAGGCGGGAAATGCTCTTTCAATCTCCCCCTTTTTGGTGTTTGATGACAATACATAATTTTGCATGTTTCAAACTATATAAAATATAGACGGAGCTCCCCCTTGCTATGTGCCTTATTTTAAATTTGTATTTGAATACAGAGACACATCAACAATAAGAACTACCCCTAGATTTTATAATGTGATCCATATAAGCACAAGATATATATCATAATTCAATAGCACATAATCAACATATAATATGACAAGATAATAACAAGTAGGATTAATAACGATAAACATAAGTTCTACTACACAATAAGCATATAGTTCAACACATAGTAGATAACGATAAGTTCAACCATGGGACACAAGCAGGCACACGATATAAGAGCTTGTGACCCAACCAAATCCAAATGGAAAACCTCAAATCCAAATGGAAACACATGCAAATGGGACTTTCTCCCCCTTTGGCATCAAGACGCCAAAAAGGGAGACCACAACACGAGATCACTCATCAACATCATCAAAGTCCTCATCGTCCTCATCATCTTCTTGGTCATCGTCTTCTTCCTCTTCATCATCATCTCCATCTTCTTCCTCATCTTCTTCATCAACGGCTTCCTTGCCCTTGGAGGTGACTTCGGCTAACTCCTTCCAATCAAAAGTTGAGCCCTCATTCCACTTGCCAAATGAAAAAGTGTCCTCGGATATATCTTGCTCTTGGGACTCCTCTTCATGGCTAGCTCCTTTGCCCTTCTCCACAGCCCTCAAACGAGTATCCAACTCTCTTTGCTTCTTGTGGATGTGCTTGCGGTCCACATAGTCCTTGTATTGAGTGTGACGCACATCATTGTTCATGCAAAACAACGCCCTTTGCCACCACTTGAGCTTCTTCATCTCTTGAGCCATTCCACCACTTGGTGGATCCGCATTCTTCCTCCTAGAACCGGTAGCATAGATGTTGCCACCCAACACATCACTCGAAGAGGGATAAGCACTTGACGTGCTAGACACCAAATGAGCGGTCTTCTTGTAGAGCTTGTTGGGCTTGTGCACTTCCAACTCTTCATCAAGCAAATCTTCCTCAATCTCAAAGTCTCCCTCAATGCCTCTGTCAATGATGAGCCTCATGATGAATGGAGCATAAGGAGGGATCTTCCTATCAAGCATAGCAATCTTCATCTCCATGAAGATGAAGTACATCACATCGAGCTCCATGCCTTCACAATCTCTTCCGGCCTCGAAGACAAGCCGGGCATGATGGAGCAAATGCACAAGACCACCTCTGATAGAATCATTGTTGCCCCCACTTGGAGCAATGTTGGCACAGAATATCCGAAGCAAGATATCATAGAGGGGAAGGAGATTTGCAGTCTCTCCCGCTTTGCCCCCTGGACCATACAAACACTGGATCTTCCCTTTGTTGTACTCGGTGGTGTCGAGATGCAAGCGGGCACCTCTAGGTCGATGAATGCCATCAAACCTATAGCCCAAAAGCTTCCCAAAGCGAGACATGGTCGAGTACTTCCTTACTTCTCCTGACATCCAAGTGAAACCAACCTCATCTCGAGTATCAAACTCCAATGTGGCAAAGAACTGCTGAATCAGATGAGGATGGTAGTCTTGCTTGAAGACCATCAACTTGTGCAACCCTAGCTTCTCGGTGACCCAAAGAGCATCGGCAAAGTACTCATCCCTGGACAGCGATGCAATGTTGGTGACCTTCATGGGGCAAACCTTTGTGCTCATGGTCACATAAATCTGCTCATATATCCTCTGATGCTCTGACCGGTAGAAAGACCCACTGTCAATGTCCCTAGGCATGATGTAGAATTTCTGCTCACGGAACTCCCGGTACTCTTGCTTGGACAGCTTCTTGAGATCACTAACGTTGGCAAACAGAGATTTCTTCTTCCGTTCTTCCAACCGCTTCTTTTTCATAGCAGCTGTCACACGGGCATCTTGATGCTCTTGACGGCGAGCAAGCGAGGGATCAACATATCGTGACCGCTTGGGTCGAGATCCACCTGCACACAGCACATAGGTAGAAAGCATATAGGATAAGCATGCATGCCAGAAGAACAAAGACAATAGCCCAGAACGAAAACATGGAGCAAAGTGGTGATCTACACCGGCTATTTCCGGCCTGGCACCGGCTTTAGCCGGTCTGACCGGCTTTAGCCGGCCTGACACCGGCTATAGCCGGACCAGATGAACACTGCGAGAAATATCATGGGTTGGCCACCACACTACTCCATTGCTTTCGATCTACACTAATCCCAGCAAGACAAAAGAGCCAAAGACTCCCAATGTACCAAGAACTACCCACGAATCGCTAACCCTAACCCTAGAGAGCACCTAGGGAGAGAGAGAGAGAGGAGGGAAGGGTACCCTGGTCCATGGGAGAGACGCCGGAGAGGAGTGGCCGGCCGGAGATGGGGCTCCGGCGACCGGGGCGACGAAGAACGGCGGCGGCGGCGGCGGGCTAGGGCGAGGAGTCGGCTGGAGAGGATAGAGCGTGGGGGGGAAATGAGGATACCCCTCACCCCACAGCCCTAAAGGAGGAAAAAGCCGGGCCACTCGCAGAGGCCGGCTTTAGCCGGTGTAGGGACCGGCTATAGCCGCCCCACCGGCTATTTCCGGACTAAGTCCGGCAATAGCCGGCCTAGATTGCCAAAAACTGGAAGGCTGGAATATGAGCTTCTGGACATGTAAGAGAGGGATGATTTGGCTTTAGGTAAGTGGGCTTAGGACAGAAAACATGCATGGAGTGGTTCTCGGCACTTGGCATTGCAAAACACAAGAAAACTTTAAAAATCCAATGCAAGTGCCTTCCCATTTCACGGATAGAGACAATGACGAAAAAGCTCAATGAAACTCAAATAGGATTTGCAAAGAATCAACTCTTCGAAAAGAAGAGGTCGGTGGCCGAGGCCACCATGTATGAGTGTTATGGCATTGGACCGCGAAGATATATCTTGGGTCCATAACCAATACTCGTCATTGAAACTCATATATCACAAAAATGATAGAAAGAGAACAATTTTAGGCACTATTGGCATTATGGGGGGAGGGATAGCCCAATTAATTAGGACCGCACTCCCCCTATCTCCATGCCCACACCTAAACCAAACAAGTATTGAAGAATAGGTGTATTTGCAAGATGCTCAAGCCACACTCCTTGAATCAATGATATTTAGATCATTCCTCAAATATCCAAATCTTGCTTCATCAAGGGGCTTTGTGAATATGTCGGCAAGTTGATCCTTGGTGCTTACATATGCAAGCTCAATATCACCACGGGCAACATGATCTCTAATAAAATGATTCCGGATCTCAATATGCTTGGTTCTTGAATGTTGCACCGGATTATATGCTATCTTGATAGCACTCTCATTGTCACATAGAAGAGGCACTTTGTCACAATTGACACCATATTCCTTTAAAGTTTGCCTCATCCATAACAATTGAGTGCATCCACTTGCGGCGGCAATATATTCGGCTTCGGCGGTGGAGAGAGATATACAATTTTGCTTCTTAGAAGACCAACACACCAAAGACCTACCAAGAAATTGTCAAGCTCCGGAGGTTGATTTCCTATCATCCTTGTCACCGGCCCAATCCGAATCCGTGAAGCCACAAAGAGAGAAATCCGAGCCTTTGGGATACCAAAGCCCATAAGTTGGGGTATGAACCAAATATCGAAAGATTCTCTTAACCTCCATAAGGTGGCTTTCTTTAGGAGCGGCTTGATACCTTGCACACACACCTACACTCAACACAATATCGGGTCTAGATGCGCAAAGGTAAAGCAAAGAACCGATCATAGAACGGTATACCTTTTGATCCACATCTTTACCATTGGGATCAAGCTCAAGATGACATTTTGTGGCCATTGGTGTGGCAGCCCCATTAAGTTCCTTCATCTTGAACCTCTTGAGCATGTCTTGGACATATTTGGCTTGATAAATAAAAGTCCCTTCTTTCAATTGCTTGATTTCAAAACCAAGAAAGAACTTCATTTCGCCCATCATAGACATCTCGAACCTATCGGTCATAAGCTTTGAAAATTCATCATTAAAAGCTTTGTTAGTAGAGCCAAAGATAATATCATCAACATATAGTTGGCATACGAAAAGCTCCCCATTGACCCTCTTAGTAAAAAGAGTAGGATCGATTTGCCCAACTTCAAACCCACGGTCTACCAACAACTCCCTAAGGTGCTCATACCACGCACGTGGGGCTTGTTTAAGGCCATAGAGTGCCTTATGGAGTTTGTAGACATGGTTAGGAAAGTTGAGATCCTCAAACCCCGGGTGTTGCTTAACATACACTTCCTCTTTCAATGGACCATTAAGAAATGCACTCTTAACATCCATTTGTTGCAACTTAAAATTATGATGAGTGGCATATGCAATAAGGATACGGATGGACTCAAGACGAGCCACGGGAGCATAAGTTTCTCCAAAGTCAATGCCTTCAACTTGAGAGAAACCTTGAGCAACCAATCTTGCCTTGTTCCTCACAACAATTCCATGCTCATCTTGCTTGTTCTTGAATATCCACTTTGTGCCAATCACATTGCGGCACTCCTTTGGCTTCTCTACTAGCACCCAAACATTATTGCGCTTGAAGTTGTTGAGTTCTTCATGCATAGCATCCAACCAATCCGGATCTTCAAGAGCTTCAAATACTTTCTTGGGTTCAACCATGGAGATATAAGCATGATGAGAGCTAAATTGTGCCAATTGACGCCGAGTTGACACTTTGCTTCTTAAATCTCCAATAACCCTCTCAAGGGTATGACCTTTAAGTTCCAAGTCCCTTTCAACTCTTTTCTTGCGACGGGCTTCGATCTCCTCATTTGACCTAGGAGGAGTCTCTTGATCATCTTGATCATTTTGGTCCCCGTCTTGACCATTAAATTGACCTTGATCATCAATATCTTCATGAGTAGGTTGATCTTGGTCTTGTGAAGAATTGGGGGCGGTTGAGATAACCGGAGAGGATGGTTGTGCCCCTTCTTCTTCATGAAGGTCCTTGTCTTGTTCTTCGGTTGGTGCATTAGTTGCTTCCTTGGGAGAGGCTTGTTGTGCTTGTGAAGATGAAGGCTCCACTTGAGTAGAGCATAGTCCTTCCCGGTCGGCCACAAGGTGTCCCTCAATGGGGCGGAAAAATCCCACGCCCATTCTTCCTATGGCTTCTCGAGGTATTTCATCATCTACATCACAAGAAACAACATCTCGCCCCCCTTGGGAGCCGTCATTCTCTTCGAATACCACACTACAAGATTCTTCAACACGTCCGGAGGACTTGTTGAAGACTCTATAAGTGTGGGATTCGGCACCATAACCAACAAAAATACCTTCTATTGCTTTTGGATCAAATTTACCTAAATGAACTCCTTTTCTTTTAAAGAAACACTTACACCCGAAAACCCGGTAGTAGGAGATGTTGGGCTTGCTTCCGGTGAGTATTTCATATGGAGTCTTGTTTAGGCCTTTGCGGAGGAAGAGCCGGTTTGAAGAGTGACAAGCTGTAGAGATAGCTTCGGCCCAAAAGTTGTATGGAGACTTAAACTCCGCCAACATGGACCTAGCCATATCCATAAGAGTCCGGTTCTTCCTTTCGGCTACACCATTTTGTTGAGGGGTATATGCAGCGGAATATTGATGACGAATCCCCTCATCACTAAGAAATCCATTTAAGGTGTAGTTCTTGAACTCCGAGCCATTGTCACTTCTTATTGCCAAAATAGTTTGCCCATGTTGACGTTCAACTTCCTTGGCAAAGTCGATGACGGTTTGTTGAGTCTCACTCTTATGCTTGAAGAAGTAAACCCAAGTATATCTTGAATAGTCATCAACAATCACCAAACAATATTTCTTCCCACCAAGACTTGCATGAGAGGGAGGACCAAAAAGATCCACATGAAGGAGCTCCAAGATCCTCTTGGAAGAAATGATAGTCTTGCTTGGGTGGGGAGAATCATGCATTTTTCCTAGAACGCAAGCCCTGCAAACACGATCTTTGGCAAAAGAAACATTCTCTTTTAGTCCAAGTATGTGGCCACCCTTGTGAAGGCTTTGCAAAGTTCTCATATTGACATGGGCTAGTCGGCGATGCCAAAGCCAACCCACATCGGCCTTTCCAAATAAACACATTGCACTTGTAGTGGTTTTCCCCGAAAAGTCCACCACATACAAGTTATTTTCAATGTGTCCAACGAAAGCGACCTTTAGAGACTTGCTCCACAAGAGTACCACAATATCATTATCAATGAAGACGGCAAAGCCCATCTTACCAAGTGCACGAACTGAAAGTAAATTATAACCTAGGGTCTCAACAAGCATGACGTCCACAAGGGAAATATCCGGTGCGACCACCACCTTGCCAAGACCCAATACCTCGGATTGTGACATGTCTCCATAAGTGACGGTTATATGATTGTCATTTGGTTTCATCTTCGTCATGATCTTCTTGCTTCCGGTCATATGACTTGTGCATCCACTATCAAGCACCCATTTTGATCCACCGGAAGCATAGTCCTACAAGAGATCATTGCTTGGTTTTAGGTCCCCATTTTTCAATGGGTCCTCTTTTGTTAGCAACAAGGGTCTTTGGAACCCAAATAGACCAAGCAACATAACCATCATTTGGACCAACATATTTTGCATAAACATCACCATAATAATCACGAAATAAAACATAGTGAGGGTTAGCAATTCCCGCATGATCATCATGAGTGGATTTGCCACTCACAATAGGATCCTTCTTTGCTTGAGCGGTCTTGGCCTTCTTCTTCTTGTTGTTCTTCTTCTTCTTCTTTGAGACATAGCCAATCCCCGTTTTATCACCAAATGCCTTTTGCTTACTCAAAAGGTCATTCAAGTTTTTCTCACCTATGGGAATGGAGGACTTGGCAAGCTCATCTTTCAACCTAGCATTTTCTTCAATAACATTTGCATGATCACAAGTAGAAGTAGAAGAACTAGGCACATTATTCTTAGTCAATTGAATTTGAAGTTGTTCATGTGACTTGGTAAGAATAGAGTGTTCACTTTTCAAGGCCTTGTGAGCCTTGTCAAGATCTTCTAAATCCTTAACAAGTATATCATGACCAACACCAAATTCAACCTTTTCCTTTTTGAGCATTTTTACTTTAGCACGAGCATGATCACGCTCTTTAGTGAGTTTGGAAACAACTTCATTATTAGATTCCTCAATGGAATCGAGCTTCTCTTCAAGAGTTGCTCGTTCCTCTTGCTCTTCTTCAAGAGACTCGGTTAGTGAGGCAATATCTTGAGCATATTCTCTTTCAAGCCTCATTTGTTCATCTAGTTTTTCAAGAGTTTTACCATATTGGCTCAATAGACGTTCAAAGTGAATCTTATGAACACCATCTACACTAGACACATAATCATCAAAAGCAACAATTTCTTCCTTTACTCTAAGACTAGCAAGATCATTCAAGGAAGCATCATTTGTCTTAGAGGAAGAGAAAGATGTGGGTGATACCTCGGAAGACTTGGCCATAAGGCACTTGACGTTCTTGACAAGAGAGTCCTCATTGGGGGATTCAAAAAGTGATGTGGAGGAGGTGGAGGTGGTTGCCATTGCGGCCACCTCACTAGTTGTGGTTTCTTCTTCATCACTCTCACTTGCGGAGTACTCTTCTTGAGTCAAGAACACAAACTTTGGTTGTCTCTTCTTTGGTCCACCCTTCTTCACAAATGGCTTCTTGGATGGTGACTTGGTCTTGCTTTTGAAGATGAGCTTTCCACCATGGTCTTCTCTCTTCTCATAAGGGCACTCGGCAACAAAGTGAAATCTATCATTGCAATTGTAGCAAGTCCTCACCCTTTGACCATTGTTGTCATTCCTTTGATAGCCACTTGACTTGCTTCTTCTTTGATTGTCTTCTTTAGCCTTGTGTGGATCAACCCAAAAGGTTTTTCCATAGAAGGCCATGTGCTCATTGTACTCATGCCTTATGTCCTCGGGACACATCTCTAGTCTTGCTTCAATATTCGCTTGAAGAGGAACCTCTTTCTCAACCACACTTGCTTTCAATGCAAGATTAGAGCTTCTTTGCATTCCTATGGCACGGGCACGGGCATCTTCCGCATTTTGTGCGGAAACCTTGTAGGCTTGAATCTCTTGCATCACTTGATTGGAGGTCATTTCATTGAAGTTGTGCTTTCCTTGAACACTCTTCACATCCGCGGGCTCATATGGAGTGAGAGCAAGAATGTACTTCATCTTGATCCACTCATCATCAATATGGTGAGCACCGAGGTTCTTAAAGGTGGTAGCAATAGCCTTGAGTCTTCTATACATCTCTTGATGATCCTCACCATCCATCATGAAGAAACCCTCCGCTTGATTTGAGAAGGCAATATATCTTGTTTTCTTCATGCTCTCGTTGCCAACAAAGACGTCGGAGAGTCCTTGCCAAGCTTCTTTGGCGGTGGAGAAGTGTTGGATGTGAGGCAAGTCCTTGGATCCCACGGCGACTTGAATCATGTGAAGAGCGGTAGCATTGAGTTGGCTATCGACCGTCTCTCTTCTTGTCATGTTGTGGGGATCCACGGCCTTGAATCCTTCCTCAACGATCCTCCAAAGCTCGATGCAAGAACTGCGCATATGAGAGATCATTTGATATTGCTATTGACCAAAATTTAATGCATCAAGCTTAGGCGGATCACCTCTATGGTTAATATGAGGATGAGGAACCGGCGGGTCGGGTGAATACCAATGCGGGTATTCACCTTTCCCGTCGGCCTTGGTGGAAGACTTAGCATCGCCATTTTTGTCGGCACCCTCCTCATCTATCCCCACATTCTCCACTTGTGGAGTAGCGGGTTTTTCCGGAGGTGGAGAAGCATTAGCATTTTTAGCTTGCATGAGTTGCGCCATCATTTCACGCAACTCACTTATTTGAGATGTCATGGAAGCCATGGATGATTCCAAAGATTTGAACTCACCCATGGAAACTTGACCCGAGCCCTCACTAGGTGAAGTTTCCATACTCTTAGGCGGTTAAGCCCGAAATAAGAGCCGAGGCTCTGATACCAATTGAACGGATCGTATGGGCACCTAGAGGGGGGGGGGGTGAATAGGTGCTACTCAAATTTTAGTTCTTTTTCAATTTAGGCTTGACACAAAGGTAAATTCTCTAGATATGCAACTAAGGTGAATTTACCTATATGTCAACAAGCAAGCTAAGCAAGATACAATATATAAAGGCAATAAAGGATAGAGGTAACCGAGAGTGGAGCACGCGGAGACACGGATGTAATTCCCGTAGTTCCTTCCTTTTTAGGGGAAGTACGTCTACGTTGGAGGGGTGTGGTTGCCACAAAGGCCTAACCAACGCCACAAAGGCTCACCCTATTCTCCGGTGCAAGCTTCCGCCACAAAGGCCTAGCTCACTTTCCACTAAGGGATTCCTCAAGGCGGAACCGGCCTTTACAATCTTGGGGCACGCATCCACAACCGAATTGGAGGCTCCCAAGCACAACACAATGCTGTCAAACAACAAGTAGCAATATATCAAATACACAAACAAGGTCTTGGGACACAAGGGAACCCAAGACACAAGGGCCCTCAAGCAAATGAGAGGGGAAATCAAATCGCTTCGGTGAGGATGTAGAAGATGGTCTTCTCCTTCGATTCTCCAAAGATCAAGAGCTTTGGTGGGTTGAGGGAGGAGATCTAGTTGAATTGGTGGCTCAACAATGGTGGTGTTCTTCAATTTTGGCTAAGCTACCCGTTGGAGAAGAAGAGGGGGGTATTTATACCCCCCAAAATATCTGACCGTTGCCAGCCAGGAAGTCCGGCTATAGCCGGAGATAAGTCCGGCTAAAGCCGGCCACACCGGCTAAAGCCGGCCTCAGACCGGCTATAGCCGGCCTGAAATATCCGGCCCAGCCGGAAATAGCCGGACAAATAGCCGGTTGAGTCCAGAGGCGCAGGACCCCTCTCGAAAACGAGCAGTCCGGCTATAGCCGGTCTGGGACCGGCTAAAGCCGGCCTTCCTGGCCCAGCTTTATATGAAACTTCTCCCAGCCCTTATTTTCACCATTTCCTCAATAATTTCCTTTGGATAATGATAAATATCAAGTATGATATAGGAAACCCAATATCTTGTGCAAGAACATAATTAAATCCTGCAAAGCATAATCACACATTAATAGATAATGTATTGTTAACAAACGCCAAAATCAATTAGGCGGGAAATGCTCTTTCAGTGGGGTGTTAACACTAGCTGAAATCCAGGATCTGTACGTGGAAACTCCCGCTACGGGTCTATCGGAGCCTATTTCATGGTAAAGTGGGCCCAACCATTTCTTTCCATGTATATATGTCCTAAACAAACCAAAATAAAGCAAAAGATCCATCGGTGAGGCCTCATACGGAGAAAGCTATAGGGGGTAGATCTCCGACCCCCCCGGTCTAGGGTTTCGCCGGATAAAGACCACCGGAGCATCGTCCACCCTAGAAAACTGGCATGCATGTGTCCCTAACATATGTGTATAGGTGTGACCCAAGGTTGGTACATGCAATATATATAGGTCCCGGGCAAGGCCTTCTTCACATACGTGGGGTGTTAACACTAGCTGAAATCCAGGATCTGTACGTGGAAACTCCCGCTACGGGTCTATCGGAGCCTATTTCATGGTAAAGTGGGCCCAACCATTGCTTTCCATGTATATATGTCCTAAACAAACCAAAATAAAGCAAAAGATCCATCGGTGAGGCCTCATACGGAGAAAGCTATAGGGGGTAGATCTCCGACCCCCCCGGTCTAGGGTTTCGCCGGATAAAGACCACCGGAGCATCGTCCACCCTAGAAAACTTGCATGCATGTGTCCCTAACATATGTGTATAGGTGTGACCCAAGGTTGGTACTTGCAATATATATAGGTCCCGGGCAAGGCCTTCTTCACATACGTGGGGTGTTAACACTAGCTGAAATCCAGGATCTGTACGTGGAAACTCCCGCTACGGGTCTATCGGAGCCTATTTCATGGTAAAGTGGGGCCAACCATTGCTTTCCATGTATATATGTCCTAAACAAACCAAAATAAAGCAAAAGATCCATCGGTGAGGCCTCATATGGAGAAAGCTATAGGGGGTACATCTCCGACCCCCCCGGTCTAGGGTTTCGCCGGATAAAGACCACCAGAGCATCGTCCACCCTAGAAAACTTGCATGCATGTGTCCCTAACATGTGTGTGCATGTGTGTTGGTGGGTTGATGGGATTCAATAGCTATAGCTCCCCAGCCGCTCTCACGTGCCTCCTACGTACATATCGCTCCCGACTCATAACTTAGAGGTGTAAACTCCCACGTCGGTTCCACCGAGGGGAACCTTGTCCTAGGAATGGCTAAACCTATGCTTACCATGTTTATATGTCCTAACCAAAGCTAAAGGAACACACTACCCCACCTTAGTGCCGCCCTCCAGAGAAATCTAGGGGGTAGACCGCGCGGGTGCTGCTGGCTAGGGTTTCGCCCCAGAACGGGCTTCGGGGGTCCAGAAAACAAAAATGCCTAAAAAATATAATTATACTATAATAATACAAAAATAATCAGTTAAAAATATGCATATTAATAAACGATTTTTGAAAAAAAAATCACAGGCTGAGCCGACGGCATGCCGTCGGGTCAGGCCCTGCATGATAACGCCGTTGAGCGGGCCGAACGGCTGGCTCACGGCGAGTGGCTGAACCGACGGCCGGCTTGTGCCGACGGCATGCCGTCGGGCCTGCGCGGGCTACGCCGACGGCAATCCTGGCCCGACGGCCCATTTGCTAGGCATCCGTGGTGACCGGCTACGCCGATGGCCCCGATATTTGGCCGTCGGCGTAGCATCTGGCCGTCGGCACAAAGCTTCGTTCCTGTAGTGACTGACAAATAGACAGTGTTTCTTTTTGAAGTAAAAAGAGCTTTAGCGAAGCCTGCTAAGTGCATAGATGGAGTAAGTCTTCGCTCTCGTCCGACGTTATGTTATATCATGGTCTTGCTTTTCTGCGGCCCATAGCACCTGAACCGATCGGGGGCATCCATTCTGAGATCTAACGGCTGAGAGTGACCATTCGATTGGAAAGTTCCAACTATGTTCTAATTCTATGGTTGGTGGCGCCGTGATTCCCCGGGGCCCACACCACCCCATTCCAAGGACACCGCCGCTGAGCTGGCGGGACCCACCTTAGCCGATGCAGGGAGCTAGCTAAGCTGTTTCTCCAGCCTCCTACGTCATCCCCTAGCCTTCGCCTCTATATAAGCTCTGCCCCCTCCCCCCTTCCCTTTGCACCATCAATTACCAGTACAAATCGATCACCTCTGAAATCCATAGAGCTGTCTAGCTGTTAGCAAGAACCTACAAGCCAGGTCAAGTAGCTATAGCAGCATGACTGGCGTGTGGGTGTTCGAGGACGGGATCGTGAGGCGGGCGGACAGCGAGGCCCCCGGCCGCGGTGGCGCCGGAGGCCGGCCGGGCAAGGCGCTGGTGCACGTGCCCAGCGGCGAGGTGGTGACCTCGTACGAGATCCTGGAGCGGCGGCTGCGGGATCTGGGGTGGGAGCGCTACCTCAACGACCCCTGCCTGCTCCAGTTCCACCAGCGCTCCACCGTGCACCTCATCTCCGTCCCGCGCGACTTCGCCCGCCTCAAGCTCGTCCACATGTACGACGTCGTCGTCAAGACCCGCAACGTCTTCGAGGTCCGCGACGCCTGAGCCTGCCTGTCTTGTGTGGTATGCCTCGAGGTCACGGCGACGGCGGCGTCCTCTACGCGACCGGCAGCCCGGCCGCCATATACAACCGTACGTATGTATTGTATGCTAAGGTCGAACTGCGAGCGAGTATAATATATGTAGAACTACTCTACTACGTGCGTACTCGTGTGGCTTCCCGGTCGATCTGCATGTACGTAGCTCAGTAAGCGCGAGCTAGGCTGCCGCGAACTCCGGCGTATGAGTTTGGGTCGTCTGGCGCTATCTTCAGGGAGACCCTGTTTGTACAGACTCTTTACTGTAGTGTATGGTTTGTGAAGCTTGACTGATGGATTCTGTGGATGGAATCAATCATCATGCGTTATAAAATCGAGAATAAGAAGTAATCAATTTTCCTTTATTAATTAACTTCAATCTTTCTGTGGCATATTAGCTAGGGTGTCATTCCTATAACATACTTTGAAAGATCCAACCAGCACAAGGAGGCCCTGTGATCGATGACCCATCTATATATGGAGTTCTGTGACTATAACATCCCTTTTATCATGTGTGTGGTGAAAATCGACAATCTCTGGTTAAAATCAGTGTTCTAGTCTTCACGGGTAGAACCCACCATGGATACATTTGCATAACTAATATTCTTTCGTTGAAGGCATTGTCTTTGTGCCGATGTGCTGACCTTGATTGGTTGGACCAGCATCTAGGACGAAATTCTTATGCTATATATAGACTTCACAGATGGATCGACGGCTTGTGTGGGTGCATATGAAGATTGACGAGTTAATCAGCATGCATCTAGGGCGGAAATCCTTGCAATAGACTTCACAGATGGATCGACGACGTTGTGGGTGCATCTGAAGATCGGCGACTTAATCGTAGGTAAGTATTTTATGCATCATGTTGTCATGGTTATGCCATCAACGGCGCTACACTTATCTTCTAAGTTGATGCCTTGGCCTTAAGTGGCATGTATCTTGTTCAAAAAACAAAATTCTACAACAAAGAAAATATATCTTTAGAAAAGTATATGGTTGTTTGCACAGGATGCAATTCTTGTTCGAGATAAAACTAGCCATGAGATTTGTCTACACAGACTGCTAGCATCCGCTGAAATTAGTGTTAATATGTACAGCAAGATAAATTTTTATTAACAGAAAATTGAAACAAACACATCCATTTGCACTCCGTAATTAGATAGTTGTTTCACTATGGCACTTGTGAGTTAGGTGTCACATTCCTGAGAAATATTTAACCATGGAGAATTCTATCTCTCAAGACATCACATCTTGTGTGTTGCCATGGCAATGACATTTAGATATGGTTCACAAAAATAGAATAACAGTAATCACGTACGGCACTGAAGTGAAACCTTTGCGGCTCATTTTCGATGCGGCAAGTGTATGGTGCTGGCAAGGTTTTCAGGAAAGAATCCACAAGGCTTTCAATATGGAGTTCATGTGTATTTCTATGTGTTCCACTGGTTTGTTTTTAATAGAATATATGTAGCACTAATGTCGCTGTTTATAAAATGCAAATCAGAAAAATATTCAAAATGGCTACGTGAAATTGTTGGTACGATGGGTTAATCTTCTAGGCCACATGTATTTGCTGGTGGTCCCATGCATTGCAATTCTACAGAGCACAGCATATTACATACCTAATAATGTCCATTATATATGTGATCGATAGTTGTACTTATTCTCCTTAGGAAATAATATTTATGTCACATGTGCCAAGTGATTCATCTGAGATACACTCATTACCATTGCATCATAAACTTCATTCGTCACCAAAGGCTACTTATAATGTTAATAATACTACTAAAATTAATGTAGCATTAATTGAAGGGCTGATAAGGCCAACAGTACTGTTTCGGTGGTCTATGCAAGTATCCAGAAGTTCGAACAGTACGTGTACTGATCCAACACAGTTCGCCGTCGACGTTTGTTTCAGCATGGCTTTAGACGTCATTTTCTTCTTTCCTAAAATGATATCCTCCAGTATATAACCTAGTATTGGATTTCCCTGTATAGAAATATTTAATGATGACTCCATGAGGACCCTGTATGGAAATATCTATAGGTGTAAGATCAAATGATAATGACAATTTTATATAAAGATATTTTTATTCGAAAAGTGTCTGAATTCATCACTACTCAAGGAGGAGAAATAAATAGTGCAACCGATATCTCCAGGAAGAATAATCTGTAATCCTAGACTTTATATGCATGTAGTCAAAAGATATACGAGTGATAGCTACTTCTAAGACTATATGTTTTAATAATACAAACAACGTCACACTCTTCAATTTATTCCTTCTGTGATATTTTCCTTGAAAGTGACATTACAAATTACAGGAGGATATATGTCAAGGCGACATTTACATTTGCAAATAACTGATCAGTACTGACATATGAGCTGTTGGTTGGATTGTGTGCTGATGGACACCGATTGGGAATCAACTTTTCCTCTGCTAACAGTCTACGCTCTGGAACACATTGAAGCACTTTCTGATACGCTCGAATCATCCTCGACTCTGAGTCCAATCCTTGCTGCCAGACGTCGTCCTTTCATCAACAAGGATAGCTGTAGCGTGAGGGCGGCCTTGTTAAGAAATTTTGTTGTAGGCTGGTGTGTCGGGTTGATCGCCGTCCAAAGGTGGAGTAACCACTTTGTGATAATTCATGGCGGGTTAACTTGAATGAAAATAACAGCGTTCATCGATTATTGAAGAATTAGATAAGATAGCACAAACCTCTTTCAGAAAATTTATAGGGTTGAAAACTCTCTCTAAGGACGTTCACTGGATTTCGCGGGTGTTTCACATTTTTTTGTGCTGGTCTAGCGATGGTGAAGAAATGTACCTTTTTTCCTTGGATCTTTATGTATGAAGGATGACTCTAGCAGTCATTTCGAAGATGTTATGTGGCTGGGAAAATTATGCCACTCTCCAAGAACAATAATTTGCATTGTACCATATCTTCTATATACTAAAAGCATAATACGGGGTTATCTTTTCGAGACACCACGTTAGTCCACATCATCCGAATAATTTTAACAGTTAGATCTATTATTTATAGCTAAGATTTAAAGATAACAATGGTTACATTAAACTGTACTTGGTACAAAGACCAGTTAACATGTCACGTATGGGGAGATATTTTTTTATAAGGAAACTATGAAGATTTAGTAAAATAAGATACGCAACCACATATACTGATATACATGCATGTAAAAAAACGTATGCATGTTCCAAACGGAGGCCCAACTGACCAAAAAAAACTGATCTAAGTTGATACGTGAAGCACTTAAGCATACAGATTTCAGTTTAAAAAGGAAAAAATAGATAGGAAAAGCTACAGCGTGCCTCGCTAGGACTCTGTCCAAGATAAGAGAAAAAAGGACTCTATCGAGGACTGATTACCAGGAATCAAGAGGCACTACATCCATGTAAATAATGGGTGCTAATCAATCTATATCTATATCTTCTAATCTATATCTATACCTTAATTTTTTTAATATATATATATAATAATAAAATAAAGGACGTAAGGTTTCCGTGGTTGGTTCGTCGGTTGGTTCGTCCAACATTTTTGTTGAACCAATATACCCATCCACCAAACTACATATTACCCTCAATGCCACCGGTAAGTGAAAAAACCGTTCGATTTATTTGTTTTATCATCATAGTCCGGTTTGGCTTTGCCTTGTGTTACGCTGCCTCAAGTCTGTATACAACAGGATTGATCTTGCTCCTTATATATGCCTGAGTACACGTACGAACACGATTGATCCCGCTTCTTATATATGGCTGAGTACACGTACGAGCCTTCAATCCGTCTGGCCACGAGAAAAGATATGCATCGACTGTTTCAAGCCGCCGTCGCCCTGTGGTCTCGACAGTCGGTCGATCTTCCACCCGATTTCTGTCGTCTGATATTGATTGATCACGATGGTCGTTCAACCGCCCGACTCCTGCCGCCAGATATCGACGGGGCCACACAACAAACAGGGATAACGAGCCGGAGGTGCTAGGGCCGCCGGCTGCGGAGGAGGAGCATGCACGCTCCGCCGTTGCCAGCGCTGGCCATACGGAGGCAGCAGCAGGCTTGGCACAAGAGGCCCCTCCGATGCCTCTCCTACTTCCCTGTGAAATCGCCGCGTTGGCCGTCACCGCCTGGGGCTCTACTGCTGGCCGTCTGGCCGCTCCTCTAACAGCGTAGGAAACCCTCTTCTGGGGGCTCATCGTCCTCTGCCAGGCCTACTAATTACTTATTTTATTTCCCGAGCTGCCAATTGAAATAGATCGCATCACGGGTATCCTTTCCGTATACTACATTTGCATCGATATAAGAATATATTCTTACAATGTTGTGATGGCCATCGAAGCTTCTTGAACAACTCAACATCGTCTTCAGCCACCACTGCACACCTTTATTCACGTGATCACGTCCCATACAATGATGATTGGAAGGTATCTTTTGATTCTTTTTCTCTATTCTTTCCTCTGTTTTAAGAGATCATAAACGCATGAATTCTGAACTTGAACAAACATATATGTCGAAA
Organism: Dactylis glomerata; assembly: GCA_007115705.1. Classification (NCBI taxonomy): domain Eukaryota; kingdom Viridiplantae; phylum Streptophyta; class Magnoliopsida; order Poales; family Poaceae; genus Dactylis; species Dactylis glomerata. Next base: position 1,104,361 of record QXEO01000234.1, on the reverse strand, counting down.
ATCTCTATTCAAACACTGATGTTTTAAAGAGAAGGTGTTATATTTTGGAACCAGGATATATTGATATATGCGCCTGGTCATTTTTACTAGATGTCTCTTTTTCTTTTTCATTGGAATACACTACATGTTTTTTTCTTCTGAACAAAGCCGATGCAATCTACAAGATACTAAACAGATTTTTTCTTCTTTCATATTAATATCTCCCGACAGTTCTGGAAGTTGTCCAACGTTGTCAAAAGTTATAATTGAAACAAATTTCAAGACAAAAAAAGATGGGCATAACTCATGCATCGTCCGGTTTCTGAATTTCCTTTTGCAAGTTTCAGCTTTTTGTTAGGGAGCAAAATTTAAGGAGAAAAAATGATAGAAGATAATCTTAGATTTTCTTACAGGTTTTGTGTGTTGCGTTGGAATCCATTAATTAAAGATACGATTTGATCAGTTTTGGTATAGCTGATAGTAATAGTAAATTGATGGAATTTGGGGATAGAATTGTGCCGATGTTATTTATGAAAAAATAATTTTCTTTACTTCCCGGTGCAACGCACGGGCATGTGTGCTAGTTTAATAATAAAGGACGTAAAGTTTTAGTGGTCGGTTCGTCCAATATTTTTTTGAATCGATATAACCTTTCATCAAACTACATATTACCCTCAATGCCACCGGTAAGTAAAAAAACTCTTCACCAAACTACATATTACCCTCAATGCCACCGGTAAGTGAAAAAACTGTTCAATTTATTTGTTTTTATGTTTCGTCTGTACACGTCTCTGCAGGTTTCATGTGTTGCGTTGGAATCTATTAAAGATACGATTTGATCAGTTTTGGTATAGAAAGGGCTATCCTGACCAAGCACGCAACATACGTCTTACATCCTCCGTTCGGTCGTGTAGAAAAGTATAAAGTATAGTATTTGAAACTGAATCCATCACGAATTCCATCCTCCGTTATCGATCACTTCAATAAAAGCCGCACCTTGGCACCCCTTAAGTCAAGCCGCCCGGGACTAAGGCCTAACACCTCCTCTCGCCTCGCCGCCATCGCCCACTACATCTTCGGTTTGTGATTGCTAGACGAGAAGCTGTCTCTGTGGAGCGCGCGTTAACCTAGCTGCCGTCATCGGTGCCATAGCTAGAACCCCAACAACCTCTACAACCTCACTGAACACAGTGCATGCTGCCATGCTGATCATCCCCACCGCGAGGTTGTCCTCTCGGACTACGGCCGCCGTTGTTTGTGCATGTCGGCATATTTTCGTGTGCGTGCGCCCATGGCTACATCAGCGGATGGAAATTCATATAGTAGAAGGGCATCGACAAGCTACACTACTATCGTCAGCGTTCGGTGGCGGACACCCTGAACGGCTAGGCAAAGCTGTGCAAGTGTGTGCATGTGCTAGCTAAGCTGATGCGTTCGTGCTAGCTTGCTGGTAGCTTATATGAGCTGAGTGGTTTTATGCATGCATGCAGGCCACAGTCACAGACCCAGGTTGGTGGCTTCTGTGCATATGCACGATGGATTTACTTCGTATATGCACTACTGATATCCCACAAGTATAGGGGATCGTGTTTAGCCTTTTCGATAAGTAAGAGTGTCGAACCCAACGAGGAGCTAAAGGTAGGATAAATGTTCTCTCAAGTTCTATCAACCACTGATACAACTCTACGTACACTAAACATTTGCAAGATAATAAATACAAGAAAGTAATTGTTAGTGCTGCATCAATAAAATATACTAAGTAACCATAAACTAACAGTACCATGAGTGTGGAAAAGTGGTGGTAATAGTGGTGGCTTTGTCCAAGTTCAATTAGCAAATAAATCGAGTTCATTGTCTTCGATGCAGTTTTCTATGTGGGAGAGGCTAAATATACAAGCACCTCACTACTTGGAAATACAAGTACTATATGATTGGATTGTTAGCAAGCATCCGCAAATACTAACAATGCATTAAGGTTTCCCCAACCATAGCCTTAAGTTAATGGTCCTCTTACTCCCATACGTGCAACGTTCCGGTTCGCGTCCTCAGGTTTCTGTCACTCCGGCAGAACTACCCCCTTCCTTTTGCACATACTACTAATCCTAAGATGTTTAATCCATGCACATATAAATATAATGGACACCAAAGGACAGTACCATATCAACATACAACTCTAATGAACCAAAGACATTTAACAAATCAATCTAAGAACAAATAAACTATGCAAACATGACATAGATCATAGGATAAATATTATAGCATCAAACACCATGTTTACATAGGACGGTACAGAGGTGTGTGGGAGGATGAACCACTGCATAATAGGAGGAGTTGGTGATGGAGATAGCGGTGAAGATGGCGGAGATGAGCAGCGAGGGGCGTGGGCGGCGCGGCGGCGGCAGCGCCGGCGGCGGCGCGGGGGACTCCCCTGCCGCCGGCATCATGGGGGAGCGCCGCCCCTTAGCCCCCTTACTTCATGGCTTCATGGGAGCCCTCCCCCATGGAGATGGGATCCATGGGGGAGGCTAAAACGTGGCTCTGGTGGCTGCAAATTCGTGGGTGGAGGTGTCCCCCACGAGCTAGGGTTCCTCCCTTTATATAGTCTCTCGGATTCCCGTCTCCCCATCTTGGGCCGCAATGGAGCAGGCTTAGCTCGGCCGTCCGGACTCGGAATCAGGTGAATTTTATGTCCAGAATGTTCACCGTGAAATTCCCTACAACTTTGTAATTGAAGAGTTTTCCGTTTGAGGCAGCCTTCGACCCGTAACGTGACCATCTTAGAAAAGAGTTCTGGCACAGATTTCTGGAAAGTCCCAATTTGACTCCAACAAGGTTTCCACTTGTATTCTTGGTAATTCCTACACATCAAAGTGTAAAACAAGAACATTGTGCACTTTTACAACTATTATTAGGTTAGTCCAAATAAATCATAAAAGTGTCACAAAGTGTAGACAAAATATATAGCAATTGGTGTAAAACAAGCATGGAGCATAAAAAATTATTGATACGTTTGCAACGTATCAACATCCCCAAGCTTAACTCATGCTCGCCCTCGAGTAGGTAAGTGATAACAAAAGAATAATTTTTGAGGTGACATGCACCATCATAATCTTGATCATCTAAGTAAAGCATTGAGTGCTGGATCAAAGAACTTAAAACATGGGCACAAGAGACATAATCTTGACAATAAAAACTTAGCAACCATGTTATAACATGAAAAGAAACACAAACGAAAGATCATGAATAATGAAACAATGAAAGTCAAACGTGTGTTCAAATCATATGGAAAAACATAATAAGTAGTTTTCAGCTTGTCCTTCATGGAATAGCAAAACATAAATGCATAGGACACCTTCAAGTTTAAAAGGGCGACTAGATACAAATAATTTAAGAACAAGTGAAACCATAATCATAAATCAAACAATGATAAACTTTGGGACTATGCACATTAAACTCAGAATGGCAACTATGCTCTCTTAGATAGTGCATAAAGGTAGAAGGTGGAGACTCAATATAAAAGTAAAAGAAAGGCCCTTCGCAGAGGGAAGCAGTGATTAAACATGTGCTAGAGCTTTTCATTTATAAAACAGAGAGATAAAAATTTGGTTTTGAGAGGTGGTTGTCTTTGTCAACGACTGGAAATGGGGTTCTTACTATCTTACATACAAAAATGAGCAAGTTTTTGAGAGAGAGATTGGCACTTTTGTGCTCTTTTATAAATCTTGGCACTCCTCCCAACCTTTTTTTTCTTTCACAAACCATGGCTAACCGATTCCATCGGGTGCCCACCAACATTCACATACTATGGAGGAGTGCCTTTTTTCTTTCCTTTTTTTTCTTTTTTTTTCTTTTTGGAATAAAACAATATGGAAGATAGCAAATCCGACCACTACGTCCCCATGAGTTGAAAACAGTGTCACAAAATGAGAAGTATTTTGAAGGTTTTTTTTGAAATGTAGCACATGAAAATTTTACTTGGAATGGCTTGCAAATACCATGCATAGGAATTTATAGTGGACACATTGGAATAACTTGGTTTTTAGGAGTTGGATGCACGAGTAGCGCTCATACTCAGTACAAAACGAGGGCTAGCAAAAGACTGGGAGCGACCAACTAAGAGAGCAATAACGGCCATAATCATGCAAAGCGACAAAGCAACATTAAAAGAAGCATAAGATGGCATCAAAAGTCAAAAACTAAATGATCATAGAGGCTTATGGCGACTTTGTATGAGTCTAAGATGTGTGAGCATGTGCCAAGTCAACCCAAATAAAGCATCAAGGAGAAAACCAAAATAATGCTTCCAAATAATAAAAACAACGCATGATTTTTTCAAAGGCTCATTAAGCAATCTCAGTCATTTGAGACAAGTCATGCTACATCAAAAATCACTAAGCATACTATCAAAAAGACATCAAGCATGACATGCAAAAGTCTAAGCCGCAGTCTAAATAAGCTCCTTTTTGTACCACTTTTTTGCATAAATCTTTTTCTCTTTTCCAATACCATTCGAACTTTTTTAACTCAACTCTTTTGATGAAAGCCAATATGGTCCAAAGGCAAAAATACACCTTGATAAAAAGATATAAGAAGATCTGAACAAAAATCAAGGCGAAAACTGAAAACTAAACGCAGTAGCAGAAAAAAAAATACTCGTTGAACGATAAGAGTGAAAAACTGAGTGTTCTTGGCAAATGAAAACGAGTACATCTCCTTCAAATGAAATTTGCTGGGGTCCAACCATTTATTGTAGCAAACTAAACTAAACTAAACTGAAAACTAAAACAACTGACGCTCCAAGAAAAACGCATAGTGCATGAAGCAATAAAAATATAGTGTCTTGAAAGGTGACCTGATTTTTGCCAATGAAGAAGGGGTGCCTCGGGGGCATCCCCAAGCTTTGACGCTTGTACTTCTTGGATATTTCTTGGGGGTTGCATGGGCATCCCCAAGCTTGAGCTTTTGTCCATTTTTCAACTCATCTCATCATTCTCCAATCCCTACACTTGAAAACTCCCTTCATACAAAACTCAACACAATTCTATTAGCAACATTAGTGTAAGCATAACAATGAATCAACCTCTTTTGCTTCAGGTTTCAACTCAAAATCACCACATATAAAGCATATACTACTGTAGCAACTTTCCCAAAAGTTCAGTGATCGAAAGAACTCAAAAAGAAAGCGTTCGAGAGGCAACAACGAATAGTGACAGAAATCTGTCAAAACAGAACAGCTGACAAAGGTCAATTTTTTAAGGGGTTTTCTGTTGCTCAAATCAAAAAGTGTTCAACTAACGAAAGTTTGGATATAACCTGAGGAATAAGCTCAAGAAATCGTAGGTCCAAAACATTTTCAGAGATTTTTCACGAATTTTTACAGTACAGTACGAAAATCTGTTTCAGGACAGCAATATCCCCAAATCTTACCTCACTCGAATTAGAGGCTTCTCTTGGCACAACAACGGAATAAAAAGGATAAGGAGCAGTTATTGCAGTAGTAATAACTTCCAAGACTCAAATAAAAGAAAAAGTACTAAAAATAAAACAATGGGTTATCTCCCAAAAGTGCTTTTCTTTAACGCCTTTGAGCTAGGCACAAAATAGAGAACCAAACAAAGAAGCAAAACAAAAGGAACTATTTTTGTTGTGTTCAATTTATAAGTGAAAGTAAATAAGAAATAAAAACAAAATAAAGAGCCTAATAAAATTAAAGAAGATAAAACCAAGACATATAAAAGCAATTATAATACAAGTTAACACAATACATATCATGTGGATGCGTAATATAGAGTATGGAGACAACCTCATGTTAGTTGATGAATAGGGGGATGACTCGGGCATCCCCAAGCTTAGATGATTGTATCTTCTTGAATATATTCTTGGGATGCACCTAAACATCCCCAAGTTTGAGCTCTCGTGTCTTCTTGTTCATCTCATATCACCATATTGATTAGAACTTATAAGCTACATCCACATAAAACTTCACAAAACTCATTAGTAGGGTTAGTACTCATTAAATAAAATCCACTAATTTTCAAGCATTGACAAGTTTCATAATCTATACTCAACATTAGCCACTGTATATACTAAGGTATTCATGATTTCCGTTGTCCGTCGAAAAACTAATGAAACTAATAACACCAAGTACAATATTGAATCAACTAAAAAATCTGTCAAAACTGAACAGTTTGTAAAGATGACACTCAACGAGATAGTTAAGTAGCTCAAATCGAAAAACTCCAAACTAAAGAAAGACAGATCATAATCTCAGGTTCATGCACAAAAAATTCAGATCAAAACACTATTCTGAGATTTTTCACGATTTTTTATAGTGAAGCACAGAAATCTGTCTAAACAGAACAGTCGGTGAAAATCGAATTTTTTTGAGACAGCTACGTAACTCAAATCAGAAAAAGTTAGTCTAATGAAAGAAAGACAATAAGCATTACTTTGCACTCAAGAAATTTCAGGTCAATATCACGTTCTGGTGATTTTAAACATTTTATACGGTGAAGCACAGAAAATCTGTTTTTGGACAGCACAGCAAAACTATCAACTTCCAAGTAACTAGGAACTACAATTATTACTTTACTTTTATGGTACAGAGGAATATGTACAATATACACAATATATACAAGTTTTTAACTGAAAAGCTTCCATGGAAAGATTTGTTTTGGTTTCATAGGCATGAACACAAGTGTTCAAGGTCGACCCCCACTTAACCATTACTCATCTTTCCAATCACTTTCCTTTTTGAAAACGTTTTTAGGTAACAAGTACAACTAATTTTTTTTGTAATTTGCATTCCCTATCCATACAAACATAGAGAACAACTTAAAACTAAAAGTAAAAAACTACTTAGAGATAAAGCAAACAAGTGCACACAAGAATATTCACCCACACGCTATTGCTCCCCGGCAACGGCGCCAGAAAAGGTCTTGATATCCCACAATTATAGGGGATCGTGTGTAGCCTTTTCGATAAGTAAGAGTGTCGAACCCAACGAGGAGCTAAAGGTAGGATAAATGTTCTCTCAAGTTCTATCAACCACTGATACAACTCTATGCACACTAAATATTTGCATTATCTAGGAAATAAAACTAGAGCAACAATACGGGTATGAGAGATAGCTTTGCAAGATAATAAATACAAGAAAGTAATTGTTAGTGCTGCAGCAATAAAATATACTAAGTAACCATAAACTAATAGTACCATGAGTGTGGAAAAGTGGTGGTAATAGTGGTGGCTTTGTCCAAGTTCAATTAGCAAATAAATCGAGTTCATTGTCTTCGATGCAGTTTTCTATGTGGGAGAGGCTAAATATACAAGCACTTCACTACTTGGAAATACAAGTACTATATGATTGGATTGTTAGCAAGCATCCGCAAATACTAACAATGCATTAAGGTTTCCCCAACCATAGCCTTAAGTTAATGGTCCTCTTACTCCCATACGTGCAACGTTCCGGTTCGCGTCCTCAGGTTTCTGTCACTCCGGCAGAACTACCCCTTCCTTTTGCACATACTACTAATCCTAAGATGTTTAATCCATGCGCGCATAAATATAATGGACACCAAAGGACAGTACCATATCAATATACAAATCTAATGAACCAAAGACATTCAACAAATCAATCTAAGAACAAATAAACTATGCAAACATGACATAGATCATAGGATAAATATTATAGCATCAAACACCATGTTTACATAGGACGGTACAGAGGTGTGTGGGAGGATGAACCACTGCATAATAGGAGGAGTTGGTGATGGAGATAGCGGTGAAGATGGCGGAGATGAGCAGCGAGGGGCGCGGCGGCGGCAGCGCCGGCGGCAGCGCGGGGGACTCCCCTGCCGCCGGCATCATGGGGGAGAGCCGCCCCTTAGCCCCCTTCCTTCATGGCTTCATGGGAGCCCTCCCCCATGGAGATGGGATCCATGGGGGAGGCTAAAACGTGGCTCTAGTGGCTGCAAATTCGTGGGTGGAGGTGTCCCCCACGAGCTAGGGTTCCTCCCTTTATATAGTCTCTCGGATTCCCGTCTCCCCATCTTGGGCCGCAATGGAGCAGGTTTAGCTCGGCCGTCCGGACTCGGAATCAGATGAATTTTATGTCCAGAACGTTCGCTGTGAAATTCCCTACAACTTTGTAATTGAAGAGTTTTCTGTTTGAGGCAGCCTTTGACCCGTAACGTGACCATCTTCGAAAAGAGTTCTGGCACAGATTTCTGGAAAGTCCCAATTTGACTCCAACAAGGTTTGCACTTGTATTCTTGGTAATTCCTACACATCAAAGTGTAAAACAAGAACATTATGCACTTTTACAACTATTAGTAGGTTAGTCCAAATAAATCATAAAAGTGTCACAAAGTGTAGACAAAATATATAGCAACTGGTGTAAAACAAGCATGGAGCATCAAAAATTATTGATACGTTTGCAACGTATCAACTACCACCCCAGACGTGGGTGCCTTGCTCTCCTGAGTCTTCACGTATCTTGATTTTTGTTGTTTCCCTCGAGTTGTAGTATCTTCCGTCGTCGAAGATGTGCTGAATTTCAATGGCACTCCGGCAGCAAAAGGTGGACTCACATATTATGCTGGCCATACTCGCTTACATGATTTGGCCCATATCCTATAATATTGAATTCGACAGCGTAGGTGAAAGAAAGTAAGAAAGGAAGCAAAACCGTAATGTTTGGTGAAAATTTAAGTCTAGCTAAAGAATTGAATGTTGTTAATGAACCAAACACGACATATCCTATCGGAGGCCGGCAATGTACTGACTACATAAAAGTAAAAATCAATTTCTCAAAATTCACATGTAAAAAATTGTTTCCAGTTCTATTTCACTTCTATGGATAGACCTGATAGTAACAGTAAATTGATGAAATTTGAGGATATTTAGAATTGTGCCAATGTTATTTATGAAAAAATATTTTTCTTTACTTCCCGGTGTAACGCACGGGCATGTGTGCTAGTTATTTGTAACAAAGCAAACAACTGAGAAGGTGTTGGGTTCGTCCCTGCCTAATGTGTCATCTAGGAGGGATTTGGTTGGACCTAATCTTGTGACATGAAATGCCCTACTAGGTTTGTTGTCCATAGTCGAATTATTACAAGAGCACAATGAATTCCGATATAATCTACACCGGAATGAAAATCTTGGGGTGACACCAGGATTGTTGTTCATTACGATGTCAACAATATATTCAAACCTTGAGAATGAAGCTCTTGTAAAAATTAGAATTTTATAGTGATATCTTCATAGAAGTAGGACATGTAGTTTTTTTCATAATGCCGATACAATCTATTCTTCCAAATCAATATAGTGCATGTTATATGGTCAATCATCCATGTGGCTTCTAACTTATATTCACCTCATAGTGTTCAGAATAGTTTTCGTAAATTTTTCCATGATATCGATCACGAGTTTAGAATCCACATAAAGGTGGAAAAGACACACATTTGACTTGGTTGTTATGTATGGATATATAAAAATATATGATTTCTAATATTCAAAATCCATATGCGTTCTAGTTTATCTACCAGTGTACACATTGGCTCCATTCATGCTCTTTACTTTAACGATCAGAATATTAGTTGTTTACATATGTGTGCACACGCTTTGAGCATGTGGAGAAAGTTTGTAGTGAACATGTATGGTAGAATTTTCTACGGGTCATGACTCATGACTCTGCCTTTCATCGGCTTTGTATTAGCCGTGTGTGACTAAATATTCCGGCAGTGTTTATGTGTACGTTTGTGGTGGTTGTGTACATCATAGATATGTAAAGGTCCATCATGAACTCTTTATGATTGTATCGTCTTGAATCAATGTTTTAAGTTTACTAAATTCACCCTTTATAAAAAAAATCTTTATGTGAGAAATTAAATGAACCAGATCAGTTACTGCTAGTAAGAATCATTCGTAAAGAAAGGCATAAGAGAAAATTTTAAGTTCTACCACACAATTGCGCATTTTTGACAAAAATTACCTCATTTAGTGAAAATTCTACCAAAATAGCTCATCTAAGGAACTTTAAACATGCGCCCCCCCCCCCCCCATTTTACCATTCCGCGTATATTGTTAGATAAGACCAGTATATTAGGTTTATTTGGCATGCCAAAATATGTGGAGGGTGGAGGGTGTCTCATTGACGATGATGCCCAACCTTCGCTTCACCACATCTCTTCCATTTCATGTCATCGTCCTGATATTCATTTCTAGCCTCAGTTATCACCTCACATCTTGCCCAACATACGTGCATCTGAAAAAGTCAAAAATATGGTCCAAAGTTTCTAAAGTGGATAACTTAGATGAATTTTCACAACTAGATGGGGTCATCAGTGTTATAAATGCATAACTAGAGGGTAAAACATGGATCACTCAAAGAATAATGTCAAGGGGTTCTCTCTAGTCACGGCCCTAGAGTGGAATGTCAGCGTCCAGTCTTCTCCTCCTGTAGCGGTGGTGCGGGCAGGCGGCCACGGGATCTTCACCTTGGTGATGGCCGGATGGCAAGGCAGCGTCGAGCGGTTTTGCTCACTCTAGGCCTGTTTGCGTCCGGAGGGCATCGATGGCATGCTACGGGCCTTGATGGATGCGCCTCCCTCGAATGATTTGGCTCCACGGTAAGGTTTTGCCTGTATCGCAGGGGTGATGGGGCAGTGGCGCCAGGCTTGGCGGTGGCAGCCACCTCACTTGAGGTGGTTGGCCAAGTGGTAACTAGTTGTGGTGGATCTCGGGATCTCACACCTAGTATCGACTGCGAGAGGAGGAGGCATTGCCCATGAGAACCGTGCTATGACTCTGGTCTTGTCAGGCGATGGCGGCGTTATGCGCCATTACCTTGTTGAGGGCATCATCGATGCAACCTTATCTTACTCGCTCGGGCTATTCCGGGGGAAACCCTAGATTTGGGGATCCCAGATCGGATGATGGCAGCGGCTGGTGTCACTACCCCTCTTGAGGGCATCATTTTTGGAGCAGTTGTGTGGATGAAGGTGGTTCTAAGGTGGAGCCGCATGTCCCTTCCCGCATCGATGACAATGGGTCTCGGCGGCGTGGTGTCATAGATTCTCGGTGGAGGACACCTATGGTGATGCGTGCATAGGGAGGAGGCACCGTCTGGCGCCATGGTGGCAGGATTGGCGGAGTTTATGTTGATCTTAACCTTGAAGATGGCTTGGAGGTTCGATGGCAATGACGACTCTTGTAGCGTGTACATGAGGTGCTCGCAAAGTGTCTGCTAAACCAGATGAGCGCTCTCGTTTCGCCTAGAGGGTGTCTCGGGGTATGCGATACTCCTGGTTTCTAGCTGATGGAGGGATTTCGATGTTCTTTGGACCCAAGGCCCTATTGACATGATCTTCACCATTGTCGGGTTTGTATGTGTCGTGTGGAGGCTTCAGGTTTTTTGGATGTATATTCTTTGTTTGTCCTTTTGTTGAATAAATTAATAAAATTGTCGTATACATCTTATTCATGTAGAGGCTGAGGGTCATCCTCCATTTCAAAAAAGTATGATCTTTTACGTTTTTAATGCTGACTTTTGGCTCATGGGTACCACACACACCCATAGATCCACCGTGTAGATTTGCTTTAAGATGGACCTAAAGTAAGGTAGGAAAATTGTAGCTCGAAAAGCATCTATTCGAAATACATGTTTATATACAGCAGTGTACCTGACTTGAATGATTGTAAAGGGCATACCATATTTAATGTTGGCATAAAAAACAACAGCAAATCTATCGAGACATGTCGGTACATGAATCTGAAATCGAATGGGTTGACATATACGGTAAACCCTGCATTATAGATGCGTGTAAGGTTCATTCTCTCATACGCACACTGAGAAAAGAGACCTTAGATTCAATCTAGAGGATTAAGCGGTGGAATTGGGGAAAATCTGGTTCTGCCTCCCGTGGAAGTAATCGTCGAAATAACAAGATCAAGGGGGATTCCACCCATCATTATTATTAAGGAGGGGTGAGAACTGGAACCTGGCCCATAAAAAAAGATTTTCGACAAAAGTTTCAGATTATTTCAGAATTTTTTGAATTTTTGATTTGTTTGACAGTTTTCTCTCTAATCTCTAATCACCACCCCTATTCCTATGTCAAAGTATATACTTGTGGTCCCACTTCCCGGCCGGTCACCCATCCTCACACTGCTCCACCCTTAGCACGCTTAACTTCTCTATTCCTTCCCTACTAGCTTTCAAGACTACACTCACGACTTCTTGATAATACTATGCTATGAATTGTATTAACCCTTGGACTTTGATAACATATAATTTTACTTTTTTGAATTCCAAATAATTTCAAAAATAAGCAACAATGATTATGTAATAATGAGCATCAATAAATTTCAAATAATCTTTATGCATAATTTAAATATTAATTCTAAAACTCAAAATATTAAAAAAATAAAAAAATCTTAAAAAATTCCAACATAATATAAAAACTTCAAAATAACTAAAAAGTAGAAGAAACAACTAAAGAAATTAAAAAATCCTTAAAAAATCATTTTTTCTAACAAAATTTAAAATCTTCTTGCTTTCATATTTCCCTTTGGAATTTTGAGAAAGTAGAATTTGTGCAAACAGCCTATGGCTGTTGAAATCGGATGTAAAATTTTGTGTAGATAATTTTTCGTATATTATAAATTTTTTTTGAGTCCGTATGCAAAAGTTAGAGCCGTTTTAATTCGGAACAACCTTTTTTTGCAAAAAAATTCAAATTTCAAATTTTCAAATTTTCCATAAAAGTTAGTTGTATGAGGTACATGCATGTCAAAGGATTTTGAAATTTGAAGTTTTTATCATTTTTGTTTATTTTTTTTAGACGTTTTTTCTGCGCGCGGGGGGGGGGGGAGGCATGAGAGGAAAATTGGAGGAGACCCTTTAGTCCGGGTTGGTAACACCAACCGGGACTAAAGGGTGGGGCTTTAGTCCCTGTTGGAGACACCAACCGGGACTAAAGGTCACTAACCCTTTAGTCCCGGTTCGTATCTCCAACCGGGACTAAAGGTCCCGTTTGAACCGGGACTGAAGATTTCTGGCCCACATAGCCTTACACAACCGGGACTAAAGCTCAAATTCGCCCTGGACATTAGACCTGTTTTCTACTAGTGTCTAGGAAAGTTTAATCCATTCCTCTTAGGTACATGCACTTTTAGATACTAATCTAGTGAGTCAGATATGCATTGGTTCTTACATAGAAGCTCTGATTCCCACTGTTTTTCATCAATATCTCTTCAGAATGGCTCAATGTTCTTCAGAAGATCTTCCCGTGTTTGGGAAATCATTGTTTTACTCCAGCCAAACAGCTTGTCTTGACACGATGGTAGAGGGAGATGAGATTGAAAAACAGGACGAAAATGAGGCAAGTTTGTGAGGTACGATAAATTTAGGAGGGCACTAAAAAGAGCAATGAAGAAGACAGGTGAATAGTGTGCTCATATGTGGGAGAAAAAAACCAAGCTCCAACGAGAGGCTTGACTTTTTGGCACCGGCTCTGCGCTGCCAATCTGCACGCATGGGCCTACACCGGAATACAGGAGAGCATTTCGATGAATACACGAATGAATACTGCATGTATAGAACAAGAAATAGGTGGACCCAAAACAGGTATCGATAGAAAATATAGGAGAGTGTGTGGCACCCAGGAGTGACAATGCAATTCTCCTTTTATATGATATATTATTCGAAAAGGCGGTTCAGCTAAGATTGGAATAATCGCATGACAGTAACATTCATGTTTCCATCATCTCGTTCGTATATACCCAATTAAGCATCTCTTTCACCTATCTATCTAACAACTCTAAGACACCGTAAAACAAGTATATGACAGCAATTAATATCCAGGAAAAGGTGGAAAGCACGAGGAGACCACAATTCGAACTCGTTCTCTTAGGCAAGGCCGTCAACAATGATTCATGCATGTTTCTTGTTGTCCCAGGTTCATGCATCTTAGGTCCTTACATGATTATAAGATAGCCATGTAGCCATGTGCGCTAGAGTCTCTACGTAGTACGTATACGCATGGCTACTATTTTTTATCATATGTATACATGCTGACATTTAATCATTTTTTACATCACAAGAAAGATATCACGTGAGTTGACATTTACACGCTGGTCGGACATGCAGTGCACTCCCCGCCGTCCCGAGTTCGAATCTTGTCTACAGCGAATTTGGGTTATCTCACTGACAAGGGTATAGTTAATAGAGCCCGTTAGTTGAGTACCCCTGAGGCCCGATAAGCTAGGCCCAATTGTAATGATAGTCGAATACGAGTTATTACCGTATGTCGATATTGTAATCTGTATCGTACTCTACCCGATCCTCGAGACCTGGCCACCTATATATAGGGGCCAGGAGGGGACGGTGTGGGGCAGATTGAAAGCAAGCCAGATTGAACACCCAAGTTTACTTTTGATACACACTTATTTCGACTAACTTTACCTTCGAGTTCATCCGACGCCCTATCTCCCCGATCCTAAGTCCTTCATCTAGGACATTTGCCGAGTTAACCCTCGTCAATTGGCGCCGACCGTGGGGACTCTGGGCGTTGGAATCATGAATTCGACGGCTTTTTCGCTTTTAGCCAACAACAAATCAGAACTCGACGAAAATCAAGAGATGGAGTTGACAATTGGAAGTTTGAGCATCCTTATCGGGCCATCGGGTTCATCCCGCTTCTCGGATTCGACGAAACCAGATCCGTCGGCAAACGAACCCGACGCAGAGGAAACATTGAAGTCATCGGAAGGCTCTTCCAGTGAGGTAAACTCGCCGGTCAGCTTAGAAAAAGCATCAATCGCAGAAGGCGACAAAATTCAGGAAAATTTCGACTTAGAAGAAAAAGCGTGTCAGACGCACAACAATGCAAAGGACTTCGCCGAGGGAAGCAGCGGCATCTCCAAAGTACATCAGTTATGCGTCATCATCACTGAAGCAGAAGAAGGAAGCAACAGCGAAGGAAGTAAAAGAGTCGACAAGCAAGTCGACAAAATGAAAGATCGCAACAAAAAGGAAAAAGAGAAAGTCCATGTCTCGGCTGGTGAATGGAGAATGATCAAGTCAGCCATTAATCATGGTACAGAAGTACCCGAAGGATCGAAAAGGGAAGTTCTAATGGGATATCAGTATGCATTATAACAACACAAGAAGAAACTAAGGGAGGAAAGAGACATGGTGTTTCAAGACAACAACAGTATATCAAGGGAAGAATACTGGGAAGACTATAGTGAAGATTCAGAATATAGCAGAGAGAGGCGCGGAGATCCAAAACACAACAGGGGGGCGACAGCATGCGGCAGAGAAAAAGGGTACTCGAGGAGCTCCACCCCGCAGCTAGAAGAGGAGGAAGATGACCTGATGCAAAAAACGCCAGAGGCAGCATTGGCAGCAGCACAAGCGTATTTACTAGCTACAAGACCAGAATATGGAGACCCGCGAGAAGATATGCACCGAGCCGCGATACGAAGCCTCGGAATAGTAGAAGATAAGATCAGGGAACAAGGCCCAGAGAAAAAGTCGACAAGCCACAAGGGAAACCGAAAGGAGGAGTTCGGATACAATCGCGCAGACAACGACTATAGCGAGTCATCAGAAGAGAAAAAGCAACAGAAAAGGAAAGAGGATGCAAGAAGTATAATAGCACAAGCTCGAGTAAATAAATCGCGGCATGCTTGGAGGGAAGAAAATTACGAAGACGACGATAAAGATATGGGTGCGTTATGCTTTACCCGCAGGGTTCGCAAAACGCGGGTACCCAAAGGATTCAAATTACCACATGACCAGAATAAATACGACGGGTCGCAAGAACCTACCTTATGGCTATCAGATTATCTACAGGCAGTACAGATACTAGGAGGAACAAAGGCGACTGCAATGCAAAGTTTGCAGCTACACCTCACCGGCGCCGCACGATCCTGGTTGAACACCCTACCCGATGAGTCCATTGGAAGCTGGGGGGAACTCGAAAGTCAATTCACAAGAAATTTCCGTTCCACCTATAAGCGCCCAGCATCACTGGAAGAAGTTAAAGCATGTGTGCAGAGGAAAGGCGAAACGCTACGTTCTTATATACAACGCTGGAGTATAATAAAAAACTCAGCAGAAGACGTCTCCAACGAAAGAGCAATAGACGCCTTTTCGAAAGGACTTCGTCGCTCAGATCTTGTGGAAGAAATAGGAAGAACAAGACCCACGACAGTAGCAGAGCTAATGGAACAAGCTAACAAATTCGCTGATGGAGAGGACGCGTATAACAACAAAAGAGGACGATCGCCAGAAGTCGACAGAACAAGTCGACAGAGGAGGCGACACCGCAGCAGGGATAATCAAGGAAGGCGAAGTCAAGTAGCCGCGGGTTACATACTAGAAGAAGAGGAAGGATATGAAAGTAGCAAGTTCCAGGCAAAAGGAGTAGAAAAATCAAGATACTCTGGCCCCTCAGTCGAGGATATGCTATATGGACCTTGTCGAATCCACTATGCGTATCTCGACGGGAAAAGAGTCTCAAATCACCAGATGAAGGATTGCAGAACATTCTTAAGGTTGCAAAGCGCCATGGGCTCAAGCCAAGAAGGGAGGCAAGGAGAAAGGCACAGAAGTCAAGGGCATCAAATGCAAAGGCTAGTAAAGCACTTAGAGTCGAAAGTATACATATCAGCCATGATTCAACCGGTGCCCAAGTCAAAGAAAGAGCGAAAGAGCATATCCAGGCAAGTAAACCTAGCAATATCATCACCACCAGCTACCACAGAGTACCTACGATGGTCAGAGCAACCAGTCAAGTTCACTAGAGCAGACCACCCAAGGAAAGTTCCCAGGCCGGGCCACTCGCCTATGGTTCTAAAAGCGCAAATAGGAGGGTACGACATCGGAAGAGTGTTCATGGACGCAGGGAGCGGCATAAACTTAATATATGCTAGAACACTGAAGGCAATGTGCATCTCGCCGACGAGTCTGAAGCCAACAGATTGCTCTTTCCACGGAATAGTACCAGGAGCAGCAAACTACCCTTTGGGAAGAATAGAACTCGATGTCTGTTTTGGCAGCAGCGAAAATTATAGAAGAGAGAAACTGGAGTTCGAAGTTATGGATTGGCCGTCACAATATCACGCAATCCTGGGGCGCCCAGCATTTGCAAAATTCATGGCAGTACCACACTACGCGTATCTCACGTTAAAAATTCCAGGGCCCAAAGGAACAATTACAGTACAAGGGAGCTTTGAAGTAGCCAACACATGCGACAGAGAATTCAACAAGATGGCGCAAACTTTCGGCATGACAGCAGAATATGAGAGGCTAAAAGGAGAAACAGATCATAATGTGCTACCCGACGTTGGACGATCCCTGCCAGATAAGGCTTTCGACACAACGCAGGACTCAAAGAAAATCCAGATCCACCCTACTGATCCAAACAAGACAACATCAATTGCGGTGAACTTGAATCCCGCATAGGAAGGCGCGCTCGTCGAGTTCCTCCATGAGCGCTGGGAAATCTTCGCCTGGTGTCCATCCGACATGCCAGGGGTTCCCAGGGAACTCGTCGAGCACGCACTAAATGTAGATCCCAAGGCAAAACCAGTCAAGCAACCACTGAGGTGATTTGATGAACCTAAAAGAAAGGCGATAGCGTCAGAATTGCACAGGCTAGAAAACGCCGGATTTATCAGAGAAATCAAAACTTCGAGTTGGGTATCGAACCCAGTCATAGTACCCAAGAAGAATACAGACGTACAAAGAGTGTGTGTCGACTACACATCTCTCAATAAGCATTGTCCAAAGGATCCCTTCCCTCTACTCCGCATCGATCAGATAATCGATTCCACGGCGGGATGCGCGAGGCTTCCCTTCTTGGACGCATATTCTGGCTATAATCAGATCAAACTGAAGAAAGAAGACGAAGAAAAAACGGCCTTCATCACACCGTATGGGGTGTTTTGCTACCAAGTGATGCCATTCGGCCTAAAAAATGCAGGAGCAACTTATCAAAGGATGATGCAAAGTTGCCTCGGGAGCCAAATAGGGCGCAACATACAAGTCTACATTGATGATGTCGTCATCACCACAAGAGAGGAGAAATCTTTAATCAACGACTTGGAAGAAACCTTCGACAACCTGAACAAGTACAAGCTTAAGCTAAACCCGACAAAGTGTTCCTTCGGAGTTTCAGCAGGGCAACTTTTGGGGTTCTTGGTATCAGCACGAGGAATAGAGGCAAATCCAGAGAAGATTCAAGCAATTCTAACAATGGGGAAACCCACGAAACTCCACGACGTACAGAAATTGGCAGGACGCGTCGCGGCATTAAGTCGCTTCGTTGCTCGACTAGGGGAGAAGGCGCTTCCTTTTTACGCACTTATGAAGAAGTCAGACGATAAATTTGAGTGGACAGAAGAAGTAGACACAGCGTTTGCACAATTGAAAAAAGTGCTTTCCACACCACCAGTGTTGGTCGCACCAAAAGAAAAAGAGCCACTATTGTTGTACATCGCCGCAACCCACCAGGTGGTGAGTACAGTTCTAGTAGTCGAAAGAAGCGAAGAAGGAAAAGCCCATGGCGTCCAGAGGCCGGTGTATTTCATCAGTGAAGTGCTATCTCCAACAAAACAGAGGTACTCGCATTATCAGAAGTTGGCATACAGTGTCTTTACAACTGCACGTAAGCTACGACAGTATTTTGCGGTGCACCCAATTATAGTGGTCAATGAAGCGCCACTATCGAACATATTGAACAACCCTCTAGCGACAGGACGTGTCTCTTTGTGGGGAATCGAGTTATCTCCCATGGACATCACGTACGAAAAAAGGAAGGCGATCAAGTCGCAAGTCTTGCCAGACTTTACAGCAGAGTGGCTCGAGTTGCAAAGCATGGGACCACCAGATTTATCGAGTACCTAGACAATGTACTTTGACGGTTCTAAGAGAGTCCAAGGCGCAGGCGCAGGAGTAGTGTTGATATCACCTCATGGAGACAAATTAAAGTACATCTTAAGGATGAGCTTTCCGCAGGCTTCCAACAACGAAGCGGAGTACGAGGCTTTGTTGCACGGAATGAAGATGGCTAAAGCGTGTGGAGCAACTCGCCTAAAAATATTTGGAGATTCCAACCTTGTTGTTCAGCAAGTCATGAACAGATGTGACACAATCAATGACAACATGATGGCCTACAAAAATTTGTACCACTACCTAGAAGGAACGTTCGAGGGATGCGAAGTCTCGCACGTAAGCAGGAACAACAATGAAGAAGCCGACAATTTAGCAAATATCGGGTCACAGTGTTTACCTGTGCCGTCCTGAGTATTTTGGGAGGAAATAGTGGAAAGATCAATAAAAAGTGGAAAAAGTTCGACTACTACAGCAGGCTCGGGGGCTACGTCAGAACCAGAGGTGATCATGATGATAGAAGAAACATGGATGCAGCCATATCTCGCGTACATGATAAATAAAAAACTACCAGAAGATGCAGTGGAGGCCAAGAGGATAACTCGAAGATCGAAAGCGTTTGTCGTGTTGGAAGGGAAATTATACAAGAGAAGTATTACCGGCGTTTTACAGCGTTGTGTAACGCCCCAGGAAGGGCAAGCAATCCTGAGAGACATACACGGCGGAGTATGTGGCCATCATGCTAGCAGCAGAGCAATAGCGGCAAAAGCTTTCCGAGCAGGATTCTATTGGCTAACAGCCATCGAGGACGCAAAAGATATAGTTCGAAAGTGTGAAGCATGTCAAAGGTTTGCATCTAGGCCGCATGCACCAGCAGCGGAGCTACAAACAATACCATTATCTTGGCCCTTCGCGCAATGGGGCCTCGATATGGTGGGAAAGTTGCACAAATCCTGGCCAGGAGGGCATGTCTACATGCTAGTGGCAGTCGATAAATTCACCAAATGGGTAGAAGCGGCCCCAGTAACAACTCAAGATTCTGCAGCAGCAATCAGCTTCATCAAGTCAATAGTTTTCCGTTTCGGTGTACCATACAGCATCATCACAGACAACGGGACAAATTTTACTTCAAAGGAATTCAAGAGTTACTGCGAAGGATTGGGAATCAAGCTCAAATTCGCATCTGTGGCACACCCGAAGACAAATGGGCAAGTCGAAAAAGCCAATGGCCTAATATGTAGTGGAATAAAAAAGAGGCTCTTAGCACCTCTTGAGAAAGCCAAGAGCGCTTGGGTAGAAGAATTGCCCTCCGTTCTTTGGAGTTTAAGAACTACTCCTAATGCAGCAACTCAAGAAACTCCTTTTTCCTGGTCCATGGCGCCGAAGCCGTGCTTCCAGTTGAAGTGACGCACGAGGCTCCAAGAGTGACAGTGTATGACGAGACAACGTCAAGAGAGGCATTGCAAGATGATGTCGATGCACTAGATGAGGCAAGAGACAAAGCATTAGAAAGGGCTACGCAATATCAACAAAGCCTACGAAACTACCACAGTAGTCGAGTTCGTCCACGATCCTTCGTGGTGGGAGACCTAGTTTTGCGACTCAGGCAAGACAGCCATGGCAAATTGGAGTCCCCTTGGGTGGGACCTTACATCGTCACCGAAGTAATACCAGGAGGAGCGTATCGACTACAAGACAAGAAGACTGGGAAGGACGAGAGCAACCCGTGGAATGCAGAACAGCTACGACGTTTTTACGCGTAGACTAAATATAGAGGTATCAATATATTCGAGTTAACTTTCTGAACCCAGAACATGAGGTCACAGGTCGGGTTTTTTGGGTTGAACTCGACAAAATTGTACAATTCTTTTGTTACTTCTCCGCTCGGGGGCTTCAGCCCCTGAGTCGTACGAAAAGAATTATTATGACAAGTTGAAGGTTTTCTTCATTGTAAGGTTGTTTAGACAACCCGATGAATATTGAGAGAACTTGGTTTATAAGAAGAACCCGATATTATTCCTACCTTTTTTGGTTCGCAAAGAGCCCGATATATGGAAAGCATACCTCAGAACACGACTTGTTCTCATGGTACTAGCAAAAGACATCGACACCAAGTGCGAATATTCATTACAGATAAGCCTGGTAGCAAGGACATGATCAAATGAAATTACATGAAAAACAACAAGTCCTAATGGAAGCGGACTTCAAGCTTCATAATCTTTCTGGCAAAGAGTGCCATCGTAGATCTTCACGTCAAACTTCGACGTGCCGATATGGAAGTTGAAGGCCACGAAGAAGCCTTGATGGATGTCGTGGTCCTCAGCAAACTGTGACCAGCCACCCCTGAAGTACTGCTTGCCGTCGCCATCGTACCATACCTCCACCTCGTATGGGATGCCACCGCCAGACTGTTCACGGAGAACCGCCTCTCGCAGTTCGCGGCCATCCATAAACTTCGTAAAATTCAGCGGCAGGCGCTGAATCTCACGACACTGCGCCATGGCAATGCAAAGGAAAGAGAAGATTTGAGGAGGAGCAGCGAGAGCGGCAGGAGCAGCAGGAGGAGGAGCAGCAGGACCTGGAGCGGCGCCAGTCACCTTGGGCTTGTTCTTGCTACCAGGTGGGCGGCCGGGACGACGCTTAGTGGGAGCATCCGATTAAGCTCCGGCGGCGGCCAAAGTGGTATGGTTCTTGTTCTTGCTGCCACGAGGGCGACCCCGACCTCGTGGTGCCACCGGAGATCCAAGGTTCAGACGAGAACCTTCAGCATCTGCCATGAGAACAAGGGAAAAACCTCGGAAAACCCTAGATGAAGAAAAGAAGACGATGCGGCGGAGGACGAATCTGATTAGGGTTTTTACCTTTACCAGATGGTGCTTTATTTATAAGCATGTATTATTGGGCCCCCGCGCTACAGCACAGCCCATAAACATATTTTGCAGCAAGAGTTAAATTCTGCGTACAGCAGACGATAATATCAACGAAGAAAAACAAGGAAAGGAGACTATGGTCGCACGATATGGAAACCTCGACTTGGACTCGGGGGCTCGCCAAATAATAAGATATCCACAGAAGCAAGAAGAGCTGAACTTTGAGCCTATGCTTGGCTACAAGTCGCCAAATATAGCCTCGGGGGCTACTCCCATCGGGAGCGCTGAGCGCGGACCCGATAGAGATAAGATAATCAATATTGGAGATGCGGAAGGATAAGCATACAAACTTCGACTACGTAGTCGACAAAATGAAGAGAGATTACTCCAATCGGGAGCGCTGAGCGCGCACCCGACGATATTCATTGGTAAAGCATTGGAGATTGGAGAAGTGTTACTCCCATCGGGAGCGGGCTTTATGGTTATAGAAACCTGAATATTTTCAGTCAAAATTTGACTGCGACATAAGATTCTCGAGTTGCGTTATCGCAACGGAACTCGAATGCCGTGACTTGTCACGAAGGTAAGACCCCGGGATCCGTCCTGTGTGGCCTGGTATACGCACATGGATGTGCTCTGCTGGTATGTATCCGTGTCTACGACGCGAAGAAAATCCTGGTGGACGCACTAGGTACCCTGAGAACCACTGGGATTCATTCTTTATAAGTCCTAAATGCGGCAAAAGAAGGGATTTGACCGGTATCCCGAATTCAAGTCCAAGGGGATTGAATTTGAAGTAGGTGGCAAGTATCTGTTCCGGCAGTTAACTGACCTCTTGATCCGTCAGAGTTGTCAGGCTTGTTCATCAAAACCCCTTGCAAAAAATATCATGAAAATAAGTCGAAAGACCAAGTCGAAGATTTGAAGATATGAAGAAGATGAAGGGTTGATCAAGTCGAAGATTTGAAGATTAGAGATTCAACCTGAATCTACAATTCTGGTAGAATCTCAGGGGCTACTGACAAGGGTATAGTTAATAGAGCCCGTTAGTTGAGTACCCCTGAGGCCCGATAAGCTAGGCCCAATTGTAATGATAGTCGAATACGAGTTATTACCGTATGTCGATATTGTAATCTGTATCGTACTCTACCCAATCCTCGAGACCTGGCCACCTATATATAGGGGCCAGGAGGGGACGGTGTGGGGCAGATTGAAAGCAAGCCAGGTTGAACACCCAAGTTTACTTTCGATACACACTTATTTCGACTAACTTTACCTTCGAGTTCATCCGACGCCCTATCTCCCCGATCCTAAGTCCTTCATCTAGGACATTTGCCGAGTTAACCCTCGTCACTCACCTTCCGTAATAAAATTTCAGCAGGGCTCCTTCCCTGTTGAAATCGTTTTTTTACACGCAAGTACCATGATCTCTTATTGGCGCATAGGTTTGCAATGAGAAGCTAGTTATTTGTTACAGTACTTTTCACATCCTTAATCACCGAGGCGTATATAGCATTATTTGACAGTGTAGGTGCCTCCTTGTTCACTTTTTTTTTGAAATACAATTTCATTTCACTCAGAAAAGTAAAAAAAACACTAGTACAAATTAGGCCTTCACACACGGTTGAATTGGTCCATCGCACGTGGTTGACTAAACTGTCGCTATGCATGGGTGTACGACGAAGCCGACCAACACAGACATTTTTTTAACCGTGTACGATAGGTCACTAGTGGAAACCGTCGCTATAATCTGGGCCGGGTCTAAAGGCCTGGCCACGTCGCCCCTTATTCGCCCATGCGTACGGCATCCATTGGTCTCGGTCCGTTACAAGCCTTTAGTCCCGGTTTGAGACACAAACCGGGACTAAAGGGCTATGCGGTGGGCGGCCCGCATGTGCGCCCCCTTTAGTCCCGATTTGTGTCTCAAACTGGGACTAAAGGCTTCTGCCTATATATATGGCCGCAGCCCCTCTCCCCTCTCCCTTGTATTTTTCTTGGATGGAGGAGTGTGGGTTTGTGCTAGTTCTCTATTTCATTCCTATGCACTAGAGGTGTTTGTTGAAATGTGTGTTAGAGCGATGCCACTTAAGTTCACCGAACACAACTACGATATGAGGTGCCCAAGCCACGCTTAAGCCTCTTCCTCTTTATTTCCACTTGTTCTAAAAGGTTAGCAACTATATTTCCTCGTTTAGACCTTGCGGTACTAATTTTAGGATCGTGATTGCGTTTGATATACTGTTGTATGACGCAGATGAGCCATCCATGGATGTACGGTGATCGACGCACAACCGCTTACAGAGAAGGCGTGCATTCTTTTTGAGATGCGGCCGAGGCGAACAAGCATGGTGGTGGCTTTATATTTTGTCCATGTGTTGAATGTCGGAATGAGAATGATCACACTTCCTCAAGAGTCATTCAGAGCCACCTGCTTCGGTCCGGTTTTATGTCTGGCTATAATGTTTAGACCAAGCACGGAGAAAGAGGGGTTATGATGGAAGACGACGATGAAGAAGAGAACGATGATGACAACTACCGATCTATGTTCCCTGAGTATGCTGATACCGCAATGGAAGACAATGAAGAAGAAGATCAGGGTGAAGAACGGGAACCAGATGAGCCCTTTGATGATCTTGGCTGGGTCATTTCTGATGCACGGCGAGGCTGCGACACAGAAAAGGAGAGGTTGCAGTTCGAGCAGATGTTACAGGACCACAACAAATTGTTGTACCCAACTTGTGAAGATGGCCAGAAGAAGCTGGGTAGCACACTGGAATTGCTGAAGTGGAAGGCAGAGACCGGTGTGACTGACTCGTCATTTGAAAAATTGCTGGTACTGATGAAGAAGATGCTTACAAGAAAGAACGAATTGCCCGCCAGCACGTACGAAGCAAAGAAGCTTGTCTATCCTCTAGGATTAGACGTGCAGAAGATACATGCATGCCCTATTGACTGCATCCTCTACCGCGGTGAGAAGTACGAGAATATGGATAAATGCCCTGTATGCACTGCATTGCGGTATAAGATCAGAAAAGTTGACCCTGGTGATATTGAGGGCGAGTCACCCAGGAAGAGGGTTCCTGCCAAGGTGATGTGGTATACTCCTATAATACCATGGTTGAAACGTCTGTTCAGAAATAAAGATCATGCGAAGTTGTTGCGATGGCACATGGAAGATTGTATGAAAGACGACAAGTTGAGGCACCCCGCTGATGGTCGGCAGTGGAGAAAAATCGAGAGAGAGTTCCCGATATTTGCAGGTGACGCAAGGAACTTATGGTTTGGTCTAAGTACAGATGGCATGAATCCTTTTGGGGAGCAGAGTTGCAGTCACAGCACCTGGCCCGTTACTCTATGTATCTACAACCTTCCTCCTTGGTTGTGCATGAAGCGGAAGTTCATTATGATGCCAGTGCTTATCCAAGGTCCAAAGCAACCCGGCAACGACATTGATGTGTACCTAAGGCCATTAGTTGATAAACTTTTACAGCTGTGGGCCGAACCAGGTGTACGTGTGTGGGACAAGCACAAACAAGAGGAATTTGACCTTCGAGCGTTGCTTTTTGTAACCATCAATGATTGGCCTGCTCTTTGTAACATTTCAGGACAGTCAAACAAGGGATACAATGCATGCACACACTGTTTGGATCAGACATAAAGTATATATCTAGACAAATGTAGAAAGAATGTATACCCGTACAATCGTCGTTTTCTTCCGCCCAAGCATCCCTTAAAGAAAAAAGGCAAGCATTTCAATGGCAAGGCAGAACCCCGGGGGAAGCCTGTCACCCGTACTGGTGCTGAAGTATTTGATATGGTCAAAGATTTAAAAGTAATCTTTGGAAAGGGTCCTGGCAGCCAGCCTGTTCCTAACGGCCCTGATAAGCGCGCACCCATGTGGAAGAAGAAATCTATATTTTGGGAGCTACCCTATTGGGAAGTCCATGAGGTCCGCTCCGCAATCGACGTGATGCACCCGACGAAGAATCTCTGCGTGAATATTCTAGGCTTCCTGGGCTTGTATGGGAAGTCAAAAGATACACCGGAAGCACGGGAGGACCAGGAACGTCATAAAGGATGAGACGATATGCATCCAGGGCAGTTTAAAGGGCGTGCCAGCTACGCTCTTACCAAGGAAGAGAAGGAAATCTTCTTTGAAGTCCTTTTCAGTATCAAAGTCCCGACTGGCTTCTCGTCGAATATAAAGGGAATCGTAAATATGAAAGACAAAAAATTCCAAAACCTAAAGTCACATGACTGCCACGTGCTTATGACGCAATTGCTTCCGGTTGCATTGAGGGGAATTCTACCGGAAAATGTTCGCCTGGCAATTGTGAAGGTATGTGCATTCCTCTATGCAATTTCTCAGAAGGTAATCGATCGAGAAAGTCTATCAGGGTTACAGATTGATGTGGTCCAATGTCTGGTCAGCTTCGAGTTGTTGTTCCCGCCATCCTTCTTCAATATAATGACACACCTCCTAGTTCACCTGGTCGAAGAGATTAGAATTCTCGGTCCTGTGTTTCTACACAATATGTTCCCCTTCGAGAGGTTCATGGGAGTCTTAAAGAAATATGTTCATAATCGTGCTAGGACAGAAGGAAGCATCTCCAAGGGCTATGGAACAGAGGAGGTCATTGAGTTTTGTGTGGACTTTCTTCCTGACCTTAAGCCGATTGGTGTTCCTGAATCTTGGTATGAGGGTAGGCTGACAGGAAAAGGCACACTAGGAAGGAAAGCAAAAGTATGTATGGACGGGCATTTATTCACTCAAGCACACTACACAGTTCTACACAATTCCACCGTGGTGGCTCCGTATATCGAGAGACACAAGAATATTCTACGCTCTGAAAACCCGGGGAAGGCTGACTCTTGGATTAAAGGGGAACACAAGAAGACTTTCGGCAGTTGGTTGCAGACACATATCATGAATAACAACACCATTGGAGATCAGCTGTACTGTTTGGCCAGGCCACCATCTTCGACTATGTGTACTTTCCAAGGGTACGAGATAAATAGGAATACATTTTACACGGTCACCCAAGATAAAAGAGCACCAACCAAAACAGTGGTGTCCGCTTTGATGCAACAGACGATAATGGGCAGAAGGACACATATTACGGGTACATAGAGGAGTTATGGGAACTTGACTATGGACCTACTTTTAAGATCCCTTTGTTTCGGTGCAAATGGGTGAAGCTGACAGGAGGCGGGGTAGTTGTAGACCAAAAGTACGGCATGACAACATTGGATCTCAACAATCTTGCGTACATTGACAAACCATTCGTCCTAGCCAACGATGTCGCTCAAGTTTTCTATGTGAAGGACAAGTCTACAAAAACGAGAAAAAGAAATCAGCAAAAGAAGACATCGTCCGATGAGCCAAAGCGCCACATAGTTCTTTCAGGGAAAAGAAACATCGTGGGAGTAGATGACAAGACAGACATGTCAGTAGATTATAATAAGTTTCATGAAATTCCGCCCTTCAAAGTGAAAAATGACCCAAGCATCCTACTGAATGATGAAGATTCTCCATGGCTACGACCCAGAAGAAATCAGAAATAATAGATAGGAATGTTGGTGCAATAATGTAATAATGTATTAAACCTTTTATGTAATGCATGTATGGAATGTACTAAACCTTTATTTAAGGAGCATGTGTGTTAATAATGAACTAATATTAGTTAATCTATTATTTAATTGAAAATGGCAATTTTGTTAATAGTTTGATAAGTTAGAATAAGTTAACAAAACTTTAGTCCCGGCTGGTGGGTACAACCGGGACTAAAGGTGGTTTTTGTGTCATCTAACAAAACTGTCGGTGGGATAAGGACGTGTGGGTAACCTTTAGTCCCGGCTGGTGGGTGCAACCGAGACTAAAGCTGTCGGCAGGATAAGGACGCATGGGTGGATGCACTGCTCTATGAGATAAAGCATGTAACGCACGACGCCCATGTCGGAGGAACAAGACAAAGTAGAAGCGGCGCCGTGCCTATAAAAGGAGCATCGATACACCATGGCAAGCAGCTCAACAAGCCAACCTAGAAGGCAGGGAGAGTTTCATCCCCATGGATGGAGGAAAGGGTTGGGAAATCTCCCATGGCGGAGCTTCTCGAAGATGTCGTTAGTGCTCACGCCCTACGGCATCTTCAAAAGCTCCGCCTCGGAAAAATTTCCCTGCAAGCCCGTGAAAGACTCCATCTCCTCTAACAGTGTTGGGTAAAGGGTTGGGAAATCTCCCTGTGGCGGAGCTTCTCGAAGATGTCGTTGGTGCTCATGCCCTACGGCATCTTCGGAAGCTCCGCCTCGGAAAAATTTCCCTGCAAGCCCGTGAAAGACTCCATCTCCTCTAACAGTGTTGGGTAAAGGGTTGGGAAATCTCCCATGGCAGAGCTTCTCAAAGATGTCGTTGGTGCTCACGCCCTACGTCATCTTTGGAAGCTCTGCCTCGGAAAAATTTCAAACACTTTTCATATTCAAAGTTTTATCAAATTCTAAAATATGCAAAAAGAATATTAATCAATATAGTTTTAATTGAAAATGGCAAAATAGTTAATAGTTTGAATAGTTAAAATAATTGATTTTGAAAATAGAAAATGGTTTTGAATTAGTTAATCAATTTCAAACACTTTTCATATTCAAAGTTTTATCAGATTCTAAAATATGCAAAAAGAATATTAATCAATATAGTTTTAATTGAAAATGGCAAAATAGTTAATAGTTTGAATAGTTAAAATAATTGATTTTGAAAATAGAAAATGGTTTTGAATTAGTTAATCAATTTCAAACACTTTTCATATTCAAAGTTTTATCAGATTCTAAAATATGCAAAAAGAATATTAATCAATATAGTTTTAATTGAAAATGGCAAAATAGTTAATAGTTTGAATAGTTAAAATAATTGATTTTGAAAATATAATATGGTTTTGAATTAGTTATTCAATTTCAAACACTTTTCATATTCATAGTTTTGTCAAATTCTAAAATATGCAAAAAGAATATTAATCAATATAGTTTTAATTGAAAATGGCAAAATAGTTAATAGTTCGAATAGTTAAAATAATTGATTTTGAAAATAGAAAATGGTTTTGAATTAGTAATCAATTTCAAACACTTTTCATATTCAAAGTTTTGTCAGATTCTAAAATATACAGAAGTTATTCAATTTAAAATTCAAAATTCATATTTCAAATGAAATCTGAAAAAAAATTAGCCTTGGCGCGCATTTATTACCCCTTTAGTCCCGGTTGAAGCCACCAACCGGGACTAAAGGGGTCGGGCTATGGCGCGAACTGGAACCGCCCCCAAAAGTCTTTAGTCCCGGTTGGTGGCTTTTCAACTGGGACTAAAGACCCCCCTTTAGTCCCGGTTGAAGCCACCAGCCGGGACTAAAGGGGGGGGAGGTATAAAAGCCCGTGCCCCCTTCCTCCTTCTTCCCCACTACAACTTAGCAAAAAACGAGATCGACGACCGGACGCGCAGAGGAGCTCCCACCGCCAATGTTGCGGTCGCCCGGCCAATCGACGGCGCCGCCACCGCTCCGCCACCGCCCCGGCCACCGCTCCGCCACCGCTCCCGCCGAGCGCCCCGGCCACCGCCCCGTCCACCGCTCCGCCTCGGCCTCCGCGCCCGCCCACATCACCGCGCGCCCGCCCGCAGCACTGCGCCCGGCGCCCGCCCGCACCACCACGCCCGGCGCCCGCCCGCACCACCGCGCCCGGCCGCCCCGGCCTCCCTGCAAGGTTTTTTTTTAATTTTGTTAAGTATTAGGGTTAGCAAATGTAGTTTTTGGTTTAATTTTTTTAAATAGTGTATTTGTGAGAAAATGTTAGAATTAGTAGTTAGAATTTTAGTAGTTAGAATTTTAGTAGTTAATTGTTAGGGTTAGTAATAGAAATAGAAATAGTGTATTGTTAGTGTTAGAAATAGAAATAGAAATAGTTAGAATTTTAGTAGTTAATTGTTAGGGTTAGTAGTTAGAAAATTGTTAGGGTTAGTAGTTAATTTGTTTTGTTATTAGTAGGGTTAGTAGTTAATTGTTAGGGTTTAGTAGTTAGAAATTGTTAGGGTAGTAGTTATTTTGTTTTGTATTAGTTAGGGTTAGTAGTTAATTGTTAGGGTTAGTAGTAGAAAATTGTTAGGGTTAGTAGTAATTTGTTTTGTTATTAGTTAGGGTTAGTAGTTAATTGTTAGGGTTAGTAGTTAGAAAATTGTTAGGTAGTAGTTATTTGTTTTGTTATTAGTTAGGGTTAGTAGTTAATTGTTAGGGTTAGTAGTTAGAAAATTGTTAGGGTTAGTAGTTATTTTGTTTTGTTATTAGTTAGGGTTAGTAGTTAGAAAATAAGTTATGTTATTTTGTTAGGTTAATTGTTTGTTAGTTAGGTTAATCAAATGTCGGTATTGTTCCATATAGCGTCCATAATTGAAATATAAATGTCGGTATTTTGCAGAAACTATGGATCCACATAGCAGGAACCGAGAAGAGGAAGAACTTCTCGAAGATATAATCAAAGACGCCCCCGATGTTGAACCAGCTGAATCTCCGTTGCCATATCTGAACCCCTCCGGAGATGGAATGGAGGTCGACCGACATGAAGATGAAGCCGACAGGGAAGGCGATAGCTCCGATGATGAAGAAGGCGATAGCTCCGCTAATGGAGAAGCCGGTGGACAAATAACGAAGTCCGGCGAGGTATATATATCAAGTTCGGCAATCACTTGTAATATGTGAAAAATATTGGAGATAGCTATATATTGTATACATATACATTGACGAATGTTTCTCCTCTTAGGCCTCCACATCGAGCAAAGCTACGAAACGAGGCCCGACCAAAAAGTTGGATGCATGAACGCATTACACCTTTGAGGTCATATTGCCTACGGGCGAACCCAAGCTTCCGAAGAAGGTTGCCGACACATTCAAGAAGCAATGCGGAGTTCTGGTTAGGGATCACGTCCCGATCAGCGTTCGGGAGTGGAACAAGCGCAAAGGGGCAGACGATAGTGACTATGTCGCCGAAAGGTATAAAGAGAATCTTTGGAATGATCTCATGGCACATTTCAACCTGCCAGAATGTGAGAATGAAGACGCCGCAAGACAACTGAGGGCCAAAGTCAAGCAGTGGACTCTAAAGAAGATGGCCGAACTGTTCCGGGGGTGGAAGAAGAAATTATGGAAAAACTATCTGAAGACAAAGAAAGTGCCAGTATTTGAAGGGTATCTAGCGAAGCTGGCGAATCATTGGAAGGCATTTTAGGAGTACAAGGAGTCAGAAGATGCCAAGGCATTATCAGAAAAGAACAAGAAAAATGCCGACAAGAAGAAATATCACCACAAGCTGGGGCCTGGGGGCTATGAGACTGCCATCCCAAAGTGGGATAAGAAAGAGCAAGAGATGATTGCTAAAGGGATCACACCTGAACCCATCCGTGATGAGTGGGAAATGAGAGCAAGAAATTGGTTCCTTGCGCATGGTGGTTCATACGACGAACTAATAGGGGGCCTTATCTGCAGTGACGGTCTTAGAATACCCAGGGAAAATTGGAAAAAAATAGTGAAAGAAATTAAAGAGGGAAAAAGACAGTTCACTCCAGATAGAGAGAAAGACTTGCTCACACTGGTCCTCGGGAATGACGAACACGGAGGACGAACGCGAGGCTTTGGTCCTTCTTACCCGTGGTGGCTTGGGTTTGCCAAAGACCAAGAGACTTACAGAAGCCGAGCGAGAGCAAAGAAGCGATAGCAGCATGAGGAAAATGACAAGTTCAACCAGTTGCTTGCCAGACTTAACTAGCAACAGCAGCAGATTGACGAACTTAGAGGAGTAGTGCGCCAGCAAGATCCTGCACTCGATATTACCGCTGGCCCATCTAAGCAGAAAAGCAGCATGGCTGAATCTGAGGCCCCGACCGACGATGCACGACGAATGATAGAGGGCGGTCCCGGCTACCCCGTGGATGGAATCAAGGAGTCAACATCATGTGAACTCCATCACAGAATGAAGAACATATCCATGAATGTGGCCGTTGGACAAGCTTTACCTTCTGGCCCTGATGTACGCTGGCATGGCCGTGAGATTCCAGCTGGCTATGCTAAAGTTGGGGTGGATGAATTCGTGCCAGGGTTTCATGATATGGAGCTTGACATCGCTGGACCCGAAGATGAGAGGACACTCGGAGAAGTACTGGGTGGAGTCATTCTATGGGACAAGAACTACATCAAGCTTCCAGGCTCGGCCCCAAGGACAACACCGCCTTCGAGTCGTCGCAGGTCACCTACACCTCCATCACCTCAAAGCCCTCCAGATGACTACGGCTACCACAACACGAGTCCATCTCGATCACCGCCACCGGACTTGGGTCGGCCGTCTCCGCCGCCGGCCGCTAAGGATACTAAGCGGAAACGTGCCAGCAAGAATGCTCCGTCGATGAGTTCTAAGCGACAGAGCCCCCCCAAAGCGCAAACTGTCGCCCCTCCCAAAGGTACCTCATGCTAATCTTCCCATCAGACCTTATGATCGTACCCCCGAGGAAAACGTCAGGATCGCAAAGGAACATTATGATGCGCAGATGAAAAAGAAGGAACCCGAGCCCCGCCCGGAATACACCGAGAAGCAAAAAGAATATGCAAAATACTTACTGACCCTTCCATCACAGTATGACTTGCACCATAAGCCTGATGACTATACACGCACATTGCAGAAGGAAGGGAAAAAAACTAGATCACGTGCAAGTGCAAGTGGGAGCAAATCAAGTACAAGTACAAGCAAAAAAAGATCAGATGTTCCTCAGCTTGGACAACAGGCCAAACAATCGATCCCACCCCTCAGGGAGTTATCCGAGAATGTTCCCTCTCTGGTGCAGGGGCAGAATTTGGAAATAGCAGAGAAGTGGGCGGCTGAATGGGGTATGAGTGTTGAAGACATTCTGGCTTCCCAAGACGACAGGTTTCCCAAGGCTGTTGTAGCCCCTAAGCCTAAATTTGTCATGGGAGAGCCTTTGGTCAGCAAAGAAAAGTTGGAAGATCTCCCAACAAATATGCGTTACTTGCATACATGGTACTTGAATGAAGCAAAGAATGGGAGAATAATGATCGTGGCGCGTGTCCCACGGGAGTACTACGGCCGTCCCAAAGACATCCATGTCGACTTTGATGAACTCTTCCAGATGTACAATTGCGACGCCCTCGACAAATCTCTCATGAGTTGCTATTGTCTGTAAGTTTTTCAATTCATTGTCTACATATAACTTATTCAGTTATTTCAATTCATTGTCTACATATAACTTGTTCAGTTATGACTTGTACTCTATTATGCAGAATGAAGATCCTGGTCTATAAAAGTAGTGAAAGAGCATTTTCTTGCAAAATCTATTTTTGGGTGTTTGTTGTCAATACTCAGGTATCTAACCATTTTGTCTCAGTCTAATCTCCATTGTAGGTGAAAATCTGAAGATTACATGTTGCTAGCCTTTCTGCGCCGGAGACTCCGGGTCTCCTGCCCGGAGACTCCGGTGTTCACACACCGGAGACTTTGGGTCAGGGACCGAAGACTCCGGCCCAAGTCTCCGGGGCTCTTTTTCGTCGGGTGTCGCTCGCCCCAGATATGGGGGCGGAGACTCTGCCCGGAATCTTTGGCTGGAGCTCGTCTCCGGCCGGAGACTCCGGCCCTTGGCGACTTAGCCCGGAGACTCCGGTCTCTGGTCCCCGGAGTCTCCGGCCTAAAAAGGCAGCAACGGCTAGTCCATCTTCTTGGACTATATAAAGGCTTCTTCCACCTCAAGTCAAGGCTGCGGCTCACACTCTCTCACCTCCATTGCTGCCAAGCTTCAAAGCTCTAGATCTCCACCTCTAGCCAATAGAACTTGAATCCCTTTGGGGATTCGAAGGAGGAGACCTAGCCCATCATCTTCACCGAAGGAATTTTATTTCCCCCTCCATTTGCTTGGAGGATTTGAGCCTAGGAGTTCTTGGAACCCTAGGTATTGTAAGTGTTTGATTGACTCATCTCTGTGGTGTTTCTAGCCTCCGTGGCGTTCTTGGGAGCCTCCAATTGAGTTGTGGAGTTGTGCCCCAAGCTCCGTGTAAGGGATTCGTGGTTCCCCCAATACCACCGCTTAGTGGAAATGAGCTAGCCTCCGTGGCTTGCTCACCGGAGAACAAGGTGAGCCTTTGTGGCGTTGGTAGACTCTGTGTCACCACACCTCTCCAACGTAGACGTACTTCCCCTGAAAAGGAAGGAACTATGGGAATACATCCTTGTGTCTCCGGTCTCCACTCTTCGGTTATTTCTTTCCCTTACTTGTATCCTTCTAGTTACTTGTTTACTTGCATGCTTGCCACTCATAGGAAATTCACCTAGTTGCACATCTAGTGAATTTACTTTGTGTCCAGCCTTAAATTTGAAAAAGATTAAAAATTGACTTAGTGCCTATTCACCCCCCTCTAGTCGCCCGTATCGATTCTTTCAATTGGTATCAGAGCCTAGTGCTCTTTGATTGGGCTTAACCGCCTAAGAGATTATGGGCGACGAGGATCCCGCCACTAAGGCGGATCTTAATCACCTCATAGCACGAATGGATGCTATGATCGGTGTCATGGAAAGTCGGAAATCTCAACTTGATGCCCTCATTAGTGGAACGTCTAGTACCACTCCACCGACCCCGGTTGAGTCCTCGGGTAAGCCCGTCTTAAACGAGGATGATCCGGATGAGGATGGGGATGAGGGCGGAGAGGAACCCCCCAAGGTAGATGACACTTCTAGGGGACATAGCACGGAAATTCCACATCCTATGAGCTATGTCTCTGGGAGACACCTTCAAATGCCACACCTTGCTTCATGCGGCCCACCGCCACCACTTGATGCTTCTAGCTTTGCCAATTGGCAAGATAACATGCGCTCTCACATAAACTTTGTGTCTATTGAGCTTTGGAGGATCATTGAGCAGGGTTTCCATCCAACTTCCAAGGATTTGACCAACTTGCTACCTTGGGAGCAAATCGACAAGCAACTCAATGCCTCCGCCTTGCATCTCATTCACATGTCTCTTACCGAGAAGGACAAGGCGTTCGTCCGCAACATCACCTCCGCCAAGGAAGCTTGGGATGTTCTCACCAACCTCTTCATTGGGAATGAGAGCATTCAAGAATCCAAGTTTGATGAAGCCTCCAATGAAGCGGACAACTTTACCATGCTTGATGGTGAAACTCCCGAAGAACTCCATAGGCATCTCTCGTCACTCCAAGTGAAGCTAACGGATCTTGGCTCCACCCAATGTGATTGGAGGTGGATGAAGAGGAAGTTCATTCAAGCTCTCTTGCCCTTCCACAAGGAGACTGTGAACTCTATCAAGGGAAATGCAAATTTCCAGAAGATGTCCGCTCATGACATTTTGCAAGAGATGATGGCAAGGAAGATCTTCGAGAAGAATGCGGATGATGCTCTAGCTCGTGCACGTGGTGTGCGGGCTCCCAACCTTGCTTTGAAGGCCAAAGTCACCTATCATGAAGAAGCAAGCTTGTTGGAAGAGGAAGAAGTAATGGGTGGAAGCCCCGAGGACATGAAGTACGCTCATGCCGAGCACATGGCCCTTGCTCAAAGAGCTTTCATGAAGAAGTGGAAGTCATCGAGCCCCTCCAAGCCCAAGGCTGCAAGTAGAGTGAGGACTTGCTACAATTGTGGTAACACTAACCACTTCATTGCGGAGTGTCCTTATGAAAGAGTTGAAGATCACAATGGAAGGCTTGTCCGCAAGGAAATGAAGTCCAAGTCTTACCCAAGAAACTTCGACAAGAAGAGAGACCTCCCAACTCACGCTTTGATAACTCAAGAAGAGTACCTCTCCGGGGATGATGCAAGTGATAATGAGGAAATAGGAAGGGCCGCCATCGCCATTGCCCAACCTACCCCCTCATCATCCCTATTCACTTCCGCAAATGAATCAAAGCGCACCAACCACAATGCGACTTGTCTCATGGCTCACGCTACAAAGGTATCACCTCCTCTCACACCCATCATACCTAAAAGCCTATCTTTGATGGATTGTGTTGAACAAGTTGGTGATAATGATGATCTAAATGAAATGGACATTTTCATGTCAACCTTGCATGGGGAGACCAAAGCTCGCTTTGAGATTCTCCTAGATCAATGTAATGAAGCCATCCAAATAAATGATAAAAATGATGAACGCATTTTCGAGCTTGAAGGGCATGCTCGTGACTATGCCGATGAAATTGCTTCTCTTACTCAATCTCTTGAGGAAGAGCATGACCTAAGGGTGACACTTGAGACATCCATGTTGGGTCTTGAAGAATCTCACAATTTGGATATTTCTAAACTTAAAAGTGATCATGATATTGCTCAATCCGTTGCTAATGAACTTAGGTTGCAAAATGAGAAACTAAATCTTATAATTGCTAATGAAGCAACCAAGTCTCTTTCTAGCACATTTGTTGCAAGTTCATGCTCAACTAACCCCTCTTGTGAGAAAGTTCCCCTAAAGGGAAATGAGAAGCTTGATGAGCTTTTGAATGCTCAAAAGCAACATGGTGACAAGACGGGACTTGGATATTCGTCCAAGTCCAAGAAGAACAAGAAGAAGAAGAAGAGTGTCCCCGCGCCTCCTCCCTCATTAAAGAAGCATGTTCCTAGTGAAATATGCTATGATGAGAACGGTAATGTATTTGAGGAGGAGGTGAGGGAAGTTATTGGGAATGGCAAAAAGGCTATGCCTAACCATAATAACTTTGCGGGAAAATATAATCCTTCTTATGTTCTTTGCCGTGCACGTGATGGACATGTTTATGCTAAATTTGTTGGTTCATCAAATGAATATGTTGCATGGTCTATTTGGGTTCCAAAGACCCTTGTCACTAACAAGAAAGGACCCATTGAGAAATGGGGACCTAAAGTCAAGACTTGATCTCTTGTAGGGCTTTGCTTCCGGTGGTGGTCAATGGATAATTGATAGTGGTGATACCAATCATATGACTGGGAGCAAAGAAATGGTGAAGGAGCTTCGCACCGGTTCATCCCATGCGGGCTACGTCACCTATGGGGATTCTTCAAGGTCAAAGGTATTGGGTCTCGGCAAGGTTGTTGTCTCTCACAATGTTACCGTGGAAGATGTCATGCTTGTTGAGTCCCTTTCATATAATCTTCTTTCCGTTGCTCAACTTGCTAATATGGGCTTTGCAACCTTCTTTGATGTTGGGATTGTAGTTCTTTTGTGGAGCAAGTCTCTTAATGTAGCTCATGTAGGGCACGTCGAAAATGGCTTATATGTGATCGACTTCTCGAAGGAGGTCACTAAAGCCGCGACGTGCCTCATGGCTAAAGTTGACGTGGGATGGCTTTGGCATCGCCGGCTAGGCCACGTCAATATGAGAACTTTGCAAAGTGTCCACAAAGGCAACCACATCCTAGGACTAACCGATCTAACCTTTTCAAAAGATCGTGTGTGTAGAGCTTGCATTGAAGGAAAGATGCATGAACTTCCTCATCCTAGCAAGACCATCATTTCATCTAAGAGGGTCCTAGAGCTCCTTCACATGGATCTCTTTGGCCCTCCCACTTATGCAAGTCTTGGAGGAAAGAAGTATTGCTTGGTGATTGTTGATGACTATTCAAGATACACTTGGGTCTTTTTCTTGACACACAAGAGTGAGACTCAACAAACCGTCAAAGACTTCACCAATGAAGTGCAATGCCAATATGGTCAAGACATATTGATGATCCGAAGTGACAATGGCACCGAGTTCAAGAACTACACCTTGAATGATTTTCTCAGTGAGGAGGGGATTCACCATCAATACTCATCTCCTTACACTCCTCAACAAAATGGTGTAGCCGAGCGGAAGAACCAGACTCTCATTGATATGGCTAGGACCATGTTAGCGGAATTCAAGTCTCCGTATAACTTTTGGGCCGAAGCCATTAATACCGCATGTCATGTATCAAACCGGTTATATCTTTGCAAGGGCTTGAACAAGACTCCTTATGAGATCCTCATTGGAAAGAAGCCTAATATCAAGTACTTTCGGGTATTCGGTTGTAAGTGCTTCTATCTTAAGAAAGGTGTCCATTTGTCCAAATTTGATACAAAAGCTCTTGAGGGTACCTTTGTTGGCTATGCCGCCGAATCTCACGCCTTTAGAATCTTTGACAAACTCTCCGCTCGAGTTGTTGAAGTTTCTAACGTGAGATTCGACGAGAATGACGGCTCCCGTGTGGAGCAACGTGGTGTTTTTTATGTAGGTGACTAAATACCTCCTCTTGCCATAAGAAGAATGGGTGTGGGACATCTCATACCCGTTGAGGGACACCTTTTGGCGGAAGGAGAAGGACTATGCTCTACTCAAGTGGAGCCTTCACCCTCTCAAACACAACAAGCTCCACAAGGTCCCTTTGATGCTAGCCAAAGACAAGCTCAAGCCCCTCAACCATGTGAGCATGATCAAGATCAAGACCATGAGCATGATGGTGATTCTTCACCAAGTGGTGATCAAGATCAAGCTCAAGATGAAGAGCAAGCTCAAGTTGAAGAGCATGCTTAGATTGAAGGTCATGGCGAGGACCAAAACCTTGGTGATGACCAAGTGGCTTCTCAAGAATCTCTTGAAGAAGCTCAAGCTCGCCGTGCTATGAAGATAGCATCAACTCTCCGGAAAGGTAGCCACACCTTGGAGAGTGTGATTGGAAGTGTGAGGAAAGGGGTGTCCACAAGGAGGCAATTGGCAAACTTTAGTAGCCATCATGCCTATATCTCTTGTGTGGAACCTCAAAAGGTGTTTGAAGCGCTTGAAGACCCGGATTGGGTAGAAGCCATGCACGAAGAACTCAATAACTCCGAGCGCAACAAAGTATGGTCATTAGTGGAGAAGCCCAAGGATTGCCGCAATGTCATTGGAACAAAGTGGATCTTCAAGAACAAGCAAGATGCAAATGGGATTGTTGTAAGGAACAAGGCTTGTTTGGTTGCTCAAGGGTACTCTCAAATTGAAGGCATTGACTATGGAGAGACCTTCGCACCCGTGGCTCGCCTTGAGTCCATCCGTATCCTTCTTGCTTATGCATCACATCATAATTTTAAGTTGCAACAAATGGATGTGAAGAGTGCTTTCCTAAATGGTC
The DNA here is from genome assembly GCA_007115705.1 of Dactylis glomerata. Lineage (NCBI taxonomy): Eukaryota > Viridiplantae > Streptophyta > Magnoliopsida > Poales > Poaceae > Dactylis > Dactylis glomerata. The sequence continues at coordinate 1,065,479 of QXEO01000234.1, read as the reverse complement.
CTTTGCATGAGTTAGTGTATGTAAAGTAACCCCCGGGCTTTGAGGATCCTAACTTTCCGAACCATGTCTACAAGCTCGATAAGGCACTCTATGGCCTTAAACAAGCCCCACGTGCGTGGTATGAGCATCTTAGAGAGCTTCTTGTAGACCGTGGGTTTGACATAGGCCTCATTGATCCCACTCTTTTTACTAAGAAAGTAAACGGGGAGCTTTTCATATGCCAACTTTATGTAGATGATATCATTTTTGGTTCTTCTAACAAATATTTCAATGATGAATTTGCAAAGCTAATGACAGATAAATTTGAGATGTCTATGATGGGGGAGTTGAAATTCTTTCTTGGCTTTGAAGTAAAGCAATTGAAGGGTGGCACATTCATCAATCAAGCCAAGTACACCCAAGACATGCTCAAGAAGTTCAAGATGGACACCGGAGTGAAGGGAGCCAAGACTCCCATGCCTACAAAGGTTTCTCTTGATCTCGATCCTAATGGTAAAGAGGTGGATCAAAAACTTTATCGCTCTATGATTGGGTCTTTGCTCTATCTTTGTGCATCTAGATCGGATATCATGCTTAGTGTGGGAATGTGTGCACGATATCAAGCCGCCCCTAAGGAAAGCCATCTAATGGCGGTCAAAAGAGTCTTTCGATATTTGATTGATACCCCAACTTTTGGCCTTTGGTACCCGAAGGGAGCAAGCTTTGAGCTTGTTGGGTACTCGGACTCGGATTGGGCGGGAGACAAAGTGGATAGGAAGTCAACTTCCGGGGCTTGCCAATTTCTTGGTAGGTCTTTGGTTAGTTGGTCTTCCAAGAAGCAAAATTGTGTGTCTCTCTCCACCGCCGAAGCCGAGTATGTGGCGGCCGCGAGTTGTTGTGCTCAACTCCTTTGGATGAGGCAAACCATGGAGGATTATGGTGTTCACTTTGACAAGGTGCGGGGAAAAACCAAGTCTATCCTCCTGCGCCTGCCACTTCCCCGCTCTCCTCCCGTGTCGCCCCCGCTCGGGCGACACCGGAGGGCCCTAACCCTAGCGCCGCCGGCCAGCTCCCTCCCCCTCTCCCCTCTCTGCCTCTGTCGGAGGACGCGGCCGAGCAAAGCTCGCGCCGCCGACGATGGAGGCGGGGCCTCTATCTCCCGCGGCGCCTCGTCGTGAGGGCCATCGTCCTGGGCGGCGGCGGTGGTCGTTGACGGTGTGGCGGCGTGCGGCGGCGCAGGGAGGGCGCGTGGCGGCGGTGTGGAGGGCACGGGGAAGGCGGCTGCGCCTGGTGAGCGACCTGCTGCCCGTGGTCGCGCATGGTGGCTGGGCCCGATCTGGGCCTAAGCGGGCCTGTGCGGGCCACGGCTTCGGGGCGCGTTGGCGGTGCGAGGAGCTACGGCTCCGTCGTGCTGCGTCGGCGCGGCACCGTGGTGGTCGGCCGGCATGGAGGGCCTCCTCCCCCGAGCCCATGCTCGGCTGATGTGGACGTGGTCGGTGGTGGCCGGCGCAACTCTTCTTCGACGGTGAGGCCGGTGCTGCCCCTTTCTTCCCTGTGGTGGCGGCTCAAGCTGGTGGCTTGCATCCTCGTCCTCTGCCTCCAGTCCAGTCGGCGGGCTCTGGCAGCATCCGGGTATCGGTGGAAGGCCGGGGTGAAAGCCCTGCATCGGCGGTGGCGGATGCTGACCATGATGACGCCTGTGGGCGCCATTTTCTTCCTGGAGGCATGGTCATGGACTTCACCGGGACTCCCTCTCCTCGGATGTCGGGGGAAACCCTAGGTCTGGTGTCCTAGACCGGGCGGCGGCGGCGCTATGGTGTCGTTATCTTCTTGAAGACGCCGTCTAGGCAGATGGGGAGAGGCCGATGGGACAACCGGAGGCTGGGACGATGTGATGAACTGCCGGTGTTGGCTGCTGCCTAGGGCATGGGCTTCCGGGGCACAATGTACGACATGGCAGGCGTAGCTTGGTCGGTGTCTTTCCAAGTGTGTCAGAATCCTGCCTTCTACTCGCTGACTCTCTAGGCGCAAGAGGGATGGTACGTTGGTTCGGGTGCCCTTGGAGTTGAGGTCGAGCTATGGTGGCGTCTTGCTTGGATCGTGACGCGGCTCTGAAACCATGTGCTCCAACTCCTCACCATTCTGGTAGGATGTTGGGCAAGGCGAGTTGTTTCATCGGGTCGTTGTAGAGTGTGTGTTCTATACCGCTTGACTTGGTATCTGTGTGGAGTGCGTGGAGTTGTAGCCTTGTGGCGTTGTATCGGCCATCGGCCTCTTCTTCTATGTGATTGATGCGTCTTTCCATGACGTATCCTTGGACTTTGACAAGGTGCCACTCTTGTGTGACAATGAGAGTGCCATCAAGATTGCCCATAATCCGGTTCAACACAACAAGACCAAGCACATCGAGATCCGCCACCACTTCATCCGTGACCATGTCAACCGAGGTGAGATTAACCTATCTTATGTAGGTACACAAGACCAACTCGCCGACATTTTCACGAAGCCCCTTGACGAAGCAAGATTCCGAGAGTTGAGGCATGAGTTGAATATCCTAGACTCTTGCAATGTGGCTTGATCATGTGCACTCATTCCCATATGTTAGTATGTGTTCCCATCTAGATGTGGGCATGGAGATAGGGGGAGTGCGGTCCTAATTAATTGGGCTATCCCTCCCCCCATAATGCCAATAGTAAGCAATGTGTTCTTTTTGTCTTTTGTGACAATTTTGAGCTTAATTGATGAGTTTAGGTCTTGGGCCCAAGATATATCTTCGCGGTGCCATACCTTTATACTCAAACATGGTGGTTTCAACCACCGACCTCCTAAGTGGAGGTTTGTTCCCATTTGAGCTTTCTTTGCCTTTATTGCCTTTTCAATGGGAATGTGTTCAGATTTGGCCTTATTTGAGTTTTATTTGCTTTTTGCAAACATGAACACTAAGTACCACTCAGTGACTTCCTTCTGACCCAAGCCTATCCCTTCCATCTAAAACTTGCTTTATCTTTCGAAGAAACATGCTCTTTTGCTCAGCTGTGTGATCTGGTCGAGGCAGGCCGGAGACTCCGGGGTTTGCACCCCGGAGACTCCGGTGTCTGGAGACCGAAGACTCCGGGTGACCAACCCCGGAGACTCCGGCCCTAGCGGTTTTCACCCTGGGTCAAAAGGGTCGGGGTGAGGGCAACCTAGCCAGTTACCCTCATTCACCCCCACCCTCTCTCTCCCCAGGACGCCGCCGCCTCCCCTGGATCGCCGCCGGGTGCCTCCCCAGCCCCGGATCTGCTGCTTGCCGCCGGCCATTCTCCTCCACAAGCTCCCGGAGACCTTTTCCTCCGGATAGCTTGCCGTTCCATGGAGCCTTCTGGTACTTTTCCTCCTCTTCCCATTTAGCTTCTCCTAGATTTAAGGGATTGGAAGAGTTTGCTAGTTTCTGCCTATGGGATGCTTGTAGTTCGGCAATATGAGTCTCTAGCAACTTGTGGAACCAATTTGGTGCAAAGTTTTGAGCTACACCATGCCTCCTCTGTCTGACCTCGAGTTGCCCGGAGTCTCCGGGGTCCAAACCCCGGAGACTTTGGAGTCTCCGCCCTTTCAAGGCCGGAGACTCCGGGGTCAGACACCGGAGACTCCGGTGTAGATCATCATTTTCAGTTTTGGCTCCACAAGCTGCTAGTTCATTTCCTCTGAGCATGTTTTTGACTCTTCCCTTGCTACTTCGTGTCCTTCACTTTCACAGGTAGCAGTGCAGGTGGTCGTCGCAAACGTCTCCCTCAGAAGCATACCTTTGACTATGACCCCGCCAAAGATTGCTATGTGGAAAGGCAGAGTGCTGCAGAAGTTGCTAGGGATGCTCTGAAAGAGAAAGCTCGTTTGGCTCAGTTGGCTAAGGAAGAAAGGGCCAAAAAGGCCAAGTTTGATCGCTTGCCAACTCTCAAGGGCATGTCGCTTCCCGAGTTTGCGGATATGAGAAAGAGGAAGATGTATGAGTTGCCAAGGAACACAAATGATCACTGTTTTCATCGAAGGGAGCAAGAACTCATTTGCATCGAGCTCTATGCCAACCTCACCCACAAAGTTTGCCCTCAAAAGGTGGTTGATTTTGAACATCTTCATAAGAGTGACTACTTCAAGGAAGCCCTTTGGATCACCGGAAAGCTTGGTCTTCACCCTCTCATGCAACTCAAGCAAGACTACAACATTCTCCTAGTGCACCAATTCTTTGCAACTCTTGTGTTTGGAGATGGAGAAGAGCTTCCCATGACTTGGATGACCGGTGATCAAGTTATCCAATCCAACTTCATTGAGTTTGCTGAAGAGCTTGGATACCCATTCAAGGGGAACCATGCGCCAAGTGGTGCAAGGATGCATCTCTCCGGAGTTGCCTACAACAAGAAGGCGCTTGCTCCCCTCTATGGTAAGCTCACTAAAGATGCCGTTGATCAAGGCAAGAAGATTGTTGTTGGGGAGTCCTATGGTCTGAGAACAAGATACAACATTCTCCTCCGTTTGTTTCGTGAGAATATTGCCCCAAGTGCGGGTAATTTGGATGCTCTTCGTGGTGGTTTGGTCAACCTACTTGCCTACTCTCATGAAGTCTTTTGCAAAGGCCAAGAAGCTCAAGTTGAACCCATTGATGTCATGGACTTCATTCACCGGGAAATGTATGAGTGCATTCTTTCCAAGAAAGCCCCGGTCTATGCTCCGTATGTGATGAAGCTTATCAAGAGGAAGTCTCCCAACTACACTCTTTGTGTTGACATCTCCAAGTTGGTTGAGCACAAAACCATGAAGCCTCAAAAGAAACTGGCACCGGGTGTGACCAATGAACCCTTTGCCTCCGCTAGTGAAGATGAAGAAGATGAAGATATGGAAGGTGATGAGGATGATGTTGATGAGGAAGGAGAAGAGGGTGAGGAAGAGATTGAAGTAACTCGGACTGCTCCTCCTTCTCCACCTAAGAGGAGAAGCAAGAATGCTAGCAATGTGCCTTTTCCTTCGCGCAACAAAGAAGAAGTCAACAAGGAGATCAAGAAACTTTCTTGGTTCAAGAGGACCATGCTTTGCATGGGAGTGGATATTCGCAAGGAGCAACACAACATCTATATTCAGAACAAGCACATCACTCACAACCAAGGCTTGATGGTTGATCACCTTCGTGCACTCCGCAACCTTCCTCCTCCAGAGCATCCTCCTTCTGACTCCGATGACACTCTCAGCTATGGTGCTTGGAACAAAGAGATGGGCAGCTCACTCCAATGGGGAGATTTCGATGAAGTGTCCAAGCCCAATTATCCGTCTTCCTCCAGTCGTGGCAAGGGTCCTTTGGGTGATGATGAAGATCCTTCCTATGAGGGCAACGACGAGGACGACGACGAGTGACTTGTTGGGACGTGTAGCATCGCTCATTTCCCCTTTTTGGTGTCTCGATGCCAAAGGGGGAGAAGAGTTCTATTAGTATGTTATCGGGGATTTGCAAGGGTCGGGCACAAGCATTTCTTTTGTTGAGCTTTCCTTTGCCTATGCTTGTGCTCTCTTATAGTACTTAGTTCTTTAAAAATTTGAACTTCGTTATGGTACCTATCTTAATATGGTGTGAGACTTGTGGTGTGCTTTATTGTAATGGTCATGTCTTATTGCTTCATATTGTTCTCTATGTATTATGCACATGTTCTTGGTCCATTACTTATAGGGGGAGCTTTGTGTCTAGTATGTGTGCATTTGCATCAAGCTTTTGTTGTAGGTTGCACACATCTAGGGGGAGCTCACCCTATTCCTGTTGATCTTTTTCCTTGAACCTTAGTATTGTCATCAAACACCAAAAAGGGGGAGATTGAAAGAGCATTTTCTTGCAAAATCTATTTTGGGTGTTTGTTGTCAATACTCAGGTATCTAACCATTTTGTCTCAGTCTAATCTCCATTGTAGGTGAAAATCTGAAGATTACATGTTGCTGGCCTTTCTGCGCCGGAGACTCCGGGTCTCCTGCCCGGAGACTCCGGTGTTCACACACCGGAGACTTTGGGTCAGGGACCGGAGACTCCAGCCCAAGTCTCCGGGGCTCTTTTTCGTCGGGTGTCGCTCGCCCCAGATATGGGGGCGGAGACTCTGCCCGGAATCTTTGGCTGGAGCTCGTCTCCGGCCGGAGACTCCGGCCCTTGGCGACTTAGCCCGGAGACTCCGGTCTCTGGACCCCGGAGTCTCCGGCCTAAAAAGGCAGCAACGGCTAGTCCATCTTTTTGGACTATATAATGGCTTCTTCCACCTCAAGTCAAGGCTGCGGCTCACACTCTCTCACCTCCATTGCTGCCAAGCTTCAAAGCTCTAGATCTCCACCTCTAGCCAATAGAACTTGAATCCCTTTGGGGATTCGAAGGAGGAGACCTAGCCCATTATCTTCACCTAAGGAATTTCATTTCCCCCTCCATTTGCTTGGAGGATTTGAGCCTAGGGGTTCTTGAAACCCTAGGTATTGTAAGTGTTTGATTGACTCATCTCTGTGGTGTTTCTAGCCTCCGTGGCGTTCTTGGGAGCCTCCAATTGAGCTGTGGAGTTGTGCCCCAAGCTCCGTGTAAGGGATTCGTGGTTCTCCCAATACCACCGCTTAGTGGAAACGAGCTAGCCTCCGTGGCTTGCTCACCGGAGAACAAGGTGAGCCTTTGTGGCGTTGGTAGACTCTGTGTCACCACACCTCTCCAACGTAGACGTACTTCCCCTCAAAAGAAAGGAACTACGGGAATACATCCTTGTGTCTCCGGTGTCCACTCTTCGGTTATTTCTTTCCCTTACTTGTATCCTGCTAGTTACTTGTTTACATGCATGCTTGCCACTCATAGGAAATTCACCTAGTTGCACATCTAGTGAATTTACTTTGTGTCAAGCCTTAAATTTGAAAAAGATTAAAAATTGACTTAGCGCCTATTCACCCCCCCCCCCTCTAGTCGCCCATATCGATCCTTTCAAGTAGGAACATCATAAATATTGGGTTTATTGACCCAGATAAAATACATATAAAGACGCTAACTGATAACCCCAAGGAGACAGAGGAAAACCTTCTAAGGTTTCTAACGGATCAAAATTTCTGTGACCACATACTGTTTCCATACAACTTCAAGTGAGGGTCTTACTCTGTTGTGTCCATTCACTTATAAGTGTAATTGATAAGTTACTGACATATATATATATACATGTGCAGCTACCACTGGATTCTGTTGGACATTCAAATTGATAAGGGAAGAGTTGATGCCTTCGACCCATTATCGAGAAACATGGAACAGTTCCAAAGCCTGCAGGACATGCTCCAAGGATAATTTCAATCATTCTTGCGCTCTATCGGTCTCTTTCGATGATTTTCTGAGATATCAAGTAATGAAAAACTTAGCAAATCATTTTTCTTGCCGGGCAGGGTTTGGAAGCGGTTCAAGTGCGTGACTGACGGTATCTCTCATGAGAAGCTGACCTTTAGAGCGGCTCAGGTAAGTAGTACGAGATACTTCTATTTTCAATATATTTATGATGGTAGATTATTATTTTGATTATATTCTATTCTCGTAAAGTGGGACCAGCAGCCACAGGGGACACATCTATGTGGATACTACGTTTGCGAGTTCATTCGCACGTTTACCTCTGAGCACAAGGATTACAGATACGACGTAAGCAATAAAAATTCACACCTCTATTTTTACCCGTCATTCTTTGTTATCATGATTGACATTCATATTGATCTCCTTTTCTTATATAGTTCACGGCCATGCGGGAGAAGTACCTACCAGAGTAACGTGCGATCGCTGTTGCAGAGGAGCTAGCAACCTTTTGGAGGACAGAAATTGTAGATGATAAATGAAGATTTAGTGTAGCTAGGGGCCATTACTAATATTGGTCCATGTAATTGAATAGACGGGCTCTAGTCCCGGTAATTGTGATCTCCATATAATTGTATATATATACTCGATCGTAAGATAAGTTATCTTACATATATATGCACTAACATGTATGCGTAGAATTATATGAAAAGTGTTTTTAAAATGAAGAAAGAAATAAAATAAAATACAACAAAAATAATTCCCCCGAACACCTAAACCCTAAAACCCTAAAATAAAAACAAAATCGATAGAGGCCCTTTAGTCCCGGTCCGTGTTACAAACCGGGACTAAAGGGCCTGTCCCTGAAGGCGCTCCGAGGCGCCCACGTGTAGGCCCTCTAGTCTCGGCTAGTAACCGGGCCGGGACTAAAGGTTTAGCCTTTAATCCCGCCTCTGAAGTCCTGGTTTGTAAACCGGGACTAAAGGCCTTTACGGGCCGAGACTGGAGGCCCTGTCCCCACTAATGGGTAACCATTCATAGACGGCTTTGGTACAGAATCGTGTGCGAACTCGATGGCTCTCGCAGACGATAATAATTTTTATGGGTCACCGTTAGTAGGAGATCGTACACGGTTATTTATATTTAACCGCCGGGAGTAAAGTATTTTGCAAACGGTGTTATGCACAGCTTGTTGTGTATGTTATTGGATACCAGTATACCATTAATCAGCATTGTAAAAATTATGTTTTTATTGTACATCTCATATACCACATGTGCTTGCACCGCCACATATTTCATACACATGTACATAAATATTGACATACATTGAAATCGTAGCAATATAAATGAGCTAGCTAGTTGTTGTATATTTGGTTATGTCTTCGTCTCGTGGACAAAGGTTCTGCTGGCAATGATGCACCATATCTGGTGGCACCTTGTTGAACCTTCACTTCAATATTTAATCTTCTCATCCTCGTTGTGAAATGTGGGCAACACTTTACAGTGAACCTAAACCTCGAAAAGGTGATGGATGGTCTGGGCCATAGCTCAGATGATGATATGCATCTCATCCGTTTCAGTACAAATAGAGAAATAAATCAGTGGCAAACTAGAAGCAAAATTGTATTAGTTTTGTTCCTTAATATAGAAACTCACCGATATCGCTGTGGTTGTTGCATCATTAAAAAGCACATGAGATGGCGTAGCCAACCCATATGCGTGCGTTCTCACTGACCCTAATCTGGATGCAGCACTTAGAGTAGTAAAAACTGCACAATAAAATCATTAGAACTAGAACATTGATGTTAAAATTGATAAAATAAATGCAAGTTCAAATGATTTGTGTTCTCACACAGCAGCAATTGAACAAAACTGAGCATGTTCAGTTCTTATGCAGTGTCACCAAAATATCAACCCTATTATAAAAGAATGAAAATAGTACTAATGTAAAATCTCATAGCAAGATCTGAAAGATACCATACCACACCGTGTTAATAGTGCTTACATAGCAAGATCCGCACTTTATTCTAATGGATCCCTCATTGCTAACAGTGCACACATAGCAGATCTGCACTATTCTAATGGATTCGGCCTTGTTAACAGTGCTTACATAGCAGATCAGCACTATATTCTAATGGATCCGGCCTTACTAACAGTGCTTACATAGCAGATCTGCACTCTATAAAATTAAAAATGCATGCTCAAAACATATACCTCCGAGGAGGTGTCGCGTACACACGCGTAAGCTGGCGAAGACGAGGCGGCTTGATCGGCATTTTCGGCTTCATCTGGAGCCTACGACCGCGTGGGTGGGCACGAGACAACGGCGAGCAAGCCGCCGATGAGAAGATTTTATTAGAGATGGAGCTGTGATGGTTATCGTCGGCAGTGAGACCTGCCGACCGGGGTCCCTGCTGGTCCTGAAGAAGAGTGTGGTGGCTGTGGAATGCAAGTTACTGGCCGGGGACCGCTTGTGTGGTACTTATAGATAAGGAGTAAGGTAGGATTAGGCTTTGTGGGCCCTTGTGGGCCTTCTTTCACACACGTCCATTTCAGAGAAGGCATGTGCGATTTTAAACGACGGTCACATATCGCATCGATTTATAACCAAGAACTGTTCGCGTTAGTAAATATCGCACTGAGACTCTATGATGAGAAATGTGTGTGATACAAATAATCGCATACGGCTAATTACTGGAAAATCATTTGCTATGAACTAAATTCGAAATATATAACTTCATATATAACATATAGATTGCCCATGTAATACATAATCAAACTTATTCAAGGAGAGCTACATTTAGACGATCTACATGGGTATTGTACCCAGCCAATTGAAAGCACTTCCTAGCAATACCGAATCCTAGGAGATCATATAGAGCGGCATACTTGACTTGGTTAAAGCTCAACGGTATATCAACACATCCATCTCTTCTGATGGCTTCTATCTCCGGATCAGTCTTAGAAAGATTGGTCTCAATGTATGGATTCGCCGGAGCATAGAGACCTGGAGGATAAGTTCAAGGTTTGGGTTGGGGATCTCCCTATGGAGGTCACACACCCTGAGAATGGTGGTTCTGTAGTACTCCAGCATCTGGACATCACGCTGGATTGCAGCGCCCCAAAACATGATCTCATAGTTGTTTAGGAACTCCCTTAGGAGCTCCGACACTGCATCTGTGTGGCATATCTGGAAGACCAGAGTCTCGGCTGCCAAAGAGAGTTGCAGGACGGCGGCGTGTTGCTTCTTCTCTGGCAGGAGGTTTTTCTGCTTCACATTCTTCACCGTGTCAGTTTACTCGCGGTCTAGGCCAACACACATGGAATTCTCCGGTGTGCGGTAGAGAAACTCCCGCTGCACGCGACTTATCCACCTCTCCACATGTGATGCTAGGAGAGCGACTATCACCCTGAAGTGACATGCCTTGCTCCACGAAATAGTATAGCCTGCTCCTTGGTACGGACGCCATAGCATGCACTCGGTCTCTGGATTTTGATTGAGTAGAATGATGGAATGATCAAGAGGTGAACGCTAGGACTGTGGCCCTCATCTCGTAATCGATCTTAAGATTTTATAGTGCGTTAATCAGTCTAAAACACCGTAACTTTAATTTGCTGATCAATGTGAGCATGGTGGCGCCAGATTTCAGCCGACTAGCGAAGGAAGCGCCACCGTCGCCTGCGCGTACATGGAAGGCCGGATGAAGCAGAGAGCACACGCGGTGATCGAAATACGAGGAGGCAACCTTGGGAACACACTCACGATTAATGTGGCTTCCGCGTCAGAGATGGACCATGAGAAAGAGAACGATTAGCACAGCGGAAGAGTCACAAAATTGAAGCACACTGCATCCCATAGCAAGCCGTATGTGCAGATATATACGATTAGAACAACCGAACCGTGTGTGATATTTCCAGACACGGTTTCCCAAATATCGTTGTTTGCGTTGTGCCCACACTGGAGCTCGCCCGGGCCTCTGGCACACGATCTGTTCTTCGGCCCGTATGGGATCATTCCCATCGCACACGGCACGGGCTTTTCGTTTGCAATGGGGGGCCTTAAAAGGCCCGATCTGTACTAGTGAAAGAACACAAGATTCATGTGATTACAACTGACTTCACAAGTAAAAGAAAATCTAAACCTAGAAATGGTGATGAGAGAGAGTACAACATTAGAAGGAGGAGTTATTCACCCATTCAGTTTACAATTTCTCATGGAGTGTTTGGAAATAATATCACCAACATTTGGGAGAGTTCTTATCATCTATCACTTAACCAAGATTGTCGATATTGAAGTGCATCTAAAAGAACTAAAAGGTTCGTATCATAAATTTCCTACCCTACAAAGTGTGGGAGCTTTCAGAATGGGGTACGCCTTTTTTGGGTTTCTGCGCCGGGCAATTTATGATATGAGCGAACCCCACGCAAACAAAATAAAAATGTGTGTTGAACTCGATTTTCAAAGGTTAATTAGATATATGCCACTGCAATTATTACAGATTCGAGAAGTGCGACTGGAATTTTCATCTTTTGTAAAATGTCATTGCAATTCTCAAGATTCTTCGGAAATGCCAATTTCATCTTTTGAAAAATGTGATTGTTGTTGTGCATTTTGAAATATGATAATTGTGGTGACATTTCTCGAATCTGATGTAATTGTTGTGGCACAATATTAAAATATGTGATGTATGGAATTTTTCAAAATATAAACATGTGAATTTTTCTTAATGCCCATTTGTATCCATATTCTACATCTGTGATATGGTGATCTCTCTACATGATAATATAGAGAGAAAAAACAATTCGTGCTTTTGTAAATCATACATGCAAGCAGGAGGTGAGGTGTGACATAATACATGCCAAAACTAGCATGTGTATTGATCATCACCTCATTCTCCTTCTAGTGATCAGCATAGCGATCTTGCGATCACGCTTTCTTCTTCCTGTCGACCAATCTACCGACACTCTCGCTACCACACAAGGCAGCACCATCCTTGCTACATGCAATCTACCGACACCCTCCCTGCCGCATGGAATGGCTCCTAGCAGACCCAACGGGCAAGATCCGGCCGGTAGATAATTCGACATATATCCATCCATGTGAAGAAAAAATCAATAATGCTACACTTATGCGATTTTCCATACGGAAGAATGCTACGGGATGATGGGGAGGCAGCCGGTTGGTGCAAATATTTCACATCCCATGATTTTCGGATCTGTAATCTTTCCCTAATCCCCACGTCAGCCCGTAAATCAGATTCCGTAAGAAACAGCCCGTAAGTGTAGCATTATTGAGAAAAAATAGCTAATGGAATAAGAAGCTTCGTAGAAGGAAAAGATCTAAACCTTTGTAGCTAGAGAGAATATATGTTCCACCCAGGTGTGGAGCCGCAGCCCGCAGGGACAACACGGTAAGCATCCGGTCGAGGCCTTTTGAAGCAGATGAGCACTTGTGTCGCCCTCCCCGCCGACGTCCCTCTCGCCGCGCGCTAGTGGCAGCAGCGTGACCGGTCGGCGTCGCCGTCGCCGTCGCGCCGGGGAGTGCAAGGGATCGGAGTTTCAAATCAAAAAGGCTAGCGCTGTGGCCACGTGAGGCACCACTCCCGCGCCCCCGCCCACGTGCGACCGCACGCGCGCCACGAGAACGACCACGTAGGTCGTCTACAGGGCCCTATAGAGAGGTTCTTCCACTATCTGCTGTCGGTGTGGTGCTGTACCTGTCCAGTGAGGGCCGCGCTCCCCAGATCCATGAGGATCGGATGATGTTACAGGCGCGTCAACATGACTAGCCACCCCCACAAAGTGACCCCTCTCCTATGGGGCTTTGGGCCTTATACTACGAGCACTCGCCACTGCGTCTGGCCCAGGCCCAGCCCACATTTATGTTTCTTCTCTTTCCTTCTTTGGCTGCCATTTTACATCATGATGAATTACAATATATTACCGTGCGTTGCAATGGGTCTACCAATAAGAACTTTTTCTCGCGGAAAATAGAAAAACAAATAAAATATTATGTGGGAATCAAGATTTTAAAGTTGGTCTTAGGGTTTATAAACCTCTCTTGTATTTTATTTTATTTTGTTTAATTTTAAAAACTGAAAATAAATCTTGAGCCTTTTGGTTTGTGTGTTTTAATAATGTTGGTCTAATACGGGTGAATAAGTTTCCAAGATATCTGAAAAGTTTAACCCCTTTTTCAACCAAACCCCTTTCTTCACATTTTTTCTCTTCCTCAAAATTAATTGGGAAAATGAAAAGAAAAAAGATTGGCAACCAACTAAACCAGGCCTAGCAACCTAGTTTACATGCCTACACACCAGGGGCGGAGGCAGCAGAAATGTCTGAGGGCGTAATCAATGATTTTCCCTCTTACAAAATGTTAGGGAGAGCCATACTACTGAAATATAGAAACTAGAGGGGGGTTTAGAAAGATGCCCCGATGTACCTACATCCATTTTTGATTTAACAATAAAGGAAAGTTGAATGCATGTGCGATTCTACGAATAATTTTTAAAATATTAGTGATAATGTTTGTTCTGTTTTCAACAATGTCTTGATAGACACCGTGTCTCCTTCGGTCCTTCCTCTCTTAGCAAAACTCCAACGATGCCCCGTAAACGGGCCGAGCATTTTTGCTTTGGTGCATGCGGACATAAGGCACAGCCCAACGTGGCCCTGCAAATGGACACGATGCCACATACCGATCCTTGCGGCCCCATTTCCATCCCAAAGTTGTGCTAGATTTAAGGTCCAGCAAACAACGTCTGCATCCTCCCGTTGTCCCCCAAGGCTCTCCCAACAGTGGCACAATCCCCACTCCCTTCTCCCAAATAAATTTGCTGGTACAACCACCCAAGCCGTAGCGATTCCATGGAAGATGAGCCTCCCACCACCCCCTATCGTCGCCTTGATCAAGCCTTAAAAGGAGCTGATGCCGGATCAGAGAGCTATGGAGACCAACAAGAGGCAAGGCTAGAGATAAAATGCTAAGAAGGTGGCGGTGGAAGCCCAATCCCCCACTGCAAGGGCGGCGGCTATGGAACACAATGTTTGCCCTGCAAACTTATGCCAACTCCATCGCCACCCACGCTGTCCATGCCTCCCCGCTCCTCAATGGGAAGGTTTTGACCAGCAACCTGGGGAATTTGGGAACTGACTCCCAGGCGGCAAGGATCTTGACCTTGCCCGCAAACTATAGACCACCTCTCTCTGGCTCACCTCACTCAACGGTTTCATCAACGTACATATGAGTGTCTGCCCAAAGTATCCTCGGCACCATCCCAACTTTGATCATCACGTGACACATGGCCGGAGATCGGTAAGTCCACAAAGCTCGTCTCGGTGGCACCTGGCCTTGACCTCAAGGAAAAAACTAGTGGACAGCGACTCATCGGTGATGCATAGCAAGGACACACGGGTGATATCAGCCGACAACATCCCCGGTCTCAGCAACTTATTCATTGAAATATCAGACACATTGGATGATGGCTGATGGTATGTTTTCTAATGATTCACCCAACAAGTCTCGTCACAATCAAAATTACAAAGAAGGAGAACCGGAGCATACACGGATGTAGAGGAAAAGTTGCTTTGCGAGGATTGGGTGGTCATTGACCAAGACCCAATTGGTGGTTCCAAGCAAAAGGATCGACATATTGTAAGAGGGTTTGGAGTACTTCCATGAGCACATACGCTACAAGCAAAACAATTATTGATAGTGGTCAGAATGAGAACTCTCTACAAAAGAGGTGGTTTATCCAATCAGAGTGCAGCAAGTTTTGTGGTGTCTATTGATGGCTGTAAAAAAAACATCTTTATCCATGTTTAAAACCATGTATAAGTCAAGTAATTGATGAACTATCTCTCTCACCTTGCCACTAATGACTAATTACTGCAAAGATGTGCAAATCCTTTCTTTTATTTTCTTCTTGCAGATATGAACACTTTGTGAGCGGAATCAGGGATAATTAAGCGAGTTGGTGTTTTTCTAAGTCAAAGAGTCCACGAAGAGAGGCATCAGAAGCTTTATCAACCACGAGTACAGGAAAAGTCCGCCCTTACGGGCTGGACATACCACATGCCAGCGCATTCGCCAAGTCAAACCAAGCAACTTTCGTGCAGGGACCAATATATAATTTGCATCACAGCCATCGGAAATAGGACAGAGGTGAACATAAGAGTCACACAATAGATCAAAGATCCATTCCAGGACACATCTTAGGAGAGGGGGCCACTGCAAAGCCACCACCATGTCCATCCCTCTGCATCTCCGTAGCCATAGATTCTACTTGTAATCTTGCTCTCATCGCGATTGATGACATTGTAAGACTATTTGGTATTGATCTAAAATATTATAATAAAATATTTATGATTGTTGATCTAATGATGTGTGAGTATTCCACACGGGATGAGGGTTAAGGCAATATGTGCATATCTTTTATAGGGGTATTGTATTGGATTTGCATATGATATTTGCATAATTGTGTCTTTGTCTATCCTACCTCGATTTATGACTTATCAGGTACCCAAGACCCCGATGATTGGTAAAGGTAGTGAGGTGAGATGAGTGGGTGATCTGCATCTACACATGAAACCAAGTGACAATAGGGGAATACAATAGTTGTTTGAGATCCATTAGGGAGTAACAATGACTTCACTGATCTTAATGCTTTGGTACGTGCATATGTACTTACTAACTGTTGCATAACTAATAACCCACAAGTGTAGGAGGGTTAAATTGTAGTACCTTTCAACAAAGAAAACATTGTCTAACCCATGAGGAGCTAAAGAAAACAATAATAGCTCCAATTTGTTTTTAGTATTTTGGGGTGTGAACTGCAAGAGAGCAAACAAATAAGTAAAAGCCAGTAAAAGATAACAAATAACTGCTCTTTTTAGAGAAAGCCCAATCCTATATGCACAAGAGGACAAGCTTGAGTGCACTTATATGAAACAAACATTCTTGAGGGCAGCCCGGATTAACTTATTAAATAGGTTCTAAGACAATATCTTGAATAAAGTGTCAATTTCTAGTCTCACTGGATAGGGACAAGAATAGGTGTTGCCTCTTAAAAGAGTAAACAAACCCTTAATGATTGATCTCAAGATCAACTAATGATGAATATAAAGAGAAATATTAATATAGTCCAACCAGTGCTTTAAGCTCTAAGGTCCCCGATCAAGAACCCCTTATCACAAGCTTATGGATCAAAACTATTTTGATGTCACTCACAGTTCATCCTCATATTCTTGCTATAATATGCAGCCCTATGAGTCCATAAAGGTGAAGTAATACACAGTCGACATTTGCATATTACCATTATAGATTCACATCAAAGCATAAAACTTGGCCTCGTACTCAATGCATATTACATAGAAACCATACTTAAGTCATCCTAAGCCCTCAGGAACATAGAAACCTACTCACAACGATGAAACATAATCATGACCAGTGGCATAATGAATTCAACACAATCTAAAAATATATCTTCACCACAAAATAATCTCGGATCCCCAAGTACAAGCATGCACAGGGATCAACAAAGACGATCCAGGGTTCCGATCTACACAAACCATCACAAGATGGACAACTAAATCATCTTTTTATTTCTCCAACAATTTATACACTTCACAAGATTCTCAAATGAAAAATCCTTGTCCTCCCATATAAGAAAGCCACCTGATCATCTGAAGATAAACTAGTGTCCCCAAAAAACCGATAAGCAAGAGAAGCATGAAGTCCATCACCTTGGTTGACACCACTATTCATCATAGATTTGGTTGACCTTCGAGTCGTAGCCACCTATAAAAGTGATGCTATTCATGAACCATTCAATGACCTTTCTTTCACCTCTCTTTTCTTGGTTTCCTTTGGGTTTTCACTTGCCCCTTTTTTCTTTTTCTTTGGGATTTCACTTACCCCTCTTTTTTATTTCTTTGTGCTTATTTTTCTAAACTCATTGAAAGGTCCATAATAACTTGTCACCTTACATGTGACAACAAAAGTATCGCATGCCCCCTTAACTCACACCTTCTCAAAGACAATAGCTCATCATTATTAGAAAAACAGTTCTCCTCTCATAAAGGAATACCATCAACTCAAATCATGTTTCAACTTCTTCAATAATGAGCTTTATTAGAAGTTCAGATTGCCCAAGCTTTCTTAAATAAGTTCCACCAAGAGTGCATCAATAATCTCCAAGTGAAAAGTAGATAACCATATGGGACTCATCTCATACTTCCAGGATTATTAAAAGCTAAGAGCACTCCCTGCTTATATTATATCACTCACAACTCGATACATACATAGATAGATAGATAGATAGCCAGATATAAAGCTCGATAGAACTAAAGTAAATCCCTTGCTAAGTACTAACCAAAGAGGTTAGAACAATAGAGGAAGGTATATAAAAAAGATTTTTTTGGTAACGACGGAGGTCTGGAGTCGAAAACATAGGATAAACGGAGTCATGAGGGGGGAAATTCCCTATACCATGCGGCCAGCAAGTCAGGCCGCGTGGTGCAACTGAACTCCTCCACCCCGGCTTCTAATCGTTGTTTCTTTTTGTGTATCTTTGTTATTTACATAAATAATGACTTTCCAGAAGTTCAGTGCAATTCCAAGAAAGTTACGTATAAGAATGTTCCTTTTTATTCATTTTTTACTTCTGGCAGGATGGTTTCTCGGTGTTTTACTCTTCTGGTAGAGTGTAGCTCACCTCTTCGACATTCCCTACAAATTTTTGACCTGTGATGGTGCGGTGTTGATGATGTAAATAACCGACCAGTTGGGAACCCCAAGAGAAGGTATGATGAGCACAGCAGCAAGTCTTCCCTCAGTTGTGAAACCAAGGTAATCAATCTAGTAGGAGAAAGCCAAACTTAAGAAGGTGATGCTTGCTAGCTTAGTGACACTCCAACGGCGCCAGACCACTTGTTGGTGTATCTTGACCTAGCAGCAATGCGAAACCTGCACACAACACAAACAAATACTTTGTCACCAACTTACGATGAGGTTGTCAATCTCACCGGTTTGCTGTAAACAAAGGAATGAACGTATCGAGTGGTAATTGGATAATAGTTTGCAAGTAAAGTAAACAGTGCGAGTAAAGTAAAAACGGTGTAACAATATAAAGGAAATTGGATCGGGGTCCACAGTTCAGTAGTGGTGTCTCTCCATAAGATAAAACTAGTTGAATGCCCGTGCGTTGCTACGGCCCATTAAGAAAAAATTCTCACCTCACTCGTATCTCTTGTATATGCTTTAAGTTGACTACTTTGTTCAGGATCCCTTTCCATGGCATCTACATTTTAGAATTCAAGGATTCATTTACTTTTGTTACATGGCATTGCTGATTCATATGTTTAGTTGCACCGCTTATGTATGTTCGAATGAAGTTCGTCCAAATCTGCACAGAAATTGGACCGTAATTTTATTTGTCCCTTTTAATAATACAGAACGCAAATCAAGCTTGCGTGCTAAGCGTTTTCTTTTCTTACCGTAGTCAATTCTGAACGGACTTATGGGAAACTTAAACTTTGTAGAGGTTCAAACAACAGTTGCATAGATCTTTATTTTTGGTCATTCATTCAGTACATATTGCACTATATCCATGCCGATATGCCTACAGATGTATGATATCTAAAGTTGGTTGCTGATGGGGAACTGGAATAGATAATTTCTATTTACATTTATTTGCTGATTCAAGTTAGTCAAGTATTGATGAGTTTTGTTGCGCCGGGTCATGCAAGTTTGAACAAGAGCAACACCATATGCAAGTCAAACTTAGGCTGGCAGTAGAGTTCACATGACAAGTTAGGAAGACATTACGGCCGATGGAAGCAGCTGAATCCTTAAGCAGAATAATTGTTCGAATCTAGCCATCCAAAATTTTAGAACGGAAACCAGCAATTAAAACATAGCTAATAAGCTTTAAAAAGCCACAAAGCAATTGATACTCCTTGAGGCTTCTGTTACCTACGGCACGCACTCCTTGAGCCTCAAGGAGTAGAATCGATTGTAGCATTTTATAGAATCTTTTTATGGTAGGAACCATAATAAAAGTCAATGTGAACACGCACTCCTCACTCACCTGAACTTTTCTGACTTGATATCCATATACAGCTGTATCATAAGTTAATTTTGGAGCTGTGAAAGTATACATAATGCCATGGAACTAAAGATTTACACAAGAATCTCTGAGAAGAACGAATAGGCTGAAAAAGCCAGCAAAACTCCTTGAGGCTTGTGTTACCAACGGCACCAGCCGTTCGGGTGAACGAAGACTGAATTCCTTCTTCAGTCAAACACCTCAACCGTGAAACTGTGATCCCAATTTTTCATGTGAAGATGCCAATTCTGGCCGTGCCTGGCTTTGATTAGCTAGCCCTTGCCTCATAGTAGATCAATGTTAATATCTGCTCGTTAGCTACATGAA
This sequence comes from Dactylis glomerata, assembly GCA_007115705.1. NCBI lineage: Eukaryota > Viridiplantae > Streptophyta > Magnoliopsida > Poales > Poaceae > Dactylis > Dactylis glomerata. The sequence continues at coordinate 1,045,766 of QXEO01000234.1, read as the reverse complement.
GCTGATTTCGTTAGTTACATGAAGCTGATTTATTCCCCCGTAATGTGAATTTGCTTTTCAGCTAGCTTGCCGAACAGAGTAAAGGCATCTTCGCCCATATTGCCCATCCCGCCAGCTTCTTCTCAGTCGACACAAGCCAGGTTGAAAACCGGATTGTCCATGGCCACGAGCATAACCCAGATTGTCTACTCGGGAAGCAGCTTGAGGCAGTGAGTACGGCGACACCGATGAGCGAGATGGGGACGGACGCTAGCGAGACTCGCCGCGAAGGCGCGAACACATTGGGGAGAAGGACCATGCAGGTGACGGTCTAGCGGGCTCTGTAGGCCGGACATAAGTAGGAGGCACATCGCGTCTGCGCCACCCTCACTATGTTCGCGTCCGCCACGTACCCACGTCTTGGATAACCTTGGTGACGGTCTCGCTTCGTGCGTATGGACTATGGAGGAGAAAAGGCGGGAGAGTAAAACTTGGACAGCAGGGCCTTGCGCCGCGAGCAGCCGCCATAATGCTCCAGCAGCAGAAGCTGTCTATCAAGCTGTTCCACACACGTGACAAGGATAAGATCGAGTGTCCATAGCTAGGATCTGAGCCCCGTGCCTCTCGCCGACGCCTCTGTCCTGGCCATCGCAGACAGAGTCTGAAGGAGAACATCTCGAGTCGAGCTGCATGAAACAGCCGCCGGCATCGATCCCGGACGGCGCGAAGACGACATTGATCCCGCGGCTTTGTTGTCATCTGCCACTTTGCTGGCACTTGGATGCCGGCGAGCTCAAGCCAAATTAGTATCCATGATCCCTCGTCCAACTCTCCACGGCTGTCTGTTTCTCCATGGTGACCTAATTAATCGATCATCTCTAGATGCGATGGGACGAGCTGATCACGGAAAGATGAGCGACGCACATATATATTGCGAGATAGACAGTTTTGGTTTGGATTGGACTTTGCTTGTGGTACGCCATACGCCAACGTGTGTTGCGGGGACTACAGTCGAGCCAGGCTTCCGGTCACGATACAAACTGAACACAGCGCCCGACGGACGAAACAATGGAAGAACCACGGAAACGCGACGGACGAAATGCCGGTGGAGTCGTGCGTGCGATTGGCCACCTTTATTTTCTCGAGACCGGGACGAAGTCCTGCGAGTGGGACAGGAGAAACGAATCCTCGCTAGGACATAGGAAGGAAACATAATAACCGGGGTAATATATGTTTTGATGGGAGGGCAAATACGTCCAAAAAGTGGTTGACGACGGAAACCTTACGTCCTTTATTATTAGGTATAGAAGCACATGCTGGATAAACAAATTACAGTTGGGCAATTGATAGAGTAAAGATAACGTACATACATCAGGAGGATCACTATGAGGCTTACTCTGGGCATTATGACAAAATACATAGACCGTAATCCAACTGCATTTATGACTAAAAATCCACTCGTGGGGATATCATCCGAACACCCCTCGAGTATTAAGTTGCGAACAACAGATAATCGCATTAAGCAAAGTGCGTAATGTAAACAAAGCAAATGTCCTTAGACACAAGAATGTTGTTTTCTCCTTAGTGGCAACAGCACATCTACAACCTTAGAAGAAAGTGCCACTCCCCTAGATTAAATAGAGGCATGAACCCAACTATCGAGCATAAATACTCCCTCTTGGAGTTACTAGCATCTACTCGGCCAAGATAGCTACTAGCAACGGAAAGCATACAAGATCATAAACAACATAGAGATAACATAAGATAATATTCATAACATCAACTTGACATAGTACCAATACTCATCGGATCCCAACAAACACAACATATATGATTACATAAAGATGATCCTGATCATGTAGGACAGCTCACAAGATCTAAACATGAAGCACATGGTGGAGAAGACAACCATCTAGCTACTGCTATGGACCCATAGTCCAAGGTAGACTACTCACACATCACTCCGGAGACGACCATGGTGGTGTAGAAGGCCTCCGGCAGGGTGCCGGGAAGAGCTCCTGGATCCTCTTGATCTCGATTCGATGACGGCGGCGACTTGCAGTATGTTTCTGGAAAAAGCGATCCGTCCCTTAGGTTTTTCCCGACGAGGGGTCTTTATAGGCAAAGGGTTGTTGTCAAGAGGTGGACCAGGTGGGCTCACCATGGGTGGGCGCGGCCAGGGGCTGGGCCACGCCCCCCTGTGGTGTGGCCAGCCTCTGGCTCATCTCCGTGTCATCTTCGGTCTTCTGGAAGCTTCGGTAAAAATAGGAGGTTCGGCTTTTGTTTCGTCCAATTCCGAGAATATTTCCTGTGTAACTTTTCTGAAACACAAAAACAGCAGAAAACAGGGAACTGGCACTATGGCATCTTGTTAATAGGTTAGTTCCGAAAAATGCATAAAAACGCCACAAAGTGTAACAAAACACTAAGCAAATGGTGAAAGAACAAGCATGGAGCATCAAAAATTATAGATACGTTTAGGACGTATCAAGCATCCCCAAGCTTAACTCCTGCTCGTCCTCGAGTAGGTAAGTGATAACAAAAGAATAATTTTTGAGGTGACATGCACCATCACAATCTTGATCATCAAAGTAAGCATTGAGTGCTGGGATCAAAAGAACTTAAAACATGGGCATGAAAGACATAATCTCAATAGAAGAAACTTAGCAACCATGTTATAACATGAAAAAGAACACAAACAAAAGATCATGAATAATGAAACAATGAAAGTCAAACGTGTGTTCAAATCATATGGAAAACATAGCAAATGGTTTTTAGCTTGTCCCTCATGGAATAGCAAAACATAAATGCATAGGACACCTTCAAGTTTTAGAGGGCGACTAGATACAAATAATTTAAGAACAAGTGAAACCAAAATAATGAATCAATCAATGAATACTTTGGGACAATGCACATTATACTCAGAATGGCAACTATGCTCTCTTAGACGGTGCATAAAGGTAGAAGGTGGAGACTCAACATAAAAGTAAAAGAAAGGCCCTTCGTAGAGGGAAGCAGTGATTAAACATGTGTACGGCTTTTCATTTGTAAAACAGAGAGATAAAAACTGGGTTTTGAGAGGTGGTTGTCTTTGTCAACGACTAGCAATGAGGTTCTTACTATCTTCCATACAAAAAGTAAGCAAGTTTTTGAGAGAGGGATTGGCACTTTGGTGCTCTTTTATAAAGCTTGGCACTCCTCCCCACCTTTTTTTCCTTTCACAAACCATGGCTAAGCGATCCCATCGGGTGCCCACCAACATTCACATACCATGGAGGAGTGCCTTTTTTATTTCTTTTATTTATTTATTTTTGGAATAAGACAATATGGAAGATAGAAAATCCGACCACTACGTCCCCATGAGCTAAAAACAGTGTCACAAAACGAGAAGTGTTTTGAAGGTTTTTTTGAAAGGTAACACATGAAAAGTTACTTGGAATGGCTTGCAAATACCATGCATAGGATTTTATAGTGGACACATTGGAATAACTTGGTTTTTGGGAGTTGGATGCACGAGTAGAGCTCATACTCAGTACAAAGTGAGGGCTAGCAAAAGACTGGGTGCGACCAACAAAAAGAGCAAAAATGGCCATAATCATGCAAAGCGACAAAGCAACATTAAGAGAAGCATAAAATGGCATCAAAAGTCAAAAACTAAATGATAATAGAGGCTTATGGCGACTCTGTATGAGTCAAACATGTTGTAAGCATGCGCCAAGTCAACCCAAATAAAGCTTCAAGGAGAAAACCAAATTAATGCTTCCAAATAATAAAACAACGCATGATTTTTCAAAGGCTCATTAAGTAATCTCAGTCATTTGAGACAAGTCATGTTACAGCAAAACCACTAAGCATACTATCAAAACGACATCAAGCATGGCATGCAAAAGTCTAAGCCGCAGTCTAAACATGCTCCTTTTTGTACCACTTTTTTGCATGAAACTTTCTCTCTTTTCCAACACCATTCAAACCTTTTTAAAACAACTCTTTTGATGAATACCAACATAGACTAGAGGTCCAAATACACCTTGATGCAAAGATAAAACAAGATCTGAACAAAAATCAAGGCGAAAAATGAAAGCTAAATGCAGTAGCAGAAAAAGAGAACACTCGTTGAATGATAAGAGTGAAAAATGGAGTGTTCTTGGCAAATGAAAGCGAGTACATCTCCTCCAAAAGAAATTTGTTGGGGTCCAACCATTTATTGCAGCTAACAAAACTAAAAAAAACTTAAAACTAAAGTAAAGACGCTCCAAGAAAAATGCATAGTGCATGAAGCAATAAAAATATAGTGTCTTGAAAGGTGACCTGATTTTTGCCGATGAAGAAGGGGTGCCTCGGAGGCATCCCCAAGATTTGATGCTTGTACCTCTTGGATATTTCTTGGGGTGCATGGGCATCCCCAAGCTTGAGCTTTTCTCCATTTTTCATCTCATCTCATCATTCTCCAATCCCTACACTTGAAAACTTCCTTCATACAAACTCAACACAATTCTATTAGCAACGTTAGCATAAACATAATAATGAATCAACCCTTTTCTGTTCAGGTTTCAACTAAAAAACACCACATATATAGCATATACTACTGTAGCAACTTCCCTAAAAGTTCCGTGATCAAAAGAAATAAAAAAGAAAGCGATCGAGAGGCAAACACAAATAGTGGCAGAAATATGTCAAAACAGAACAGCTGACAAAGGTCGATTTTTCGAGGACCTTCTGTTGCTCAAATCTAAAAGTGCAAAACTAATGAAAGTTTGGATATAACCTGGGTCATATGCACAAGAAATCGCAGGTCAAAAAGATATTCTGAGAATTTTCATGAATTTGTACCGTGCAGCACCGAAATCTGTTTCAGGACAACAACTTCCCCAAATCTTACCTCACTCAAATTAGAGGTTTCTCTTGGCAGAACAACGAAATAAAAATGGATAAGGAGCGGTTATTACAGTAGTAATAACTTCCAAGACTCATATAAATGAGAAAGAACTGCAAGTAAAACAATGGGTTATCTCCCAAGAGTGCTTTTCTTTAACGCCTTTAAGCTAGGCGCAGAAAGTGCAAATCAAGTATTTTCGAAAGAGGCATTAAGATCAATTGCAGAAGTCTTTTCAACAATAAATTGAATTGTGTCCAAATGAGTTTTTGAAGATCCCTTATGATCACGCTTTGGTACACTACTTTCATCAAAAAGATTTTCAGGACAAATTCAATTGAAATTCTTTTCCAAACCCTCATGCATTCCTACAAGTTTGCAAGGTATTGGTACTTTGAAATCTTCTTTGGTTGTACCAACAACTTTAACAGGCGAGCCAAGCATATTAAAATGCTCAAAAACCTTCCTATCTTCAATAGCAGCATCTCTAAATTCTCTTCGCAAAGTCTCCAAAATAAAATCTTTCTTTTCGGAATCTTCAATATCATGAAGCTTAAGAAACATGTGTTGCATAACAGGATTAAGGTTAACAAACCTAGCCTCCAACATGTGAACTAAATAAGCAGCAGCAACTTCATAACTAGGAGCAAGCTCAGCCAAAGATTTATCCTCAACATCTTTATGCATACTAATATGATTAAAGAACTCCTCAATGTTACCTTTCCCAATAATAGAACCACTACCTACTGAGAGGTCCTCCAAAACATACTTAGGGAACAACATAATGATCTAAGAGTAATAAAGTAACAACTATAAAGGAAACTAATTTTTTGTATTTTGATAAAAAGATGCAGGCAAAAATAAAGTAAAGCAAAACAATAAACAAAGTAAAAGATTGTGCGTGCGAGATTCCCCTTGCAAAAGTCTTCTTCCTCTCCGGCAACGGTGCCAAAAAACTTCCTTGATGGTGCAGTGTTGATGATGTAAATAACCGACCAGTTGGGAACCCCAAGAGAAGGTATGATGAGGACAGCAGCAAGTCTTCCCTCAGTTGTGAAACCAAGGTAATCAATCCAGTAGGAGAAAGCCAAACTTAAGAAGGTGATGCTTGCTAGCTTAGTGACACTCCAATGGCACCAGACCACTTGTTGGTGTATCTTCACCTAGCAGCAATGCGAAACCTACACACAACACAAACAAATACTTTGTCCCCAACTTACGATGAGGTTGTCAATCTCACCGGTTTGCTGTAAACAAAGGAATGAGCGTATCGAGTGGTAATTGGATAATAGTTTGCAAGTAAAGTAAACAGTGCGAGTAAAGTAAAAACGGTGTAACAATGTAAAGGAAATTGGACCGGGGTCCACAGTTCACTAGTGGTGTCTCTCCATAAGATAAAAAGCACATGCTGGGTAAACAAATTACAGTTGGGCAATTGATAGAGTAAAGATAACGTACATACATCACAAGGATCACTATGAGGCTTACTCTGGGCATTACGACAAAATACATAGACCGTAATCCAACTGCATCTATGACTAAAAATCCAATCGCGGGGATATCATCCAAACACCTCTCGAGTATTAAGTTGCGAACAACAGATAATCGCATTAAGCAAAGTGCGTAATGTAAACAAAGCAAATGTCCTTAGACACAAGAATGTTGTTTTCTCCCTAGTGGCAACAGCACATCTACAACCTTAGAGGAAACTGTCACTGCCCCAGATTAAATAGAGGCATGAACCCAATTATCGAGCATAAATACTCCCTCTTGGAGTTACTAGCATCTACTCGGCCAAGATAGCTACTAGCAACGGAAAGCATGCAAGATCATAAACAACATAGAGATAACATAAAGATAATAATTCAGCACATCAACTTGACATAGTACCAATACTCATCGGATCCCAATAAACACAACATATATGATTACATAAAGATGATCTTGATCATGATAGGCAGCTCACAAGATCTAAACATGAAGCACATGGTGGAGAAGACAACCATCTAGCTACTGCTATGGACCCATAGTCCAAGGTAGACTACTCACACATCACTCCAGAGGCGACCATGGTGGTGTAGAAGGCCTCCGGCAGGGATTCCCCTCTCTGGCAGGGTGCCGGGAAGAGCTCCTGGATCCTCCCGATCTCGATTCGACGATGGCGGTGGCTTGCAGTTGTTTATGGGAAAAGTGATCTGTCCCTTAGGTTTTTCCCAATGAGGGATGTTTATAGGAGAAGGGGCGTCGTCAGGAGGTGGACCAGGTGGGCTCACCATCTTCGGTCATCCTCTGGCTCCTCTCCGTGTCATCTTCGGTCTTCTGGAAGCTTCGGTAAAAATAGGAGGTTCGGCTTTTGTTTCGTCCAATTCCGAGAATATTTCCTGTGTAACTTTTCTGAAACACAAAAACAACAGAAAACAGGGAACTGGCACTGTGGCATCTTGTTAATAGGTTAGTTCCAGAAAATGCATAAAAATGCCATGAAGTGTAACAAAACACTAAGCAAATGGTGAAAGAACAAGCATGGAGCATCACAAATTATAGATACGTTTGGGACGTATCAACCTGCAAGATAATATTTTAAACATTGTTCATTAAAAATATAAGGTTTACTTTAATGTCCCCTTTATGACTCAAAGCTCCCGTGTGGGGTCCATGGACTAGCCGACCAAAGCTCCCGTTATGCATACAATTCATGATCCCATAAATGCTCATGAATCCACATAACCGAGTTGATATCAAATACATCATCCATACAATACCAAATTTAAAGTCTTACAAATGGCAACATGGCCAAGTCTTACAAAAAAATGCATCTAGGGCAAGTCCGACACTTGATGGCAGTGGACAAGCATTCTAAAAGCAAACGACATGGTCTAGTGGCGCCTCATAGCCTATAGGCAACCAACCCGGAGAACGGCCTAGTTCGCGTCTTCTTTGTCATACACGTATTCTCCATCATAAACCTCCTCAGAGTCTGGCCAAGTAAATAGCCAGGGACAAAGCCGTGAGTACATTGGAATTTTACTCGCAAGACCATCTCAATAGAACTATTGGAAAGATGCAATTATGGTTGTAGTAAATTAGAGTTCTTGCTAAAGGCTTTCTTCCCTAATCATATTTTCTCTGGTTGATATAGCATGTATAAGACATACTTATACAACATCTATATATCTTTATTTATAGAACTAATAGTCACGATTTTATCTCAACTACTACCAATTTAGGTTGTCCCAAGTATCATCACTTATTTTCGGCCTTCCCACAAGGTCGAGTCCATTACCATTCCCTCTTCGTACCTCCAAGGTATTTTCTACATGTTAACTTGGTATTCCGATACCATTCATTTCCAACACTTCCAAATTCAGCACAGCTAGTGCAAGATCATACCAACTGTCCATGACCATGGATGCGGCTATTCGAATAGATTTACACTCTGCAGAGGTTGTACACTTTACCCACATGATTCAATAAATCCGCCATGATCAACCACGAACCGTCATATACCAAGTATGTGTGGCTCGGGTAATCAAACGAAACCTTTCGCATACCAACCCTAGCATAGCCACCTACCTGTGAGTGTTACTCTCCTCGGTACTGTGGGAGTCCAACTATACCATTCATCTGACTCCACATAGCCATAAAAGTAGTCTCATAGTACTCGTCCGGCTATAGCCAACTACAGTTTATCTTCCCCAGGCCTACTCATCGCATGACCTTTATAGGGGAGGCACCGGCTTCAGAGAAAACAGTCCCTATAGGAGTTGAAGTGTCCTACAACAAAGATAGCAGTATATTTTGACTTGATATGGTGTATAAGAACGATGATTAGCATCATCCACTAAATAGGATGGTAGTTTGGAAAGGGGGTAGTGTTCCATCTAAGGGTAAGACAACCTATAGTTATTTGAGTGACACCGTCACTTTCCGATACTAACCAAATATATAACCATGCATTTGAGTAGTAAAACATGCAACAATATTAATAGGATAGAGATATCAGATCAATTGAGATGACTTGCCGTGATCAGCAAGGTGTCCCTGGTCTTCTTCTTCTTCAACGTACTCCTCCTCCTCCTACTCCTCTTTAGTGGTGTACATTTCTAACATCGAAAAATAAATTACACACAACCACCATACAATCCAAAATCACCAAACATTTGAAAAGAAGAAAACAACACACATTCAGAGAAGAGGGGTTCTAGAAAATAAGGTCATAGTACTAACTTCTTTTATTTCGTTAGCTTTACTTATTTACTCCTTTAATATGGTATTTAATAATGAATATCTAGGTTAAATACCAAAAGGGCACAAAAATCACAATTAGAGGGTGCCACCAATTTATAAGAATTAAACTAGTCAATAAAGTATTAGAGCAATTAAAAATTACAAGTTAAGTTTCAGTGGTTCTAAACATGCGAACCAGACATTTCTAATTAGCTAATAGAACAATGAACTCCACAAAATTGGATTTGCAATTTTTAGAGTTACAGAAAATTAATTATGATTTATCTTGTGCTAAACTTTCAGAGACAGAATTACAAGAAAATCATACAAGTTCAGAAACTCACCAAAATTGGTCGTTTGCAAGTACATCTAGTACAAAAACAAGAAAAATTGGTTTCACTCAAAAAACTTCTATAGATTTTATTTAATAAATTACCAAAGTCAGTTTAGAGACTTTATCTCTTGAATTACTGTGGCAGATTTAGGCTTGGCATGTCAAGAAAATCCGTGAATCTGTTAGTGAATTTGGTCGGTTTCTTGTCTGGAATAGAGATGGTTCCAACAGAGCTAGAGTTCTTGTGAAAATCAGAGTGCCTGATATCTTGGAAATTCCTATCAGTCATGTTCTCTGTGAGAATACTGATGAAGCTGGCCATGGTCAGTCATGGACTGTTGTCAATTACATTTTGCAAGCTTATCTGATTGGTGGTGTGGGTGGTGATGATGATCCACTGCCACCTGATGTTGCCAATCCTCACCCAATGCCTAATCTCCCTTTTGGTTGTTGATGGTACGTGTTAAGCACCCAGTTGGGAACCCCAAGAGGAAGGTATGAGGATTGAGGAGTACAGCAGCAAGTTTCCCTCAGTTGTGAAACCAAGGTTTATCAAACCAGTAGGAGAAAGCCAAACTTCCGAAGGTTGATGCTCGCTAGCTTCGCGACACTCCGGACAACGGCTCTAGAAGAATACTGGTGCGTAGTTGACGTGGGAGCTTCTTCAGCAGCAGCAACGTGGAACCTGCACACAACACAACCAAGAACTTTGCCCCAACTTACGATGAGGTTGTCAATCTCACCGGTTTGCTATAAACAAAGGATTGAGCGTATCGAGTGGTAAAAGGTAATAGTATGCAAGAATGTAAATAGAGCGAGTAAAAGTAAACAATAATAGCAATATAAAGGAAATTGGACCGGGGTCCACAGTTCACTAGTGGTGTCTCTCCATAAGATAAATAACAACATGCTAGGTAAATAAATTACAGTTGGTCAATTTATAGAATAAAGATAGTGCACATATGTCATGAGGATCACTATGAGATTCACTCTGGGCATTATGACAAAATACATAGACCGTAATCCCACTACTAGGAAAACAGTTATAGATAGCAGTGTTACCCGTAGCGCATTTTAAAAATGGTGCGCTATGGGTATATACCCGTAGCACACCAAGCGCTGTGCGCTGTGGATATTTAGTTACCCGTAGCGCATGCCTATTTCCAATGCGCTACGGGTAATATGGGCTCCGGTGGGCAGGACTCCCTCAACTTACTTGTAGCGCACGATTGAAGCTTGCGCTACGGGTAGTATAATTACCCGTAGCGCATGCCCCTCTCGTGCGCTATGGGTAAGTTGGGCGGGAATAATATTCAAACATTTTAGATTTACCCGTAGCGCACCACCAAATGCGTTACGGGTACAGAAAATGGTGCGCCACAGGTAAGTTTCCCGCCAAAAATTTCGAATCGGCGGCAAAAATATCAAAATTTGAAAACTTACCCGTAGCGCATTGTCACTGTGGTGCGCTACGGGTATATTTTTTTGCAATTTTGCCCCGCCACACACACACACACACACACACACACACACACACACACCCCCCCCTCGTGGAACGCCTTTCTAGTCTTCTGAAAAATAAAAGAAAATGATAAAATCTTTGGAAAAAATTTAAAAAATAAGATTTAGTTATGTTATGTGATCTAGTAAGTAGGAAAAATGATAAACATGAATTTTGATGTTTTTTGCAAAAAAACTTTATGTCTCGCTAAAATGGCCATAACTTTTGCATACGAAGTCGGATTAAAAAGTTTTTTATATGAAAAAGTATCAGAACGAAAAGTTACATCCGAATTCAACCACCTACGGTCGTTTTGACAATTTTTAGAATCTCAAAATTCAAAAGGGAAGATGGACTTTTTTTACATTCTAGTTTTGGGGGGGGGGATTACGAAATTCGAATCACTTACCCGTAGCGCATGGGTGAAGTGGTGCGCTGCGGGTAAGTGAGAATCTACTCACACATCCAATGGCTCACAACGTTTCCAAACAAACACACATCCGTGGCATCTTCAATGGAGGCTTGTGATTGGTCGAGAGGGGGTCACGCGGATCTCTCTCTCTCTTTGTCCTTATCTCTTCTCTCTCCTTCCTTCTTCTCTCACCCACCTCATATCTCTTCTACATCCCTCCCTCTATCTCTCACACACACACATGAGCATGAGAAAGATCCTCTCTCCGGCGAGCTCCGGCCAAGCTCCACCTCTCCGGCGAGCTCTCGGCCAAGCTCCACCTCTCCGGCGAGCTCTCGGCCAAGCTCCTCCTCTCTGGCAAGCTCCTCTTCAGCGAGCTCCCGGCCAAGCTCCTCCTCTCCGGCGAGCTACTCTCCAACGAACTCCTCTCTGGCGAGCTTCTTTCCAAATACCTCCTCTCCGGTGAGCTTCTTTCCAAAGACCTCCTCTCCGGCAAGCTCCTCACCAATGACAGGCTCTCCGGCGAGCTCCTCTCCGGCGAGCTTCTTTCCAAACACCTCCTCTCCGGCGAGCTCCTCACCAACGACGGGCTCTCCGGCGAGCTTCTCTCGAACGACCTCCTCTCTAACAACCTCCACTCCGGCGAGCTCCCCTCCAACGACCTCCTCTCTGGCGAGCTCCCCTCCAACGACCTCCTCTCCGGCGGCCGGCGGCGCCTTTTTTTTTAAATTTCGAAAAAAATACCCGTAGCGCATCGGCCCTAGTGCGCCACGAGTACGTAAGAAATTATGATTTTTTTGAATTTCAAAAAAAACACCCGTAGCGCACGAAACACGTTACCCGCAGCGCATGGGTTGGTGCGCTACGGGTAAGTAAATTACCCGTAGCGCACCAACCCATGCGCTGCGGGTAATTAATTACCAGTGGCGTGGTATCCGCAGCGCCGAGCCATGCGCTACGGGTAACTAAAACAGGTGCGCTGCGGGTAGCCTTTTTCCTAGTAGTGTCCAACTGCATCTATGACTAATAATCCACCCTCCGGATATCGTCCGAGCAACCATCGGGTATTAAGTTGCGAACAACGGATAACTGCATTAAGCAAAGTGTGTAAAGTAAACAAAGCAAATGTCCTTGGACACAAGAATTTTGTTTTCTCCCTAGTGGAAACAACACATCTACAACCTTAGAGGTTTCTGTCACTCCCCCAGATTACTAGAGGCATGAACCCAACTATCGAGCATAAATACTCCCTCTTGGAGTCACTAGCATCTACTCGGCCAAGATATCTACTAGCAACAGAGATCATGCAAGATCATAAACAACATAGAGATAACATAAAGATAATAATTCAGCACATCAACTTGACATAGTACCAATACTCATCGGATCCCAATAAACACAACATGTAGAATTACACAAAGATTATCTTGATCATGATAGGCAGCTCACAAGATCTAAACATGAAGCACATGGTGGAGGAGACAACCATCTAGCTACTGCTATGGACCCATAGTCCAAGGTAGACTACTCACACATCACTCCGGAGGCGACCATGGTGGTGGAGAAGGCCTCCGGCAGGGTGCCGGGAAGAGCTCCCGGATCCTCCCGATCTCACGTCGACGACGGCGGCGGCTTGCGGTATGTTTCGAGGAAAAGTGATCGGTCTTTTAGGTTTTTCCCATCGAGGGGAATATATAGGCGGAAGGGCGGCGTCAGGAGGTGGACCACCTGGTCTCACCCCCTGGTGGCGCGGGCCAGGGGTAGGCCTCGCCACCCTAGGGTGAACCTGGCCTCTGACCCCCCTCCGTCTCAACTTCGGACTTCGTGACGCTTCAGGAAAAATAGCAGGTTTGGCTTTTGTTTCGTCCAATTCCGAAAATATTTCCTGTGTAGCTTTTCTGAAACACAAAAATAGCAGAAAACAGGGAACTGGCACTGTGGCATCTCGTTAATAGGTTAGTTCCGGAAAATGCATAAAAACGCCACGAAGTGTAACAAAACACAAAGCAAATGGTGTATAAACAAGCATGCAACATCAAAAATTATAGATACATTTGAGACGTATCAAGCATCCCCAAGCTTAACTCCTGCTCATCCTCGAGTAGGCATGTGATAACAAAAGAATAATTTTTGACGTGACATGCACCATCACAATCTTGATCAACGAGGTAAAGCATTGAGTGCTGGGATCAAAGAACTTAAAACATGGGCATAAGAGACATAATCTTGACAATAAAACTTAGCAACCCTGTTATAACATGAAAAGGAACACAAACGAAAAATCATGAATAATGAAACATTGAAAGTCAAACGTGTGTTCAAATCATATAGAAAAACATATCAAACAGTTTTCAGCTTGTCCTTCATGGAATAGCAAAACATAAATGCATAGGACACCTTCAAGTTTAAGAGGGAGACTAGATACAAATAATTTAAGAACAAGCAAAACCATAATCATGAATCAATCAATGATAAACTTTGGGACTATGCACATTAAACTCAGAATGACAACTATGCTCTCTTAGACGGTGCATAAAGGTAGAAGGTGGAGACTCAACATAAAAGTAAAAGAAAGGCCCTTCGCAGAGGGAAGTAGTGATTAAACATGTGCTAGAGCTTTTCATTTGTAAAACACAGAGATAAAAATTGGTTTTGCGAGGTGGTTGTCTTTGTCAACGACTAGCAATGGGGTTCTTACTATCTTTTATACAAAAAATCAAGTTTTTGAGAGAGATATTGGCACTTTGGTGCTCTTTTATAAAGCTTGGCACTCCTCTCCACCTTTTCCTTTCACAAACCATGGCTAACCGATTCCATCGGGTGCCCACCAACTTTCACATACCATGGAGGAGTGCTTTTTTTCTTTTCTTTTTTCCCTTTTTTTTTATTTTTGGAATAAAACAATATGGAAGATAGAAAATCCGACCACTACGTCCCCATGAGCTGAAAACAGTGTCACAAAATGAGAAGTATTTTGAAGGTTTTTTTGAAAGGTAGCAGATGAAAATTTACTTGGAATGGCTTGCAAGGTAGCATCATAAGTCAAAAACCAAATGATCATAGAGGCTTATGGCGACTTTATAAGAGTCAAACATGTTGTAAGAATGCGCCAAGTCAACCCAAATAAAGCATCAAGGAGAAAACCAAATAAATGCTTCCATATAATAAAAACAACACATGATTTTTTTTTCAAAGGCTCATTAAGCAATCTCAGTCATTTGAGACAAGTCATGCTACAGCAAATAATACTAAGCATACTATCAAAACGACATCAAGCATGGCATGCAAAAGTCTAAGCCGCAGTCTAAACAAGCTCCCTTTTTGTACCACTTTTTGCATGAAACTTTTTTCTCTTTTCCTACACAATTCAAACCTTTTTGAGACAACTCTTTTGATGAAAACCAACATAGACCAGTGGTCTAAATACACCTTGATGCAAAGATATAACAAGATCTGAACAAAAATCAAGGCAAAAAATGAAAGCTAAACGCAGTTCTAGAAAAAGAGAACACTCGTTGAACGATAAGAGTGAAAACTAGAGTGTTCTTGGCAAATGAAAAACGGAGTGCGTCTTCTCCAAAAGAAATTTGTTGGGTTCCAACCATTTATTGCAGCAAACAAAACAAAAGAAAACTGAAAGCAAAAGTAAAGACGCTCCAAGAAAAACACATAGAATATGAAGCAATAAAAATATAGTGTATTGAAAGGTGACATGATTTTTGCCGATGAAGAAGGGGTGCCTCGGGGGAATCCCCAAGCTTTGATGGTTGTACCTCTTGGATATTTCTTGGGGTGACATGGGCATCCCCAAGCTTGAGCTTTTGTCCATACTTCATTTCATCTCATCATTCTCCATTCCCTACACTTGAAAACTTCCTTCATACAAAACTTCACACAATTCTATTGGCAATGTTAGCACAAGCATAATAGTAAATCAACCCTTTTTGTTCAGCTTCAAACTCAAAAACACCACATATAAAGCATATACTACTGTAGCAACTTCCTCAAAAGTTCTGTGATCAAAAGAACTTAAAAAGAAAGTGATCGAGAGGCAAACACAAATAGTGGCAGAAATCTGTCAAAATAGAACAGCTGACAAAGGTCGATTTTTTCGAGGACCTTCTGTTGCTCAAATAGAAAAGTGCAAAACTAATGAAAGTTTGGATATAACCTGGGCCATATGCACAAGAAATCTCAGATAAAAAAGATATTCTAAGAATTTTCACGAATGTTTACGGTGCAGCACCAAAATCTGTTTCAGGACAGCAACTTCCCCAAATCTTACCTCCCTCAAATTAGAGGTTCTTCTTGGAACAACAACGAAATAAAAATGATAAGGAGAGGTCATTATAGTAGTAATAACTTCCAAGACTCAAATAAAATAAAAAGTACAGAAAAGAAAACATTGGGTTATCTCCTAAGAGTGCTTTTCTTTAACGCCTTTGAGCTAGGCGCAGAAAGTGGAAATCAAGTAATATCAAGTGATGAAGCATCAAGTTCATAATTTGCTCTAACAATAGAGTCAAAAAGTAATTTCTTCCTTCTTCTAGGGAAGTGTTCCATACCTTTCTTGAGTGGGAATTGATATTTAATGGTGCCTTCCTTCATATCAATGATGGCACCTACAGTTCGAAGAAAAGGTTTTCCCAAAATAACAGGACATGAAGCATTGCATTCAACATCCATAACAAGAAAATCAATAGGAACAAGGTTATTGTTAACCATAATAAGAACATCATTAATTCTTCCCAAAGGTTTCTTCTTAGCAACATCAGCAAGAGGAACATCAAAATAACAAGTTTCAAGCGGTGGTAAACCAAGCATATCATAAATCTTTCTAGGCATAATAGACATACTAGCACCTAGATCACATAAAGCATGGCAATCAAAACCATTAACATGCATATCAATGATGGGCTCCCAACCATCTTCTAACTTCTTGGGAATAGAAGCCTTTTGTTTCAACTTTTCCTCCCTAATTTTCATGAGAGCATTTGTAGTATGATTTTTAAAAGCAACATTCAAAGAACTAGCATTAGGACTCAAAGCAAGCTTTTGCAAGAACAAAATAACTTCAGATATATTGCAGCCATAAACATCAAAATCATTAAAAGAAATAGAGCTATCATATCCCATACTCTGGAAAATTTCAGCACTTTTTGTAGAAAAAGTTTTTGCAGTTTTGGGCTTTTTCGCACAAGGAGTAGGAGATTTCTCTACACCAATCAAAGTAAGAGGATTGCTAGCATTTGGAACAACATCATTAGAGGTGGTAATAGTACATACCTTCATCTTTCTAGCCATCTCATCTTCTCTTTCCCACCTGGCATGCAATTCTGCTAATATCCTAACATTGTCATCAATTCTAACCTGGATGGCATTCAAAGTAGTGCTTTCTTTCACATCATTAGGCAACACTTTTAGTTTTAGAAGTTCAACATCAAGAGCAAGGCTATCAACTTTAGAAGCAAGAATATCAATTTTACCCAACTTTTCCTCAATAGACTTGTTAAAAGCAGTTTGCTTACCGATGAAATCCTTGAGCATGACTTCAAGCTCAGAGGGCGCGCCCCTAGTGTTGTTGGAAGAATTACCATAAGAGTTACCATAACCATAACCATTGGTAGAAGGATACGGCCTATAATTGTTGCTAGCAAAATTGTTCCTATAAGCACTGTTGTTGAAATTATTATTTCTAATGAAGTTTACATCAACATGCTCTTCTTGAGCAACCAAAGAGGCCAAAGGAACATTATTAGGATCAACATGAGCTCTATCATTAGAAATCATAAGCATAATAGCATCAATCTTATCACTCAAGGAAGAGGTTTCCTCAACAGAATTTACCTTCTTACCTTGTGGAGCGCTCTCGGTGTGCCACTCAGAATAATTTACCATCATGTTGTCAAGAAGCTTCGTTGCGGCGCCCAATGTAAGGGACATAAAAGTACCTCCAGCAGTTGAATCCATTAGATTTCTTGAAGTAAAATTCAGTCCTGCATAAAAGGTTTGGACAATCATCCAAGTAGTCAGTCCATGAGTGGGACAATTCTTTATCATTGATTTCATTCTTTCCCAAGCTTGAGCAACATGTTCATTATCAAACTGTCCAAACTTCATAATATCACTACGCAAAGCTATAATCTTAGAAGGAGGATAGTATTTTCCAATAAAAGCATCCTTACACTTATCCCAAGAATCAATACTATTTCTAGGCAAAGATAGCAACCAATCCTTAGCTCTGCCTCTTAAAGAGAAAGGAAACAACTCAAGCTTAATAATATTACCATCTATATCCTTATACTTTTGCATCTCATATAGCTCAACAAAATTGTTGAGATGAGCTGCAACATCATCAGAACTAGCACCAGAAAATTGCTCTTTCATAACAAGATTCAACAAAGCAGGTTTGATCTCATAAAAATTTGCCTCAGGAGCAGGTGGCGCAATAGGAGTGCAGATAAAATCATTGTTTTTGGTGCTAGTAAAATCACACAACTTAGTGTTCTCAGGAGTACCCATTCTAGCAAAACTAAAAGTAAGCAAGTAAAAGCAACTATAAGGGAACTAATTTTTTAATTTTTTTTTGATAAAACGATGCAAGTAAAAAAATAAAGTAAAGCAAAACTATAACAATGTAAAAGATTGAGTGTGAGAGACTCCCCTTGCAGAAATCTTCTTTCTCCCCGGCAACAGCGCCAGAAAAATGCTTGATAGTGCGTGTTAAGTACCCAGTTGGGAAACCCAAGAGGAAGGTATGAGGAGCACAGCAGCAAGTTTCCCTCAGTTGTGAAACCAAGGTTTATCGAACCAGTAGGAAAAAGCCAAACTTTCGAAGGTTGATGCTCGCTAGCTTTGCGACACTCCGGACAACGGCGCCAGAAGAATACTGGTGTGTAGTTGATGTGGGAGCTTCTTCACTAGCAGGAACGTGGAACCTACACACAACACAACCAAGAACTTTGCCCAAACTTACGATGAGGTTGTCAATCTCACCGGTTTGCTGTAAACAAAGGATTGAGCGTATCGAGTGGTAAAAGGTAATAGTATGCAAGAATGTAAATAGAGCGAGTAAAAGTAAACAGTAATAGCAATGTAAAGGAAATTGGACCGGGGTCCACAGTTCACTAGTGGTGTCTCTCCATAAGATAAATAACAACATGCTGGGTAAACAAATTATAGTTGGGCAATTGATAGAATAAAGATAGCGCACATATGTCATGAGGATCACTATGAGATTCACTCTGGGCATTACGGCAAAATACATAGAACGTAATCCAAATGCATCTATGACTAATAATCCACCCTCCGGATGTCGTCCGAGCAACCGTCGGGTATTAAGTTGCGAACAACGGATAACTGCATTAAGCAAAGTGCGTAAAGTAAACAAAGCAAATGTCCTTGGACACAAGAATGTTGTTTTCTCCCTAGTGGCAATAGCACATCTACAACCTTAGAGGTTTCTGTCACTCCCCCAGATTACTAGAGGCATGAACCCAACTATCGAGCATAAATACTCCCTCTTGGAGTCACTAGCATCTACTCGGCCAAGATATCTACTAGCAACAGAGAGCATGCAAGATCATAAACAACATAGAGATAACATAAAGATAATAATTCAGCATGTCAACTTGACATAGTACCAATACTCATCGGATCCCAACAAACACAACATGTAGAATTACACAAACATGATCTTGATCATGATAGGCAGCTGATGGCGCGGTGATAATGATGCCAGAAAGCTTGAGTGCGTTTGTTGATGAAGTAAATGACCGGCCAGTTGGGAAATCCCAAGAGCAAGGTTTGATGAATATAGCAGCAAGTTTTTCCCTCAGTTATGAAACCAAGGTTTAATCTTCCAGGAGGAGGATGTCAATACGACTGAAGGTGATGCCCACTAGCTGCGTGATGCTCTAACAAGGGCGCCGTTAACGATAACTTGTTTGCGCGTCTTCAACCAGTAGCAACGTGGAACATGCACACAACACAACCAAATACTTTGTTCCCAACTTATGATGAGGTTGTCAATCTCGCCGGTTTGCTTGAAACAAAGGGTATGAGCGTATCGAGTGGAAAGTGATAATAGTATGCGAGTAAAGTAAACAGTGCGAGTAAAGTAAACAGGTGATAGCAATATAAAGGAAATAGGACCAGGGTCCATAGTTCACTAGTGGTGTCTCTCCATAAGATAAAATAATACATGCTGGGTAAACAAATTACAGTTGGGCAATTGATAGAATAAAGACAACGTGCATATGTCGAGAGGATCACTATGAGATTTACTCTGGGCATTACAAGAAGATACATAGACCGCCATCCAACTGCATCTATGACTAATAATCCACTTGTGGCGAATCAATCCGAGAACTCCACAAGTATTAAGTTGTGAACAACAGATAATTGCATTAAGCAAAGTGTGTAATGTAAACAAAGCATATGCCCTCGAGCATATGAATGTTGTTTTCCCCCTAGTAGCAACAACACATCTACAACCTTAGAGGTTTCTGTCACTCCCCCAGATTAAATAGAGGCATGAACCAACTATCGAGCATAAATACCCCCTCTTGGAGTCACTAGCAACTACTTGGCCAAGATAGCTACAAACAACGGAGAGCATGCAAGATCATAAACAACATAGAGATAACATAAGATAAAATTCAGTACTTCAACTCAATCATAACACCAATATTCATCGGATCCCAACAAACACAACATGTAGAATTACATAAAGGTAGTCTCGATCATGTAAAGCAGCTCACGAGATCTAAACATGAAGCACATGGTGGAGAACACAACCATCTAGCTACTGCTATGGACCCATAGTCCAAGGTAGACTACTCACTCATCATGCCGGAGGCAAGCATGGCGATGAAGAAGACCTTCGGTGGCGATTCCCCTCTCCGGCAGGGTGCCGGGAAGAGCTTCTGGACCCTCCCGATCTTCGGGTCGATGGCGGCGGCGGATCGCGATGTGTTCTGGAAAAGTGATCGGGTATTTAGGTTTTTCCCGTCGGGGGGTCTTTATAGGCGAAGGGGCGGCATCAGAAGTGGACCAGGGGGCCCACACCACAGGCCGGCGTGGGCCAGGGGTGGGCCGCGCCCCCTGGTGGTGTGGCCACCCTCTGGTCCGGCTCCGTCTCTTCTTTGGTGTTCTGGAAGCTCCGTGAAATATCTGGACGACTGGATTTGGTCTCGTCCAATTCCGAGAATATTTCCTGTGTAACTTTTCTGAAACACAAAAATAGCAGAAAATAGGGAACTGGCACTGTGGCATCTTGTTAATAGGTTAGTTCCGGAAAATGCATAAAAATGCCACGAAGTGTAACGAAACACTAAACAAATGGTGTAAAAACAAGCATGGAGCATAAAAAATTATGGATACGTTGGAGACGTATCAGCATCCCCAAGCTTAACTCCTGCTCGTCCTCGAGTAGGTAAGTGATAGCAAAAGAAATAATTTTTGAGATGACATGCACCTACACAATCTTGATCATCTATGTAAGCGTTGTGTGCTGGGATCAAAAGAACTTAAAACATGGGCATGAAAGATATAATCTTGATAGAAGCAACTTAGCAACCATGTTATAACATGAAAATGAACACAAACAAAAGATCATGAAAATGAAACAATGAAAGTCAAACGTGTGTTCAAATCATAAGGAAAAACATACAAATGGTTTTCAGCTTGTCCTTCATGGAGAGCAAAACATAAATGCATAGGACACCTTCAAGTTTAAGAGGGCGACTAGATACAAATAATTTAAGAACAAGTGAAACCAACAATATGAATCAATCAATGAAAACTTTGGGACAATGCACATTATACTCAGAATGACAACTATGCTCTCTTAATGGTGCATAAAGATAGAAGGTGGTGACTCAACATAAAAGTAAAAGAAACGCCCTTCGCAGAGGGAAGCAGTGATTGCAAGTTTTATAAACCTTCAAAAATTATGGTACTTACTGGCTTTGAGCTCTCATTGCCCCCATCATAAGCATCTTGAATGGTTAAAGTTAATGCGACAACACTTATGCTGCATGTGCTTGACAAATCATAAGTTGAAAACCTCGTGTCCCGTGAAATACGAATACCCAAACCTCATGCTACTCGACTTAGATTTCCAAGCAAGCTCTTGTCATTGTAATTATATGTGTATCATCGAGAACCGCCAACGGGGTACCTCCATGCCCGATGACATGGAACATGCCCACATCAAAATGACAGGACAAACAGACAATGAACACCTCGGCTTCTCTTTTATTTACCATTGGTATAGCTTTTTATTGCGAGATGCGTCGTCGAATGTTCAATATGGGCATGCTGTAAATTTCCACCATGAATTATGCATGTCTTAGATTAGCGGCCCAGGCTTTTCCCTAACACATATAAAAACTCCATGATCCCGCAAGATTCCCAACTTATTTCACATCGCGAGTATCCATAAACAAAAGATCACAATATCAACTCAAGTGAAAGATAGTGCAATGTTGAAAGCTTGCCCCATGACGGCATGGCTGGGCTAATTCCCAACTTACAACTTGCAAGCATAACAACTCAACATAAGAGACCACAATTTCAAAATTTTAAGACGAGAAAAGTAAAATGTGCCATCCGGTTTGTGAGAGCTTTACTGACCAATTTTCCCATAACACCAAAAAGAGTTTAATTTGAAGGATAGATAAAAGCAAGTCAAATGTACTTTGGAATAGCAAATTGCTAATAGGTATGTATGGTGGACACAATGGCAAACTTGGTTTTTAGGAGTTGGATGCACGAGTAGAGCTCATACTCAGTACAAAATGAAGGCTAGCAAAAGACTGGGAGCGACCAACTAAGAGAGCAATAACGGCCATAATCATGCATAGCGACAAAGCGACATTAAAAGAAGCATAAGATGGCATCAAAAGTCAAAAACTAAATGATCATAGAGGCAATGGCAACTTTGTATGAGTCTAACATGTGTGAGCATGCGCCAAGTCAACCCAAATAAAGCATCAAAGGAGAAAACCAAAATAATGCTTCCAAATAATTAAAACAACGCATGATTTTTTTCAAAGGCTCATTAAGCAATCTCAGTCATTTGAGACAAGTCATGCTACAGCAAAACCACTAAGCATACTATCAAAAAGACATCAAGCACGACATGCAAAAGCCTAGGCCGCAGTCTACACAAGCTCCTTCTTGTACCACTTTTTTGCATAAAGCTTTTTCTCTTTTCCAACACCATTTGAATTTTTTAAACAACTCTTTTGATGAAAACCAACATGGACCAGAGGCAAAATACACCTTGATGAAAAGATATAACAAGATCTGAACACAAATCAAGGCAAAAAGTGAAAGCTAAATGCAGTTCTAGAAAAAGAGAACACTCGTTGAAACGATAAGAGTGAAAAACGGAGTGTTCTTGGCAAATTAAAAGCAAGGAAACTTCTCCAAAAGGAATTTGTTGGGGTACAACCATTTATTGCAGCAAACTAAACTAAACTAAACTAAACTAAAAACAAAAAACAACTGACGCTCCAAGAAAAACGCATAATGCATGAAGCAATAAAAAATATAGTGTCTTGAAAGGTGACCTGATTTTTGCCGATGAAGAAGGGGTACCTCGGGGGCATCCCTGATGACCCACAAGTATAGGGGGTGTATCGTAGTACTTTCGATAAATAAGAGTGTCGAACCCAACGAGGAGCAGAAGGTGTTGACAAGTGGTTTTGATCAAGGTTTCACTGTAAATACTAGCAAACGGGTTTTCAGGGGTATTTGGTAATGCAAATAAATAAAGTGCGAGTAAATAAAAGACGGTAGTAATAATTGCAGCAAGTGGCCCAATCCTTTCTTCAGCAAAGGACAAGCCGGTTGTGTAACTTATGATGACGAAACGTTCTCGAGGACACACGGGAGTTTCTGTGAAGTGCTTTCGCTTCATGCCGCTAAATAATCTTTACTAGTTTGATAAGTGTTATGGGGGTGAACCTGTGCTAGCGTACTACCCTTACTAGGATTAATACACACTTGTGATTATACCCCTTGCAAGCATCCACAAATACAAGAAAGTAATTAAGATAAATCTAACCACAGCCTAAACTCTAAGATCCTACGCTCCCTGGTGCAATGGTTTCCCAATGGAGGTTTAGGTTTCTATCACTCCAGCAACCCCACAATTGGTAGCCAAATACACAATGCATCTCACTAGGCCCATAAATGGTGAAGTATCATGTAGTCGACGTTCACATGACACCACTAGTGAAATAACACCACAACAAATAAATATCAAACCACTAAATATTACTGAACAATAATCCACTACTAACATCTTGACTTCTCCCATGTCCTCAAGAACTAAATGAACTACTCACAAGACATCATATGGATCATGATCAGAGGTGAAATAATGGTAAATAACAATCTGAACATAAACCTTAATTCAACGGTTCCACTCAATAACATCATATGGAAAGTTTCCCCTAAGAATTTGACAAGATTCAACTCAAGATGTTACAGCGGGATGGCATGGTGATGGTGGAGATGAAGGTGCTGGTGATGGAGATGATGATGATGATGATCCCAATGAAGTTCGGTGTGATGGTGATGACGATGGCGACGATCTCCCCTCTCCGAGAAGGAATTTCCCCGGCAGATTTCTGCCTGCCGGAGAGCTTTTCTCTCTCTGGTGTTTTCCGCCCCGCAGAGGTGGCGGTGTCTATCTCTAAGGCCCCCCTGACTTAGGTTTTCGGGGACGATGAAGTACGCACAGGGGCGAGACCTGAAGTGGGCCAGGGTGGCCACACAGTAGGCCGGCGCGGCCAGGGGCCAGGCCGCGCCCCCTACGTGTGAGCCTACCCCCTGGCTCCTCTCGCCTCCTCCTTCTGGCTTCCTGAGTCTTTCAGCAAAATATAATTTTCTGGTAATTTTCTGGAATTTTCCTAATCTTCCGAAATATGGTGTCTTGACGGTCCTTTTCCAGCAGAATCCTGACTCCGGCAGCAAATCCTCCAACGATCATCAAACATGTAAAAACAGAGGAAACAACATAAGTATCATCTCTAAATATGAAATATATCAATGAATAACAGTAAATTATGATACAAAATAGTGATGCAAAATGGACGTATCAACCCCCCCAAGCTTAGACCTCGCTTGTCCCCAAGCGAAAACTAAACTCGGTAAACATGACCACAGGTTTATGGAGTGAAGTGTCGATAATCAAAATACGGACAAGAATCATCACATTTACCAAGGCACAAGTTATAATAGACAGCAACTTCCCTTTATATGATATAAACTTGCAACAAGTAAAAGGGAATCACAAATAAAGATGCACAAGGTAAACTATAATTGGTGGTGGCAAACCTTAGTTCTTGGTCAGAGAACAATGAACAAACTATACTAGCCTTTGAATGGAGCCCTTTTTAAAACAGAGCTAATATAGCAAAAACCATATGATCAACGAAACAAACTTTTTGCATTCAAAGAAAGCTTTCAAAGATATATTCCTTCAGACAAAATCATTGTACTAACAAAAGAAGTTAGTAAACATGATTAAACGGATCAACATACGGATGAGTGAAACATAACAACTCAAATGCTTGCTTGAGATAGAAGGGAATAGGTTGACTCAACATGAAAGTGCAAGACAGGCCCTTCGCAGAGGGAAGCAGGGATTAAACATGTGCTAGAGATTTTCATTTGTAAAACAGAGGAAAAAATTGTTTTGAGAGGTGGTTGCTTTTGTCAACGACTAGCAACGGAGTTCTTGATATCTTCCATACTAAACAAGTGAGAGCGGTTCCGAGATGTTTGATTAATTGGCACATTGGTGCTCTTTTATAGCTTGGCACTCCTCCCCACCTTTCCTTTCTCAAACCATGCCTAACCGATTCCATCGGGTGCCGACCAACTTTCACATACCATGGAGGAGTGCCTTTTTCTTTTCTTTTTTTCTTTTTGAGATTATAATGGTCTAACCAGCTCCCTTGCAAAATTAGTGACGAGCAAATGAAGCTGCCTAGTCGAGGGGTACTTAATTTAGTATGGAAGATAACAAACCCATCCACTACGTCCTCATGAGCTAAAAATAGTGGCACAAAATGAGAAGTGTTTGAAGGTTTTTGAAAGGTAGCACATGAAAATTTACTTGGAATGGCTTGAAATACCATGCATAGGAATTTATAGTGGACTCTTTGGAAATAACTTGGCTTTTGGGAATTGGATGCACGAGAAGTATTCCCTCTCAGTACACGTTTTTGGCTAGCAAGGCTGGGTAGCAAACATAAGAGTTGCATGAAACAAACATACATACATATAATAGGAACAATCATGCAACCTTCCTTGAAAGTACAACGATTTTAACTTTAAGAATAATAATGCTTATAAGCCAATCATGAAGGAAAATTGAAGTGATGTAACTACAAGCACTTTTTTCTTCTTTTCTACTCAAACCTCAAGGTAATGTTGCTACTGACCAAGCTAAGTTTGCCAAAACCAACTAAATTTACTCATGCTCCCAAAGTGATACCAATACTAATCAACAAGACTAATCATATAAGAAACATTGCAAACTAAAATAAAGTACGCAGAAAGTAAACGATAAAACTTCTCATTAATATTTCATTACCACAACTCACACTAAGGGATACATAGATAACCAACTAAGGAGGATACTTCCATACTGCAAACTATTCTATAGGATAATTTCTCTATTCATGATATGACTCTACTTGAAAAGTAAATGAGTAAAAGGTGATGATGTGATACCGCGGCACTCCCCCAAGCTTGGGACAAGCCAAGGGGATGCCAATACCGATGACGAATTACTCCTTTGGCGGTAGTGGAATCAGCCTTGGATTAATGAAATATTCTAGCATCCTGCGAAGCCTGAGATTCTCTTCTTGACGTATCTCTACCTCCTTCTCCAGAACTCGATATTGAGCGCAAAACTCGTCAGTGACCAGCATACCCTCTTTTATCACAGGCATGGAGTTTAGATCCAAGACGTGTAGTATTGGTCCCTGCATATTATGAGAAAAGATGCGTCTAGCTTTCATTGGTCCTTCAAAAGTAGGGTTTCTTGCCCTCGATCTTCTAGCCTCTTGCTCTTTCTTCAGCTTGGGGTCTTGGTGATCATCTTCCCTGGGCCTTTTGCCCTTGTCGTCGCTTGAAGAGGCCATGGTGGTCCTAAATCTGAGATCAACTCCTGACAGAAACAGCTCGAAACAAAAACACGACGAAAACGCGATATACAAACCTTGGGTACTCCGGGGGGTTATATAGGCGAAAATTATACATCAAGGCGAAATCACAGGAGGAAATGGGGATGGAAGCGAGTTCCGAGGAGTCCTCACACCAGGGCACCGCGGCCAGGGGTGGGCCCACGCCCCCTGTGTGTGAGGAGCACCCGGACTCCTTTTCCTACCCGTTTTTGTCTCGTGATTTTTCATATTTAGTAAAAACAGCAAAAATATCAATGGAAAAGTTTTTCGTGAACCTTTTCTGACTAGAACTGTTACCTATTCGAAAACAAACTCTGCAGGTACCTGCAAATTGTCTTGGATGAATTCTTCCAGAGAAACTGTTTCAATTACATCAACATCTTCATTATAAGAATCTCCAGCAATATAATGTTTGAGTCTCTGCCCATTCACCACTTGTGTAGTGTCGTCTTTCAAAGAAGCAATCTTAATAGCACCTGAGCGGTATACTTCCACAATAACATATGGTCCTTCCCATTTTGAGAGTAATTTTCCTCCAAAAAATCTGAGACGAGACCTATTGACAAGGGTATAAATAATAGAGCCCGTCAGTTGAGTACCCCTGGGGCCCGTTAAGCTAGGCCCAATTGTAATACTAGTCGAAATACGAGTTCTTACCGTATGTTGATATTGTAATCTGTATCGGACCCTACCCGATCCTCGAGACCTGGCCACCTATATATAGGGGCCAGGAGGGGACGGTGGAGGGCAGATTGAAAGCAAGCCAGGTTTTACTCCCACGTTTACTTTCATAGCCACCTTATTTGACTGAGTTTACCTTCGAGTTCATTTGACGCCCTATCTCCCCGATCCTAAGTCCTTCATCTAGGACATTTGTCGAGTTAACCCCTCGTCAATTGGCGCCGACCGCGGGGACTCTGGGCATTGGAATCATGAATTCGACGACTTTTTCGTTTTTAGCCAATAGTAACCCAGAAGTCGACGAAAGTCAAGAAAAGGAATTGACGTTCGGAAGTCTAAGCTTCTACCTCGGACCTTCGGGTTCAACCCGCCTTTCAGATCCGACGAAACCAATTCCGTCGGCGGGCAAAGCAGAGAGGATAACAGCATCTGGATCATCGGTAGGCTCTTCTAGCGAGGTAAACTCGCTAGTCAGCTTAGCAGCAACAGAAGATCTGCTGGGAAAATTAGAGGAACCCGAAGAAATCGGGCAAAGGATCATTGTGGAAGAAATAGTGGACAAATCAAGGGATACCGCCAACAGAAGCAGCAGCGCCTCCAGGAGCGTACATCATTTATGCGTAATCATCACTGAAGCAACAGAAGAAGAAAACAATCACTCCGGCAACAAGGAGGTCGACATGCAAGCCGACAAAATAAGGAGCAATAGCAAGAAAGAGAAGGAGAAAGTACATGTTTCAGCTGGAGAATGGAGAATGATCATGACAGCTGTCAACCACGGGACTGATGTACCCGCAGATTCAAGAAGAGAAGTTTTAATGGGGTACCAATACGCGCTGCACCAGCGTAGGAAAAAGCTAAGGCAGGAAAGAGATAGGATTATGAGAAGTCCAGATTACAACAGCACACCAAGTGAAGGATATTGGAGCGAATATGCCAACTCATCAGAATCCAGCATGGAGAGGCACAAAGACCCGAAGCACAGTAGAAGGACAACAACACGTGTCGTAGAAGAAAGCTATACAAGAAGCCCAAGTGCGAACCAACCAGAAGAGGAGGAAGAATTCACACAAGAAACACTAGAGGCAGCATTGATAGCAGCACAAGCATACCTACTAACCACGCAGCCAAAACCTGGTGATCCACGGGAGCAAATGCATCAAGCCGCGATACGGAGCCTTGGGCTAGTCGAAGAAAAGCTAAAAGGAAATTTTTTGGAGAAAAAGTCGACTCACCGCAGTAAAAGGAAAAAAGAAGAGGTCAAGCGCAAGTCTTCGCGGAACGAAACTAGCGAATCCTCAAAAGACGAGAAAAGCCAAAAGATAAAGGAGGATGCAAGGAACATAATAGTGCAAGCAAGGGTAAATAACTCACGTTACACATGGAGGGAAGAAAACTACGAGGACGACGAAAAAGAGATGGGCGCGCTATGCTTTACCCGAAGGGTTCGCAAAACGCGGGTACCCAAAGGTTTTAAGTTATCGCATGACCAAGAAAAGTACGATGGATCGCAAGAGCCAACCCTATGGTTGTCAGATTACCTGCAAGCAGTACAGATACTAGGAGGAACAAGAGCAACAGCCATGTAAAGTTTGCAGTTACACCTCACTGGCGCAGCACGGTCCTGGTTACATACCCTACCCAACGATTCCATTGGAAGTTGGGGAGAATTAGAGAGTCAATTTGCGAGAAACTTTCGCTCAACATATAAGCGCCCAGCATCGCTAGAAGAAATCAAGTCATGCGTACAACAGAAAGGTGAAACACTACGTTCTTATATACAACGCTGGAGTGTAATCAAAAACTCAGCAGAAGACGTCTCCGACGAAAGAGCGATAGATGCTTTTTCGAGCGGCCTTCGCTGTACAGACCTAGTGGAAGAGATAGGAAGAGCAAGGCCAAAAACAGTATCAGAGCTAATGGAAATAGCCAACAGATTCGCCGATGGAGAAGACACGTACAATAACAAAAGGGGTCGATCACCGAAAGTCGATAAAACAAGCATGCAAATGCGAAGATACCGCAATGGCGACAACCACGGAAGGAGAAATCAGATAGCCGCAGGATATTATGAAAGGAATGAAGAAGGCTATGAAAACATCGAATTTCCTATGAGAGACAGCAGGAGAAAGGAGAAGCCAAGGTACTCGGGTCCTTTGGCAGAAGATATGTTATATGGTCCTTGTCGCATCCATTATGCTTACCTAGACGGGAAGAGAGTGTCCAACCACCAGATGAAGGATTGCAGAACCTTCCTAAGGTTGCAAAATGCCACGGATTCAA
Organism: Dactylis glomerata; assembly: GCA_007115705.1. Taxonomy (NCBI): domain Eukaryota; kingdom Viridiplantae; phylum Streptophyta; class Magnoliopsida; order Poales; family Poaceae; genus Dactylis; species Dactylis glomerata. The sequence continues at coordinate 1,016,264 of QXEO01000234.1, read as the reverse complement.
GCCAAGGGGCACGATAGGGAGGAAAAAGCATAAATCAAGGATATCAAATGCAGCGACTTGCAAAACAGCTGGAGTCAAAAGTATATATATCAGCAATGATCCAACTAGTACCAAAGTCGAAGAAAGAAAGGAAGAGCATATCAAGACAAGTCAACCTGGCAATAACATCACCACCAGCTACTACGGAGTATCTAAAGTGGTCCGATCAACCAGTTAGGTTCAGCAGAGCAGACCACCCGAGGAAAGTCCCCAGACCAGGTCACTCACCAATGGTGCTCAAAGCTCAAATAGGAGGATATGATGTCGGAAGAGTATTCATGGATGCAGGAAGTGGTATAAACCTGATATACGCCAGAACATTGAAAGCAATGTGCATATCATTGGAAAATTTAAAGTCAACAGATTGTTCTTTCCATGGAATAGTACCAGGAGCCGCAAATTATCCTTTGGGCAAAATAGAACTCGATGTCTGTTTCGGCGATAGCAACAATTATCGCAGAGAAAAACTAGAATTCGAACTTATGGATTGACCTTCACAGTATCACGCAATCCTGGGTCGCCCAGCATTTGCAAAATTTATGGCAGTACCTCATTACGCGTATCTTACACTCAAGATCCCAGGACCCAAAGGAACAATCATGGTGCAGGGCAGCTTTGAAGTCTCAAACACCTGTGACAAAGAATTCAACAGACTAGCACAAACCTTTGGCATGACAATAGAATATGCGAGATTAAAAGGCGAAAACGACCACAACGTACTACCCGATGTCGGGCGATCCCTGCTAGATCAGGCTTTCGATGCAACTCAGGACTCGAAGAAAATCCAGATCCACCCTACAGACCCAAGCAAAACTACCTCCATAGCAGTAAACTTGGATCCCTTATAGGAAAGCACGCTCGTCAAGTTCCTCCGTGAGCGCTGGGAAATCTTCGCCTGGTGTCCTTCAGACATGCCAGGGGTTCCCAGGGAACTCATCGAGCACGCACTAAACATCGATCCCAAAGCGAAACCAGTCAAGCAACCATTATGGAGATTCGATGAACCCAAAAGGAAGGAAATAGCATTGGAACTGCATAGGCTAGAAAATGCAGGGTTCATTTGGAAAATCAAATCGTCGACTTGGGTATCTAATCCAGTTATAGTCCCCAAGAAAAACACGGATGTGCAAAGAGTGTGTGTCGACTATACGTCTCTCAACAAGCACTGCCCAAAGGATCCCTTCCCACTACCTTGCATTGATCAGATAATTGACTCAACAGCAGGGTGCGAAAGGCTTTCCTTCCTAGACGCATATTCCGGCTACAACCAGATCAAGTTGAAGAAAGAAGATGAGGAAAAAATAGCTTTCATAACACCTTATGGCGTGTTCTGCTACCAAGTCATGCCTTTTGGCCTAAAAAACGCAGGAGCAACCTGCCAGAGGATGATGCAAAACTGCCTCGGAAGTCAAATAGGGCGAAACATACAAGTTTACATCGATGACGTGGTCATCACCACGAGAAAGGAAGAGTCTCTTATCAGCGACCTGGCGGAAACCTTCGACAACCTGAATAAGTACAAGATCAAGCTCAACCCGACAAAATGCTCCTTCGGTGTATCAGCAGGGCAACTTTTGGGGTTCCTAGTATCAGCAAGAGGAATAGAGGCAAACCCAGAAAAGATCCAAGCAATATTAACAATGGGAAAACCAACAAAGCTACACGACGTATAAAAACTCGCAGGGCGCGTCGCGGCACTAAGTCGATTTGTGGCTCGACTAGGAGAGAAAGCACTACCTTTCTATGCGCTCATGAAAAAATCAGATGATAAATTTGAGTGGACGGAAGAAGCGGACGTAGCCTTCGCGCAGTTGAAAAAAGTGCTCTCCACACCTCCGGTGTTGGTCGCGCCAACGGAAAAAGAACCACTACTATTATACATTGCAGCAACACATCAAGTGGTAAGTATAGTACTAGTAGTCGAAAGAAGTGAAGAAGGAAAAGCTCACGGCGTTCAGAGGCCAGTCTATTTCATCAGTGAAGTACTTTCTCCAACAAAGCAAAGGTACCCGCACTACCAAAAGCTCGCATACAGTGTTTTCACAATAGCTCGGAAACTATGGCAATACTTTGTGGTGCACCCAATCATAGTGGTCAATGAAGCACCACTCTCCAATATATTGAACAACCCTTCGGCAACAGGACGTGTCTCCTTATGGGGAATTGAATTATCACCCCTGGACATCACATATGAAAAGCGAAAGGCAATCAAGTCGCAAATTCTGCCAGACTTCACAGCAGAGTGGCTGGAATTACAAAGTGCAGGTCCTCCAGATTTATCGAGTGTTTGGACGATGTATTTCGACGGCTCAAAAAGAATCCAAGGCGCAGGAGCAGGCGTAGTCCTGATTTCACCACAAGGCGACAAACTGAAATATGTGTTACGGATGAGTTTTCCCCAAGCTTCTAACAATGAAGCCGAATACGAGGCATTGCTCCACGGAATGAAAATGGCAAAAGCTTGTGGAGCAACTCGACTTAAAATATTTGGAGACTCGAACCTCATCGTTCAACAAGTGATGAATAAATGCGACGCCATCAGCGACAACATGACAGCATACAGAAACTTATACTACTATCTCGAAGGAACATTCGATGGATGCGAAGTTTCGCACGTCAGCAGAGCCAGCAACGAGGAAGCCGACAATTTAGCAAACATCGGGTCCCAATGCTTACCCGTACCACAAGGAGTCTTCTGGGAGGAAATCATAGAGCGATCAATAAAGAACAGCAAAACCTCGACTACGGAGGGGCAACCGACAGGCTCGGGGGCTGGAAAAACATGTATAGCAGAACTAGAAGAAGTCATGATGATAGAAGAAACTTGGATGCAGCCATATCTGGCATACATGATAAACAAAACACTACCCGAAGACACGGTAGAAGCAAAAAGAATAATACGACGATCCAAGACTTTTGTCGTATTACAAGGAAAGCTATACAAGAAAAGCATATCGGGCGTCCTGCAACGATGCGTTACTCCTCAAGAAGGACAAGAAATCTTAAAGGATATTCATGCAGGAGTATGTGGACATCACGCGAGTAGCAGAGCTATCGCAGCCAAGGCCTTTCGAGCAGGATTCTATTGGTTAACAGCCATCGAAGAGGCAAAAGATATAGTTCGAAAGTGTGAAGCATGCCAAAGGTTCGCATCTCGGCCACATGTGCCAGCAGCAGAGTTACAACCAATACCATTGTCCTGGCCCTTTGCGCAGTGGGGTCTCAACATGGTGGCAAAATTGCACAAGTCTTGGACAGGAGGGCACGTTTATATGCTGGTGGCAGTCGACAAATTCACCAAGTGGGTAGAAGCAGCCCTAGTGACAACCCAAGATTCTAAAGCCGCAATAAGTTTCATCAAATCTATAGTCTTTCGCTTCGGAGTACCACACAGCATAATCACAGACAATGGTACAAATTTCACGTCGAAGGAGTTCAAGGACTATTGCGAAGGACTGGGAATCAAACTAAAATTTGCATCTGTAGCACATCCGAAGACAAACGGACAAGTCGAAAAAGCCAATGGCTTAATATGCAATGGGATAAAGAAACGGCTGTTAGCACCCCTTGAAAAAGCCAAGCACGCTTGGGTAGATGAGCTACCCTCCGTACTTTGGAGTCTACGAACTACACCCAACGCAGCTACTCAAGAAACACCGTTTTTCCTGGTCCATGGCGCCGAAGCTGTGCTTCTAGTTGAAATAACTCATGAAGCTCCAAGGATCGCAGCATACGATGAGGCAACTTCCACAGAAGCACTGCAAGATGATGTCAACGCACTCGATGAGGCAAGAGACGTAGCGCTCGCCAGAGCTACTCAGTATCAGCAAAACTTGCGAAATTACCACAGCAGTCGAGTTCGCCCACGATCTTTCGTGGTAGGAGATCTAGTTCTACGACTCAAGCAAGATAGCCATGGAAAACTCGAGTCCCCACGGGTGGGACCTTACATCGTGACAGAAGTGATACCAGGAGGAGTTTATTGACTACAAGACAAGAAAATGGGGCAACACGAGAGTAACCTGTGGAATGCAGAGTAGCTACGACGGTTCTACGTATAGGCGAAATAAGGAGACCAAGGAGTTTTTCAAGTTATGGCCCTCTGAATCCAGAACATCAGGCCATAGGTCGGGTTCATTGGGTCAAGTCGACTATATGTGTAAATATCTTACTTACACTCGGGGGCTAGGACCCTCAAGTCGTACGAAGCAATATTAACAAGTTTTGAAATTATCCATGATATACTCTACGGTTGATCGCAACCCGATATTTTCGACAACACAATAAACGGTTCAAAGGAACCCGATAAAATATTAAATGCATACCACGGAACCATGATTTGTTCCCATGGTAAAACACATAATTCAGATACGATTGTTCGTTACAAATAAGCACGACAGCTGGATTACATAGCCAAGAAATCTAAGTGAAACTACGCTTCGGCTTCATACTCCTTCTGGCACTGGGTGCAGTCGTAGATTCTCACGTCGAACTTCGACGTGCCAACATGATAATCAAAGGTCATGAAGAACCCCTAATGGAGGCCATGGTCCTCCGCAAATCGCGACCAGCCGCCCCTGAAGAACTGTTCGCCGGCGCCGTCGTACCACACCTCCACTTCATATGGAGTTCCTCCACCAGAGTGTTTGCGGAGAACTGCTTCGCATAGTTCCCGCCCATCCATGAAAACCGTGAATTTCGATGGCAGGTGTTGAATCTCGTGGCACTGCGTGTTGCAGATACAAAAGAAAGAGTAGATCCTGGGCGATGAAGAAGAAGTACCAGGGGAAGGAGCGCTTGGGCCTGGTATGACAGAGGGCACCTTAGGCTTATTTTTGCTCCCAGCCGGACGACCGGGGCGTCGCTTCACCAGAGAAGAGGATGATGCCCCCATGGCTGCAGTAGTAGTTTTATTTTTACTACCGCGTGAGCGGCCGCGACCCCGCTTCACCACCGGGGCGTCGATGTTCAACCAAGAATCACTCGCATCGGCCATGGGGGACAAGCTTCAGAGGTGTAAAACCCTAGATGGGGTGAGAAGATGATGCGGCGAAGGAAGATGGAGGAATTAGGGTTTTCACCCTGGTCAAACGTGCTTTATTTATAACCACGTGCTAATGGGCCCCTGAAGTGGCAAGGCCCAAAGTAAATTTCCAGAACTTTTACAGTGCAAATAGCACCAAGGGGTTACAGTATCAAGAAAACAAGTACGTATACGAAGAGAGAGAAGAAGCAAAGAGGGATCAGAGGGAACACAAGATCCTGTCAAAACGAACAGGCTTCCCTCGTCTTCAACTCGGGGGCTTGCAACGAACACAGAAGGAAAATCCATTCAAAAAGTGAGAAAAACCAGTAAATGATACGAGAAGAAGTGCATGGAGCAAATTTAAATATTCTCTTGAGCCTATACCCGAAAATTTCGGCTATAGCCTCGGGGGCTACTCCCATCGGGAGCGCTGTCGCGCACCCGATAGAAATAAGTCGGCAAAAAGAGAATAGCAAAGGAACTTTGGCTACATCATCAACAAAACATTGACTACTCCCATTGGGAGGTACTCACAAAAAGTTAAGGATGACTCAAAAAGATGCGTATATTGATTCAGTCAAACAAGGCTGCGAAATATAATTCTTGAGTTGCGTTATCGCGACAAAACTTGAATGCCGTGATTGAAATATATCACGAAGGTAAGACCCCAGGATCCGTCCTGTGTGGCCCGGTATACGCACATCGATGCACTCTGCTGGTATGTATCCGTGTCTACGACGCGAAGAAAAATCCTGGTGGACGCACTGGGTACCTTGAGAATCACTGGGATTCATTCTTTGTAAGTCCTAAATGCGGCAAAAGATTGGATTTGACCGGTTTCCCGAATTCAAATCCAAGGGGATTGAATTTGAAGTAGGTGACAAGTATCTGTTCCGGCAGTTAACTGGCATCTTGATCCGTCAGAGTTGTCAGGCTTGCTCATCAAAACCCCTTGCGAGGTATTATAATGAAAATATGTCGAAAGACCAAGTCGAAGATTTGAAGATATGAAGAAGTCAGAGAAATGATCAAGTCGAAGATTTAAAGATTAGAGATTCAACCCGAATCCGCAATTCTAGTCGAATCTCGGGGGATACTGACAAGGGTATAGATAATAGAGCCCATCAGTTGAGTACCCCTGGGGCCCGTTAAGCTAGGCCCAATTGTAATACTAGTCGAAATACGAGTTCTTACCGTATGTCGATATTGTAATCTATATCGGACCCTACCCGATCCTCGAGACCTGGCCACCTATATATAGGGGCCAGGAGGGGACGGTGGAGGGCAGATTGAAAGCAAGCCAGGTTTTACTCCCACGTTTACTTTCATAGCCACCTTATTTGACTGAGTTTACCTTCGAGTTCATCCGACACCCTATCTCCCCGATCCTAGGTCATTCATCTAGGACATTTGTCGAGTTAACCCCTCGTCACCTATACAATAGAACTTTCTCACCAACATGAAACTCTCTTTTAAGAATTCTCTTATCATGCCATTGCTTGACTTTCTCTTTGAAAAGTCTGGCATTCTCATAGGCTTTGTTTCTCCACTCATCTAGGGAACTCAAATCAAGTAACCTTTTCTTACCGGCTAGTTTAAAATCCCTATTAAGCTCTTTCACTTCCCAAAAAGCTCTGTGTTCTAATTCTAAAGGCAAGTGACACGCTTTTCCGTAAACCATCTTATAAGGAGACATGCCCATGGGGTTCTTATAAGCAGTTCTATAAGCCCATAAAGCATCATTTAACTTACTAGCCTAGTTTTTCCTAGATCTATTGACAGTCTTCTGCAAGATAGACTTGATCTCTCTATTTGAAAGCTCCACCTGCCCACTAGTTTGGGGATGATAAGCAGAAGCAATTCTATGATTAACATCATATCTAGCAAGAGTTTTTCTAAATCCACCATGAATAAAATGAGAACCTCTGTCAGTCATAAGATATCTAGGCACACCAAACCTAGGAAAAATAACATCTTTAAGCATTTTTAACGAGGTCTCACCATCGGCACTCTTTGTAGGTATGGCTTCTACCCATTTAGTAACATAATCAACAGCAACAAGTATGTGGGTATAGCCTTTTGAAGGAGGAAAAGGACCTATAAAGTCAAATCCCCAACAATCAAATGGTTCAATAACAAGAGTGTAACTCATAGGCATTTCATTTTGTCTAGAAATATTACCAACTCTTTGACATTCATCACAAGATAAAACATACCTTCTAGCATCTTTAAAGAGGGTTGGCCAATAAAAACCTGATTGTAGAACCTTTTGTGCGGTTCTATCTCCAGCATGATGTCCTCCATAAGCACTGCCATGGCATTTTCTTAATATCTCCTGTTGCTCATATTCCGGAACACATCTTCGCATAATACCATCAACTCCTTCTTTATATAAGTGTGGGTCATCCCAAAAGTAATGCCTCAAATCATAGAAGAATTTTCTTCTTTGCTGAGCTGTAAAAGTTGGAGGCAAATACTTGGAAACAATAAAGTTAGCATAATCAGCATACCAAGGAAGGTCTCGTGAAGTTACGTTTATTGAAGCCAACTGTTCATTTGGAAAACTATCATTAACAGGAATAGGATCAAAAGAAATGTTTTCCAATCTAGACAAATTGTCAGCCACAAGATTTCCAGCACCTTTCCTGTCTACAATATGCAAATTAAACTCTTGAAAAAGCAACACCCATCTAATAAGCCTAGGCTTAGCATCTTTCTTAGTCATAAGATATCTAATAGCAGCGTGATCAGTATGAATAGTAACTTTAGAATCAACAATGTAAGATCTAAACTTATCACATGCAAAAACAACAGCAAGAAACTCTTTCTCAGTGGTAGCATAATTCTTTTGAGCAGCATCAAGAGTCTTACTAGCATAATGAATAACATTCAACTTATTGTCTATGCGATGTCCAAGAACAGCACCAACAGCAAAATCACTAGCATCACACATAATTTTAAAGGGTAAATTCCAATCAGGTCGTTGAACAATAGGAGCAGTAGTTAATGCCTTCTTAAGAGTTTCAAAAGCTTCCTTACAATCATCATCAAAGACAAATGGTACATCTTTTTGAAGAAGATTAGTAAGAGGCTTTGAAATCTTAGAGAAATCTTTAATAAACCTCCTATAGAAACCAGCATGACCAAGAATACTACGAATACCTTTAACATCTCTGGGACAGGGCATTTTCTCAATTGCCTCAAGTTTTGATCTGTCAACTTCAATACATCTTTCAGAAATTTTATGTCCAAGGACAATTCCTTCATTCACCATAAAATGGCATTTCTCCCAATTCAGAACAAGATTAGTTTCTTCACATCTCTGCAAAACTTTATCAAGATTGTGCAAACAATTATCAAAAGAAGTTCCATAGACGGAGAAGTCGTCCATGAAAACCTCCACAATTTCTTCACAAAAGCCATGAAAAATAGCAGACATGCATCTTTGAAAAGTAGCAGGAGCATTGCATAAACCAAAAGGCATGCGTCTATAAGCATAAGTTCCATAAGGACAAGTGAAAGTGGTTTTCTCTTGATCTTCCTTTCTAACAGCAATTTGAGAGAAACCAGAATAACCATCAAGAAAACAAAAATGAGTTTTCTTAGATAACCTCTCTAACATCTGATCTATAAACGGTAAAGGATAATGATCTTTCTTAGTAACCTTGTTAACTTTTCTATAGTCAATGCACATCCTATAACCAACTACTACCCTTTGAGGAATAAGCTCGTTATTCTCATTAGGCACAACAGTCATACCTCCTTTCTTAGGAACACAATGAATAAGACTAACCCATTTACTATCAGCAATAGGATAAATAATACCAGCATCAAGGAGCTTCAATACCACATTTCTTACCACTTCCTTCATCTTGGGAATTAAGCAGCGTTGATGTTCGACAACTGGCTTCGCATCGTCCTCCATATTAATAGCATGCTTACATAAACTAGGGCAAATCCCTTTTAAATCATCGAGAGTATATCCCATAGCTCCTCGATGTTTCCTCAATATCTCCAATAACCTTTCTTCTTCCTTTCCTGAAAGCTTAGAACTAATAATAACAGGATATATTTTCTTATCATCTATATAAGCATATTTAAGATCATCAGGTAAAGGTTTTAATTCGAAAACAGGGTCTTCTTTAGGTGGCAAAGTGGTACCAAGATCCTCCACATGTAAATTGTGCTTAATCAACGGTTGTTGACGAAGAAAAATATCGTCAATATCTTCTCTTTCCTTACTGAAAACATCACTTTCATGATCTTCCATGAATTGCTGCAAAGCATTATTAGGAGCAAGAGCAATAGAAGCAAGCTGTTCAACTCGAAAATTTTCATTAGGCATGTTATTTTCATAAGAAGTCTTAGCAAACATGGAAAAATTAAACTCATAAGACTCTCCATTAAACTTAGTGAAAATTTTCTCCTTCTTACAGTCTATCACAGCGCCACAAGTATTCAAAAAGGGTCTACCAAAAATAATAGGACAAGTTTTAGTAGCCTCCTTACGAAGTACTAGGAAATCAGTGGGATATTTGGTCTTACCGCAAAGAACTTCCACATCTCGAACAATACCCAGAGGCCAAACAGTCTCTCTGTAGCAAGCTGAACAACCACATCAATATCTTCAAGTTCACAAGCGCCAATCTCATGCATAATTTCTTGGTAAAGCTCTAAGGGAATGGCACTTGCACTAGCACCAATGTCGCATAAACCATAATAGCAATGATCTCCAATCCTGACAGAAATAACAGGAACACTTGTTTTCCTATGCCTTTTAGGATGTGAGAGAATGTTAGAAGCATCTTCACAAAAGAGAATATATTCATCCCCTACATCTTTAGTAACAAGGTCCTTCAATATAGCTACAGGAGACTTAATAGTAATTTGCTCATCAGGCTCTACAGCTTTCTTAGTGCTTTTATTAGACACACTTACCAAAGTAGAATACTTTTTTACCTTTGCAGGGAAAGGTGTCTTCTCAAAATAAGGTTCAGGCACAATGCTATCAACAGTACAAACTTCAGTAGCTGCTGCAGGAATATGACTAATGGAATCTTTATAAGGTGCATGATATTTGTTCCAATCTTTCTTTGGAACATCAAGATAAGATGCAAAGGCCTTAAGACAATTAGCAAGTATTTGAGAATCAAGACCATAAGCACTACTAACACTATGAAAGTCATTGGTTCCCATAAAAGTTTTAATGCATTCATAATCATAATTTATACCTGACTTCCTACCTTTGTCGTTTTCCCATCCTTCAGCATTTTCTTGAATACGGTCAAGGAGATTCCACTTAGCATCTTCCTTCATATGAGTGAATGATCCAAAACAGGAGGCATCCAAATAATCCTTATCAGGCAGAGCAAGCCGCGCATAAAAATTATCAATAACAATATTATTGGGGAGCTCATGAATGGGACATTTGAGCATAAGTAACTTCAATCTCCCCCACGCTTGGGCAATACTCTCTCCATCATGAGGCCAAAAGTTATATATCCAATTACGATCTTTATGAACTTCACTTGGAGGATAAAACTTGGAATAAAAGAGAGGCATAATTTCCTCCCATGCAATAGATGGACCATCTTTAAGCAGGCGATACCACTCCTCAGCTCTGCCTTTCAATGATAAAGAGAATAGCTTCCTCTTGACCTGGCTCAGCGAAATACCTGCACACTTGAACAACTCGCATAATTCATGTATAAATAGTAAGTGATCACCCGGATGGACAGTTCCATCTCCTGAATAGCAGTTATCCATAACACGTTCAACAATTTTCATAGGTATTTTAAAAGGGTCTAATTGAGCAGGTGGTGGTGGTGGTGGTGGTTCATCCACATGTGCAGCAGCGGTAGAAGTGTTCCCAAATAGGAAACCAAATGGAGAATTCTCCATAGCAAAATAAAATAGAAGTAAAAGACAAAAATAAAAACAATACTCACAGCAACGGTTACCTTTACCAATTCCACTCTTCAATAGCGCTTCACTCCCCGGCAACGGCGCCAGAAAATAGTCTTGATGACCCACAAGTATAGGGGGTGTATCGTAGTACTTTTGATAAATAAGAGTGTCGAACCCAACGAGGAGCAGAAGGTGTTGACAAGTGGTTTTGATTAAGGTTTCACTGTAAATACTAGCAAACGGGTTTTCAGGGGTATTTGGTAATGCAAATAAATAAAGTGCGAGTAAATAAAAGACAGTAATAATAATTGCAGCAAGTGGCCCAATCCTTTTTTTAGCAAAGGACAAGCCGGTTGTGTAACTTATGATGACCAAACATTCTCGAGGACACACGGGAGTTTCTGTCAAGTGCTTTTGCTTCATGCCACTAAATAATCTTTACTGGTTTGATAAGTGTTATGGGGGTGGACATGTGCTAGCGTACTACCTGATGTCTATGCACGCGTCTGTTCTTGTAGACAGTGTTGGTCCTCCAAGTGCAGAGGTTTGTAGAGCAGCAGCAAGTTTCCCTTAAGTGGATCACCCAAGGTTTATCGAACTCAGGGAGGAAGAGGTCAAAGCTATCCCTCTCAAACAACCCTGCAATTACGATACAGAAAGTCTCTTGTGTCCCCAACACACCCAATACACTTGTCATATGTATAGGTGCACTAGTTCGGCGAAGAGATAGTGAAATACAAGCGGTAGTGATGATTATAAGTAGCAAATGTGGTCTGAAATAAATATCGCTGCGAGCAAACATGTAACAAAACAGGAAGTAAACGGTGTGCAATGCTTGGAAACAAGGCCCGGGGATCATACTTTCACTAGTGGACACACTCCCAACAATATAACATAACTGAACAAATAGATAACTTCTCTTCACTATGGTACTCTGAATCACTCTCCTATTGAATAACACTAATCATTGCGTAGTGGCTACAGAAAGACCCCTTAAAGTTCATCAAGTACTTGACAAACACCACTCATAGAGATATCCAAATTAGATCACAACTCAAGATAGATATTATTGCAAGTTAGACCAAGTACTAACATGGTGCACACACTGTCAACATTACACCATGAAAGGAGGAATATATCACTTCAATACTATCATAGCGATAATTATTCTCATAATCCATAAGAGATCACAATCGTAGCCTAGACCAAGTACCACCACGATGCACGCACTGTCACCATTACACCATGGCAGGAGGAATAGATTACTTTAATAACACCACTAGAGTACACATAATATCTGAATAATAACATCTACTTGTTCAACATGATACAAAGATCACGATCACATAAATATCATATCATGGGAGAGAGAGGTGAACCACATAGCTACCGGTAGAGCCCTCAGCCCCGGGGATGAACTACTCCCTCCTCATCATAGGAGCCAGCAAGGTTGATGGAGATGGCGGTGAGGTCGATGGAGACGGCGGAGACGGCGATGGAGACCGATGGATATGGCTCCGGGGGCACTTCCCCGTCCCGGTATGGTGCCGGAACAGAGACTTCTGTTCCCCAAAATTTGGCTTCGACGGCGGCGGCGCTGCGGAACTGTTTCTAGAAAATTGCCGACTCCCCTAGGGTTTTCCGTCCCGAGGCTTCTTATAGGCGAAGGGGCGTCGTCAGGGGGCAGCCATGGGCTCCTCACACCAGGGTGGCGCGGCCAGGGCCTAGGCCGCGCCACCTATGTGTGAGGGCGGCCTCTGGCCCCCCTCCGGCTCTCTTTCGGTCTTCGGGAAGCTTCCGGGAAAAATAAGACTTCTGGAACTTGTTTCGTCCAATTCCGAGAATATTTCCTGTGTAGCTTTTCTGAAACACAAAAACAGCAGAAAACAGGGAACTGGCACTGTGGCGACTTGTTAACAGGTTAGTTCCGGAAAATGCATAAAAGTGCCACGAAGTGTAACGAAACATCGGGTAAATGGTGTAAAAACAAGCATGGAGCATAAAAAATTATAGATACGTTGGAGACGTATCACTACCCTTACTAGGATTAATACACACTTGTGATTATACCCCTTGCAAGCATCCGCAAATACAAGAAAGTAATTAAGATAAATCTAACCACAGCCTTAAACTCTAAGATCCTACGCTCCCTGGTGCAATAGTTTCCCAACGGAGGTTTAGGTTTCTGTCACTCCAGCAACCCCACAATTGGTAGCCAAATACACAATGCATCTCACTAGGCCCATAAATGGTGAAGTATCATGTAGTCGACATTCACATGACACCACTAGTGAAATAACACCACAACAAATAAATATCAAACCACTAAATATTACTTAACAATAATCCACTACTAACATCTTGACTTCTCCCATGTCCTCAAGAACTAAACGAACTACTCACAAGACATCATATGGATCATGATCAGAGGTGAAATAATGGTAAATAACAATCTGAACATAAACCTTAATTCAACGGTTCCACTCAATAGCATCAACCACAAGAGTAATCAACACCGGGAAAGTTTCCCCTAAGAATTTGACAAGATTCAACTCAAGATGTTACAGCGGGACGGTGTGGTGATGGTGGAGATGAAGGTGCTGGTGATGGAGATGATGATGATGATGTTCCCGATGAAGTCCGGTGTGATGGTGATGATGATGGTGACGATCTCCCCTCTCCGGGAAGGAATATCCCCGGCAGATTTCTGCCTGCCGGAGAGCTTTTCTCTCTCTGGTGTTTTCCACCCCACAGAGGCGGCGGTGTCTATCTCTGAGGCCCCCCTGACTTAGGTTTTCGGGGACGATGAAGTACGTGCAGGGGCGAGACCTGAAGTGGGCCAGGGTGGCCACACAGTAGGCCGGCGCGGCTAGGGGCCGCCCCCTACATGTGAGCCTACCCCCTGGCTCCTCTCGCCTCCTCCTTCTGGCTTCCTGAGTCTTTCGGCAAAATATAATTTTCTGGTATTTTTCTGGAATTTTCCTGATCTTCCGAAATATGGTGTCTTGACGGTCCTTTTCCAGCAGAATCCTGACTCCGGAAGCAAATCCTCCAATGATTATCAAACATGTAAAAACAGAGGAAACAACATAAGTATCATCTCTAAATATGAAATATATCAATGAATAACAGTAAATTATGATACAAAATAGTGATGCAAAATGGACGTATCAATCCCCAAGCTTTGACGCTTGTACTTCTTGGATATTTCTTGGGGTGACATGGGCATCCCCAAGCTTGAGCTTTTGTCCATTCTTCAAGTCATCTCATCATTCTCCAATCCCTACACTTGAAAACTTCCTTCATACAAAACTAAACACAAATCTATTAGCAACATTAGTGTAAGCATAACATTGAATCAACCCTTTTTGCTTCAGGTTTTAACTCAAAACCACCACATATAAAGCATATACTACTATAGCAACTTCCCCAAAAGTTCCGTGATCAAAAGAACTAAAAAAGAAAGCGATAAAGCGGCAAACACAAATATTGGCAGAAATCTGTCAAAACAGAACAGCTGACAAAGTTCGAATTTTTAGAGGGTTTTCTGTTGCTCAAATCAAAAAGTGTTCAACTAATGAAAGTTTGGATATAACCTGGGGCATATGCATAAGAAATCGCAGGTCCAAAAGATATACAGAGAATTTTCATGAATTTTTACGGTGCAGCACCGAAAACAGTTTCAGGACAGCAACATCCCCAAATCTTACCTCACTCAAATTTGAGGCTTCTCTTGGCACAACAACGAAATAAAAAGGATAAGGAGAGGTCATTACAGTATTAATAACTTCCAAGACTCAAATAAAAGAAAAAGTACTGAAAGTAAAAATATTGGGTTATCTCCCAAGAGTGCTTTTCTTTAACGCCTTTGAGCTAGGCTCAGTAATTTGAGAAGATGCTCACATAAGAAATATGAATGGAAGCCCAAAAAGAGCATCAAGGAGCAAATATAAAACACATTTGAGTATAACCCACTTCCTATGCATAGGAATCTTGTAAGAAAATAAATCAAAGAAGCACATAGTCACAAGTATGGGTAGATAAAACAAGATTAACTTTGGAACTTTCAATATAAAGAGAGGTGTTTTAGTAACATGAGAATTCCAACAACCATATTTTCCTCTCTCATAATAATTTTCAGTAGCATCATGAACAAACTCAACAATATAAATATCTCACTCACCCTCCTTTGTTAAGCATGGAGGGCGATCAAATAAGGTATTAGTTAAAGAGTTACTCTTATTGGGAGGTAGACATGGGTAGCTCCAATCTTCCTCCTCTTGATCATCACTCTCCTCCTCTTTTTCATCCAATGAGCTTCCAGTTTCAGCAATTTCTTCTTCCATAGGCTCCTTCAAGGCATTAGTCTCTTCCGTTGGAGAGCATCTATTAAGATATTTAAGAATATATCCATTTTCTTCCTTGTAATTATCAAAGCAAAATGTAAGTATATCATAAACCTCATATTTATAAGGTGCATCATCAGTATTTTCAAGCAAATAAGCAAGTTCGAATGCACCCTTCCAAGCAATAAATTCTTCAATTTGTTCCACATCATAAAAGTCATAATTTCCATTAATATAAGAAGATATGGTAACATCATCATTATACTCACATTGAAAAGGGAGGTGTTTATACCTCCTACAGCAACAAGATCTATCAAAGCAATAAGTAACATTATAAGTAGAGCACACATTTCTAGCAATGATATACAATCTATTGATTTTTTCCCATAAGTGTTTCCCTTTTTGTGACAAGCGGTGTTCCTCATAATAATTTTGCTGCTCTTCCGTGAACCCACCTTGCCAAAAAGATTTAGTTTCAAAGAAACCAACCATTGATAGAAAGGATGATAAAGCAAGACAATAACAGACCAACAAAAATAACAACTATAGTAGGAACTAATTTTTTTGGGTTTTTGATAAAACGATGCAAGTAAAAATAAAGTAAAAGCAAAACTTAAAACAAAGTAAAGGATGTGCGTGCGAAACTCCCCTTGCAGAAGTCTTCTTCCTCCCCGGCAACGGCGCCAGAAAAACTTGTTGATGGCGCGGTGATAATGATGCCAGAAAGCTTGATTGCGTTTGTTGATGAAGTAAATGACCGGCCAGTTGGGAAACCCCAAGAGCAAGGTTTGATGAATATAGCAGCAAGTTTTTCCCTCAGTTATGAAACCAAGGTTTAATCGTCCAAGAGGAGGATGTCAATACGACTGAAGGTGATGCCCACTAGCTGCGTGATGCTCTAACAAGGGCGCCGTTAAGGATAACTTGTAAGCGCGTCTTCAACCAGTAGGAACGTGGAACCTGCACACAACACAACCAAATACTTTGTTCCCAACTTATGATGAGGTTGTCAATCTCACCGGTTTGCTTGAAAGAAAGGGTATGAGCGTATCGAGTGGAAAGTGATAATAGTATGCGAGTAAAGTAAACAGTGCGAGTAAAGTAAATAGGTGATAGCAATATAAAGGAAATAGGACCAGGGTCCACAGTTCACTAGTGGTGTCTCTCCATAAGATAAAATAATACATGCTGGGTAAACAAATTACAGTTGGGCAATTGATAGAATAAAGACAATGTGCATATGTCGAGAGGATCACTATGAGATTTACTCTGGGCATTACAACAAGATACATAGACCACCATCCAACTGCATCTATGACTAATAATCCACTTGTGGCGAATCAATCCGAGAACTCCACAAGTATTAAGTTGCGAACAACAGATAATTGCATTAAGCAAAGTGTGTAATGTAAACAAAGCATATGCCCTCGAGCATATGAATATTGTTTTCCCCCTAGTAGCAACAGCACATCTACAACCTTAGAGGTTTCTGTCACTCCCCCAGATTAAATAGAGGCATGAACCCACTATCGAGCATAAATACCCCCTCTTGGAGTCACTAGCAACTACTTGGCCAAGATAGCTAGTAACAACGGAGAGCATGCAAGATCATAAACAACATAGAGATAACATAAGATAAAATTCAGTACTTCAACTCAATCATAACATCAATATTCATCGGATCCCAACAAACACAACATGTAGAATTACATAAAGGTAGTCTCGATCATGTAAAGCAGCTCATGAGATCTAAACATGAAGCACATGGTGGAGAAGACAACCATCTAGCTACTTCTATGGACCCATAGTCCAAGGTAGACTACTCACTCATCGCGCCGGAGGCAAGCATGGCGATGAAGAAGACCTCCGGTGCCGATTCCCCTCTCCGGCAGGGTGCCGGGAAGAGCTTCTGGACCCTCCCGATCTTCGGGTCGACGGCGGCGGTGGATCGTGATGTGTTCTGGAAAAGTGATCGGGTATTTAGGTTTTTCCTGTCGGGGGGTCTTTATAGGCGAAGGGGCGGCGTCAGAAGTGGACCAGGGGGCCCACATCACAGGCCGGCGTGGGCCAGCAGTGGGCCGCGCCCCCTGGTGGTGTGGCCACCCTCTGGTCCGGCTCCGTCTCTTCTTCGGTGTTCTGGAAGCTCCGTGAAATATCTTCGGTCTTCTGGAAGCTTCGGTAAAAATAGGAGGTTCAGCTTTTGTTTCGTCCAATTCCGAGAATATTTCCTGTGTAACTTTTCTGAAAAACAAAAACAGCAGAAAACAGGGAACTAGCACTGTGGCATCTTGTTAATAGGTTAGTTCCGGAAAATGCATAAAAATGCCACGAAGTGTAACGAAACACTGAACAAATGGTGTAAAAACAAGCATGGAGCATCAAAAATTATGGATACGTTGGAGACGTATCAGCAGCTCACAAGATCTAAACATGAAGCACATGGTGGAGGAGACGACCATCTAGCAACTGCTATGGACCCGTAGTCCAAGGTAGACTACTCACACATCACTCCGGAGGCGACCATGGTGGTGGAGAAGGCCTCCGGCAGGGATTCCCCTCTTTGGCAGGGTGCCAGGAAGAGCTCCTGGATCCTCCCGATCTCGCGTCGACGACGGCGGCGGCTTGCAGTATGTTTCGAGGAAAAGTGATCGGTCTTTTAGGTTTTTCCCATCGAGGGGAATATATAGGTGGAAGGGAGGCGTCAGGAGGTGGACCAGATGGTCTCACCCCCTAGTGGCGCGGGCCAGGGGTAGGCCGCGCCACCCTAGGGTGAGCCTGGCCTCTGGCACCCCTCCGTCTCATCTTCGGACTTCGTGACGCTTCGGGAAAAATAGCAGGTTTGGCTTTTGTTTCGTCCAATTCCGAGAATATTTCCTATGTAGCTTTTCTGAAACACAAAAACAGCAGAAAACAGGGAACTGGCACTCTGGCATCTCGTTAATAGGTTCGTTCCGGAAAATGCATAAAAATGCCACAAAGTGTAACAAAACACAAAGCAAATGGTGTATAAACAAGCATGGAGCATCAAAAATTATAGATACGTTTGAGACGTATCAGTTGTATTTGGGAAGATGCTGAATTTCATCAGAATATTGTCCAGGACAACATTGTCCACCACGCTGCCCCTGCTGACAATGCTGGCCATGGCAATGCTGCACCTGCTGCTGAGGGTGAGCCTATGGTTCACACTCCTCCTCGGAGCCCACAAGAACTGAACCAGAATAATATGAATCTACAACCTGCCATTGAGGCTACTGATGCCTTCATTGCCATGCACAACATGATTCATGATATCATCACAAACCTGCCTGATATTGTTGAGGATTTATATGATGACTCTGTTACTGGTGCCTGCTTCAAACTAATGGGTGTTGATGGACCTGAGGGACTAAAAAAGAAAGGACTCATCACTATCTTTTCTGAATCTGCACCATTGCCTCCCTCCAACTATTGCGCTATTACTGAAATTTTAGATGAAGCTTTCTCTGATCATGTCAATACCCATGCTCCTACGCCCTCTGTTAAACTAGCTGACTTCCATTTTGACCCTATGGACGACCATGATGCTTCCGATGCTGCCATGTTTGATGGTGGTTCTTCTGTTAACACTATTATGCTTTCTCCTGCACTTGCTAGTAAGAAACAGAAAACTTCTGTTAAGGATGTGACTAAAGTGAGGCGCAGCAAAAGAATTGCAAATATTTTCGATGGATATAAGGACAAGACAGTAGCTGATTTGGCAAAGAGTAAAACAGAGAAAGACAACATTCAGCCTGCTATCGCTAGGGGGAAGAAGAAGCAAGCCAAGCAAACCATCAAAGAGTCCAAGAAGATTATCACCAAGGCTTTTTCTGCTAACATCATTGATTCTGATGCACCTTCCCCACCTAAACTGCCTATCTCTATTGTCCAATGCATTGGTGTGGAACATTGCTTGATCCCTCCTAGTGAGGTGTCAGCACAGAAGCTCACTTCCAAGTCTGAATAATGTATTACACCATCTATTTATCCATGACTATCAATCATAACAGTTATGGAATTTATCGCTATATTTCTGCTACTCTCCTCGGTTATGTAATAAGTACTGCCTTCTTATGGCTTGATGGGTGGCTATGCCACAGAACTTTATGGCTTGCTATTATTTGGATATTTGCTCTCTATATCACCTTTGCAATGACTGGGATGCTCTTTTATCTGGTTTTCTTGCTCATGGCATCCACAACTCCACTTATTTGCATGCTGCACAATCCACATAGGACTACTACGTATGCTCCTAGTTGCTTTGATCGCCTCCACATATTATTAAATGAGTACATGGAATATTTTTGACTGGAACATTTGTGGGATTAATTCCCAATCAAGATGGGATGATATTAGACTAAGAATTGAGGAAAGTAAATTTTGCATCATTTGCCTACAAGAAACTAAAAGAGAGAATTTTCATCAATCATATTTGAGAAATTTCTGTCCAAGAAAATTGAAAATCAATTCCACTACACTGCTTCTGTTGGTAGCTCTGGGGGTATTATTACTATTTGGATAATCAGCCTTTTCTTTGGTATTTTAATCAGTCAAGATAAGCACCACATTACCACTGAATTTACATGCAAAACCTCAGGCAGAAAATGGTATCTTACAAATATTTATGGTCCTGCTCATAGTGATGACAGATCTGACTTTATTGATTGGATGGAAAATATTGACTCCGCACAAATGCAACTATGGATGTTACTTGGTGATTTCAACCTTATCAGAGCACCTGAACACAAAAATAGACCAGGGGGTGACAGCAACCATATGATGTTGTTTAACAATATGATTCAAGCTCATGATCTTGAAGAGATTCCCCTCAAAGGAAGAAACTTTACATGGAGTAATATGCAAGACTCTCCCTTGCTGGAAAAATTAGATTGGGTCTTCACCTCTGCTGATTGGACAATTGAATTCCCCAACACACTTTCGTTCCCTCTTGCCAAGTTGGGATCTGATCATACCCCTATTCATGTTAAAATTGGAAATGATATCCCAAAATCATGCATTTTCAGGTTTGAGAATTATTGGATGGAATTTGATGGATTTATTGAAACTACCAGGAACAAATGGTCTAATGCCCCTCTGATTATGGATAGTGCTAAAAATATTATGAGTAAATTCAAGGCTACCAGGTATGGTCTAAAGAAATGGAGCATCTATCAGACCTCAACATTATTATTCAGAACTGCCACTATACCCTGGCTCTTCTTGACGGCTTGGAAGACCAAAGAAATCTCAGTTTGGTGGAAAGCAACTTCAGGAAGATTCTAGAATCCCATACAAGAAAAATGATGGAACTAAGAGAGTATACTGGAAAAATAGAGCCAAAATCAGATGGGCCACTCTTAGGGATGAAAACACAAAAAAAAATCACAAAGTTGCCACACAAAGTTTCAGAAGAAACTTGATCACATCTATCAGAACATCTGATGGCACTGAAATTTTCAACCATGATAATAAGGATGCAAATTATATGGAACTCCTTCAAAGATAGGCTTGGGGTAACATCGAATCCTATCATGTATCATAATCTGAACAACATTGTGCAAGCACATGACTTATCTCAACTGGATTTTCCCTTCTCATTGGAAGAATTGAGGAAGTAATGAAGGATATGTTGGCTGACAGATCTCGAGGACCTGATGGTTTCAATGGTGCACTTCTGAAAAAATGCTGGCACATTGTGAAAGACGATTTTATCAAGCTCATACAGGACTTCTATGATGAAAATTTGAATCTGGAAAGTATAAATACTACTCACATCACACTCATTCCAAAAATCAGTGATCCCCAGGATATGAATGATTACAGACCTATCTCCCTGGTGAGCCTGCCCTTGAAATTTATTACAAAGATCATGGCTAATAGGCTACAAAAGGTGATCATACCCACCCTGCATCAGAACCAGCATGGATTCATCAAGGGTAAAAATATTGCCTTGCCTAGACATTTGAATATCTGCACATTTGTCATATATCAAAAAAAACCCATCATTGTCATGAAGATAGACTTTGAGAAGGCTTTTGACAAGGTTGAATACAATGCAATTCTGGCTATGTTACATGCCAATGGCTTTGGGAGCAAATGGATATCACTTATTAAATCTATTTTAAACTCTGCCTCTACATCTATTCTCCTAAATGGTGTGCCTGGGAAGAAAATTATTTGCAAGAGAGGTGTGAGGTAGGGGGACCCTCTATCGCCACTTCTTTTTGTCAACACCTCTGAATTACTACATGCAATTATTAATGATGCATGGAATAGAGGTGTTCTGGCTCTCCAAATTGATGATGATTTTGGGCAGAAATACCCTATTATCCAGTATGCTGATGACACCCTCATGATTATGCCAGCTGATCTGCATCAGATCATGGCTCTTAAGGAGATGCTATGCACCTTCAGTGCCTCCATTGGTCTGCATGTGAACTACCACAAAACTACCCTTGTGCCAATCAATATTGATAATTGTTTTTCTAACCTCCTTGTCAATGCATTTGGATGCAAAGTGGAAAGCCTTCCAATCACATATCTTGGTCTTCCTTTGGGTACCACTAGGCCCAGTGTTGCAGATCTTATGCCCCTAGTTTCTAGACTTGACAAAAGGCTCTCTGGTATTTCTTCTCTGATGACTTACATAGGGAGACTCACTCTCTTAAACTCTGTGAATAATTCACTGCCTATGTATGCTATTTGCACTCTCAAAGTCCCCATTACTATCTTTATTCACTTTGAAAAATGTGGAAGGCAATTTCTTTGGGCTGATAAGGAGGACAAAATCCAAGGGAAATGTCTTGCTAGCTGGGAGATGATTTGCCGACCTACGGACCAAGGGGGAATGGGAGTCCTGGACCTGAGAACACAGAACAAGGCCCTTCTCCTAAAAATTTACACAAGTTCTATAACTGCCATGATATCCCTTGGGTAAAATTGGTTTGGCAAGCATATTACAACAATGGTACGCTTCCCAGTAGCAGTACAAACAAAGGTTCTTTCTGGTGGAAAGACTGTCTATTACTGGATCCTCTCTATAAAGAGCACACCACTATTGCTATTAATAATGGGAAAACATGCCACCTATGGATTGATAACTGGCTCTCCTCAGTCAGAGAATATGATTACCCTCATCTGTTCGCCTTTGCCATTAATAAAAACATCAGCTGCAGGGAGGCGTGGGCAACCTGCAATGACAATTATATGATATGTTCAGCCTTCCCTTATCCACTATTGCTCATAATCAGTTCCATGATTTGGGCAATGATGTATGGAATTTCCCATGGGGCAATAATTTCTCTACAAAGAAAGTATATAAGTTGTTGAAAGGGGAAGAATTCACTCCTGCATCGAATTTAGATATATGGAAAACATGTAATATCCCTAGACGGAAATTCTTTAATTGGCTACTGCTGCAAGGGAGGCTCAACACAAAAGACATGATGACCAGGAAAAATTTCTTCATGGAATTCAATGATTGTATCCTATGCAATGACTGTCCCCAAGAAACCATCATGCATATGTTCTTTGAATGCAACTCCAGCCAAGGTTTTTGGTGGGCGATTGGAGTTGAATGGAATGTCGACATGGATATTCACCAATTGATTTCTGATGCTAAGAATAGATATTCCATGAGTTTTCTGATGGATATCATTATCACCGGATGCTAAAGTATATGGGATCAGAGGAACAATGCAATTTTAAATGGAGTTGCCCCTAACCTCCAAAGGTGCATTGTCAAATTCAGAAATTACTTCTGTCTTAATATGCATAGGGCTAAATCCAGCTTGAAAGAGGGCATGCAATATTGGCTAGATACTTTATGAACTAGAACTTGTACTTATTTTTCTTTCCTCTGTACATATCACCCACATTTATAATATAAAAATTTGACACAGTAGGGAGCCTTTCCCTACCGTATTTGTGTCAAAAAAAGAGCTTACTAAGTATTGACACTAGTGTCATATGAAAGGTATTAGTGAATGCTATCTCACAAAATTGGAGTTACTTCAAAACAAGCTCTGAAAATAAAGATATGAATTTAACAAGTTTTATCACACTTTTCATTTGAATAAATATTGCAGGTTATCGAGGGATATAAATTAGTGAATCTAGTTCTGCATGATACATATTTTCATTAGGAACCTTGGAAAATATAGATCTGGCCAAAAGGATATTCAGAGAATATTATCGAGATTTAATCCTAACCAGCTATTTTCTGGATCTAGGAAAGTTGATTAAATTGGATTTCAAACTAACAAGCCGACAGGAACAAATCCAGCACGATCTCGCTGGGCAGCGAAGATCTACGTCTGGCACGCATGGGAGCCGTGTGATTCAAATCCCAACTAGGCCCACCGACCAGTGGCGCCTAACGGCGAAGGGATATCGGTGATTCTCGGCCGCCCGATCAAGTCAAGATTGATAGTTGTCGCTTGTTTTCTTCATCGAACTCGGCACCCTAAAGACATAGGATCACCGGAGGCTCACCTAGGGGTTCTCGGGGGTGTTGTGCATGGTCGAGGTAGCTGCGGAAGGTCAAGGAAGGGCAGGGGCTTCATCAAATCTTGCATGCACGGACCCTATCATCGATGATGTCTGAGTAGACGGCGGCAGAGCCTCGATGATTTAGTTACCGTCCGACCTTCCTAGGAAATGAGATATGATGTGTTAGAAAGATCTTAGAGAGGTGGTTCAAACGAGCTAGGGTATAGATAAAGAGGTGAAGCAGAGTGCTAGCAACCTCTGCTTCGGCTCCCAGATGGTCTTGGCAATGGAGAGAGACAGATGGAAGGGGAGCTTCCCTCCGCTCGGCAGCGAGGTAGCTGGGGTGGTGTGAGTGTTCTAGCAAAGTGAGAGTATATGAGGGGGTGTGTGCGCTTTTATCTAGAGAGCGATGGTCTCGGTGGTCACGACATGCACACGAGGTGAGAGAGAGGGCTAGGCTTAGTGCATTGGATCGGGAGGGTGGCGCTAAAATGATGCGATGAGAGCGGAGTGGTTTCGCGTGGCGTGGTGATACGTCTCAAACGTATCTATAATTTTTGATGCTCCATGCTTGTTTTTACACCATTTGCTTAGTGTTTCGTTACACTTCATGGCACTTTTATGCATTTTCCGGAACTAACCTATTAACAAGTCGGCACAGTGCCAGTTCCCTGTTTTCTGCTGTTTTTGTGTTTCAAAAAAGTTACACAGGAAATATTCTCGGAATTGGACGAAACAAAAGCTGAACGTCCAGAAATTCACCAAAGCATCCAGAGAACCAAAGAGGAGACGGAGTGGGGCCACAAGGGCCCCACACAACAAGGCGGCGCAGCCTGGCCCCTGGTCGCGCCCCCTATGTGTGACGGCGTCTCGGCCCACTCCTGACGTTGCCCCTTCGCCTATAAAGACCCCCCGACGGGAAAAACCTAAGTACCCGATCACTTTTCCAGAACACATCGCGATCTGCCGCCGCCGTCGACCCGAAGATCGGGAGGGTCCAGAAGCTCTTCCCGGCACCCTGCCGGAGAGGGGAATCGCCACCAGAGGTCTTCTTCATCGCCATGCTTGCCTCCGGAGTGATGAGTGAGTAGTCTACCTTGGACTATGGGTCCATAGCAGTAGCTAGATGGTTGTCTTCTCAACCATGTGCTTCATGTTTAGATCTCATGAGCTGCCTTACATGATTGAGATCACCGTTATGTAATTCTACATGTTGTGTTTGTTGGGATCCGATGAATATTGGTGTTATGATTGAGTTGAAGTACTGAATTTTATCTTTTGTTATCTCTATGTTGTTTATGATCTTGCATGCTCTCCGTTGTTAGTATCTATCTTGGCCGAGTAGTTGCTAGTGACTCCAAGAGGGGGTATTTATGCTCGATAGTGGGTTCATGCCTCTATTTAATCTGGAGGAGTGACAGAAACCTCTAAGGTTGTAGATGTGATGTTGCTACTAGGGGAAAACAACATTCATATGCTCAAGGGCATATGCTTTGTTTACATTACACACTTTGCTTAATGCAATTATCTGTTGTTCGCAACTTAATACTTGTGGAGTTCTCGGATTGATTCGCCACAAGTGGATTATTAGTCATAGATGCAGTTGGATGGCGGTCTATGTATCTTGTTGTAATGCCCAGAGTAAATCTCATAGTGATCCTCTCGACATATGCACGTTGTCTTTATTCTATCAATTGCCGAACTGTAATTTGTTTACCCAGCATGTATTATTTTATCTTATGGAGAGACACCACTAGTGAACTGTGGACCCCGGTCCTATTTCCTTTATATTGCTATCACCTATTTACTTTACTTGCACTGTTTACTTTACTCGCATACTATTACTATTTTCCACTCGATACGCTCATTCCTTTGTTTACAGCAAACCGGTGGGATTGACAACCTCATCATAAGTTGGGAGCAAAGTATTTGGTTGTGCTGTGTGTAGGTTCCACATTGCTACTAGTTGAAGACGCGCTAACTCGTTTGATCGTAAACGGCGCCCTTGTTGGAGTGTCACTAGACTAGCAAGCATCACCTTCAGTCGTATTGGCTCCTTCCTCTCCTGATCGACAAACCTTGGTTTCTTAACTGAGGGAAAACCTTGGTGCTATATTCATCATACCTTCCTCTTGGGGTTCCAAACTGGACGGTGAAAAGCTATCAACACCGTACCGCATCAAGCTCTTTTCTGGCGCCGTTGCCGGGGAGGAAGAAGAAGACTTCTGCAAGGGGAGTTTTCGCATGCACATCCTTTACTTTGTTTTAAGTTTTGCTTTACTTTATTTTACTTGCATTGTTTTATATCAAAAACACAAAAAAATTAGTATCCGTTATAGTTGTTATTTCTTTACTTTTAGTTCATTATGTTGTTCCCTAAGTATGTTTTGGAGGACATCTCAGTAGATAGTGGTTCAATTATTGGAAAACGTAACATTGAGGAGTTCTTTAATCATATTAGTATGCATAAAGATGTTGAGGAAAAGTCTTTGGCTGAGCTTGCTCCTAGTTATGAAGTTGCTTCTGCTTATTTGATTCACATGTTAGAAGCTAGGTTTGCTAGCCTTAATCCTTGTATGCAATACATGTTTCGTAAGCTTCATGATATTGAGGATCCTAAAAAGAAAGCTTTTGTCTTGGAAACTTTGCGCATAGAATTTAGAGATGTTGCTATTGAAGCTAGGGACGTTTTTAAGAAATTTAATAAGCTTGGCTCGCATGTTGAAGTTGTTGGTACACCCAATGAAGATTCTAGAATGCCAATACCTTGTAAACTTGTAGGAATTCATGATGCCTTGGAAAATAATTTTAGTTGGATTTGTCCTGAAAATCTTTTTGATGAAAGTAGTGTACCAAGGCGTGACTACAAGGGGTACTCAAAAACTCATTTGGACAGAATTCATTTCTTTGTTCCTACAGCTGATCTTGATGATTCACTTGATATTACTTGATTCGCAATTTTCTGCGCCTAGCTCAAAGGCATTAAAGAAAAGCACTCTTAGGAGATAACCCAATGTTTTTACATTCAGTTGTTTTTCTTTTATTTGAGTCTTGGAAGTTATTACTAATGTAATGACCTCTCCTTATCCTTTTTATTTCGTTTTTGTGCCAAGAGAAGCCTCTAATTTGAGCAAGCTAAGATTTGGGGATGTTGCTGTCCTGAAACAGTTTTCGGTGCTGCACCGTAAAAATTCGTGAAAATTCTCTGTATATCTTTTGGACCTGCAATTTCTTGTGCATATGCCCCAGGTTATATCGAAACTTTCATTAGTTGAAAACTTTTTGATTTGAGCAACAGAAAACCCTCTAAAAATTCGACCTTTGTCAGCTGTTCTGTTTTGACAGATTTCTGCCAATATTTGTGTTTGCCACTTTATCGCTTTCTTTTTGAGTTCTTTTGATCACGGAACTTTTGGGGAAGTTGCTACAGTAGTATATGCTTTATATTTTGTGGTTTTAGGTTGAAACCTGAAGCAAAAAAGGGTTGATTCAATGTTATGCTTACACTAATGTTGCTAATAGATTTGTGTTGAGTTTTGTATGAAGGAAGTTTTCAAGTGTAGGGATTGGAGAATGATGAGATGAGTAGAAGAATGGACAAAAGCTCAAGCTTGGGGATGCCTAGCACCCCAAGAAATATCCAAGAAGTTCAAGCGTCAAAGCTTGGGGATGCCCCCGAGGCACCCCTTCTTCATCGGCAAAAATCAGGTCACCTTTCAAGACACTATATTTTTATTGCTTCATGCATTATGCGTTTTTCTTGGAGCGTCAGTTGTTTTAGTTTTCAGTATTAGTTTAGTTTAGTTTGCTGCAATAAATGGTTGGACCCCAACAAATTTCTTTTGGAGAAGTTGCCTTGCTTTTCATTTGCCAAGAACTTTCTAGTTTTCACTCTTATAAAAAACCGAGTGTTCTTCTTTTTCTGCTACTGCTTTTGATTTTCGTTTTCGCCTTGATTTGTGTTCAGATCTTCTTATATCTTTTTATCAAGGTGTATTTTTGCCTCTGGTCCATGTTGGTTTTCATCAAAAGAGTTGGCTATAAAAAGTTTGAATGGTGTTGGAAAAGAGAAAAAGCTTTATGCAAAAAAGTGGTACAAGAAGGAGCTTGTTTAGACTGCGGCTTAGACTTTTTCATGTCATGCTTGATGTCTTTTTGATAGTATGCTTAGTGGTTTTGCTGTAGCATGACTTGTCTCAAATAACTGAGATTGCTTAATGAGCCTTTGAAAAAATCATGCGTTGTTTTAATTATTTGGAAGCATTATTTTGGTTTTCTCCTTTGATGCTTTATTTGGGTTGACTTGGCGCATGCTCATACATGTTAGACTCATACAAGTCGCCAATAGCCTCTATGATTATTTAGTTTTTGCCTTTTGATGCCATCTTATGCTTCTTTTAATGTCACTTTGTCGCTATGCATGATTATGGCCGTTATTGCTCTTTTAGTTGGTCGCTCCCAGTCTTTTGCTAGCCCTCGTTTTCTACTGAGTATGAGCTCTACTCGTGCATCCAACTCCTAAAAACCAAGTTTGCCATTGTGTCCACTATAAATTCCTATGCATGGTATTTGTAAGCCATTCCAAAGTAAATTTTCATGTGCTACCTTTCAAAACTTTCAACTACTTTTCGTTTTGTGCCACTGTTTTTAGCTCATGGGGGCGTAGTGGTCAGAATTGCTATCTTCCATATTAAATTAAGTACCCCTCGACTAGGCAGCTTCATCTGCTCGTCATTAATTTTGCATGAGAGCTGGTCAGACCATTGGAATCTAATTTTAAAAGAAAGAAAAAAGGCACTCCTCCATGGTATGTGAATGTTGGTGGGCACCCGATGGAATCGGTTAGCCATGGTTTGAGAAAGGAAAAAATGTGGGGAGGAGTGCCAAAGCTTTATAAAAGAGCACCAATGTGCCAAATTTTCAAAGAACTCGGAACTGCTCTCACTTGTTTATTATGGAAGATAGTAAGACCCCATTGCTAGTCGTTGACATGAAATAACCACCTCTCAAAACCCAATTTTTCTCTCTATTTTAAAAATGAAAAGCTCTAGCGCATGTTTAATCACTGTTTCCCTCTGCGAAGGGCCTTTCTTTTACTTTTATGTTGAGTCACCACCTTCTACCTTTATGCACCGTCTAAGAGAGCATAGTTGTCATTCTGAGTATAATGTGCATTGTCCCAAAGTTTTCATTGATTGATTCATGATGTTGGTTTCACTTGTTCTTAAATTACTTGTATCTAGTCGCCCTCTTAAACTTGAAGGTGTCCTATGCATTTATGTTTTGCTCTCCATGAGGGACAAGCTGAAAACCATTTGTATGTTTTTCCTTATGATTTGAACACACGTTTGACTTTCATTGTTTCATTTTCATGATCTTTTGTTTGAGTTCATTTTCATGTTATAACATGGTTGCTAAGTTTCTTCTATCAAGATTATATCTTTCATGCCCATGTTTTAAGTTCTTTTGATCCCAGCGCACAACGCTTACATAGATGATCAAGATTGTGTAGGTGCGTGTCACCTCAAAAATTATTTCTTTTGTTATCACTTACCTACTCGCAGACAAGCAGGAGTTAAGCTTGGGGATGCTGATACGTCTCAAACGTATCTATAATTTTTGATGCTCCATGCTTGTTTTTATACCATTTGCTTAGTGTTTTGTTACACTTCGTGGCACTTTTATGCATTTTCCGGAACTAACCTATTAACAAGTCACCACAGTGCCAGTTCCCGGTTTTTTGCTGTTTTTGTGTTTCAGAAAAGTTACACAGGAAATATTCTCGGAATTGGACGAAACAAAAGCCGAATGTCCATAAATTCACCGAAGCTTCCAGAGAACCGAAGAGGAGATGGAGTGGGGCCATGAGCGCCCCACACAACAGGGCGGCGCGGCCTGGCCCCTGGCCGCGCCCCCTATGTGTGACGGCACCTCGGCCCACTCCTGACGTTGCCCCTTCGCCTATAAAGACCCCCCGACGGGAAAAACCTAAATACCCGATCACTTTTCAAGAACACATCACGATCTGCCGCCGCCGTCGACCCGAAGATCGGGAGGGTCCAGAAGCTCTTCCCGGCACCCTGCCGGAGAGGGGAATCGCCACCGGAGGTCTTCTTCATCGCCATGCTTGCCTCCGGAGTGATGAGTGAGTAGTCTACCTTGGACTATGGGTCCATAGCAGTAGCTAGATGGTTGTCTTCTCCACCATGTGCTTCATGTTTAGATCTCATGAGCTGCCTTAAATGATTGAGATCACCGTTATGTAATTCTACATGTTGTGTTTGTTGGGATCCGATGAATATTGGTGTTATGATTGAGTTGAAGTACTGAATTTTATCTTTTGTGATCTCTATGTTGTTTATGATCTTGCATGCTCTCCGTTGTTAGTAGCTATCTTGGCCGAGTAGTTGCTAGTGACTCCAAGAGGGGGTATTTATGCTCAATAGTGGGTTCATGCCTCTATTTAATCTGGGGGAGTGACAGAAACCTCTAAGGTTGTAGATGTGCTGTTGCTACTAGGGGGAAAACAACATTCATATGCTCAAGGGCATATGCTTTGTTTACATTACACACTTTGCTTAATGCAATTATCTGTTGTTCGCAACTTAATACTTGTGGAGTTCTCGGATTGATTCGCCACAAGTGGATTATTAGTCATAGATGCAGTTGGATGGCAGTCTATGTATCTTGTTGTAATGCCCAGAGTAAATCTCATAGTGATCCTCTCGACATATGAACGTTGTCTTTATTCTATCAATTGCCCAACTGTAATTTGTTTACCCAGCATGTATTATTTTATCTTATGGAGAGACACCACTAGTGAACTGTGGACCCCGGTCCTATTTCCTTTATATTGCTATCACCTGTTTACTTTACTTGCACTGTTTACTTTACTCGCATACTATTACTATTTTCCACTCGATACACTCATTCCTTTGTTTACAGCTAACCGGTGGGATTGACAACCTCATCGTAAGTTGGGAGCAAAGTATTTGGTTGTGTTGTGTGCAGGTTCCACGTTGCTACTAGTTGAAGACGCGCTAACTCGTCTGATCGTAAACGGCGCCCTTGTTGGAGTGTCACTAGATTAGCAAGCATCACCTTCAGTCGTATTGGCTCCTTCCTCTCCTGATCGACAAACCTTGGTTTCTTAACTGAGGGAAAACCTTGCTGCTATATTCATCATACCTTCCTCTTGGGGTTCCCAACTGGACGGTGAAAAGCTATCAACACCGTACCGCATCACGTGGTCGCCTTGCTCATGCTGAAACATCGCCGCACCACTGGCATCTAGGTGATTGGCGAAATAGCAGGCGGGGGTAGGGTCGATGGCATGCAGAGGTGGACTTGGCCTGGATATTGAGCATGCCTGGGGAGGTGCTGGTGCTTGACTCGTCCAACGCGCATGGTCAGAGTCAACTAAAATGAGGGGGTGGGGTGGCTAAGATGGTCGTGTCCACAACGGCATGCATGCTCAGGATTGGGGGTCTTTGCAATAGGTAAGTGATAGGAAGGTCAGGGCATGGTGTCTAGATGGGAGAGAGGGGTGAAGTGGTGTTGTCCACCGCCACTGGCTGGCCCGATCAGGAAAGAGGAGGGAGTGGAATTTGTGCCCTCCTTCCTTGGTCTCCGGCAAAAGGGAGGGGGTGAGTGGTTGGGGTAGGTCTAGGGCTACAGAGGGGAGTAGTAGGGGTGCAGGTGGGACCTAGGGGCATGCTTATCCAGTGGTTAAGCAAGGTTAGGAGAGAGGGTGAAGATCTTGGTATTGATGGCCATATCCAAGGAATGGCCGGCTTCTTCCTTCTCCTTCTTGGGCTAGCGTTTAGGTGGTGGTGGTTTTGGAGTAGTACTAGTGTAGGAATATTTTGGTGGTGTTTGGGAAATTTTCTGAAATATATTTGATTGCATTTTGAATTTCAGAAATTCAAATAGTTATTGAAGAGGAAGGGTAGCATCTAGGGTTTTCATATTCCTCCCTTATTTTTATTGAGAGAGAGAAAAGATTATTTTCTTGAAAAGAAAATAATTTGCGCTATGAGTGGAGGATTCTTTCTAAAAAAAATATTTGAGTTGATTTGAAACAAAAATCCAATTTCAGATAAGATATAGATAGATTTGATTGGACGGATCTCTGATCTTTCAAAGAGAATGATTTTTATAATTGGAATTTAAATTCCCAAGATCACCTAGACAAAGTGATCTGCTACCTTTTTGTGATTTTATTTATTTAAGAAGTTTAGAAAATTCCTTGATGCACAGAAACAATCTTAAGAAAAGTGGTAGAAAAATGCAAAAGAATAGAGAACTTTTTAATTTAAGCAAGGCATAATAAAAAGTTTTTATTTCCCCTAATTTTGAACTAAAGGAATTTGGTGCATGGAAATTGCCTCAAAAGTGGGTCCATGACACCGGAGCGATAAACTTCTTGTATCTCGTATGGTGCACTCCACCTGGATATTATTTTACCTACAAAAAACTTGAAACAAGAATTGAACAATTATAATTTGTCACCTTGTTTGAACTCTCTTTTGTATCCTCTTGTCATGCCAAATTTGAATTCTCTCTTTGAACATATTAGCATTCTCATATGCTTCATTTCTCCAATCCTCCAGGAGATTGTTGAAGATCCTCTTCTCGTAGTTAAGCTACTTACTTGCCCAAAAAGCTTTGTGTTTTATCACAAGAGGAAGATGACAAGCTTTACAATAAAATTTTGTAAGAAGACATACCCATAGGATTTTTAAAAGCAGATATATAAGCCCACAATGCATCAATAATCCTTTAAGGCCAATCACACCTCACTGTCTTTTGCAAAATCTTTTTGAGCTCTCTATTACTCAACTCAACTTGGCCACTAGTTTGAGGATGATAGGGGAAGCTATTATATGATCTATTCCAAACTTTGCTAAAGTTTTTCTAAAAGTGCGATGTTTAAAATGAGAATCACCATCGTTCATGAGATACCTGGGAACACCAAAACTAGGAAGGATGATGTCCTTGAGCATCTTCGTTGCGGTGAGAAGGTCTGCATGTCTTGTTAGTAGGGATTCCACCCACTTAGTGACTAATGCATGTAAAACGCATACATGAACTTTGTAATTTATTGTGCTAAATTCTTATTATTTTGCAATATTATTATATTTGTTGGGACTAACCTACTAATAGTTCCAAAATTTCACAAGTTCTTGTTTTATACTCCCTCCGTTCCAAAATAAGATGTTTTAGCCCATCATTGCCACACGTGTATCTAGATGCTTTTTAGTATACTAGTTGAATGCTCGTGCGTTGCTACGGGTTCCTTGAGTTTTTCATTCTCACACAATTAAGTCACAGAATTTTCCAAACCAATAAAATTCTTCTTTACAAAAATGTAATTTGATAAAAATCTAGAAATCAACAAACCAATAATTAGCTTATACTTCCTCCGTTTTTAAATATAAGATGTTTTAGCTTTGTGATGCAAATGTATATAGACATCTTTTAGTATGTAGGTTCACTCGAATACATACATTAAAAGATGTCTAGATATATCTGCTTCACAAACCTAAAACATCTTATATTTTATAACGGAGGGAGTATATGATTAAGATTCTCCTTAGCTTGTATCTTGGAGATAACTTAAGTATTGTCTCTTTATAATAACTCAGCGACAAATAATATGGAACAAAGGGAGTAACAGGTTTTATGTACATCGCCTTTCTTATGTATAATCTTGTGTGATGCTATTAGGCCTATGAGTCTGCCCATTAGGCTTGTCATCTCGCTCACGCTTGCAGGCTTCGCCTTGGATATGTTCCTCACTTGTGTCGTCATCCATCCGTCAGATTAGCCAATTGAACAAAGATTTTATGTAATCTCTCTCTGATTGTCTCCAGCTCTCCCAAAACATATCTAAGAAGAATTGTACGCCCTAAACCTCCGTGCATATATAGCTATAGTAAAAAAGAAAGCCTCAAGACGCCTATCAGAAGGTCATGTGTTAAAAGGTGGGATTTCTAGTCATTTTATAGCCACAACAACATTCTCCTTTTAGTGATGGTCGTTTTCATGCCAAAACATTGGAAGAAGATTGTTCTTTGAAAGAATATAAATATTGTTCCTCTACCCACATATGGATACAAAGAATGTTTATAGCAGCTGTCTTCAGTCAATGTTCGTCTGCAGCTGAGCCGACCTACAATCTATAAGTCAAAATGCACTTCTCATATCCAAGATCTAAGACGGAACCATCAGAACAATCCTACAAATTGATGGCAATGTCCATTAGCAGATACTTGAGAAATCAAACTTGCTCCTATGAGAACTGTAACCATATTAGGGAGGTTACATGTCATGATGGCCTAATCAAGCCATACATCTATATGTTTCTTTTTGGGATTTGTACGTTTTTGACAAACAAATTACAAGTTTTTTTTATGAAACACAAATGTGATATATACCACGCTGACGTCATTGCTACACTACAACCATAGTGAAATGCCTGTGTGTTGCTATGTGTTGATGATTTTTTTTTCTTATTTCTTAGTCTCAATGGTGCAAGAATTTGTGTAAAAAAGTCATCCAAAGTTGGTGAACAGCATTAAAATAAAAAAAATCTTTTAACGAAAGGTAGTCGAGCTTCTGTTTTCATGGATCATAGAAGGAGAGAACAAGGTCTCAAGAGTTACACAAACACCTCGGCGTTACACAGATAAAAGGCTCAAAACAGCTTACAGCAAAAGCAAGGAGTAGAAATAGAAAACATACTTAGTCAGGTTCTTCTCGCTGAGCGCCAGTCATTGGCGGTCTCAACGATCTTGTCAAACAGAGCTTGAATGGTCTTAGATCATGCGCTCTGTTGCGCTCCTTCCGGGGCTCCCAGGATACCAAAGTGGTAATGGATTAAATTTTCCTCTTCTCCTTGGGCATTGCAACCACTTGGACCGACCACCACTCCGCCAAAGAAACAGCGTTCTGCATATTGGCTCTGGAGATCAACTGAAAACGATTGAAAACCAGATCCCAAACTTGATGTGCAAAGTAGCAGCCAAGGATGATGTGCAGCATGGTTTCCGGATGGATAAAACAGAGTGGGTATATAGAGTTATGAGGCACCTTTAAGTGGATATCAGTTGAAATGCGGCCCTCAAACTGAAGATTGCACGCAGACTGCACCGAGAAGATGCCATTGCTGGTCCACTTCCAAGTCAAGGAATCTCTTCTATCTTCTCAAAGATCAGTGAACTGAAAAAAATCCCTCAGCAGGAATAATTCGCGTGAAGTGCCTGCACCATCTCGAATCAGCTAGGGCCTCCCTGACAATTAGTGCTCTTTTAGTACAGATTGCAAACACAACAACTCATTGAAAGATACACGTGACAACTTATCAAACAGCCAATCATCGTGCCAGAAGCTCGCGATGGCGCCATTGCCCATCGAAATTGAAACTGAAGCTTCCAATAGCTGCCAGACCTGATCATCAATAGGTAAGGGCCGCCCTCGCCAAGGTTTAGAAGGATCCATCCAATACTGCCAAAGCGAACGAACACGCAGCACTGAACCATGAAACTGAATATTTACTGCATGTTCCCTCATCCTTGCAAGCCCACAAGAAACTGCAAATCAACTTATTGACTTTATTTGTAAACCAAACATGCTAGTCTAGAGCAATCAGCTGGAAGATTGGCTAGCAGCTAAACATGAACAATTAATATGTCAACTTAAAAGGTAAATAATTAATTTTTCATGAACAATCAAGAGAGAAATGGCTAGCAGTGAGAAAAAAAAATCCTAGATTACTTTAAAGATATATAGCTCCACAATGACCCTTCCACTGAAAAGTACATATGCCGCTCACCTAATGGCAGAACATGTTCAAAAGAGTTCTCCCTTTTGTTGTTTTGTCCTTGTGATCTGTTGCCAGTATCCAAGTTGCAAGGTATTGTAGTTTCCTGGTCTGGTCTCAAACTTCTCAGTAGCTTAGCACAAACCAAACGACAAATCAGCCAAATGTCTATGAAGAAGTTCTTCAGTTTGATGTTGTGCTTATTATTGTAGAACTTAATTGGGTCTGTGTTTAATTATATCTATGTTTAAGTAGCTCTGACACAAGAAACAAATCCATCTGCAAGATATTAAGCCTAACACCATGACAAAAAAATCGGTGCAAGACCTTAATGGTTGCATTTAATTAATTTCTTTCTGAGGCCCTAACACTGATCATGTGGTCATTACCCAGTTCGCAAGTAAATACCAACTTATGTCCAGAATAAAGACAAGTGTAAGATGATGCATCGACCTAAGTCAAAGTGAAACTGCCATTTTGTTGATAAAGTGTACGTTTTATCTACTGACCATAGCTTATAGAATTTTTATCTTCAAAATCATTAACCTACTGAAACTATATAGAGACTTATATCATAATATCTGAGACAACACAAGTGTACTGTTTTTCATCAGTTCATAGAAAATGATGGCATCTAGACATAATTAAATCATGGTATGATTGTTTGAGAGGAATATAAACATCTATATAGTGGATAGTTCACATGACCAGAAACTATTCTTTGATGTAGAGCAGCACAAGCATTTCACTCTTCTTTATCAGAAATTTAATAAAGTGACTCAATTTGTCTAACCTTTTACAACATGAAGACAAAGTGCAGATTTCAATTCAAGAAGGAACAAAACACCACTTACACATGGAGCTTACAAGAACCAAACACAGCATATATAGATGACTTGTAGCTGTAGTCACACAATGCAACAGGCTAGATAGCACTTCGTAGGTAAGCAAATTACTTTCCACCATTGAGCGTCTGTGAGGCCATCTGGTGCTGCTAGGAACCTGGACGCCAATGTCACGGGCACAAATCAATCAGATAAATGATGCTCATAAGGGAGGAGTAGGGGGTGCGTCGTGGTGGTCAAAGGATGGAGGCCTGCAACGACCGTCGGAGGTCATGTGGAGAGTACGTGCCCGCATCCAGCAGTGACGAGGATAGGTAAGCCCTGGGTTCACTTCAGAAACCAGGCAACCGTCTCACCGATTCGTCTTCCCGAGATCGCCGCGCCACAGAAGACCCTGGCCTACAGCATGCGCGAGTTCAGAAACCAGGCAACCGTCTCACCGATTCGTCTTCCCGAGATCGCCGCGCCACAGAAGACCCTGGCCTACACCATGCGCGAGTTCCTTGATAGGGCCTGCCCTTCTGTTGTTGAGGCCAGCGCTAGATCCAGCGGCGGAAGGCCGCCTCGGAAACTTCGATTCACCGCGTAGGCATCCGTCTGTTGGAGATGGTGTCCACTCCACCAAGAAATCAGAAAGACTTGACAACTTCTAGTGGGGAGTGATGTACCCTAATCGATCTGCTGGAGTGAGGATTGCGCCCGCCGGCGGTGAGATCCGGCCAATTTAGGAGGAACTGAGGAAGGCGGCGACGAGGAGAACGGAGAAGGGATCGGTCGTGGCCTGGGGATGTGAGTTGTGGAGGGCAGAGTTGCGGTTTACTTTTGGTCGTGGGAGTGCGAGTTCGCTTGTCACAGCCAGTGGTTTTCGATCTGGTTTTCTCGGGCGGCATGTATCGAGGGGGCGTGTAGGACGTACCGCCATCCATCACCTCACCTTTAGAATATAGTTTAGAGGTGGAGTGCCCGTGCGTTGCTACGGTCCTAATCTTTTCTTGCAGTATATCAATGCAATACATATAAATTTCACGTGTATGATAAAGACATCCACAAGATACTTCAAAAACTCGTTATAATATTCCACATTGATATTTAGATAACCGACATAATTGATACTTCACTAATTATTATATCTATATCTACTTGATGACCCTTAGATATTGTCAGAGAACCTACAGTTGCCTAACTTTGCTTCTTCCAAATTGTATGATTTAGTCTAAAATAATATAAATTAATTAGCATAATATAAATTCATGTTATGCATTTAGACTAACTACATATGGGCAAAATTATGATGTAAAAAAAACAAGTTTACTTTTTTGTGTTTACATTAATTACCTACAATAATTAACAACAATACAAAATAGGGTGATTAACACTATATTTCTCTGACTTTCCTCCATTGCTTTCTCTGACTTTGTTCCTTGACGTTAGAGGAGCCGGTTCCGTGACTTAAGCGATGTACATCCGCCGCTCGCCTCTGTATACAGAAGTGTCAGCTAACATGTTATGTTCAGAAGTTCCGTTCTCTATAACCACTGGCCGAAATGAAACGAAACTTTCCCAGATTGCTTATAAATATGTATACTTGAATTATAGGAATTTTTCAGAATTTTCTGGGTACATTATATTTTCAGTAAAATTTGAAAATAAACATTCAAATTGACCGTTTTCTAAAACCACTGACCAAAATGGAATGAAACTTTCCCAGATCGCCTACACACATGTACTTGAATTACTCAAATTGTTTCATATATTTCTGGAAATGCTGAATTTTGGGTCAAAATTTGAAAGTGAAAATTCAAATCGAATGTTCTCTCAAACTACTCACTCAAATGGGATGAAACTTTCCCAGATAAGTCATAATGATATTTTAAAATTTTCTGTAATTTTTCCAAAATATTCTGAGCAGATTGATCTAAGTACCTTTAATTACCAAGTCTAATAGAATGTCCTTGTTCATTAGATAAAGCAGCTGTTACTTCCAAGTTCTAGCAGCATATAAAAGATGAAGACCAAGTACTATTACAGGTCCAGTTTGGATCAGTGGACCAATAAGTTGGTTCCTAGTGCAACATGTTAGGGTAAGCTACCCGGGAGCTTTGCCGTGTCAGTTCATGTGTATACTGTAAAGTGTTATAAGTAATGTTCAGAAGCACCGTTTTCTGAAACCGTTGTATCAAATGAAACGAAACTTTCCCAGATTGCTTAAATGTATGTACTTGAATTACAGGAAGTTTTTCAAAAATTTCTGGGTACTCTATTATTTTAAGTAAAATTTGAAAATGAACATTCAAATCGATGGTTCTCTAAAACCACTCTCCAAAATGATGAAACTTTCCCAGATCAGTCAACAAGATTTATTCAATGCAACATGTTAGGGTCAGCATATTTTCTGGAGGTGCTTCCCTAGCATGTGCGGGTGCTCTGGACAACCCACGGCTCCATATTTGTCAATTGGAGTATCCCGTCCAGTATAAGGATGATATGACAGGTGATCTTTCCTGTGTAGAACCATAATTTTTTGAATTATCAACCCACATAATCACCTTCGGTTGCTTGCGTGAATATAACAGGATGCTCCACCCCTCCAATGTGATCTATCAATGGTCCTTTCAGCTTTTCGAGATCAAACCATAACCTTCATCAGATCTGGAGAAAGGAAAGGTGAATGTGGCATTAGTCATTAGGATTATGATACCGAATAAACAGGAACCAAACTACCTATAAGATCACAAGTAAACAAAGTAGCTCAATTTACCTACACTGCTCATTTCCATGGGGTCTGCCAAGTGATCTTGGCCGACCAAGTACTGATTGCACATCTATATTTGATAACCACATATGTTTCAAAAATAAACTCAATTAGTAAAGACCAGTTCTTTAGGTAAAATTCTAGAACAGTAAGAGGTTATTTTCGAAAAAGAGCATTTTGAAAGTCCAATGTACAATGTGCAGATTATGTAAATCACAAGTAGTAAAGAACATGTTCTGAAATAAAGCATCACAGGCCAAAGGCACATCACATTTTAAAATACATAAAACTAACATGATATACATCATCAAGGAACATGTTCAAATTTTACCCAACAACATCAAGCATTAAGAATTTCTTTGTACACTATGTTCTTCGTGGTTGTTACTAAGGACTCGCTCTTTTCCGCTTCTTTGAATTCTTGGTCTGGTCCTTTTTCTTGTCCCTTTTCTTGTCATCTTTATTGTCCTTGACAGCGAGAATCTTAATGTTGCTTTTTGCGGTGGCTCTGGACAGCGCCACATAGAGTTGACCATGGGAGAATACCGGTTCCGGTAGGTACACGCCGACAATCGGGATGGTCTGCCCTTGCGACTTGTTGATTGTCATGGCAAAGCTGAGCCTGATTGGGAACTGCTTCCTCTTGAATCTAAATGGGAACATTGCGTCATCTGAGGGGCAGAGAGGTATTCTTGGAAGAAACACCCTATCTCCAGCGTGCTGTCCCATGACGATCTCCGCGTCGATGGCGTTCCTTTGGAACCCACGGACCACAAGCCTTGTGCCGTTACACAGCCCGTTAGCTGGGTCGATGTTCCTCAGCAGTATAATGAGGCAGTTTATCTTCAGTTTAAGAGCGTGCGGGGGAAGCCCATTAGGAGTCAGGTCATTCAGGAACTCAAGAGAGTAGTATCCATGCGGGTCATCCTCTGCACTATCAAAGCTATAGTAGATCTTCTCCTCGCCCTGGAAACGCTCTATCATGCGCATGTTTATTATATCGACGTTGTCATTCTTGGTGGAGAGGATTGCTCGAGACGTCATGTAACCTGGATTGGCCATGTTTTGGTCAAGGGCAGGAAACACATGGTCGATCAACTTCTCCATATCGGTGGCCTTACCCGTCGAAGGCACACAAATATCTTCGGGGAGGCTGATGTTGCCTTGCTCATCAGTTTCCTCTGTGCCATTGCCGACCCTCAAAAGGTAATCCGCGAACCATCGGTCGTTATGTGCCCTCATGTTGGTGATGAGCTTTAGCTGTTGCATGCAACTCCAGAGGCACGAACTCCGCAGGCTCGCATCGATTATCTGACCACGGGATCCTTTCCTGACTACTGGAAGCACCTGCCTGAAGTCCCCACCAAACACGACAGTCTTTCCCCCGAAAGGCTGGTCCCGACGGCCCATGATATCGCGCATGCTGTTGTCCAGTGCCTCAACCGCCTGCTGCTTTGTCATGGTGGCCTCATCCCATAGGATGAGCGAAGACATCCTCAAGAGCTTGGCTGTCCCGCTCTGCTTGGTGAAGTGGCATGATGTCCCTTCATCAATGTTCAGTGGGATCTTGAACCTCGAGTGGGCGGTCCTGCCTCCAGGCATGATGGAAGCGGCAACACCAGATGTCGCCGTGGCCACCGCGATCTTTCCTTGGCATCGTATTGTAGCGAGCAGAGCCCTATACATGAAGGTCTTCCCGGTGCCTCCTGGGCCATCGACAAAGAATACACCTCCTTCACAGCTGTCAACGGCCGCTAATATTTGTTCATAGGCAAGCCTCTGCTCGGCGTTTAGGGAGGACTCTAGGGACTTGTCTTCCTCGTCAACCTCGATATTTGTTTCCTCAATAACCTCCCTGGCCTCGCCTGTTGTGTTATCATAAGTCTCATCGATATCCGGAAGAGGGAATGACTTTATGTCCTTCCCCATTGACTCTAGCATGCCCCTGATATCTATCAACACCTTCTGCTCCACCACATGAGGGCACGTGTGACGTCGCCTGAAGTCATCAGACATCGCCTCACGGTGCCTATCCCAAAGACCGCGCACGTCGCCAGGCTCACAGAATACCAATATCGTTGCAAAGAGCCTCCTTAGAGATACTGGCATGGCCCATAGCTCAGACTCAGTAAGAGAATCGTCGTACGTGTTGTCGGCCTCGATGAGTCCCCTCCTCTCGGCTGCAGCACGGAAGCTATCGTATAGCACACCATCCACAGTTTTTAGGTCTTCGAATGACGTCGAGCCTGGTACGTGGTTTAGAAGCACCCTCAGAAAGTACCGCTCCCCCTCGGCAGGATTTGCTGACACGATTCTGCCCACTTGATAACTCCTCTCCCTTGGCTTCTAGAACTTTGCTTGCTGCCATGTGAACCATCCCGGAAAGTCCTTGTACAAAATATCTCGAGCCCACTCGTGCTCCTCATTAGCCTTGAAATACTCCGTAAGCATAGACTTTGAAGCGTTATCACTGGCGAGGACGTCATTCAGGCTCTCTCCTGCTTTGAATCTGACCATGTGCATGTCCGGTAGATGTAGTTGTAACTGTAGGACTGACGGGTGGTTCTCACATAGGGTGAAGCCAAATATCCTCCACATTGCCTCCGGTGGAGTAACCCACCTTGCATCAATGAATCTCTTGATCTCGTCTATGTCACCATTGGCGTCAGGCTGGTCGATGTTGAAAGAAGTCTTATCGTGGCCCTTGTATATGTACTTATATAGGTACTTCACAGCCTTTATGCTGGAGCACACCTCCACGTTGATGTGGCAGTTGAACATTTCCAGGAGGTAAGGGTTGTACGGCACAACCCATCTATTGTCCAACATCTGACCGCGAACCTTTGCTGAATGACCGTCTTCTCGTCTCCGATAAACGGGATAGGAGTCCTTTCCCTGTATAGTCGTCTCGTTGAACTCCCGTGGATACCTGCACTTGCATGACCCCTCTTGCATGCAGACATTGTTGGGCTTCAGGACACCACATGGGTCGTGCATCATATGCTTCACGACCTTGGCGTACAACTCTGGGTACTTATGCTTGTCCGGGAGCTCGACGGATATGAGACAGTCATATTGCTCTGGCGTAACAAGCTTATATGTCGAATCCATGATCAGCAGGAAATGGGCATGCGGGAGGCCTCTTTTCTGGAACTCTACCATATAAACGTATGCCTTCACAACGCCCAGAATATTTTCCTTGGTCAGCATATCCTTCATCGTTTCCAGCTTGGCCCTGAACACTCGGGCCACGAGATCTGGTCGGTTCTGCGAGGTTTGGCCTGGAAGCAACGCATCCTTTATCTCCTGCCAGTTAGGGTTGCAGGTCATCATCAGGAAGATGTCGGGCTTGCCATACGTCTGCACTAATGCCATGGCGTCCATATGCCTCTTCTTCATGTCTCTTTCTCCCCCTTGGAACTTGGATGGGAGAACAGTCCTGGTGCCAACAGCGCTCGCTCTTGTCTCCCCGGCCGTGATGCTATCAACAATGCCTTTGTATAAGTCGGCACGTATCTCCGGCTGGTGGTTCCTATACCATAATAACCGGCATCCCTCGATCTTTATGTACATGTCGACCGCCCACTGCTGCAATAGACGCCCTCCATGCAATATGGGGTTGAACACCGCGGGACGTATC